>CM033732.1:21603547-22349628 GCA_019671005.1 Hibiscus mutabilis
TGGTTTCATTCTTAAAACCTGTTTATGCTACCTCACTAAGCATATGCTTACTCTATTCTTTTTAAATGTTTTTCAGGTCAAGTTTGCTTATGAGTATTTTCTGAGCTTGGACAAGATCACAAGGACCAAGATGTATGTTTATAATCCTTTAGTGTACTCCTAGTTGGTGGCACATAGTGGTTAAGCATGCATTTAGAAATTAGATTCCTTTCATGGCTTATCATGTATATAAGCCTAATGAGTATGCAAGTTTGTAATGGGCCTTTATTATTTCTTGGTGATTGCTTGCTGTATATGATTTGTTAGCTAGCAAGTTTTAGTCCTTGCTTGTTAGTTGAGTCATGCTAGTGGGATAATTGAATGATTAACCGTCTTAGAAATCAAGTAAATTATGATGATCTAATGAATTGAGATATGGAATGACTTGATAGGACGCCCTATAACTTGAATACGATTAAAAGTTATAAACAAAATAGTTATTATGTTAATAACTAGAGATTGTCGTGTATCAGATATGATATGTTAATTATATATCTATAAAACTCTTAAGTTGATTATCATTTTGATGATATGTATGTTTTAATTTCAAATACATAAATTATTGAGTTAAACCTTAAGTAAATGTAAAATAGTTAATAGGGCTAGTCTAATAGTTAGAATAAGTAAACGTTAGATGACAATGACTTCCGTTTTTTATTGTACTATACAAAGGTTATATGTGTTTGTCTAAAATCGTATTGCGCATCAATTTATCTTGATCCTTGTAAATAGTCTTAATGTCTCGAATGTTTACTCGTTGAATAAGACATGTTATATATATATATGATGTCTCAATGTTTATCATGATTTTATGTTTGAGAGTAATAACCTTTATGGTCTAAAGTATTTAAATTATAAGAGCAAGTTATAGACTGGTAATCGAAATGTGTTTGCTTATATGTCTATATTGTTGGCGTGTGGCTTAAATTTGAAAACTTGTCTAATCTATAAAAAGTTTTAAATTACCCTAAATTTTGTTTGTATACTTATTTGTGAAATGCTAAGTCGTCATATCTTGATTTCAATGTTGTACGTTTGTGTAAATGTTCGTTCCTTAACACTTCTTAATTCGGTTTACTCATAAGCTGGGTTAGGGGTGTTACATTTGATTTCTAAAATATGCATATAATAGTAGGTAATCAAAATAATAAACATGTTCATGATATTGTATTTTGCAAAATAGAAAACGAGAGAGAGCTTGACCAGTACTTACTTCCGAGCTTAGATAAGTGTTTCAAACTTATTCAAAACTCCCAACAACCATCTCCAAACCTTTTAAAAGCAGTATAACACATTTCCACTCATCGACAACCAAGCGATCCACTTGCCGACGCACAATTAAGCTTCCAGAGCCTCTAAAACCTATCCAATAGCTAAAGGATTCAACTCCCCTAATTTACCCTAACAAAAATAGAGGATTAATGCACTTTTATGCATCTCTAATTTCTAGCAACCAACAAACATCACTTCGCCTCACTTAAAACAATCAAATTCCATTCTAAAACAATCGAAATCATCGCCAAACTTCATCTAAACAAAGCCCAGCCAAAACTGTAACCCCCTTGACCAGTCTAATCGTAAGACCGAACTGAGTGACCTACATTAGGGTTTGTCAAAACAAACCCAGAAGATTACATTCAAACGGTCTATTTTTTATTTTTATCTTATCTAAATGCATTAATAAGTCCTAAGGTGATCATACTGGTTATGGTGAAGACTATAACTCAATCGGGCGTCGAATTGACATCCAATTCTTCAATTACGCAACATAGGGACTAAAACATAATTTCAACTAATTATGAGGATTTACGTAAAATCAAAGTTACCCATCCTTAATTAGTCATGTTTCAAGCCTTCGAGATAAATTTCAACTTAAACTAGCCATCCAAACTCATTTAATTGCATATACAAGAAATAGGGACCAAAATACAAAGAAAACAAACTTCAAGAAGCATCTTAACTAAAATAACTACCTGCGTACTGGTACAGGTTCGATCTATTTCAATAAATGCTAAAAGACAAATGTATACTGATACGGTCCTCAGTCGTATCGGTACGGGTAGGTAATCTTGAGAAAATGGAATTCTAGTAGTAAAAGACTGCATCGATACGGTAACCCGTGTACCGAAACCAAGCTTATTTCCCAGCTATGTGTACCGATAGGGTTACCAGGCGTGTCAGTATGCCTAGGCATTTTTTCTTGGATTGAGCCAAGACAGGTCCTCACGTACTGATCCCCTGAGGACCCGTACTGGTACGGACATTCCTATATTGACCCCTTGGTCTAATCTGACACTTTGGCTCAATCTAACACAACCCAATCATCATCAAAACATCATATGACTTCACAAACACCAAATTCTCAAACATGGTAGCATGGTAGAGCAACATTCACAACATGGCATATTCAAGACACTTTCTTGTAGGCATAATCTCTACCCAAGCATGCATATGGTTCCCCAACCCCTCAAAACCAAAGTTTATACTCTTACAATTCTAAAACATCATATCAAACTTATACAAACAGGAAGTCCTCAAAATAAACCTTCCAAACACATCTTGGTCATATTGCCTTTTATTACTACTTAGTCAATATAAAACCATACTTTGAAAAGTCACAACGCTTGGATCCTTCCTTGCACCCTTGTTGTCCGAGTGGCCTATTTCTCTGCATTGATGAGAAAAGAGAGCGTAAGCTATAAGCTTAGTAAGGGATTTTCTAAAACTCTCATCAACGCAATGTAAAACCATTTTAGTTCAAACCAAATCTATTTGTGCATGGCAAAAACATCTCATGCTTCGGCAATCTCTTTCAAATGCACATTTAAAAGCAATTACGACACATGTATCAATCTTCATATAACAAGCTTAAAGAGTCTCACATGTATAAACCATATTGTACAAATATAATCCATTTCACATGAGACATCAATTAGTATATTGGCTTTCAAGTGACTTAAAACAAGTTTCTAAGCTCTTTACAAAACTCATCGGATACACGAATTCACAAGTGGTTCCCACAACCACTTCACATACATACCTCAACTGGAGTAACATCACACTTGCCCACCTCTACAATTCAAATTGGAGTAACAAAACCTTTACCCACTTCTACGGTTTGGATATATAAATCCACCAGCGGGAGAAAACTATAACACCCCTTCCCCGTATCCATCACTGAATGCGAGTTAGAGATGTCACTTATCTTTTATAAACTATTGGACACTTATAATCAATAAAAATTTGTTCCTTTTAAACTAATACAATATAACCTTTAAACCCTTTAGCTATTTAATCGCATAAAATTTAAAGCATTTATTTAACATCCAAAACCAACCTAGTTTCAGGCAGCAACCTAGCAGTTCAATTCAATATCATGTCAATGGAAAAATTGCCAAATTTTAAAAAAATCATTTGAATATCCAATAAAATATGATTACATTTTATACTAAAAACACAAATTAGTCTATTTAATTACTAATATCACTATAGGTCCATATTTATGTTTATACTACTACAACAATTCCTAAATATATTCATATTAGAGCAGTCAAGACATTTATAATATACATGCCGACTAGTAACATCAAATGGCAACATCAAAGATGTCATACTAATACCGATGATCTGTTCTTAAAATAAATGATGTCTGATGCCGCTCCTTATTCCTTATGCTCCTTTTTACCTACGCGTGGAACATTCACACGCTAAGTATACACTTAGTGAGGCAACATAAAATTATTTAAACATTTCACTGTAACGAAATGACATAAACAAACAAAATACAATATATATATCATATAGGATTATGAAATCGTAAAAACTGACTTGTCAAAGTCGTTCCACTATTATGTAACCTGTAAAATCTCAAAATTTATATATATGTAAGACATGTATTATACCAAAGAAATTCTTTATTTGAAGATTCATTTTCACTTGAATCAATCTTTGCACTTTCACTCTTAATTAAATTATAGCCCAATATAAAGTAAATGAGAATGCATGGTATGTGAGTCACTGTTGAGTATGCACATGTGCGGCATCAACTAATTTTTTGTGCCATAATAAATCATTGTATCACTGCTGTAATTTAACAGCATCACTGTATCACTTGGTCATAGTTGTAGAACACAACATCACTGTATCAATTTATCACTATACTCTACCTCATTTGCATGTCAATTATACCAAGAATCTCAATAATCATACAATGGGCTTTTAACCAATTCACTATTATGATCTCTTCACTTATTCAATAATATCCATAGATAAAGACATATCACTATAACACATAAAAAATGCATTGGGCAGTTCATAACTAAAATCATTATAATTCATTTCAAATATATAGTTTACGATTCAAATCCTATTTCTTTTCAACACTCGAGGTTGACTTATCGCAAGTCTACCTCATATAATAATAAAATAAATAAGATTGCACTCACTTGTTGCCTCACTAGTAAACTGTAGTATTACTTTCAACTTTACTCTCGGACTTTTTCTTTATCCACAGCCTTACTTGTATCTCGATTTTGATCCCGATTACAATCTTATCTAGGGTGTTTTGGCCTTGGAGAAGAAGAGAAAAAATTTTTCTAGCTTTTTCTACAATTTAATTACAAGACAAATGGCATTTTAATCTTTAAATCTAATATAAAAATCTCCATCAATAGTAAAATGACCATTTTGCCCTTAGTTATGAGCAATTAGGTGTTGACACCTAATATTCTTACTTTTCCATAATAAATTATAATTAAAAAGCATGTGCAAAATGACTAAGATGTCATTAATGAATCCATGTATTTACAAAAATACCATTTGTGCACTATATTAAAATAATGCATCCCATCGAATCCAAATCGATAAAAAATGATTTCAAAACGAAATGTCACGTTCTTCAAATCTTCTTACAACTCCCTTCAAAATTTCATCACATTCCAAGCTCATACGATTACCTGAATTCTATTTAAACTTTAACTGTAATTTCCCAATAGTAAAAACATCAGATCGAGCCAACAATTTTATATTCGATCCACACCTTTATATGATCTATTTATTTATATAAAAAAAATAATTATTGGGAAAATTACCTTGTTGGTCCTTGAATTTTTCTCAACATTTCACTTTGGTCACCAAACTTTAACATTTTACATTTTAATCACTAAACTAAAAGCACCAACTTTTAATTCTTTGCAAATTAGTCACTAACCAATTATTGGGGTATTACAAAAACGGAACCTTTACCCACCTTAACCGATGTGGTTCTCATGATGGAGTCAACGATACATTTACAACCCCTCGACACACATGTGACGACTTTTTATAGTGCACTAACAATCCTATGTCATGCCAACTATATCCGATTTCATTTATACCTCAACCACTAGCCAATATACTCATTTAAACCACATTAACTTACTGTTTTGCATATGCATTAACTGAAACCATTTCTATCAATACATTTCAACATGTATTCAAGCAACCTCATCATGCTTTCATAAATAATTTACTTTTCACAAAGCTCAACATGATTAATCATGTGCAACATCTTTTGATTTCAAAACATACATATAACAGTAAGTAATCAAATCTATAAACATGTGCACGAGATTGTATTTTTCCAAAGCCGAAAATGAGAGAGGGCTCAACTGATACTTACTTCCGAGATTAGATAAGTGTTTCAAACTTAATCTAAACTCCCAGAACTTCTTTCAAACCTTTTTAAGGCAGTAAAACACAATTCCACTCACCGACAACCAATCGCCCACTTGTCGATACTCGTTCAAGCCTCTGAAGCTTTTCGCGATATCTCCAAAAGCCAAAGAATTTGATTCCCCTGCTTTACCCAAACAAAAATAGAGGATTAATGCACTTCCATGCATCAAAAATCCCCACAAATAACATCCTCAACTTTGCCTACCTCTAAACCACCAAATGCCTATCCAGAACAACCGAAAGCAACACCAAAATTCATCTAAACAAAGCCTAGCCACAATCTGTTGATTTCAACATCTTAACAACATCAATTATCATCCAAAAACATTATAAACTCATCCATATACCTCCAACAACACTACAACACCAAGATCGCGTCAAAAACTAACTCTAAACAACCTAGAAAATTAGCAATTCATATATTTTCTGGATTTCTTAGATTAGCCTTTCCTTTTAACATCAAAAAACATCTTAAAATAGATCTAAACCAGTTAGAATCTTTAAAAATATATCCAAATCCATTTTTACTCAATTTCCATACAAAAATCAATTTAATTAATAAATCCATGTTTAAAACATAATTCCATAACAAAAATCAATAACAAAGGATCAAGAACTTGGGAATTTCAATAAAGAACCCTTAATTAGAGGATAGAAATGAAAATCACCTCTAATTGTTGATTTCTCCCTTATTTGGCAATGTTTGATTGAATACCAAATGAATTTATCAATAAAAAATGAGGAAATTAATTAGGAAACAAAAATGAATTCAATCAGAATTGATTCCTGAGGATTTTGAAGTGGAAATCTTAGTTTGGTTGTTGGGAAAAGTTGAGAGAAAAGTTGGATGAAAAGTAGTTACGTGAGAAAGTGTTTTTGTAAAACTAAAAATCTCTTTTAACAAATCCTATTTTATTTTATTATTAAACCCAATTGAAACACTTTAAAAATGGCCTAAATTAAGAGAGAAATCTTATGAAAAATATTGGTCAAATAGCTCATTTGATATTCTAAGTTTTCACACTTTTACGATTTAGTCACCAAAAACAATTTTGCAAAGTTTTCATTTTAGTCACTAGAACAAAATGTACCATAATTAGATTTAATTACTTCAAATTGAGTTTACCAAAATACTTAAAATATTAAGTACATATTTTATAACATTTTTCCATATTTTATTTTAGGCAAAAACCATTTTATATGATTTAATTCCCAAAACTAGCTCGAATTGCCTAACCCGGTTCTTCCGAACCGTCTATTCGATCCGATTAACTTCTAGGCCCAATTTCCGGGCATTGCAACTCTCCCCCTCTTAAGAAATTTCATCCTCAAAATTACCTGAAGGAAAGAGATGAGGAAACTGCTTCAACATGTCCTCCTTGCTTTCCCAAGTGGCTTCCTCAACACCACGATTTCGCCACAACACCTTCACCTCCTCTATGGTCTTTCATCGAAGAACTTACTACTTTAATACATAATTCCCACCTGATATTCATCATAAGTTAAATCTAGACTTAACTCAATCTCCTCGACCGACATCACATGCGAAGGATCTGATCGATACTTCTGAAGCATCAATACATGGAAAACATCATGTATCTTTTCTAACTCCACAGGCAACCTCAACTTATATGCCACTGGACCTACACGCTCCAACACCTTATAAGGTCCAATGAACCTAGGACTTAACTTGCCCTTCCTTCCAAACCTCATCACCTTTTTCCAAGGCGAAACCTTCAGAAACACATGATCACCCACCGCATACTCTATCCCCGTACGCTTCAAGTCAGCATATGACTTTTGCCGATCTGAAGCCGCTTTCAATCGATCAATTATAATCACTTTCTCATTGGTATCCTTTAACACATCAAGCGAGGAAACATACTTCTCCCCTGCCTCTGCTCAACAAAGTGGCGTGAGACACTTCCTACCATATAAAGCCTCATACGAAGCCATCTGGATATTGGCTTCATAACTATTGTTATAGGCAAAATCAACAAAAGGTAATTGCTTCTCCCATGAACCTTGAAAATCTATGATGCAACACCCCAACATATCTTCCAACACTTGGATAACGCGCTTAGACTGACCATCCATTTGAGGATGATACGAAGTACTGAAATTCAACCGCGTACCTAAAGCCCTATGCAAGCACTCCCAAAACCTTGCTGAAAAATGTAGATATCTATCCGATACAATGGACTTAGGCACCCCGTGCAACCTCAAAATCTCTGCAATGTACAGCTCCTCCAGCTTATCCAAAGTATACGTCGTATGCACAGCCAAAAAATATGCACACTTCGCAAACCTATCCACAATCACCCAAACATAATTCTTCTTTGATGGCGTCAAGGGTAAACCAGACACAAAATCCATGGTAACTCTTTCCCACCTCCATTTTGGTATCTTCAACGGTTGTAACAACCCCGAAGGAAACTGGTGCTCAACCTTAACACGCTGACAAACCATACAACAAGCCATGAAATACGCAACATATTTTTTCAAACCAACCCAGAAATACTTTTTTTTCAAATCCTGATACATCTTCGTACTCCCCGGATGCATCGCAAAAGGACTCGAGTGTGCCTCAGTCAAGATACTGCGCCTTAACTCCTTATCTTTGGGCACCACTACTCGATCCTTGAAACACAAAACTTTTTCACTACTGAAACAAAAAATTGTTTCGTTACCATCCAATATGTCCTTGACATGCGGTACCAGTGAGTCGTCATACGGTTGCTTCCCTTAGTCAACTGTATCAACGATGGCTTCACCTGCAACTCAGCCAGCAACCCTCCATCTCGCGTTACACACAATCGTGCAAACATTGCCCTCAACTCCACCACCACCTTTCTACTTAGAGCCGGCTACCACGATAGCCTTACCCGGATGATACTCAATTGTTAGATCATAATCCTAAAGCAATTCCAACCATCTTCGTTGCCTAAGATTCAACTTCTTCTGCGACATCAGGTACTTCAAACTCTTGTGATCGGTGTACATAAGACACTTCTCACTGTAAAGATAGTGTTGCCAAATCTTCAACGCAAACACCACTGCAGTGGGCTCAATGTCGTGCGTAGGGTAGTTGCACTCGTGCACCTTCAACTGTCTAGATGCATAAGCCACAACCCTTTCTTCTTGCATCAAAACACATCCCAAACCCACGCAGGACGCGTTGCTATATACAATAAACTCCTTCCCCGACTTAGGTTGAATCAAGATGGGAGCTTGCATCAAAGCTTCTTTCAGCTTATCAAAAGCTTACTGACTATCTTCTGTCCACTCAAAACTCACATCCTTTTGTAACAACTTTGTCAAATGAGAAGCAATCTTTGAAAAACCATCTCCAAAGCGTCGGTAATATCCTGCCAACCCTAGAAAGCTATGAACCTCAGACACTGACTTTGACTGCTTCCAATTCACAACAACCTCAATTTTCTACGGATCCACACGGATACCCTCAGCTAGGACAACATGACTAAGGAAAACCACCTGCTTGATCCAAAACTCGCACTTACTTAGCTTAGCTTGCAGCTTATTGTCCAACAAAACTTGCAACACAATCCAAAGGTGTCGATCATGATCTTCCTCGGTACGTGAGTACACCAGAATATCATCGATGAACACAACCATGAATTGACCCAAAAACGCATGGAACACCTTATTCATCATATCCATGAATGTTTTCGGTTCATTTTTCAACACGAACGACATCAACAGAAACTCATAATGCCCGTCGTGCATATGAAAAGTCGTCTTTGGTACATCTTTATCCTTCACCTTCAACTGGTAGCATCCTGGCCGTAGATCAATGTTGGAAAACACAATTACACCCTGAAATTGATCAAACAAATCGTCAATCATCGGTAAAGGATACTTGTTCTTAATCGTCAACTTGTTCAAGTGCTGATAATCTATGTACATCCTTATCGTGCCATATTTCTTCTTCACAAACAACATCGGTGCTCCTACGGTGAAACACTAGGTAGAATAAAACCCCTGTCAAACAACTCTTGCAACTGCGTCTTTAGCTCCTTCAATTTCTTCGGTTCCATACGATATGGTGTAATCGACACCGGGGTCGTATCTGCGTATGTCTCTATACTGAATTCTACCTCCCTATCCGATGGCAAACCCGGTAACTCTTCTAGAAACACACTTGGAAAATTGTAAATATTGCGAATATCCTGAGCATGCACTTCCTTCATATTCGGGTTCATCACATAAGCTAGGTATGCTTGACCCCTAGACTCTATCATCTTTCGCGCTTCCAAAGCCGAAACAACATTGGACAAGAATTTGACATTCTCTCCCACAACTAACACTTTATAATCCTTGGCAAGTCTCAATGAAACTCGCTTAGTCTCAAAATCCACCACAACTCTATGTTCAGACAACCAATCCATCCCCAAAATTACATCGAAACCGTGAAAAGGCAACTTCATTAGGTCAGCCTCAAACACATGTCCTTGGACCATTAAAGACACCTCTTATACATCCTCCTAGCCACTACCATCTCACCAAAGGAACTGGTTACCCTTATACCAACATTCAATACCTCTACAGGTATATTAAGCAAACATGCATATTCGTGCAGTATATATGAATATGTAGAACCAAAATCTATCAATGACAATAACGGTATGGACTGCAAAGTAAATGTACCTGCAATCACATCGGTACCAATCCTTCCCACACAGTGTACAAAAACTCTCGTCGGTCCACCATCCTTAGGCTGAATCGCGACGATGAGAGCAACCACTTTCTGTCCATCATCTATACGCTAAAAATGTCCATGGCCGTGCCCATGGCCTCTCTGTGGCACAACAGCTCATGCAACAGCTTACACCTCACTCGCCATGTAACCCCCTCGACCCAGCCTAGATGCCCCACCGAGCTGAGAGAACTACATTAGGTTTGCTGAAGCTAACTAGAGAAAGATTTCAAAAACCAATCTGTTTTTTTCTTTTTATCTTGTCTAGATGCATATTATTAAACCTAAGTGTACATATTTGCAGCGGGTGAATTTACAAAGGAATCGGACTAGGAAAAGCAACCAATTGCATAACATACATTTTAGGGACTAAAATGCAAATCTAATAAATTTAAGGACCAAAAGGGAAATTAAGGTTACCAATCCTCAATTATTCCAATTACATGCTTACATGTCAAATTTTAGGTCAAAACGATCAACCAAACTCATACAATTGCATCCGCGAAACTCAGGGACCAAAATAAAAGAAACAGAAACTTCCAACACTCCAAAATAACAGAATTAACTGCATCCGTACCGATACGCGTACAGGTGTTTCGGTACGCCTTAACAACTTTAAAAACTCAAATTCCAGTAGCTTAAACTCCTACCGAAAACTAGCCTGTGTATTGAAAAGCCTAGCTAAAATGCTTTAGACCGTACAGGAACACTTGCTCGAGTATCGAAACTCTATTCCTGTAAAGGCTTACGCTTATTGAAACACCCTCCTGCATATCGAAATGCTATGCCTGAAATGTCCTAGCCGTACTGGTATAGGGACACCTATTTCGATACGCCTGAACTTGTAATGTCCCAAAATGCTGTCAAAACACACTTTGATGATAACCAAAACACTCCAACATGCTTCCAACACTTAAGCAATATTACTAGGGTACATTCCTAACCAAAACAACACAGAACCAACAACATTCCATGGCATTCATACACCCCAAGATATTCTATAGGCATGCTTCCTAATATCATTTTACCAAACAACCAAAACTCACATTAGGCACTTTTAAGCATATACATCATGCTTACGCATCTAAAGCATCGAAACAAACTTGCTTGAACCTTCAAAACATGGCAACCATTCGAAATTAGCTAGATGCATTCCTAAGCACTCATCTAGCATCATTATAAGCATAGATCCACACAAGTTTAACAACATCAAACCAATCATAAAATTCAACACTTCACATGCCTAAAAACCATGGGAAAACAGAAATACAAGTATCCAAAAACATGGAAAACACATTGCTTATTAACCGGAAACATAAACCAAGTTCATTCTCAACTAGTTTTGCACTTGGATCACTTCAAACTTTGCCTTTTCTACCCCAACCTTAATGCTCTGCATCATTAGGAAAAAGAGAGCGTAAGCACACATTCTTAGTGAGGATGCTATTAAAGCAATGATGCAAATAAAACCATTTGAAAACCAAAACCACTTGTTTTCAAAACATGCTTAACAAGCCAAGCATTTCCATTGTTTCTGACTAAAACATGCATAACAACCCTTAAGCAACATCATATATAAATTCCATGCCTAGATCCCAAAGCGTTAAACCATTTTATCATTCTTAAATCTCAAAGCATTATATCATAAACCATGCTTAAATACCAAAGCATTACATCATAAACCATGCTTAAATCCCAAAGCATTATAATAGGTTCAACACATGAACTTTCAAATATATTGGTATTTATAGTGACCCCGGATAGACTACCCTCTATCCATACATATCGGATACACAGATCTCTCATACCATGCCAAGTTAAACCGCATGATATCCCAAACCTTGCCTAGTTAAATCACCAGATTTGACATCCTCGCCTAGTTAAATCGCGAGTTTTACCACCCTTTCCTAGTTAAACAGAAAGTTTACTGACCTTGCCTAGTTAAATCACAAAATCACCATCAATTTGGGTTGCCTAGTTAAACCGCACGCCCCAAATGAGGTCCCAACAATCCGAGTGGCCTAGTTAAACCACCATACCTCAAGAACCCATGGCCACGATTGATTTTGTTCATATTTTATAGTGCACTTTAATCCTATGTCTGATTGTTTTCTCATCTTGTCACACAACCAACATATCATTTATAAAACCATTTACTTACTGTTTTACAATGCATTATACCAAAAACCACCACATATGCAAATCACATTGCCAAAGCAATAACACCATTCACGACCGGAATGAAAACTAATGCTCACTAGCATTGTAACATCCGCTTCCAGTATCCGTACATCGGGTACGAGTCCGAAATATTACGACTTTTTTAATCAAAAATCGGGGTAATTTAAATTTTTTTAGGAAAACTTCTCAATGGTCACCCATCCTAAATGTAATACCCGATATTTGCTTAGTGACTAAAATACAAAGAATCAATAGTAAGTGGTTTTAGTTTAGTGACTAAAACGTAAAAATTTTAAAGTTTGGTGGCTAAAGTGAAAAGTTGGGAAAAGTTTATGGACCAACATGGTAATTTTCCCAATAATTAATTTTATGGAAAAAATAAATAGTTTATCCCGGTATAAGAATTTTGGTGGGAATCAAATTTTTGGTACGAGATTTATGTGAAAAGTTATAAAGGGGATAAGTTTCAGAAATTAATTCGAATAATTATTCGAACTCAGAAAATTATGAAAATTTTATGGAAGTCTTAGAAAGACTTGAAGAATATGATAGTATGGTTTTTGAATTGTTTTTATTCAATTTAAATTCAATTCTATGTAGTATTTGGTGAAATAGGTGAAAATGGTATTTTTGAAGATAGGTTGATTCATTAAGGGCAAAATGGTATATTCTTTATTTTGACGATTTAAAGATTATGGTATATTCTTTATGCTCACACATATTTTATAGTATGATATCTTCATGACAAGTTATTTGATAAAGTTTAAATGTCAGTATACATGAAAAGTTATTGAACATATTGGAGCATGAACTGCTCCATTATGAAGATGTTTTATATGATAAATGTATGTATGAATGGAATTTGGGTTACCTGTCATTACTGCAAGAATTGTTTTAGAGTTTGCCCTTGGTAATAGAATATTGAGTTGGATTATATTGTGGTATATTATTATGAGTTTAAGATGTATTCGACACTTCGTGTCTCTCGTATTCGTCACTTTATTGTGGCGCCTATATTCGACACTTCGTGTCGCCCGTATTCTTCACTTTATTGTGGCGCCTGTATTCGACACTTCGTGTCTCCCGTATTCGTCACTTTATTGTGGTGCTTGTATTCGACACTTTGTGTCGCCCGTAAAGGATAGTACTTTATAGTACACGACTCATAACTTAATCACTTGATATTTACCTTGGGCTATATGATTTCATGAAATGAAGTATGCTTTAAGTGAAAGAATGATTATGTTATGCTTTCTTGCATTATAGAATGTATGATTCAAAGAATATTATGCTTGTGAAAGTATTATGTTTTATTATGTATTTTTATATATGTTACTCATCTTATGCCTCACTATGTTATACTTAGCGTGTATTTTGGTTATACACGTCGGTAATTGAAAGTAGAAACGGAGTAGTTGCATCAACATCTCTATCGAAAAGAGATATCCTATCAACAGGTTATTTCGGTATCTATGGCATCCTTGTTTGGTTTATGAATAGTGGCATGTACAAAATAATATGTCTATTTTGTTAAATAGACCTCTTCATATTTTTGTACCTAAAGAGTTAAAAAAGCTGCAAGCTCCCGACTTTAAAGGTGATAGTGATGCAAATCCAACATCTGTAGATTTTTGGTTAAATGATATACATACTATGTTGACTCGGATCGACTATGACGACCGAGGAAAATTAGAAGGTGTAGTTTCCTTATTGAGGGAACAAGCTTTTGTTTGGTGGAATAACGTCACTGCCCGTGTTCATGAAGAAGTAAACTGGAAGTTTTTCCTCTGAGAGTTTAGGAGGAAGTACATTGGAGATATTTCTGTTCGAGAGATGAGACAACAGTTCCTGGATCTGAGACATGGAGATCGTTCAGTATATGAGTATGAATGTGAATTTAACAAATTGAATAGATTTGCTTCTGAACTGCTACCTAATGAGAAAGCCATCATGGACAGCTTTTATAAATGTGTTGAATGTACGATATCAAGAATTATTGGTGGCTTTTACTCCCAAAGATTTCCAGGATGCTGTCAATAGAGCAAAAATGATGGAGAATGTCAAAGAGAAAGCTGAGAAATAATTCCAAGGTCAGAAAAGAAGTGTTGAGACATCTTTTACTTCGCAATCATCAATGCAAGGTAAAGAATATTCACAACAGGAAAGATTTGAATTTTCAACACCCCAGGAACAAGCGAAACAAGCTGAAAAATTCAAAAATACTTCGACAACAATAGAGAGTTCTAAAATAAACCTGGACCTTCTCAATGTAATTATTGTAATCGATATCATCATGGAGTATGTTGGAGGATTACAGGCGCATGTTTCTGCTGTGGTGAAACGGGACATTTTGTATGTGATTGCCCGGTTCAAGATGACAAATCAGTCCAAACCGAGAGATCGGTTAGTATACAGAGAGGTCGAGGCCGAGGATCTGCAAGATCATCCAAAGTGGGTTCTAGAAGGGAAACTGAAGCTACTATTGGTCGAGATGATCGAGCTTCAGCTAGAGTCTATCACATTCAAACGCATGGTTGTAGAAATGATAGAGAAGAACCCGATATTTTTATAGGTACGTTTTGAAAATTCGAGGATAAATTTTCTTAAGGGGGAAGAATTGTAATACCCCAATATTTGCTTAGTGACTAAAATGCAAAGAATCAAAGTAAGTGGTTTTAGTTTAGCGACTAGAACGTAAAAATTTTAAAGTTTGGTGGCTAAAGTGAAAAGTTGGGAAAAGTTTAGGGACCAACATGGTAATTTTCCCAATAATTATTTTTATGGCAAAAATGAATAGTTTATCCCGGTATAAGAATTTTGGTGGGAATCGAATTTTTGGTACAGGATTTGTATGAAAAGTTATAAATGGGATCAGTTTCAGAAATTAATTTGTATGATTATTCAAACTTAGAAAATTATGAAAATTTATGGAAGTCTTAGAAAGACTTGAAGAATATGATAGTATGGTTTTTGAATCATTTTTATTCGATTTAAATTCGATTCTGTGTAATATTTGGTGAAAATGGTATTTTTGATGATAGGTTGATTCATTAAGGGCAAAATGGTCTTTTAACCCTTACTTTATGAATATTTATGATTATTGTGGATAAGAATTCACAAGTGTTGGCACATGATTGGTTATAACTCAAGGGTAGAATAGTCATTTGACTATTAAAGAAATTATTATACTTAATTTGGTGTTTATAATGCCATTTGGCATTAAAATAAGAAAGAAAAATTTGGAACAAGTTCTCATCTTTTTCTCTCCAAGCCGTGAGCCACCAAGAACAAGGGGTAAGAATTTTTAATTTGATTTGTTAAGCTTCCATGGTTAGATTTAGGCTTGAGACATGAACAAGAATTTGTTTTTCATTGAATTCTCTATCTTTTGGTATAAGTTTTGTGTAGTTTTCATGTTTCTAAGTCGAGTTTGGTGAATTGGGTGGATGAAGGACATGATGGAAACTTATGTTTTAATGGTTGTTCTTGTTAGAAAGATCCTTGTGATGTTGTTTCTATGGTTCAAATGTTGAAAAATGCATGAAAAATGCATAGGTGACCATTTGGTTATGATAAAAAATTAGGGGAAATTCTTGCAAAAATTATTTTGATGATGGAAATGATGAGAATGATGTTATTTAAGCTTGAATTTGTTGTTAGGATGAAGAAATACTCATGTTCTTGAATTATGGAAAATTAGGGTTTATGTTAAGTTGGGAATTTTAAGGTGTGATTGAAATAAGAAAGGTTTATTATGATGATATAAGTTGTTTAGAAAGAAAATCCCTAATCATTTTGCATTAGGGACCAAATTGAAATTTTTGGAAAGTTTAGGGACTTGATGGTTGAGCTTGTTTTTGAAGTATATTGGGTTGGAAAATTAAGTTTAGTGATTGGAAGGTTGATTTTGAAGTTTATACTAACTTTGGGACCAATTCGTGAATTTCAGAAATTTAAGGACTAAGTTGTAAATTTTAAAGTTTGGGAACTAAAGTGTAAATGATGGGAAATATAAGGATTTGGTTTGAAAATGGTGTTTGGAAGCTTAAAATAGTCTTTAGGGACTAAAATATGAATATCGAGAAAGATTAGAGATTTAAAGAAAAGTATGAGAAATTTTTATTCGAATATGGAAAGTTTTATCGGATCAATTTTTTATAAATAATGGATAGTATTTTATTTACTTTCCATTATTATATATGAATTAAGTATGTTCTAACATATACTTTGAAATGGTATATGTTATTTTTTAATGTAGATTCTGATAAAAAATCAAGATCGTACCAGCAGACCCGGTAAAAAAAGGCTTAAGATTTAAATATAAAAGTGAAGAAAGGTTTTTTAAGGCTAAGGTGAGTGCAAACATGTTTTTAGCATGAATCTTTATTTTGATGATTTATAGATTGTGGTATATTTTTTATGCTCACACATATTTTATAGTATGATATCTTCATGACAAGTTTTTCGATATAGTTTACATGGCAGTATACATGAAAAGTTATTGAACATATTGGTGTATGAACTGCTCCATTATGAAGATGTTTTATATGATAAATGTATGTATATATAGAATTTGGGTTACCTGTCATTACTGCAAGAATTGTTTTAAAGTTTGCCCTTGGTAATAGAATATTGAGTTGGATTATATTGTGGTATATTATTATGATTTTAAGATGTATTCGACACTTCGTGTCACCCGTATTCGTCACTTTATTGTGGCGCATGTATTTGACACTTTGTGTCGCCCGTAAAGGATAGTACTTTATAGTACACAACTCGTACCTTAATCACTTGATATTTACCTTGGGCTATATGATTTCATGAAATGAAGTATGCTTTTAAGTCAAAGAATGATTACGTTATGCTTTCTTGCATTATAGAATGTATGATTCAAAGAATATTATGCTTGTGAAAGTATTACGATTTATTATGTATTTTTATATATGTTACTCATCTTATGCCTCACTATGTTATACTTAGCGTGTATTTTGATTATACACATAGGTAATTGAAAGTAGAAGCGGAGCAGTTGCATTAACATCTCTATCGAAAGAGATATCCTATCGACATATTATTTCGGCATCTTTGGCATCCTTGTTTTGTTTATGAATAGTGGCATGTACAAAATAATCTGTCTATTTTGTTAAATTATTTAAACTAGCCTGCCTTGTAATGGTTTTGTTTATGTATGTTAAATGATATATGATATGTATAATTTCTGTGTATTATGTTAGTCTTTTATATGTTGATATTGTTATCTATAAGTAAATTAAAAATTTTAACTAGTTCCAATTTTTGGATGTAAAATATTTTTAAATTACCGTGACATTCTAGACTCATGTTCGGTATACGGATACGGGAAGGGGGTGTTACACTAAATTTCTCTAGCCCAATCACACTTAACTTTATTTGAAACTGAAATGAATTATTTATTCGAGTTCCAATCATAAATCAATTATCTTAGCATACAACTCATCACCCAAGTTTACTCTTAACTTTGTATCTTTCCAGAAACGCCAATTATCATGAAACCCTGCCGAATATTAAAGGCCAATTACAACTCCAATAGGTGTAGCAAGTATACATGCCACTATAATAATCAAACCTCAATTAGGATGTCATTACTGTGATTACTTGTTGAGATTTCCAATATTGATGCAATGCTCTTCTCACTCTTATCTTGATTTACCTACGTGTGTACAACCAAACACACGCTAAGTACAAACTTAGTGAGGCAATAAAGGAAATTAATAACAATAATTTAAACTTTATTCGACTTCATGGCTATGTTTATATAACATGATATATATATATACCAAAGCATCAACTTTCACATTGCATTAGTAATGATTTACTACATGCTAATGTCATAAGACTTTCATGCTTGTCCATTTGCCATAATATGCCATATATGCATAAATGCATCATAATCACTAGATATGTATTATCATCATGTTAATCATATATTAACATAACATAAACCGGATATAAATTTCTTACCAATATACTTGCCATTTATTCCAAAAGCTCATAAGCTTGTTCACATGTTTATCTTTTATTAACCAATAAACCATAGCCCAAATATAAGCCTATGAGGACCCTGGGTACACGAGTCAAATATGCTCCGAAGTGCTAATACACATAAGGCCGTGCCCATCATCCGCACATTTATAAGGCAGTGCTAACCATCCGCAAATTTATAAGGTAGTGCTAGCCATCCGCACATTTATAAGGCCGTGCTAACCATCCGCACTAAGTGTCCTTTATATACACAATAGTGCTAAACCGAGTATGCACCGTGCTGCTGGACTCTATGGCATGCCAACTATACCTTGTCCCTCAATGACATACTTGGGCATATATTTCATATTTATTTCATCCATGGCAATGTATATCAACATAATTTAGCATTGAGTAGTTCATACCCGAAATAACATTCATAATATAACATCATATATAACTAGTGATCCATGCATTTATATTAAACTTTTGACATATTTAAAATATGTCAATCATATGATCAATGACATAAATATCATGCCAATATATAAACAAGGTAGACTCTTCGCAAGTCTTCCTTATGATGTGTAAAACATTTATGCATCATGTTATGTATGCATTGCACTCACCTTGGCCACTTAACACAATGCGCACTCAGCTTGGCCACTTAACACAATGCCTCACTAAGTCCTAGCTCGATCCTTTCTTTAATAGTACCTCGAACCTTCTTTGATTCGGACTTGACTTCATTAATCACACGAATAAAATAAAATATTTGTTAGATTCAAATCTAACAATACCTTAAACATGTTGTCTAATATAATCATTCAAATATAAAATTTCCCAATATTTTTCCTTTCTTACTTGAACTATTAAAAAACTCATTATGGTCCTTAGTGACCAATTTTAACTTCCATTAATTCTTTCGAGCTTGCTAACTAACATTTGAATACAAAATGTTTCAAATTTCATTTTCTTACAGCTTGCGCTACCTTCAAAGATTTACTTATACAGGGCAGAATACATACTGGATCTTAATTTTGTTTATACTGGAGAAACTAGATTCGATAAAGGTTGTAACGGTATAAGCCACATAAATTAATAAAATCTACAAAAAATATTAAAAATAAGTGAATTCACGTCACAGACTGTCTAGGCAGAAAACAGCTCTATAATTTTTCTGACCTTCATTCGAATAAAAATTCATATCTTTTAAATCGAAATTCGAAATCAGTTTTCATTTGTTGGAAACGAAACTAGACTAACAATTCTTTCCAACGGTATAAAATTCATTATCTAACCATTTTTGTATAATTTATGGCAAAGTTTTAAACTTATTTCCATAATTCAATTCCAACATAACTTTCCATAAATAACTTCTAATTTACACCAACTTTTCCCTATTTCTCTACTTGTCAATTTAGTCTCATCACTTTACTTCAAATGACCAGAATAAAGCTTGTATTCATATGATCTATTTACATCCTTCATCAAAATAGGCTCAAACCTTTACTTCTCTAATTTCTCTTGATTTGTCAATATGGTCACCAAATTTGAAATATAAGGATTCAAGCTTCTTAACTTTGCAAATTAGTCCTCCAATCAACATTACTACCTTAATTCCATCATTTTAACTAAAAATTAGATTTACTTCTTCTACATATCCTCTTTGCCGAATAGACCATTCAAGTTTGACAATTTGTCAAAATGGTCACTAATGTGATTAATCGTTGGTTTAGCATTCTAACTTTATTTTCATGTCTCTAACATTATTAATAATATAAATACACATCAAATTCAATAAAAATTAGATCTGGTCCCTTAATTTTGAAGCTTGCCGAAATGGTCCCTATGCATTTAACTTAGGGTTTTGCTTCCAAACAACAAATCAAGCTTACTAGATCATTAATCCAACATCACAAACCCTAAGTTAGACTTGAATCCATAAAGCCTAATCTTCTCTATGCAAACCGAAATATGTAGGGCTTAAATCTCAACTTAAAAACATGATTCCAACATCATACAAGCATGATTCCAACTTAAAATCAACCATGGATTCATAAAATCATAAAAGCCCCAATTTGTTCATAAACCCTAATTTCTTCCACATATAAAATATCATCAACCAAACAAGTATTCTATAAATTATTTACATCAAAAGATAGAGCTCGAAGAGTAGAACAACTTTGTAGTTC
This sequence comes from Hibiscus mutabilis, assembly GCA_019671005.1. NCBI lineage: Eukaryota > Viridiplantae > Streptophyta > Magnoliopsida > Malvales > Malvaceae > Hibiscus > Hibiscus mutabilis. Next base: position 21,624,395 of record CM033732.1, read on the forward strand.
GAAAGATTACCTAAAAATCGAGATTCGGGCTTAAATCGAGCTTGGAAATTTCCCTCTTCTTTCTCCATGGTTTATGGCTGGAAAAGATGAAATTTTTTTCATTTTTTTACTATTAAATTACACTTGCAACTATTAAATGAATTTTAAATTCATTTAAATAGTGAAATTACCAATTTAGCCTTTAAATCCAATGGCTAATTTAATCTCATCCAAAATCAAGGGCCAAGATGAAATCCATATATATTTCATCTTCAAAAAAATTCCTCAACATTTCAAAAATATTTCAAAATTGCCATCCTTTCCAAATGACCAATTTGCCCTCCAACCAGTCTTTATTTACTAGTTTGTTTCAAAATTTCCATTCCATTATAATCTAAATAAATTAGTTCCTTCTCAACTAACCACTATTCCATAAATATCATTTTATGATTTTCCATGGCTTATGGAACAGTCTCTGAAATTTCAATTCAATCCAATTTCCCGATATTCACTAAATACTTCTACTACGATTTTACCTTTACCGAGCTATAGGATCTATTCCGAAAATTCTATATTTCCATAATGTAACTCATGTCATCATCCTTCATCCAATGGCCTAGATTTAATCTTGAGCTATTAGTTACCAACCTTGCCCTTATAATTTTCCAAAATTATGATCTTGCTATTTTTCATCCAACAGCTCATATTTAACATGGAAAATCAACTTAAATCCAAGGGTTCATATTCTTCCAACACAAAGAAATATATTAAACATGTAAAATAACATAATTAACCTTGCCTTATCATCTTTCAAAATATCCTGGATATTCGATTCGATCTGATTATCCGAATATTTTTCTGAACTGTATCGCTTTATAGCCATTAATTCAAACTGCGTATGAAAAATCCGGGTAACACGAAAACATCATTCTTGGGGGTAAACTATTCATTTATGGGACTAAAATACATAACTTTTGAAAATTACAATTTAGTCCCTAAACTTTTCCTAAGTTTATACTTTATCCACAAAACTTTCAAAATTTACATTTTGGTCACTAGCCAAAAATTGGGATATTACAATTCTCCCCCTTAATAAACTTCGTCCTCGAATTTTCAACATATACCTGATTCAAAAACAATGAGAAAACTATTTTCTCATATCTTTTTCTCTTTCCCATATCGCTTTTTTGACTTCATGATTTTGCCAAAGAACTTTAACAAGTGAGATCATCTTATTCGTTAGTTCTTTGACTCCATGTGCCAGAATATTTACCGATTCTTCCTCGTAAATCAAATCCAGTTGAATCTCTATTCATTCCGAGTAATGATATGTAAAGGATCTGATCGATACTTCTTAAGCATCGATACATGAAATATATTGTGAATGTTGTCCATTTCCGGAGGTAAGGCTAGCTAATAAGCCACCAGACCAACTCTTTTCACAATCTTATATGGTCCAATAACTCTCGGACTCAGCTTCCCTTTTTTTCCTAACCATAACACCTCCTTCCAAGGTGAAACTTTTACGGAATATTTTATCCTTAACTTCATATTAAATATCTTTTCTTTCAAGATCAGCAGATAATATCCACCATTCTAAAGCAATTCTAGATTGCTTTGAACTATTCTTACTTTATTCTCCACATCCTGAACTGAATCAAATCAGATTCAATCACCTCTTAGTTCCCTTTTTAATTCATTATCGTTGGGGATATAAATCACCCTTTGATAATATGAACATTCTTTAGACTAAACATCGATACCTTTAATTTTTCCCTTTTCACCTTACTGAATTCTTTCCAGGCATATCTTATCTTTCATTTGTAAATCTTTGATCTGATTTGTCAAAGTAGGCTTGAGATGAAGTTGCGTAATCAATACACTATTTTCCTCCAAAGATAATTGGGCATTTAATGCTTATAATCCAAAGAATGATTTTTGGCTAAATACATCAACTACTACATTAGCCTTATTACATCAATACACATCCCAACCTATTATGGGATGTATTATTGAATAAGGTAGAATCCTTACTAGATTCATACTGCACTAATACTAGTGCTACTATCAAATCTTCTTCTACTGGTAATAATATAATCGTAATTTAATCTTAGAGAAATATTACTGCTTCTTTTGACTAACATCACTAGAGCTTCCTAAGGTGATATACTGGGTCGTATAAAACCTCAATCCAATGATTTTTACAACTAGGCCTTTAGCTTTCTCAATCTAGTAAGAGCCATTTTGTAGGGCGCAATTGATATAGGTCCAATATTGGATTAAAATCCAATCCTAAACTTAGCCTCTCGATTAATCATCAAGCCTGACAGCTCCTCTTGGGCAACCCATTTAACACTCACAAACAATAGGAATACTTTCTCAGCTTACCTTTAATGCTCGTTATCCATAGCATAAGTTAAATAATTTTCACATTAGTAACAAATTCCAATAAAAACTCTGCATGCTTATGCATGCCAATTATCACAGCCCTCACATGATTGTTTTTATGGTTTTCTTGAATCTCCAACATTAATTATAAATGTTAGAAAGTTCTTAATTGTCCATCAACATAACTTTTATATCATTAAACCATAGATTAACAATCATAGGATCTCCATTAATATATCTCTGAAAATCTAGTGTGTCAAAACTCTTAATTCTTTTGCAATCGGTGCCTAAGCAGGCTGATTCATGATCGCATCTAATGTCTAGAAGAAAAACTCTTAATCCAGAATATGTATATCATGTTACTCTGGTGCCTTGCACCGTGCTAAGCAGAGGGTAGAATATTATCATTAACCTTATCATTCTCGTGAATCTCTTATTGATTCACTCGACTAACACCTAACACGATTCTTTTACGCTCACACATTGGAATTTAACATTATTATCATAATGAAGTAAGCAATTGCATTCATTCGAACAAGTAAAATCATCAGTAATTCTGACATCCTAGTGGCATGTATACACTTTTGACCTTTACTATACTTCGTTTAACTCCAGAACTGGCTAAACCTATAGCTCTGATACCAATAAATGTAACATCCCCTTCCCGTATCCGTACACCGAGTACGAGTTAGAAATATTACGACTTCTTTAATAAAAAATTGGGGTAATTTAAAATTTTTTAGTAAAACTTCTCAATGGTCACCTATCCTAAATTTCTCTAGCCCAAGCACACTTAACTTTATTTAAAACCGAAATAAATTATTTATTCCAGTTCCAATCATAAATCAATTATCTTAGCATAAAACTCATCACCTGAGTTTACTCTTAACTTTGTATCTTTCCAGAAATGCCAATTATCATGAAACCCTAACAAACTTTAAAGGTCAATCACAACTCCAATAGGAGTAACGAGTATATCATGAAACCTCAATTAGGATTTCATTATTGTGACTACCTGTCGAGCTTTCCAATATTGATGCAATCCTCTTCTCACTCCTATCTTGATTTACCTACGTGTGCACAATCAAACACACGTTAAGTACAAACTTAGTGAGGCAATAAAGGAAATTAATAGCAATAATTTAAACTTTATTCGACTTCATGGCTATGTTTATATAACATGATATATATATATACCAAAGCATCAACTTTCACATTGCATTAGTAATGATTTACTACATGCTAATGTCATAAGACTTTCATGCTTGTCCATTTGTCATAATATGCCATATATGCATCATAATCACTAGATATGTATTATCATCATGTTAATCATATATTAACATAATATAAATCGGATATAAATTTCTTATCAATATACTTGCCATTTATTCCAAAAGCTCATAAGCTTGTTCACCTGTTTATCTTTTATTAACCAATAAACCATACCCCAAATATAAGCCTGTGAGGACCCTGGGTACATGAGTCAAGTATGCACCGAAGTGCTAATACACATAAGGTCGTGTCGACCATCCGCACATTTATAAAGATAGTGCTAACCATCTGCACATTTAGAAGGTAGTTCTAACCATCCGCACATTTATAAGGCTGTGCTAACCATCCGCACTAAGTGTCCTTTATATACACTATAGTGCTAAACCGAGTATGCAGCATGCTTCTGGACTCTATGACATGCCAACTATACCCTGTCCCTCAATGACATACTTGGGCATATATTTCATATTTATTTCATCCATGGCAATGTATATCAACATAATATAGCATTGAGTAGTTCATACCCGAAATAACATTCACAATATAACATCATATATAACTAGTGATGCATACATTTATATTCAACTTTTGACATATTTAAAACATGTCAATCATATGATCAATTACATAAATAACATTCATAATATACCATGCACTCACCTTGGCCATTTAACACAATCCCTCACTAAGTCCTAGCTCGATCCTTTCTTTCATAGTACCTCGAACCTTCTTTGACTCGGACTTGACTTCATTAATCACATGAATAAAATAAAATATTTGTTAGATTCAAATCTAACAATACCTTAAACATGTTGTCTAATATAATCATTCGAATATAAAATTTCCAAATAATTTTCCTTTCTTCCTTGTACTATTCAAAAACTCATTATGGTCCTTAGTGACCAATTTGAACTTCCATTAATTCTTACGAGCTTGCTAACTAACATTTGAATACAAAATGTTTCAAATTTCATTTTCTGATAGCTTGCGCTACCTTCAAAGATTTACTTATACAGGGCAGAATACATACTGGATCTTAATTTGCTTTATACTGGAGAAACTAGATTCGATAACGGTTCTAACAGTATAAGCCGCATAAATTAATAAAATCTACAAAAATTATGAAAAAATTGAATTCACGTCACAGACTGTCCAGGCGGAAAACTGCTCTATAATTTTTCTGACTTTCATTCGAATAAAATTTCATATCTTTTAACTTGTAATTCGAAATCAGTTTCCGTTTGTTGGAAACGAGACTAGACTAACAATTCTTTCCAGCAGTATAAAATTTATCATCTAACAATTTTTGTAGAATTTATGGCAAACTTTTAAACTTACTGCCATAATTCAATTCCAACATAACTTTCCATAAATAACTTCTAATTTACACCAACTTCTCCCTATTTCTCTACATGTGAATTTAGTCCCATCACTTTACTTCAAATGACCGGAATAAAGCTTGTATTCATATGTTCTATTTGCCTCCTTCATCAAAATAGGCTCAAACCTTTACTTCTCTAATTTCTCTTGATTTGTCGACATGGTCACCAAATTTCAAATATAAGTATTCAAGCTTCTTAACTTTGCAAATTAGTCCTCCAATCAAAATTACTACCTTAATTCCATCATTTTAACAAAAAATAAGATTTACTCCTTCTACATATCATCTTTGCAGAATAAACCATTCAAGTTTGACAATTTGTCAAAATGGTCACCAATGTGATTAGTCGTCGGTTTAGCATTCTAACTTCATTTTCATGTCTCTAACATTATTAATAATATAAATACACATCAAATTCAATAAAAAATTAGATCTGGTCCCTTAATTTTGAAGCTTGCCGAAATGGTCCCTATGCATTTAACTTAGGGTTTTGCTTCCAAGCAATAAATCAAGCTTACTAGGTCATTAATCCAACATCACATACCCTAAGTTAGACTTGAATCCATAAACCCTAATCTTCTCTATGCAAATCGAAATATGTAGGGTTTAAATCCCAACTCAATAATATGATTCCAAAATCATACAATCATGATTCTAACTTAAAATCAACCATGGATTCATAAAATCATAAAAGCCTCAATTTGTTCATAAACCCTAATTTCTTCCACATATCAAATCTCATCAACCAAACAAGTATTCTGTAAATTTTTTACATTAAAAGATAGAGCTCGAAGAGTAGAACAACTTTGTAGTTCAAAAGGTTACCTAAAAAACTGAGATTTGGAGCTCAAATCGAGCTTGGAAATTTCCCTCTTCTTTCTCCTCTTTCTCCATGGTTTATGGCTGGAAAAGATGAACATTTGTTTTCATCTTTTTACTATTAAATTACACTTGTAACTATTAAATGAAATTTAAATTCATTTAAATAATGAAATTTCCAATTTAGCCTTTAAATCCAATGGCTAATTTAATCTTGTCCAAAATCAAGGGCCAAGATGAAATCCATATATATTTCATCTTCCAAAAACGCCCTCAACATTTCAAAAATATTTCAAAATTGCCATCCTTTCCAAATGACCAATTTGCCCTCCAACCAGTCTTTATTTACTAGTTTGTTTCAAAATTTCCATTCCATTATAATCTAAATAAATTAGTTCCTTCTGAACTGACCACTATTCCATAAATATCATTTTATGATTTTCCATGGCTTATGGAACAGTCTATGAAATTTCAATTCAATCAGATTTCCAAATATTCATTAAATACTTCTACTATGATTTTACCTTTACCGAGCTATCGGATCTATTCCGAAAATTCTATATTTCCATAATGTACCTCATTTAATCATCCTTTATCCAATAGCCTAGATTTAATATTGATCTGGTAGTTACCAACCTTGCCCTTATAATTTTCCAAAATTATGATATTGCCATTTTTCATCCAACGACTCATATTTAACATGGAATATCAACTTAAATCCAAGGTTCATATTCTTCCAACACAAAGAAAATATCTTAAACATGTAAAATAACATAATTAACCTTGCCTTATCATCCTTCAAATATCCTGGATATTCGATTCGATCCGATTATCTGAATATTTTTTGAACTTTATCGCTTTATAGCCATTAATACAAACTCCCTATGAAAAATTCGGTTAACACAAAAACATCATTGTTGGGGCTAAGCTATTCATTTACGGGACTAAAATACATAAATTTTGAAAATTACAATTTAGTCCTTAAACTTTCCTAAGTTTATACTTTATCCATAAAACTTTCAAAATTTACATTTTGGTCACTAGCCAAAAATTGGGATATTACAAGTATTTCTTATACTCTTAAACCCCTGCATATGTACTTAAAATCATACATTTCCAGTAAGTAAATCGAACCATGTTTAACACCAAAACATGAAATCAACATGCTCCTATCCAAACCGATATTCAAGAGCAAAATAAGGAAAACTTACTTCCGAGCTTAGGTAAGCGTTTCACGCTTACCATAAACTCCCAACAACCTTTATTAAACCTTTGAAAGGCATTTAAACCAGTTTCACTCACCGATACACCTCGCCTTGCTCACCAATGCGAATCGAGCTCCCGACAAGCAACAAACAACGTCAAGCTCTGTCACCTTGATTATCCCCTATTTTGACCACATAAAACCAGAGGGAAAATGCATCATTATGCATTCAAACCATTTCCAACAAGCATTTACCCACAACTCTCAAGTTGCCTACTCAAAAACCATCCGAAACATATCGAAGTCATCCTCAAACACTTCCAAAACTCAACCCAGCCATAATATAATGATTCAATACATCAAACCTCATCAATTAACATTTAAAAACACTTTCCCAACATCCTCTTACTTCCAACAATGATTAAACTCAACTATCACCCCAAAAACCCTTGATTAACAACCTTAAACATTAGAGATTCAACTTGTTTCGGGATTACAATGTTAAAACCAAGTTATCAACTCAATTAAACATAAAAATCATGATCTAATCTAAGCAAAATCCCAGCAAAACAGAACAAGTACGAAGATCCACCAATTTCATCAATCAAAATACAATTAAACCAATTTCCTCAATTAAACTATCAGAACACATTAGAAAACAATTGTAAAGAGTCAACAACTTGGGAATTTCAGTAAAGAACCTTTCATTAGAGGAGGAGAACGAACCTTACCTCTAATGTATGTTTTCTTCCTTAATTGGATGATTTACATGAGAAAACAAAGTTAATACAATAAGGTTTTGGAAAAGTAACAAGAAGGAATCATTTACAAACAAAAGATTTAAGAAAATAAAGGTTTACCTGAATATTTAGAAGAAGAAATTGATGTTTGGCTACAGAGATTTTAAGAGAAAATATTTTGAGAAAGTAGTTATGTGATTTTTGTTTAAAGAGATTAGTTAACAAATTAATTCTCCCCAACTTGTTTATATTTTCCAAAACACTTTTAAAATAGCCAATTAAAGGATAAATTCTGATATTAGACTTTTAGGGAAAATAGCTCCTTAAAGATTCAAAGTTTTGACTCTTTACAAAACAGCCACCAAAAATAGTTTTCAAAGTTTGCATTTTGGTCACTAGTCCAAAATGTCCGATTTCCAAAACTCCTTTTTACAAAATTTATTTCACCACAATCATTAATATATTTAATAATGATTTTAAAATATTTTTCCACAATTTTATCACCTTCAAAAATATTTAATCCGATTTAATCCTAAAACCGACTCGAATCTCTAATACCAGTTCATCGGACTTTCGAACCAACCTTTAAACATATAAGCCCAAAACCGAGGTGTTACAACTCTCCCCCATTTAAGAAATTTTGTCCCTGAAATTTACCTGGAGGAAACAAATGCTGAAATTGCTCCAACATGTCCGCCTTGTTTTCCCACGTGGCTTCCTCGACACCACAGTGTCGCCACAAGACCTTAACAAGTTCAATCATCTTGCCATGAAGAACTTTTCTGCTGGAATCAAGGATGTCCATCGATTCCTCATCATAGGATCAATTCGTTCTCAACTCAATATGCTCCACCAGCATAACATGCGAGGAATCCGACCGATACCTCCGCAACATAGATACATGGAACACATCATGTATTTTCTCCAACTCGGGAGGCAACCTCAACCGATAAGCCACATGACCAACACGCTCAACAACCTCGTACGGTCTAAAAAAACCTCGAACTAAGCTTACCCTTACGTTTGAACCGCATTTCCTTTTTCCATGGTGACACTTTTAAGAATACACGATCGCCCACTGCATATTCAATTTCCCTACGCTTCAAATCCGCGTAAGATTTCTGCCTATCCGCAGCCGCTTTCAACCGATAACACACAAGCTTTACCTTCTCATCCATGTCTTTCGACACATTCAGTAAGGAAATATGCTTTTCCCCTACCTTAGCCCAACACAAAGGTGTACGAAACCTCCGACCATACAATGCCTCATACGGTGCCATATGTATACTCGCTTGGTAACTATTGTTATACGCGAACTTAACCAAAGGTAAATGATTCTCCCATGTTCCTTGGAACTCAATAATGCAACATCTCAGCATATCCTCCAAAACTTGGATAACCCGCTCAGATTGTTCATCCGACTGAGGATGATACATAGTGCTAAAATTCAAGCTCGTACCCAAAGCCCGATGCAAACTCATCCAAAACCTTGCTGTAAACCTCAGATCTCTGTCCGAAACAATGGAGTTTGGTACCCCCTGCAAACGCACGATCTCAGAAATGTACAAATCTGCCAACTTGTCTAGCATATATGTCGTTTGCACTGGTAGAAAATGTGGACACTTCGTGAATCGATCCACAATCACCCAAATGGAATCCTTTTTAGCCGGTGTCAAAGGTAACCCTGACACAAAATCCATGGTGATTCTCTCCCACTTCTATTCCGGTATTCTCAATGGTTGCAATAACCCGGATGGAAATTGTTGTTCAGCCTTGACCCGCTGACACACCATGCACTTAGAAACAAACTCAACCACATCCTTCTTCAAACCAACCCAGTAGTACACTTCTTTCAATCTATGATACATCTTAACACTACCGGGATGCATATCAAAAGGACTAGAATGTGCCTCAACTCCGTATCATCCAACACCACTATTCAACCCTTAAAACTCCATCATCATTAAAATAAAAATCCGTCGGATTACCCTCCGATATATCCTTAACATGTTCAACCAAGGAATCATCAAACGGTTGCTTAGCTTTAATCATCTGTGACAACGTAGGCTTAACTTGCAACTCAGCCAACAATCCTCCTTCCTGTGTCACACTCAACCTAGCAAACATAGCCCTAAGTTCAACCGCAGCCTTACGACTAAACGCATCCGCAACCACATTAGCTTTTCCAGGATGATACTCAATCGTCAAGTCGTAATCCTTAAGCAACTCCAACCATCTACTTTGCCTAAGATTCAAATCCCTTTTAAGACATCAAATACTTCAAACTCTTATGGTCCGTATAAACAACACACTTCTCACCATAAAGGTAATGTCTCCAGACTTTCAAAGCAAACACCACAGCTGCCAGCTCCAAATCACGAGTCAGATAATTACGCTCATAAACCTTCAGTTTTCTTGATGCATAGGCCAAAACCTTAACATCTTGCCTCAGCACACAACCCAAACCAACGTAAGATGCATCACTAAAAACCTCAAAGTCCTTCCCAGATTCGGGTTGAACCAACACATGAGCATGTGTCAAAACTTGTTTCAACTTCCCAAAACTAAGTTGTTGCTTCTCTGTCCACACATAAGGAACATTCTTTTCAAACAACTTCGACAACGATGCTGCAATACTAGAAAATCAATCTACAAAGTGACAGTAATAGCCAGCCAGCCCAAGAAAACTGCGAACCTCTAGAACAACTTTAGGTTGCTTCCAACTGAGAATAGCCTCAATCTTTTGTGGATCAATACGGATACCCTCCGTGGAAACCAAATGAACAAAGAACATCACTTCTTTAAGCCAAAACTCATACTTGCTCAGCTTGGCATACAACTGATTATCCTTCAAAACCTGCAACACAATCTACAAATGCCGATCATGTTCTTCCTCGGTATGAGAGTACACGAGAATATCCTCTATAAACAACACCATGAACTGATCAAGATATTCATGGAACACCTTATTCATCATATCCATGAACACAGCTGGGTCATTTGTCAAACCAAAAGGCATGACCAAAAACCCATAATGCCCGTACCTCATACAAAATGCGGTTTTATGTACATCCTCACCCTTAACCTTCAACTGATAATACCCAATCTTAAATCAATCTTAGAGAACACCGATGCCTCACGAAACTGATCAAACAGATCATCAGTCCTTGGCAAAGGATACTTGTTCTTCACTATTAGCTTATTCAACTGTCGGTAATCAATGCACATACGTATCGTACCATCCTTCTTTTTCACAAAGAGAACCGAAGCACCCCAAGGCGAAACACTTGGTCGAATGAACCCATGATCCAACAACTCCTGAAGTTATGAATTCAACTCATTCAATTCCTTCGGTGCCATCCTATAAGGAGAAATGGACACGGGCGACGTACCTGTATATGCCTCCATACCAAATTCTACCTCCCTATCGGGTGGTAAACCTGATAACTCTTCAGGAAAAACCTCCAGAAAATCACTAACAGTTTGAATGTCCCGCACCCGAACACCTTTAACTTCAGGATTTATCACGATAGCTGGTTAAGCTTGATACCCTCCTTGCATTATCTTTTTCCTCTTGAGTAGCCAAACAATATTGGACAAGAATTTCACATTCTCGCCAAGCACCACAACTTCATAATCATCAGCTAACCTCAAGGAAATCCCTTGGAATTCATAATCCACAACCGCCTTGTGCTCACTTAACCAATCCATACCCAAAACACCTTCAAAACCATGGAACGACAACTCCATCAAAATCGCGGCAACTCATAACCTTGAACAGCCAAAGGGCATCTCCTACCCAACTTTCTAACCATAACCGCCTCACCAAAGGAACTAGTTACTAACTCTTCATCGACCTCCGCAAAATTATCCGTAAGTGGGGACATATGTATGCATGATTCCTTATATGCCATCCTAGATGTCTATGCATATGGATGCAAAAACCTCTAATGTCATGCCCAAAGATGTATGCATGTACTGACATATTTAAATATACACATATAAGTGTTTTTGCATTGTGCATGTTCAACATCCACACCTACTTATAACATTCTCGGTACCAATATTCCCTCCAACACGTTAAAGAACTCTAACAACCCTCAATTGTTGATCAAAACTCTTCTCGGTACCACAATACACGAGAATACCACCACTCCGACCACTACTCGTATCCAGGTATTTGGAGAATACCCAGTATGTCACCATCTTGAACGTCACTAACACATTCGATGCTAACACATATAGCCATAACGGATAACGGTCTAAAACCCAACTAACGCTAACCACGCCAGAGCCTCAAGAAAAGACTCTCAGGCGAACATAACCACAACCTGGCCACCATCATGCTTGTGACCCAGCTTATATCGCTTATCACACGATCTCTCATACTTGGCAACTGACATGCCACCAAGCGATAGCGACATATACTTGTCCTTTCTCGCATCCAGATACTGAGGACCAAGATACTTACTCTTAAAAGCTCTCTGAAAAAACTCCCAAGACACATCCACCTCTGAGACACCCGCAACTGTGGTCACCCACTAGTGATAAGCATCACTTGCAATAAGGACACAATGCAACCCAACTTGCAAACATCGTTTCAATCCATCTAATTCAAAATATGGATTATCGTTTTCCAGCCCTCTCTCGGCTGCTTCAAGGCTCAGACCCCTAAATTTCTCTCCTCCCAAACTACGAAGACGCTCAAAGGGCAAACCTTGATTAACCACCACAGCAGGTGCCGATACTTGCACTTGCACTCCAGCCATCGCTGCTTGAAATGCTCTCATCATCGCCTAGATTAACAGAGTCAAATCAACAAAAACTAGCCCTTGCAGAGCTTGAGGTACATCATTAACCCCAACGTCAATAGGTGGAACCAACAGAGGAGGAGGAGGAGGTAAGGTACTACGAGAATTCCCTACAACATCTTTATTTTACCCAGACCTAGCATTACAAGCCGTCGAACGAGTCTCACGTCGAGCCATGCTAACAAAAGCATCAAAACATATTAAAGTCGTGCTAGCATTCGGCAAAAGATCTAAAACAACCTTATAAAACCCATTTAAAACCTCAGGAACCAACATAGTCACTGTACAGTTCGAACGTAACCAATTAATCAAACAACATCATTCCAACTTTTCGTAACCTGGCTCTGATACCAACAAATGTAACCCCCTTGACCCGGCCTAGAAGCCCCACCGAGCTGAGAGTACTACACTAGGTTTACCGAAGCAAACTAGAGAAAGATTTCAAAAATCGGTCCATTTTTTTCTTTTTATCTTATCTAGATGCATATTATTAAACCTAAGTGTACATACTTTTAGCGGGTGAATTTACAAAGGAATCGGACTACGAAAAGGCAACCAACTACATAACATACATTTTAGGGACTAAAACACAAATATGATAAATTTAAGGACCAAAACTGAAATTAAGGTTACCAATCCTCAATTAGTCCAATTACGTGCTAACATGTCCAATTTTAGATTAAAACAATCAACCAAACTCATACAATTGCATCCACGAAACTTAAGGACCAAAATGAAAGAAACAAAAACTTCAAACATTCCAAAATAATAGAATTAACTGCATCCGTACCTATACGCGTATAGGTGTTTTAGTGTGCCTTAACAAATCCCAAAACTCAGATTCCAATAGCATAAACTCGTACCGAAACACTAGCTCGCGTATCGAAACGCCTAGCTAAAATGCTTTAGACCGTACCAGAACACTTGCTCGAGTATCAAAACTCTATGCCTGTAAAGGCTTACCCGTATCGAAACACCCTCCTGCCTATCGAAATGCTATGCCTGAAAAGGCCTAGCCGTATCAGTACGGGGACACCTATTTCGATACGCTTGGACCTGTAATGTCCCAAAATGCTGTCAAAACACACTTTGATGATAACCAAAACACTCCAACATGCTTCCAACACTTAAGCAATATTTCTAGGGTTCATTCCTAACCAAAACAACACATAACCAACAACATTCCATGGCATTCATACACCCCAAGAAATTCTATATGCATGCTTCATAATATCATTTTACCAAACAACCAAAACTTAGATTAAGCACTTTTAAGGCATACACATCATGCTTACACATCTAAAGCATCAAAACAAACTTGCTTGAACCATCAAAACATGGCAACCATTCCAAATTAACTAGATGCAGTCCTAAGCACTCATCTAGCATCATTATAAGCATGGATCCACACAAGTTTAACAACATCAAACCAATCATAAAATCCAACACTTCACATGCCTAAAAGCCATGGGAAAACAGAAATACAAGTACCCAAAAAATGGTAAACACATTGCCTTATTAATCGAAAACATAAATAGAGTTCATTCTCAAGTAGTTTTGCACTTGGATCACTTCAAACTTTGCCTTTTCTGCTCCCAACCTTAATGCTCTACATCATCAGGAAAAAGAGAGTGTAAGCTCACATGCTTAGTAAGGATGCTCTTAAAGCAATAATGCAAATAAAACCATTTGAAAACCAAAACCACTTGTTTTCAAAGCATGCTTAACAACCCAAGCATTTCCATTTTTCTGACTGAAACATGCATAACGACCCTTATGCAACATCATATATAAATTCCATGCTTAGATCCCAAAGCATTAAACCATTTTACCATGCTTAGATCCCGCTTAAATCCCAAAGCATTATATCATAAACCATGCTTAAATCCCAAAGCATTATAATAGGTTCAACACATGAACTTTCACATATATTGGCATTTATAGTGACTCCATATAGACTACCCTCTATCCATACATATCGGATACATGGATCTCTCATACCATGCCTAGTTAAATCACATGATATCCCAAACCTTGCCTAATTAAACCGCAAGATTTGACATCCTCGCCTAGTTAACCTCGAGTTTTACCACCCTTGCCTAGTTAAACTATAAGTTTACCGACCTTGCCTAGTTAAACCGCAAGATCACCATCAATTTGGGTTGCCTAGTTAAACCACACGCCCCAAATGAGGTCCCAATAGTTCAAGTGGCCTAGTTAAACCACCATACCTCAAGGACCCTTGGCCACGATCGATTTTGTTCATATTTTATAGTGTACTTTAATCCTATGGCATGCCAACTATATCCGATTGTTTTCTCGTGTTGTCACATAGCCAATATATCATTTATAAAACCATTTACTTACTATTTTACAATGCATTATACCAAAAACCACCACATATGCAAATCACATTGCCAAAGCAATAACACCATTCCGACTGGAATGAAAACCAATTCTCACTAGCATTTCTTATACTTTTAAACCCCTGCATATGTACTTAAAATCATGCATTTCCAGTAAGTAAATCAAACCATGTTTAAGACCAAAACATGAGGTCAACATGCTCATATCCAAACTGATATTCAAGAGAAAAATAAGGGAAACTTACTTCCGAGCTTAGGTAAGTGTTTCATGCTTACCTTAAACTCCCAACAACCTTTATTAAACCTTTGAAAGGCATTTAAACCAATTTTTACTAACCGATACACCCCGTCTTGCTCGCCAATATGAATTAAGCTCCCAACAGGCAACAAACAACGTCAAGCTTTGTCGCCTTGATTATCCCCTATTCTAACCATATAAAACTAAAGGGGAAATGCATGATTTGCATTCAAACCATTGCCAATAAGCAATTACCCGCAACTCTCAAGTTGCCCACTCAAAAAACATCCAAAACATATGAAAATCATCCTCAAACACTTCCAAAACTCAACCCAGCCATAATATAATGATTCAATACATAAAACATCATAAATTAATGTTTAAAAACTCTTTCCCAAGATCCTCTTACTTCCAGCAATGATTAAACTCAACATCACCCAAAAACCCTTGATTAACAACCTTAAACATTAGAGATTCAACTTGTTTCGGGATTACAATGTTAAAACCAAGTTATCAACTCAATTAGACATCAAAATCATGATCTAATCTAACCAGAATCCCAGCAAAACAGAACAAATATGAAGATCCACCAATTTCATCAATCAAAACACAATTAAACCAATTATCCTCAATTAAATTATCAAAACTCATTAGAAAACAATTGTAAAGATTCAACAACTTGGGAATTTCAGTAAAAAAACCTTTCATCAGAGGAGGAGAACAAACCTTACCTCTAATGGATGCTTTCTCCCTTAATTGGATGATTTACATGAGAAAACAAAGTTAAAACAATAAGGTTTTGGAAAATTAGCAAGAAGGAATCTTTTACAAACAAAACGATTTAAGAAAAGAAAGGTTTACCTGAAGGTTTAGAATAAGAAATTGATGTTTGGATAGAGAGATTTTAAGAGAAAATATTTTGAGAAAGTAGTTACTTGATTTTTGTTTTAAGAGATTAATTAACAAATTAATTCTCCCCAACCTATTTATATTTTCCAAAACACTTTTAAAATAGCCAATTAAGGGATAAAGTATGATATTAGACTTTTAGGGAAATTAGCTCCTTAAAGATTCAAAGTTTTGACTATTTACAAAACAGCCACCAAAAATAGTTTTCAAAGTTTGCATTTTGGTCACTAGTCCAAAATGTTCAATTTCCAAAACTCCTTTTTCCAAAATTGATTTCACCAAAATCATTAATATATTTAATAATGATTTTATAATATTTTTCCATAATTTTATCACCTTCAAAAATATTTAATTTGATTTAATCCTGAAATTGACTCAACTCTCTAATACCAGACCTTCGAATCAATCTTCAAATATCTAAGCCCAAAACTGGGGTGTTACACGCCAACTGTGGACAATCCCACCTAAGGTGATCCCGCAATCCATAACTCCAACATGTTTCCAAGGCACCCAGCACTCTCTAGCATGCTTCCTTCCACATCTCCTACACTGAGGTACTCCATCATAAGCATCCTGACCCTGCGGACCTCGTCCAACATTTCTCCCACCGCGTCTCTGATCAGGTTGATATCTTCTATCTCTATGCCTCTTATAATGGTCTCGACTACCATCCATCTCAGCATGTCTCTTCCCAACAGAAGAACTCCAAGATCGAGTAGATAGCCCCAAATTCTGTTCAATGTCCTTTGCTCAGAAAACCAGGACATCAAACTCTGTATAGTCGGTAGCCAACATATACTTCTTTACGTCCTTCACAAGCCCATAACAGAATCATTCGCAAGGCTGACACTCATATGGAGCTAACTTCTTAATCGAACAAACTGGATCTCATATTCAGAAACATACATTTTTCTATGCTCCAAGGCCATAAACTCCTGCTTCTTCTCATCTCAATAATGGGTGCCCAAATACTTTTTGCGAAAGGCAGCGCAAAAGAACTCCCAAGTTACATCCGCAGGTGCCACACCCGCAACAAAAGTTGTCCACCAACTGTAAGCATTTCCCTGGAGCAACGAAATAATACAACCCAACTTGGTAGCATCAGAACACTCTATCTGACCAAAAATCCTCTCGGTACTAGCAAACCATTCCTTGGTCGTTCAAGAGCCAAACCTCTAAACTCTGTGCCACCCAAGTTACGCAAACGCTCCAAGGGTAGCCCAGTATTCCCAGCTATAGCCGCCTGGAAAGCTCTAGTCATCACTTGAACTAAAGGTGTCATATCACCAAAGACATGTCTTTCTGGTGCCTGAGGTGCACCACCCTCAACCTGAACATTAGCAGGGGGATTCGGTGGTGGGGGAGGCAACTTATCCTCATATCTATCTACTACACTGCCCAAATGAGCTCTTGCCTCACGTTGCGATCCTATTCGCAAAATATGAGTCTAAAAGATGATTATGCAGTAAAACAAAATAATTAGGCCAGCTTGCAGCAAGAATCGAAGCCATTTTTGATTTAAAAACAAAATCAGTTAACTCTAGTAGTAATAAGGCAATGTTTCCCCAAGCTAAACACTTCAAACATTCACATGTAGCACATAATCTCACAATTTCAAGCACCGTGCAAAGCAATCAGGGGAAACATTCGTCAACAAACAATCTTACGTCCATAACACACGTCCCAACAATCAAGACCTGTCTCTGATACCAACAAATGCAACCCCCTTGACCCAATCTAATCACAAGACCGAACTGAGTGAGCTACATTAGGGTTTGTTGAAACAAACCTAGAATATTTACATTTGAACGGTGCATTTTTTCTTTTTATCTTATCTAAATGCATTAATAAGTCCTAAGGTGATCACATTGATTATGGTGAAGACTATAACTCAATCGGTTGTCGAATTGACATCCAATTGTTTGATTACGCAATACAGGGACTAAAATGTAATTTTAGCTAATTATGAGGACTTACATGAAATCAAAGTTAACCATCCTTAATTATTCTTGTTTCAAGCCTTCAGGTTAAATTTCAACTATAACTAACCATCCAAACTCATTTAATTGCATATACAAGAAACATGGACCAAAATGCAAAGAAAACAAACTTCAAGAAGCATCTTAATTGAAATAAATACCCGCGTACCGGTATAGGTTTGATCCGTTTTGATACGGGCTAAAAGAAAAAGTCATACCGATACGGTCCTCAGTTGTATCGGTACGGGTAGGTAATCTCGAGAAATTAGAATTCTAGTAGCAAAAGACCGTATCGATACGGTAACCCGTGTACCGTAACCAGGCTTATTTCCCAGCTATGCGTACCGATACTGTTACCAGGCGTATCGATATGCCTAGGCATTTTTTCTTTGACTGAGCCAAGATAGGTCCCCGCGTACTGATCTCCTGAGAACCTGTACCGGTACAGACCTGTATTAACCCCTTGGTCTAACATATGGCACTTTGGCTCAATCTAACATAACCCAAACATCATAGGACCTCACAAACACCAAATTCTCAAACATGGCAGCATGGTAGAGCAACATTCACAACATGGCATATTCAAGACACTTTCCTACAGGCAAGATCTCTACCCAAGCATGTATATGGTTCCCCAACCCCTTAGAACCAAAGTTTATACTCTTACAAGTCTAAAACATCATATCAAACTTATACAAACAGAGAGTCCTCAAAACAAAGCTCCCAAACACATCTTGGTCACATTGCCTTTTATTACTACTTAGTCTATATAAAACCATACTCTGAAAAGTCACAATGCTTGGATCCTTCCTTACACCCTTGCTATCCGAGTGGCCTATTTCTCTGCATTGATGAGAAAAGAGAGCGTAAGCTATAAGCTTAGTGAGGGATTTGCTAAAACTCTCATCAACACAATGTAAAACCATTTTAGTTCAAACCAAATCTACTTGCGTATGGGTAAAACATCTCATGCTTCAACAATCTCTTTCAAATGCACATTTAAAAGCATTTGCAACACATGTATCATGGATTTCATCTCTACCTCAATTTAGGCTTTAATTGCCAAATCTTCATATAACAAGCTTAAAGAGTCTCACATGTATAAACCATACTATACAAATATAATCCATTTTACATGATACATCAATTAGTATATTGGCTTTCAAGTGACTCAAAACAAGTTTCCAAACTCTTTACAAAACTCATCGGATACACGGATTTACAAGTGGTTCCCACAACCACTTCACATACATACCACAACCGAAGTAATGACACACCTTCCCACCTTTACGGTTCAAACCGGAGTAATGGAACCTTTACCCACCTCTAAGGTTTGGATGTATAAATCCACCAGTGGGAGAAAATGGAACCTTTACCCACCTCAACCGATGTGCTTCTCATGGTGGAGTCAACGGTACACTTACAATCCCTCGACACACATGAGGTGACTTTTTATAGTGCACTAACAATCTTATGGCATGCCAACTATATTCGATTTCATTTATACCTCAGCCACTAGCCAATATACTCATTTAAACCACATTAACTTACTATTTTACATATGCATTAACTCAAACCATTTCTATTAATACATTTCAACATGTATTCAAGCAACCTCATCACGCTTTCATAAATCATTTACTTTTCATAAAGATCAACATGATTAATCATTTGCAACATCTTTTGATTTCAAAACATGCATATAACAGTAAGTAATCAAATCTATAAACAAGTGCATGAGATTGTATTTTTCCAAAGTTGAAAACGAGAGATAGATCAACCGATACTTACTTCTGAGCTTAGATAAGTGTTTCAAACTTAATTTAAACTCCCACGACCTCTTTCAAACTTTTTTAATGCAGTAAAGACAATTCCACTCACCGACAACCAATTGCCCACTTGCCGATACGCGTCCAAGCCTTCGAAGCTTTCGTGATGTCTCCAAAAGCCAAAGTATTCGATTTCCCTGCTTTACCCAAAAAAAAACAGAGGACTTATGCACTTCCATGCATCACAAATCCCCAACAAACAACATCCTCAACTTTACCTACCTCTAAACCACCAAACACCTGTCTGAAACAACTGAAATAACACCAAACTTCATCTAAACATTGCCCAGCAACAATCTATTGATTTCAACATCTTAACAACATCAATTATCATCCAAAAACATTCTAAACTCGTCCTTATACCTCCAGCAACACTACAACACCAAGATCGCATCAAAAACTAACTCTAACCAACCTAGAAAATTAGCAATTCATATAGTTTCGGGATTTCTTTGATTAGCCTTTCCTTTTAACATCAAAACACATCTTAAAATAGATCTAAACCAATTAGAATCATTACAAAATAGATCCAAATCCATTTTTACTCAATTTCCACACAAAACTCAATTTAATTAACAAATCCATGTTTAAAACAAATTCCAAAACAAAAATCAGTAAAAAAGGATCAAGAACTTAGGAATTTCAATAAAGAATCATTAACTAGAGGAGAGAAATGAAAATTACCTCTAATTGTTGATTTCTCCCTTAATTGGCAATGTTTGATTGAAAACAAATGAATTTAGCAATAGGAATTGAAGAAATCAATTAGGAAACAAAAAGGAATTCAATAAGAATTGATTCCTGAGGAATTTGAAGTGGAAATCTTAGTTTGGTTGCTGGGAAAAGTTAAGAGAAAAGTACTTACGTGAGAAAGTATTTTTGTAAAACTAAAAATCGCTTTTAATAAATCCTATTTTATTTTATTATTAAACCCAATTGAAACACTTTAAAAATGGCCTAAATTAAGAGAGAAATATGATGAAAAATATTGGTCAAATAACTCTTTAAAGATTCTAATTTTGGACCCTTTTACGATTTAGTCACCAAAAAAAATTTGCAAACTTTTCATTTTAGTCACTAGAACAAAATGTCCCATAATTAGATTTAATTACTTCAAATTGAGTTTACCAAATTACTTAAAATATTAAGCAAGTATTTTATAACATTTTTCTATATTTTATTTTAGCCAAAAAGCATTTGATATGTTTTAATTCTCAAACCTAGCTCGAATTGCCTAACATGGTTCTCCCAAATCGTCTATTCGATCTGATTAACTTCTAGGCCCAATTTTTGGGTGTTACACAAACCTATTGATTTTAACATCTTAACAACATCAATTAACATACAAAAAATCCTTATAACATCCTTATACCTCAAGCAACTCTACAACACCATGATCGCACCAAAATCTAACTATATACAACCTAGAAAATTAGCAATTCACATAGTTTTAGGTTTTATTTAATTAATCTCTTCTTTTAACATTAAAACACATATCTTAAGTGTTCTAAAACAATTAAAATCAAGGCAAAACAGATCCATAACAATATTTTTCCAATTTCTCATCAAAACACAATTCAATCCATAAAATCTTGATTAAATCATAAACGCATAACAAAAATCAGTTGTAAAGGATCAAGAACTTGAGAATTTCATTAAAGAACCTTTAATTAGAGGAGAGAAACGAAAATCACCTCTAATTGCTGATTTCTCTCTTAATTGGCAAAGATTGGTTGAAATCCAAGTAGATTTTGTTGTAGAAATCAAGGAAATCAAGTAAGAAATCAAAAGGAAATCAAAAGAGATTCATTCCTAGAAATTTTGGAAAGAGTTTGATAGTTTGGCTGCTGAGAAAGTTGAGAGAAAAGTGAGAACAAAATTAGTTACGTGAGAAAATGATTTATGAAATTAAAAATCCTTTTTATTAATTCCATTTTATTTTATTATTAAAACTATTTAAAAACCTTTTTAAAATAGCCTAAATTAATGGAAAATCTGATAAAAAAAGATTGGTTAATTAGCTCCTTAAAGATTCTATGTTTTGACCCTTTTACGATTTAGTCACCAAAAATAGTTTTGAAAACTTTACTTTTAAGTCACCGGACCAAAATGTCCCAAAATCCAATTTAATATCTTCAAATTGAATTTACTAAAACTCTTATAATATTACTTAAATATTTTCTAGCATTTTTCCAAAATTTATTTTAGCCAAAACAATTTATTAAGATTAAATTCCCGAAACTAGCTCAAATTGAGTAATCCGGTTCTCCCGAACTGTCTAACCAACCTATATAACATCTGGGCCCAAAATCAGGGCGTTACACGAGGAGATCCAGATCCTTACCCAATATTTCTCATATCTTGTTTATATTGTTCCTTTTTGCACTCACAATCAACCTTTTATTCAACATTTTATTTCTCCATTACAACCATCACGCACTTATAAATTTTCTATTTACATAATTGCTTGTGGCGACATAATAATACAACTAAATACATATCCTTGTGGTATCGATATCTAACAGGATCCACTTATTAACTATACTTTCATCGACAATGTATGGTTGCACATTGCATGTGATGATTATTCACCAATCAATGACTATGTCGCGTACCAATACATAGAGTTTTCAAAAATTCCAGATATGCTAATCGGTATCGATACTGACCAGTCTGTATCGATACCCATCTTCATGTATTGATACCCATATGCGTGTAGTGATATCCTGAGTACCGATACTCAACTGCGTGTACCGATACTTCCTGTCATATTTATAACGACTTTTTCTATTTAAAGCAAATACAAATACAAAAATATGCGTACTGATACCCACTATTCTAGAACTGTATTTATAGATGGAAATCAGCTCTCAACGGTCACAAACAGTTACAAGCTCATTAAAAGAGTTAAAAGGAATCTTCAAGCTAATAGCGATCAAGAAGAAACAACAAACCAACATTCAATTGTAAAGAAATTTAGTTTTGTTCTTTAAAGTCTACTTCTTTTTAGAAAACAATTATGATCTTTAATTGTTAATTTGCTCAAGTGTTAGGATTTGGGTGAGAGCTTCAATTTGCAAACACTTTACATTTAAGAGGTTTTTCATTTGTTTGCTTAATTTGTAATTTCTCTTTGGTGAGAGGTAGACAAAATTTTGGGGTATAAACCTTGTAAGTTGTAAGGTTATATCTTTAAACTTAAAAGAAAGATAAATTTAGTGGATTTGTGAAAAATCCTTAGTGGGAGAGCTAAGATAGTGGATGTAGACTTAGTTGAGAAGTCGAACCACTATAAATCATCGTGTCAAAATTTTTATTTCTTAGCCTTTCATCAACAATTGGCCAATTCACCCCCTCTTGGCATATTCGGTTGAAGTATTCAAGCCCAACAATTCATTTCAATTTGATCAATGAAAACACATGTCAATTTAAAACCGTCTCAATTAAAGCCATTTACTGAATTTCTTTATTTAATACGATCATTAAATAACCCAAAATTATTCGTACTCCTCAAACCAACCCAAAAAATCAATTTATCATTCTTTAATTAAATTTCTAGAATTAATTAATTAATTAAAATTCGACTTATTCGTAAGCTGAACTGATTTAATTACCCAAAACTTCTAACCTAGATTTCAGGATATTACAACTCTCCCCCACTAAAAATAATTGTGTTCTCGAAATTACCTAAAGGAATCAAACACGGATATTACTCATTCATCTCAATCCTTGGTTTTTTTCCAAGTCACTTCTCATATTCCACGGTTACGCCAAAAGACTTTTACAACTCACTCATCTATCCACACAACAACTTATTGCTAGTGCTCAAAATAGAAATCAATACCTCATCAAACGTAAGGTCAAAACAAATCTCAATATCCTTTATCAAAACAATATTGGTAGGGTCAAAACGATATGTTCACAACACAGTCACATGAAAATATCATGTATGCGTTCTAGCTCAGTATGTAACTTGATACGATACATAACAAAATCCATCATCTTAATAAGATCTAATAAAACATGACTAATCCTAACTTATGTCAAATTGTCAAAAACTTCTTCCACAAAGAAACATTGACAAACACTCGATCACCATATGGTACTCAATTTCTCACTATTTCAAATTCGAATACGACTTATGTCCAACTAAAGCTGCCTACAAACGATCACAAACAAGTTTCACTTCCTCTTCAAATTCTTGCAACAGTTCCAGTCCAACCTCACGTTTTCCCCACTTTTGTCCAACAAAGCGATGTTCTACATTCCAACCATACAACACCTCAAACATTGCCATCTAAAAACTGTTATCATACACAAACTCCACAAGAGGTAAATGTCGGTCTCACGTACCATTAAACTCAATGACACAACTACACAACATATCCTTCAAGGTTGAAATCTCTCGTTTTGACCAACCCTCGTCTGTAGATGATAAGTCGTACTAAAGTTAAGCCGTGTACTTCAAGCTTCTAATCAAACTCTTCCAAATTCTTCCCATAAAACAAAAATATACATAAAAAAACTGGCAATATCTAAACCCCATGTAACCTCACAATATCAGTCATATAAGGTTCAACTAACCTTTGCAAAGTGAACATGGTATGCACTAGCAAGAAATATGCACTTTTGGTGAACCGATCAATAATCACCCGTATAAGATCTTCACGCATCAGTATCAAAGGCAAATCCAAAACAAAACCCACAGTTATTCTTTCCCATCTCCAATCCGAAGTCAGAACAAATTATAACAATCCCAAAGGAAATTGATGTTCAACCTTAACCTACAGACAAATCATACATTTAGACACAAATTCAGAAATATCCTTTTTCAAACTGTGTCAATGATACACCTTACAATCGTAAAGATCCTGATACGTTTTAGTACTATCATTGTGCATAGCAAAAGGACTAGTATATGCCTTAGTCAAGATAGTATATTACAAATTTAAATCATCAGGTACTCAAATACGTCCCTTGTAACAAAAAACTCTTTCTTTATTAAAATCATACTCAAACGGTAGACCATCCGCAATATTCTTAACTTGCGGTACAAATAACTCATCATGTGGTTGCATCTCTTTAACCATTTGAGACAATGTCAGTTTCACTTGTAATTTAGCAAACAATGAACATCATTAGCTTCAATAAGCTTGGCGAACATCGCTCTAAGATCAACCACAGTTTTCCTACTAAAAGCATCTGCAACAACATTCACCTTAATAGGGTGATACTCAATCGTCAATTCATAATCCTTTAACATCTCAACCCATCTCCTCTACCTTAAGTTCAACACCTCATTACAATAGCAGACACATAAGACTTTTTTTATTTGTTCAAAATATAAATTTCTCACTATACATATAATATCACTAGATCTTCAAGGCCAAAACCATAGCCGCCAACTCAAGCTCTTACATTGGATAGTTACACTCGTGCATCTTCAATTGTCTTGGCGCATATGCTACAACCTTCCCTTCTTGCATTAAGACGTAACCAAGCCGGAAATATGATGCATCACTATAAACTATGACTCTATTCTTGATTCAGGTTTTATCAGAATTGAGGCTTGCATCAAAATGTCTTTAGCTTTCCAAAACTTTTGTGATGTTCTGAGGTTCATTCAAATGAAATGTTCTACCACAACCACTTAATCAAAAGTATTGCAGTATTAGAAATCGTGCCAAAAAATGTCAATAATAACCAACCAAACCAAGTAAACTGCGAACTTCAACCTTCACCTTCAACCACTTCCAATCTCAAAATTAGGAATCAACACTACTTCATTCGCCAATCCACGCGACTTAAGAAAATTACATTACTAAGACAAGCTTATACTCACTGCATTTCTCATATCATTACCTTATACAAGGTTTCGAAGAATATCATTTGTAGGTGTTAACATATGTATGCATGCTTTCTTATATGTCCTCATATATGTCTATTTATATGTATGCAAGCATTTATAACGCATGCGTAAATGTCTGTGCGTATAAATGTATGTACAAATATTTATGTATATACATATAGATGCATGATCGGTTAGTTCGCACCTATTAATAATATTTCTTCAACCAAAACTCAACATTCTTATCTAACCTCAAACCAATCCTCACCATACTATAACAAAAATCATACTTACTCAACTTAGTAAACATATGACTCTCTTTCAAAGTTTATATAACAAATTCTAATTGTCAGTTATGATTCTTCTTGGTACTTTAGTACACAATAATATCACAAACGAACACAACTACAAATGAATTCAAGTATTCGTGGAATACTCGCTTCTTCACATTCACGAATGCAATGGGTGCATTTTTCAAACCAAACGACATGACCATAACATCTTAAACACAATATCCAACGCATCCAAACATTTCACCTTCAGTTGATAGCACCATGACTGTAAATCAATCTTTGAAGATACAGTTGTGCCACGAAATTGTTCAAATAATCCATCCATCCATTTCCAAGGATACTTATTCCTAACTGTCACTTTACTCCATTGTCGAAAATCAACACACATTCTCACAATACTGCCTTTCTAATTAACAACCAACTCTAACGCTCTACAAGGTGAATCGCTCGATTGAATAAATCCAAATTACAATAATTTCTGAAGTCAAACCTTTAACTCTTTAAGTGCCACGTGATATATTGTAATAGATACAAGAGATGTATCAAGGTACATCTCTATAAGAAACTTAAATTCTTGATCAAGACCCAATCTAGGCAATTTCTCTAAAGTCACTTCTGGAAAATCTCTAATAGTGCAAATGTCATGCACACAAACGTCTTTATTCCCATAATTCATCTTCTAAGCCAGATAAATTTTGTGACCCAAACTCAATATCATATACACCTTAATGTCCAAAATCCTAATAGACATAAAATTGGTCCCTTTTCCCATATTCTCTACCACATGATCATCACCAAGCATCAGAGATACTTACTTCAACTCAAAATCTACTATAGCTCGATGTTCTAACAACCAATCTACTCTAAGGACCACATCAAATCCATAGAAAGGTAATGCCATTATTTCCAATGGCGAGACACGTCCTTGAATTTTCAACGAATATCTTTGATATAGCCGACTTAATGTCACGGGCTTACCCCAAGGACTGAGGACAATGACTTTCAAAATTAGAGTCTCATTGCAAATATCCAATATACACACCTACCCATCCAAAGTATACGAATGCATAGAACCAAAATCAACCAAATGGTAACAAAGGGATGAATTGCAAAATACTCATTCTTTTCTATAGCTAAAATATGGGTTCTACAATTTTGATGCTCACACTGATTTCCATGAATGCGGGTTGACCAAAAACTTATATCCATCCCATATCCCAAACTATCATAGTGGAAATGACACTAGAGAGATACTCAAATTTTCCCTAACAATCAACGTCATAAAGTTAGGTCTCAAAATTGAACCCCACTTCTTTGTCTTAGGCACACATCATTATCTTACCAGTCTAATCATTCTAGAATCCTCACACGATTCTTATTAAAAATAACCCTCAACTACATACTCGAGTAAAGCTCATTAATCTTGATATTAAAATCAAAGTTATAATGCCTCAAAACAAACTTACATCAATTCACCCATACCACACACGGTTATTTAAAACAATCACTAACTTTTAGGAAGGCTTGAATATGTTCTCAGACATCCTCTCTTGTTGATCCTCTGAATTGTCTAATGGAGTTGAGGATATTGAACATATGGGCTTGAACTCAAAGTGAGTTGTCCCTAGGTCAGGCACAACGATCGATAGATTGAGGTTGTTGATATAGGTGCAATGTTATCGTGGATGGGTCATCTAGGTCTAGCGGGTGGAAGAACCTCATGACTTTCCCAGCCATCATTATGGGTTGCATTCTCAAGAACTACTCATGTATCTGCCAATGGTACCTCTTCATTTTGTATGCCTTGGTTGTTCAGGTCATTCTTCCTGTCCCCATTCACCATTATCATTCATTCTCTGTGTAGATTTTGCAAAGTTCTCTCAATCTCTGGATTAAATGGAAGAATAGGTTCTGAGTTTGTGTGTTTGGTCATGCACTAAATGTACCTAAAAAGGAAAAATAAAAACAAAAATTAAATGCAAATAAAATAAAATCTTAAGCTCAACTACAACGTCATTATCAGTTGCAAATCCCCAACAATGGCACCAAAAACTTGATGCTTGTCAAATAGTGATGCACTTTATAGCAAATATACTCGTCGAATCAAGTAATATAATGATAGAGTAGAGTATCAAAACCACGAAGATTGGATCAATAACTACGAGGTTATCGAACTTAAGAGAGTTTGAGCAAGTATTGATTGCTGATGAGTATATAAAGAACCTATATTTTAGACCCTTTTACTTAGCATATTGCATGTGTTCGAAAGTATGTTGTTGCATTTAGGAGTAGTTTGCATATAGTTATGGAGTTATGGTGCTTGAGCTTAATGTTTATATATATTGGCGCTATTAATGGGAATGGTAGCGGTTTTTAGTTGTGCTTGCGCAGAATGTAACAGAGCAGTGGAGTGATGGAACATTGGAGCAGAATTCTATCGTGATGGACTTGATGCTACAACATTCCCTGCGAAGCTAGAGACAAATCTTGGATCCTTTAATGTGCTTTAGAGCATGGTCCCCTCTCCTTTATGAGCCATTAATGACGTGGAAAGCAAAGATCCTCTTTGTTGAATCACGTGATACTTTATTAAAAGCATGTGACAAGATATTCTTTTATTGGGAAATTAATGATACAAAAAAGCAAGATTCTCATTAAAAGATTACTTACAGTTTAGGAATTTTAAAACCCTAGGAGAGATACCTCTATATAAAGACACCAAAAGGCAACAATTAAAGGAGGCTACAACTAACGCAAAAAACGCAGAGAAGCTTTTATTCAAGGAAGAACAACCCTTTCCCTTCTTCATCGGATAACCACTATTTTTGAATTAAGAGGAGTCTCCAAGCGATGAAAAGCTATCGAGAGAGGCTTTAGGAGTTTAGAGTGTTGCAGCAACAATTCGAGGGCTTGAAGAAGGATTTCTAGGACGCTTGAATTCTCTTTCTCTCTTACTTTATTTGACTGTCATGATATATATATTTTTATAGATGATATTTGCTCATACATGAGTTAAATACTTTGTTTGAGTTTATTATTTTAAGATACTATGTTTTAATTATTGTTGAGTGTTATAACACGTTTTTCTTATCTATTATGTTCATCGTTCTTCATGAGTAGTTATTGTAAGATCTATCGAGAGAGGCCTTTTAACTATTTATTCTATGGCTTAATATCGAGAGAGTAAGGCTATACAAACATGAACAGTCGATCTTAAGTTGTCAACTTAAGTTCTAATCCAGCTTAGACATAAGTTTAGGATTTCAACAACTAATAAGGGAAACTTGAATAAACAATAAGTTGTTAGGGTTCAAGCAGACATGTATTACCATAGCTTCTTGTTGTTAAATTCTAGGTATCGAGAGAGTCTATGAGTTTATTAGAAAATCCTGTCGAATAGGTAAGGATATAATTGGTTTACGCAGACATGTATTGCCAACTGTTATAGCATTCGAAAGGTAATTAGCATAGTTCTTAGACAATAAACCCAACATCCATTCTCATTCTATATCTTTGCTACAACATTTGTTTGTCCTTGATAATTGCTTTACTTCACTTTTTTTTCTTGTAATAGCATTAGTTTAGAGTTTTATTTCTATCACCATACCATTTTTATTTTTACTAACTCTTAAGTGTGATTGCTTTGATTTTATCACTTCAATCCTTGTGGTCCGACATTCTACTTATCACTTTATTACTTGATCGACGAGTATACTTGCTCTCGATATTAAGCCACAAATCAATAGTTAAAAGGCCTTTATATCTCATTAAAGAGCATGTATGTCCTCTACATCTATTGATTTAATTGTCCCCACATCAATGTTTATTGCATCCATTTCTGCATTTTCATGTCTATTTTCTACATTTTGTCTAACTTAGTCTCACTTGCTCTTAATTTTCATACTTCTACCTATTTTGCCTTGTTGTAGATGTATTTCTAATGTCCTGCAGAGAAAGTTTCACCATTGCAGCCAGCTCAACACTGTAGCGGCCAGCTGTCCAATTTGTTAAAAGATAAAGACAACCCTGTCAGCTATATTATTTGTTATAACATATTTGGTACAGTTTTGGGTCACACAAAACACCTGAAAGATAGGTTTTCTTTCTTTGGAAGATTATAAAAGGAAGAATCTAGGAAGAGAGAGTAACTTGAATTCCATTTTCTTATAATCTTTAACCTCGAGCTTTTTCCTTCCATCCATGAAGGCTTAAGCTCCATTTCTTGAGATCCAAGGTGAAGCAAGGCGGAAATATTCGAGGAAAAGAGGATTCAAGTGCTAGATCAAGGAGAGTATTTTGTTATCTTCTTAAACTCTTCTTTAATTAGATGTTTGTTGGAGATTTCTATTATATTTTGTGCTTCAGTGACAATGGTTTAACTCTTTTAAGCTTTGTATGAACTTATTGAATTCTTATCTTTCAGTTCAATATATTTTTATTACTATTTCTCATACTTTGATTGTTGAATCTGGTTATTGTGTGCATGGAAATGCTAAACATAGCTAATGACATCGAAAGATGTAGTGACAAGTCAGGTTAACAAGTCATTACAATGAGAGTTGAATGAGGATACAATGAGAGTTGATCTGCTTGTTTAAAAGATTGTAGTTTTGACTTATAATAAGAGTTGAGGCCGATCTAGGCCTTTGCATCAATAGTTGAAGATTGAATGGAAGTTAGTAAGGAATCTTTATTTTTATTTGCCAATTGAGCCATCGTACTCCCTTTTTTGTACTTGATTTTTTACCGAGCTGAACTGAGGAGATCCATACCTTATCTTAATATTTTTCTACTCTTTAATACTTGCTATTTTTGTTACCACAATTGATCCTTTACTCATTGCTTTATTTCTTTATTGCAACTACCATTACACACAATATTTCTATTGACAAAGTTGCTTGTTACCACATAATATTCAGCCAAATACTCATCCTCTTGGGATCGATATTCAAACAAGATTCTCATGTTTCTATTCTTGCATCGACACTATTTGCTTGCACTTATAGTGTGATGTTTTTACACCGATCAAGTTTTGGCTGCGTTGCTAGGGATGGCGTTATTTGGTTTTTATGTTTCTGCTTGCAATACCTTTTCTTTATTTAGTATGTAGTTGTTTCTAATAGTTTTTTTGTTGTTTCATTTTATTTTTATTAAGTTTTGTAGGTGTATGACCAGAAGTGTTGTCAGACCACTCTTTGTACCAGATCTAGAAGTTGAGAGAACTTTTAGACGAAGAATTCGAGAACATAATGGGATGGCAAGATAGCCCAACAACAATGAAGGAATCCCTCATGATCCTAAAAACCCACCACTGTACCCACCAGCCCAGAACAAAACAATATGCAAGTTTTTTGTTCCCCAATTGGACGATTTGCAACCGGAGTAGTTAGACCACCTATTCAATCTAGGAATTTTGAGTTGAAATCGACTATGCGAGGTTACCACACAAAGATGATAGAGAGCGTCTCCTATCTTTTCTTTTAATCTTTGCTTTGTTTAGTCAGGAAGGTGTTCTTGAAGATTCCCTACGAATGCAATTGTTTCCATATTCTTTGTAGGGTAGAGCTTGTACATGGTTTCGAGGACTCCCTGCCTGATCTATTACATCATGTAATGATCCTGTAACACAATTTGTTTTGCGCTTTAATCCACCGACAATGAACTCGTGCATGACGAATGATATTACAGCCTATTATTAGTTGGATGATAAGACTCTCCACACTATATGGGAAAGATATAAGTCCTTGTTGCGACGGGTCATCTAATGGACCTTTACTTGATTGCACTTACACGCTGTTGTTGGTGTGGTGGAGCAATTTGCTCAAAATGATTCTCAATATCCTATTTCAAGAGCCGCATCATGTAAAGTTGCACCATGAGTGTCCGAGCTTGATGATCTTTCTTCTCTAAAGGCTCATATTTTTTCTTTGGGGAACAAAATCAATAATATAGAGGGTACAAGTGAAGTTGCTCTCATTTAGCTAGCTCAACAGACTGGTACTCCGATATTTTCTTTTGAGATTTGTGGCAAGAACCATAGCTATAAAGATTGCCCATAGCATGCAAAAAATGCTAGTTATGTTAGCAACATGAGAGGCATAACATGGGTACGTCTTACAACACAGCCAATCGACAAGTTTGGGGTAACTCTAATTTTGCTCATAATTCAAGAGTTTTTTGCTCTGGGAATAATTCCTTTCAAGGGAATTCTAGTGTACGCCAAGGGAACTTTAGTTATCCGCAACAATAGTTTACGCCACAAGCTCCATTGCCGCCATAATAAAATAGGATGCAAGCACAACATCCTGTTTCACAAACTCAATAATCACAGTATGATGCGCAATCACAATATGGAGCACCATCTCAGACACAGACTCGAATTAGTCATTATGCTCCATCAACTATATCTAATCCATTTGCTCTTTTTGAGGAAATGATGTGTGACCATTTTTCTTGCACTGAGGCTACAGTGCCTGGTCACTCTTCATCGATATGTACTTTGGAAGCTCAGTTGGGGCAATTAGCTACTGACATGAATTCTCAACAATCGGGCATACTTCCTAGAAATACTAAGAGTTCGGTGAACAAGGGTAAGGATCATTGCAAGGCTATTACTCTTCGCAGTGGCAAACAAACTACTAACTCGATGCAACAAGTTCCTATATCTATTGAAGAACGGGGAGAGTCTTCTAAACTTGATCATACTATAGAGGATGGGATCAATGATGGCAAGATGGGTATTCCTTCTCCAGTTATTACTCCATTCCTTTCAGTTTTACAGTCTAAGTTGTCACCACAGTGCCTAATGTCGACGCAACCAATAGATAATCCCTCTACACCTTTTCCTTGGAGATTTAAGAACACTGAGCCTGATAATCAATTTAAATTTTTTCATGATACTCTACAACAACTTACAATGCAAATCTCTTTGATTGATGCTCTTACACAAATTCCTAATTATGCAAAATTCATGAAGGAAATCTTGTCCAAGAAGAAGAAGCTCAGTGCTATAGAAACCATTGCGCTCACAGAGGACTACAGTGCGTTAATATCAACCCCTCTATTCAAAAAGAAAAGATCCTTGCAGCTTCATCATTCTTTGCTCTATTGGTAATCACTACTTTAGCAAAGATCTTTGTGATTTGGGGGATAATATCAATTTAATTTTATTGTCTACTTTTTAAAAGTTAGGCATTGGAGAAATGAAACCCACTACAGTCATATTACAATTAGCATACAGATCTCTGGCACATCCGAATAGTCAAATCAAATATGTGCTTGTTTGTGTGGACAAGTTCATTTTTCCAACAGACTTTATTATTCTTGATTACGAGACAGACAAGGATGTGCCCATCATTCTTGGCCAAACATTCTTAGCTACTGGGAAGATAGTGATCACTGTATCAAAATGGGAACTTATAATGCGAGTCCATAATGACCAAGTTACTTTTGGGATGTTCAATGCAGACATTGGAAGAAAAATTGAGGAATGACATCATATTGATATTCTTGACAAGATCATTCAAGAAGACTTTAATCATCATAATATACTCATTGTTGAGGACACCACACTAACAACGGTAGAAGATGTTCTCCCAAATTGTGACCACATTATTGAAGTACTCACTGTGGTAGTTCACCATAAATGGCAAGTTGAATCTTTAGATCTTGCTCACCAAACAATTCCTACTTTCAAACCATCTATTAAAGAAGCTCATACTCTGGAACTCAAGCCATTGCTAGCTAATCTCAAATCTGTATTCTTTAAAGATGTGAAAACATTTACAGTCTTTGTCTCTGCAACTCTAGATGCAATGAAAGAAGCTAAGCTGATAAATATTCTAAAACAGCATAAGCATGCAATTGCCTAGACCATTGTGGATATTAAAGGTATTAGTCCATCTTTGTGCATGCACAAGATCAAGCTGGATGATGAGAATAAATAGTCTATTGAGCAGCAATGCCGAATAAATGAAAAGAAAAAGGAAATGGTAAAGAAGGAAATCCTCTAGTGGTTGGGCGTAGGTATTATCTATGCAATTTCTGGTAGTGCTTGGGTTAGTCCAATCCACTGTGTTCCTAAGAAAAGTGGCATCATTGTAGTTCGTACTGATGTTGATGAATTGATTCCTACTTGAGGCCCTACAGGTCGGCGTATTTGTATCGACTACAGGCGACTCAATGCAGCCACATGGAAATATCATTTCTCTCTTCCTTTCATTTATCAAATGCTTGATCGACTTGCAATAAAAGAGTATTACTATTTTCTAGATGGATATTCTGGCTACAATCAAATTTCTATTGCACCCGAGGACCAGGAGAAGACTACTTTTACAGGCCCATTCAGGACTTTTCCTTTTCGTCGCATGCCTTTTGGTCTTTGTAATACAACAACCATATTTCAAAGGTGCATGATGACATCATTTTTAGATTTGATTGATAATTCGCTTGAAATCATTATAGATGATTTTTCGGTTTATAGGAATAACTTTGACCATTGCATTGATAATCTAGAGAAAGTATTGTAGCAATGTGAAGACTAACCTAGTTCTAAATTGAGAGATATGTCATTTCATGGTCACATAAGGGATTAGGTTGGGCCATAGAATATCTAAATCAAGAATTGAGGTTGATACTGCACCGACAAATGTGAAGGGCATTCGAAGCTTCTTTGGCCATGCTGGGTTCTATAGAAGATTCGTTCGAGATTTTTTTGAAGATTACAAAACCTTTATGCTTATTGTTGGAGAAAATTAGAAAATTTGTTTTTGTTGATGTATGTTTAGATGTATTCAATAAAATTAAAACACAGCTTGTGAACACACCGATCATTGTTGCACCCCAACTAGGAGCAACCATTTGAACTAATGTGCGATGTTAGTGATTTTGCTATCGGAGCAGTTTTAGGGAAACACAGAGACAAGGTATTTAATGCGATCTACTATGCTAGTAAGACTTTAACTAAAGCTCAAATCAATTATACTACTACTGAGAAAGAGCTATTAACAGTAATTTTTGCTTTTGATAAGTTTTGTTCTTATCTTGTGGGTGCAAAAATTATAGTTTTTACTGATCATTATACTTTGAGATACCTTTTTTCGAAAAAAGATGCAAAAACGAGATTGATATATTAGATTTTATTGCTGCAAGAGTTTGACATTGAGATAATAGACCGCAAAGGGTCAGCAAATCGAGTTACCGATCATCTTTCAAGGTTGGAAGAAGGCAGTAAAGATGAAAATAATCTACAAATTGTCGACGCATTCCCTGATGAAAAGCTTTGCATTGCGGATGCAACACCATGGTGTGCTAATTTTGTGAATTACTTGGTGTAAGGAAAGACTCCTTTGGATGTAACTCGACACAAGAAGGTAATATTTCTTAGAGACACGATGAAATATCATTGGAATGAACCTTATTTGTTCAAGGTGTATAATGAAAATATAATTCGACATTGTATCCCTGAGGAAGAAATGACATCGATATTACATCATTGTCCTAATGCTCCATATAGAGGATAGTTTGGTGGGATGAGAACGGCGTAAAAGTCTTTCAATCCAGATTTTACTAGCCGCCATTATTCAAAGATGCTATTGAGTTTGCCCAATGTTGTGACCATTGCCAGCACACAGGGTCAATATCCAGCCAAAATGAGATGCCACAACAACCAATAATGGAAATCGAGCTATTCGATGTTTGGGGTTTGGATTTCATAGGTCTTTTTTCGAATTCTTTTGGCAATCTATACATTTTAGTTGTTGTGGATTATGTTTCAAAGTGGATAGAGGTTGCGGCAGTGCCTAAAGATGATGCAAAAACAATTTTGAAGTTCTTTCACAAGCATATACTCACCCGTTTTGGAGCACCAAGAGCATTGATCAATGATCAGGAAAAGCATTTCCACTATAGCCGGGTGGCCGCTACGTTAAAACGTTATGGGGTAAATCATATACTAGCCACAACGTATCATCCCCAGTCTAATAGACAAGTAGATATTTCTAACTGGCCATTAAAAACATCTTGGAAAAAGTGGTCAATACCACTAGAAAAGATTGGTCCTCTCGCTTAGATTATGCTTTGTGGGCTATCTGTACTGCATACAAGACTCCATTGAGAATGTAACCGTATCAACTTGTTTTTAGAAAATCTTGGCATTTGCCTATTGTGCTCGAACACAAAGTCATGTGGGCTCTAAAGTGGGGTGATCTTGATTATGAGGTAGCTAGAAAGAAGCGATTGTTGGACATTACTGAATTAGAAGAAATTCGCCGCAATGTGTATGAAAATGTCTCTATTTACAAGGACAAGAGCAAGCGTTGGCATGATAATATTATTTTGCAGCGACAATTTAAAGTATGGCAGTTGGTTTCGCTATTCAATTCAAGACTAAAGTTGCACCCAGGCAAATTACGGTCACGTTGATCGGGACCTTTCAAAGTTGTAAAAGTATTTCCACACGGTGAATTCACAATCAAATATACTAGGGAAGGAATTTCATTCAAAGTCAGTGGCCATAAACTAAAACTCTATTTTGGTGACTTTGATTCTAGGAATATTGAGACCATTAAATTGGTCGATTTTTTATATTTCCTTTATTTGTTTTATTAGTTATAGATTTAGTTTTCCTTGTTTATTATTATTTTCTTTTAATTCTGTTTATTGCCTTTTTGCAGAATAAATTCTCTTTTGTCTTATATGGAACTTTCTTCTAACAACTTGCAAGACAAGAAGGCTACACAAGATACGTATGATATTTGGGGCCAATTCAGGAAATTCAATTACACCGATTAATCCCCAAATCATAGCCTTTCATCCTTGAGCGTGAGAAATGCAATGAACGGGTGTGATTATTGCACCATAACCAGACCATGAATGCTCATCGCATCAGATGGTACAAAATTGTGCCCTTTCATTTCCCTCTTTGCTTCTTCTTTATTTACCAAGTCTTATCTTCACTAACATATTCACTTAGTCCCTCTAATTTGTTCTCATAGGAAGCTTCAATGTTCGATTTTTTTTCTACCAAAAATCTTTTCTTTTCATCTTCTTTCTCAATCTACCGTGGCCAAGAGCAGAGCTGTAACACCCTTTCCTGGCCCAGTAGGAATCTGGGTCGAAAAGTGTTACTGGTGACTAAACGATGACCGATACGATACTGTATTTAATAATTTATACAAATTGGGAGAATTTTAGGCAACATTAAAGCAATGCATCACAAATTGGATCAAATTAAACCTTTTATAAACTTAAGAAGTTAATCAATGGTTTCCATAGACTTGCTATGGTTAATTAGCACATTTTTGAACAGGGGTATCGATACGCCCAAGGGTCGTATAAATACACCATGGCTGGAATAACAATCAAAGATTCCAATGACAAGCGCCTATACCGATACACATCCAGACGTATCGGTACACCCAGCCAAGACTATTAATTCCATTAAGTTCCTCGAACCCGTATAGATACGTGACCAAATCTTATCGGTACATGATTAAAATCATTTTATAGACCCGAGAAGGTGTTTCGATATGCACCCATCCGTATCGATACCAAGCTGAACTCAACTTTCCAGATTCAAAGCACCGTATCGATACGTCATCACCCCTATCGATACGCCCCTTATTCCATTTCCAGAAACATAATCCCATACCAATACGCCATCATCCGTATCGGTATGGTAAGACCTATAATGTTATTTTTTTCTAGTTTATTAACGTTTTGCTCGACCGAACCATATCAAAATCCAATGAAACTTTACCATCAAGTGTATATAGCTCAAAACTACCATCATGTCAAATTGTAGGATCGAACGAGTTCATTTACCATATTTTCCCTAATTTAGGCCAAGTATACTTATAAAGTCATTTTTAACAATTTCAAAATGTCTAGTTTTAAACCCTTAAACTTACACAAGCCAACTATATTACATACATATCAAAAGAGGTAAAAATGACTCGTGCAACACTTATGCCACCATACTAGGAGTCTATAGAGTTGATATACTTTACTTTACTTTATCAATGAAGTGACTTGCCAAAAACCTTCTCCAGCCCCGATCTCGATCTCACAACTCCTTAACCTGAAATGCATGGAAGATGAATGCATTAGGCATACTTTGACTAGTGAGGTAGTCATAAACAATGGAATAAGCATAGAATGCAATCTAGCATGCTTCAATATTATCCATGACAACGAAACAAGGGCAAGTAATTCAATGGCAATTTAGACATGATCAATGGTCAATATAACAACAATAGTCAATGTAATAACAATACTCAATATTATTTCATTTTGTATAACAATAAGTTTCCTTGGATCGATGTACGGTATATGGATATACAATTCCTACACCGCACCAATATGACCAACACATATCATCCCTCTACCACAACATAATAAAGGCCATAGCCTACCAGTACCAGTGAACTCATGAATTCTATGGCATGCCAATTGTATCCCATGCCCATTCGCATCCAATGATTCAATACGTAGGCCGATATTGAAAACAATAACAATATCAATAACAATAACGATAACGAAAGCCATGACAATGTCAACATAGCCTTAACAATATACCATGATCAATATGGCATTTATCAATGTTTCAATAATATCAATGACAATGCAATGATTCAATGATCAACTTGACAATGAAATAGGCTTACCAATGATACTTTTGACATGGTTTCCACATATTCATACCTTTTTTCCAATGATGGAGTGCAATAGACCAATATAATGAAATCGAGATAGGCACCTAGCCAATCTCGAGACTCTAACTACACTCACCTTGAATTCCGAAGCTCCTAGGGCTCTCGAATTACTACTCCTTTGTTCCTAGCTTTTGAAAGGGGTGGTGGACCTTCCTTCTCCAACTCTCGAGCTAGGTAAAACAAAGGGAGATATTAGAATCAATACTTATGGATTCAAAATCAATACTTAAGCTTAGAAGAGATTTTAGCCAATAAGACTTCTATGGATTCATGCTTTAAAAGCATGGGTTCAACTATGGTATTTAGGAACTAATTCTTGGAATTAAACTCCAATGGTTCATGGAATCAAAAAATTGTTTAGGGGCTTAAACTCACCAATCCAAGAGCTATCCAATGATGTAAAGAAATCAATACTTTGGGAAAAATGTTTCCAAACACCCTTAAATCTACCCGATAGATTTTGTCTAGCCAAGGGTAAGCTTTAATTCATTAGAATAATCACACATCTCACACAACCAATCACAAGGTTTCCTCTAAGGATAGGTAAACTATAAACATTAATTTTCATTTCACAATAATTAAGATAGCAATAATAGCTATCAATTCTATACCATCTTTTCCCCCAAATTTCACAAGGAGCTCACGTGAATATATCTAAGCAAGGAGGTGACTCACCTCAAAGTGGGACAATTATGGGAGTGGTCCTTTAACTTTCTAAACTTCACTCTATTACCCTAAACTTTTAATTTTCACAATTTAGTCACTAAATTGTTTCTAAGAATTCAATTAGGTCTAGAATCTTTTAAATTAGTTTCAATTAGAGTTTAATACAATGCATTTGACCACACAATTTAAGTCAATAAAATATTTGGACCATTCCAATATAGAATTTCCGATCACCAAAACCTAGTTCTAACTAGACTGATTTTCGGTGTGTTTCAAGAGCAGCGGAAAATTTTGATGGAATCCTTTGTAAAAGATGTTCAAATATCAATCTGAAACCCTTCATCAGAGGAACCTATTGCCCAAGAAGAAAACTGAATATGAAGTGTTTTAGATAAAAATCGCGTGTGAGCGATACAAAGAGCATATTCTAAAGTAGAGTATCAATCCAAAACCTGGGATTGAGCTGTCCCTAGAAAAGGAACATGGAAAATCAATCCTTCAAACTATAGAACTTCACAAATGGAGCAACTTTTGCACTCATCTTGGTAACTGGTAACTACAACACCACCTTGGTAAGAGAGTTTTATGTTAATCTTTACGATCCTTCTTTAAAATTGGTTTTTCTAAGGGAGAACTTTATTCCTTAGAGTGTTATTGTTATTACCAAGTTATTAAAAACTTTTGTGATTGTGGATGAGCATGCAATTCTCATGGCTAATATTAATGAAGATCAACTAGATCTACTAGTTAATGATTTATGCATTACGGGTGTTGAAACATAATCTTCCTGGTTTGGTAGGAATCTAGGTCAACAAGCGTTACCGATGATCATTATGGTGACCAGATTGATGATTACGCTAATGTATACAATGAACATGAGTAACTTGTCTATAGAGCAATACAATAATCATTTATAATCAATAAGATTTACCCAATTTATGATTTGGGGCCAATCGGTAACTTATTAAAATTTAGGGAATGAATTGTAAAATTCATAAAACACAGGGACTTGGCAAAAATTAGGTTACCCATATCGAATTCAATGCTTAAATATCTCACGTACCAATTTATGTCAAGATTAGAGTTCACTAGTACCTTCAATTAAACCTTATAAAAATTCAGTGACCAAATTACAACTTTTAGAGACTTTCTGAAACACCTTTTAACAACTTACCTACCTCTGTACTGATACTCAAGGAGATCGTATCGGTACTCCTATATCATGGCCGTTAAATTAGTTATATGTATTAAAGACCGTACCGGTACAGGGTTATCCGTATCAGTACGCTACGCAGGAATCAAATTTTAGAACCAACCAGCCGTACTGAAATGCCTAAGGTTGTATTGGTACACGTGGTCAACGCTTATAAGGTCAGATATCAGGATCGATACTGTGTCGATATGATGTTGCTACAACTTTCCAGTGGTTAAGGCTCGTACCGATATGCTTAGGTGTGTATCGATACCCAGCTATACAGAAATTCCAGATAGTAAGCCCCGTACCGATACGCCAATGTATGTATCGGTATGCCCTGTTACCTATGTTACCAAATTACATATTCGTATCGATATGCCATCACCCGTACTGGTACGGACAGACCTGTAATGAAAGATTTTATCTGGTTTTTAACCAATTTAGGCATCTTAACCTTGTCCAAATTTTACGAGCAAGTTTTAAACCATTTAATCTAAGTACATGTCAAATTTTATGCCATTTCAAATCCATTTACTATGATTTGACATATTAGGTCCATTTAGTCCATTGTTAACACTTTTATCAACATACAACATGCCATATTTAATACTTAAACTCTTTCAACATGGTAAGCATCATATGCACATGGTAAGCATCATATCCATTTACTAACATGTCTAGACCCTATGCCACCTTTCTAGGAGTTTAAAGACATAGTTTACATTACATGTAACTTGGTGACTTGCTTCAATAATGTCCTTGCTCCGATCCTTGATCTGGCTAACTTTTAACATGAAAATGCATGAAAATGAGATGCATTAGGCTTATATA
The DNA here is from genome assembly GCA_019671005.1 of Hibiscus mutabilis. Classification (NCBI taxonomy): domain Eukaryota; kingdom Viridiplantae; phylum Streptophyta; class Magnoliopsida; order Malvales; family Malvaceae; genus Hibiscus; species Hibiscus mutabilis. The sequence continues at coordinate 21,665,859 of CM033732.1, forward strand.
GCCTAGTGAGGTAGTCAACGATAACAACATGAATGCCAATAATATCAGTAACATGTATATCTATGAAAAAGCATCTCAAATTAAGTTTGAACAATAATTTCCATATCTTAATTCCTTGGATCGACATGTATATGTGGATATGTGAATTCCCAACCAACACCGCCAACAATAAACGGTCAATATCTTGCAACATCGCCAATAAGACCAATATCATCATATCCCACCAAAAAGAGCCTTAGCTCAAAGATAGTAATCTACTCTGTACCAATGAGCTCATAAATTCTTCTATGGCATGTCAATTTTATCCCATGTCCATTTGTATCCAAGGATTCAATACTTAAACCAATATCAATAACAATTACAATAGCAATAACTATAACGGTAACAATAACAATAGCAATGTCAATGTCAATAACTATATAGCATGATCAATATGGCCTTTCTCAATATTTCCATGCTATCAATGTCCATGTAATAATTCAATAATTGATTCGACAATGTAATAAGCTTGCCCAAGCTTACCAACAATACCTCTAACAAGGTTTTCATGTGTCCATACCTTGATTTCGGTGATGAAAATGCAATAAGACAATATAATGAAATTGAGATAGGCACCTAGCCAATCCCGAGACTCTGACTACACTCATTGATACTTCTGAGGCTTCAAGGCTCCCGAATGACAATTCCATTGCCCTTGAGCTTATTTGAACTTGGTGGATTTGGTGATTACTCACCTTGATTCTCTTGAGCTACAAGAAAATAGGAATTACAAGGGTTTCAATATTGATAATAGATTCATAGCAACTTAATAGCTATGGAATGCAATAAGGGTTAAGCCTTGATATCCTTAGGAAATTTTAGGGTTCATAACATTCTTGGACTTGGATTTAAACATGGTTTAGCTATGGAATCGATGAATTATTTAAGGGATATTGCTTACTCGATCAATACCTATAACATGGAAATGGTAAATTGAAGAAAAGTAAAGCTTTACTAAAGCTTTAATGGAGGTGTGTGCTTGGGAGAAGATGAAGATGAAGGTGAGGTGCTTGCTTAAAGTTTTACCGACTAAGCTTTCTTTCCTTAAGTCTTTCTTTTTAATTTTCCAAGGGCCAAAGCTTTCCTTCCTATGAAAGAAGCCAAGCTTAACATCCCACGTATGTGGTGATTAGGTTTGAGGAGGGGCTAAACGCAAGGTTAGTCCCTCAACTCTTCCTTTTCTATACCTTTACCCTCAAACTTTTAATTTTCTCAATTTAGTCACTAAAAAATCAAAGATTACAATGGAGTCCTTAAACAATATCAATACATAATTGGGATTCAATAATCCAATAATTGACCACTTGGTCAATGGTTGATACTATAATTTTGACTTTTTGGTGTGAAATTCCCAATTTCCAGAATTGAATTCTGACTAGGCACAGTTTTGGGGTATTACAACTCTTCCCTTAAGAAAATTCATCCTCGAATTTTACCTGAACCGAAGAGATGTAGGTATTGATTCTTCATGGTCTCTTCTGGTTCCCATGTAGCTTTTTCAACCTTGTGACTTCTCCAAAGCACTTTGACTATAGGAACATTTTTGTTTCGAAGTCTTTTAACTTCCCTTGCCAAAGCTTGTACTGACTTCTCCAAAGCACTTGCAGAGTATCGATACATGGAATACATCATGGATCTTGCTCAACTCTTGAGGAAAAGCTAATCGGTAAGCCACATGACCAACTCTTTTAGTCACCTCAAAAGGTCCAATGAATTGGGAACTTAGCTTCCCCTTTTTTCCAAAACAAAGGATCTTCTTCCATGGGGAGACTTTCAAGAAAACTTTATCACCAACTTCATAATGTATATCCCTTCTTTTTAGATCAACATAGGCCTTTTGTTGGTCAAAAGCAACCTTTAAACGATCGTGGATGATGGTAATATGTTCTTCAGTTTCCCAAAGTAAGTCAGGACCCAACATCTTTCCTTTAACAAGTTTAGATCAACATAACTGTGTTCTACATCTCTTGCCATACAATGCTTCATACGGTGCCATCCGATAGACGATTGATGACTATTATTGTAAGTAAACTCGATGAGATATAGGGACCTCTCCCAAGTCCCTTCAAAATCAATGACACATGCACGAAGCATGTCTTCTAATATCTATATTACCCTTTCTGATTGGCCATCAGACTGAGGGTGAAAGGCTGTACTAAGATTGACTCGAGTACCTAGAGCTCCTTTTCAGAATCATGAAGCAAAACGGGGATCTCGATCGGAAATAATTGACTTAGGTACTTCGTAGAGTCTGATTACTTCCTTGATGTACAAGTCAGCTAACTTGGGAAGATTGTACTCCATTCTGACAGGTAAGAAATGAGCTGACTTGGTAAATCGGTCAACAATGACCCAAATAACATCATGCTTAGCTGGAGTCAACAGTAAACCACTGACAAAGTCCATGGTTATTCTCTCCCACTTCTATTGAGAAATTTCAATAGGTTACAACAACCCCGTGGGAACACGATGTCAGCCTTGACTTGCTAACACGTAAGACACCTTGATATAAACTCTGTAATAGCCTTCTTCATACCATGCCACCAGTACAGTTCCTGAAGGTCTTTATACATCTTTACCGACCCGAGTGAACCAAAAAAAGGCTACTATAAGCTTCATTAAGAATGCCATCCCGAAGGGATTCATTACTTGGTATAAAAATTCTCACGGAAGCACAAAAGTTCTTCAGAATTAACTTTGAAATCGGGATCAGGATCATTTTGAAGTTTGGAAAGAATAACCTGCAATTCAGGGTCTTGATCTTGTAATGATTTGATTCTCAACACAATAGTAGACTGAACTTGAAGTTCAGCTATTAAAGGTCAGTGTTTCCACAACTTGAAATGAGCATTGATAGCTCGAGGAGGTACAATGTAATAACGATGCCAAAATTTACAATACAATAATCAATGCTTAAAAAACAATGGTCAATATTGATACTTACTAGGCAGAGGTTTGTGGCTGAGTGCATCAGCTACAATGTTGGCCTTGCCCGACTGATAATCAATAACAAGGTCATAATCCTTGAGAATTTCTACTCATCTTCTTTGACGAAGATTAATCTCTTTTTGTGTCAACAGGTATTTTAGGCTCTTGTGAATAGTGTATAGGTAACATTTTTATCCGTAGAGATAATGCCTCCAAATTTTTAAGACAAAGACAATCGCAGCCAGCTCAAGATCATGGGTATGGTAGTTCATTTCGTGTGGCTTAAGTTGTCTCGATGCATAAGCAATAACTTTTCCCTCTTGCATTAATACACATCCTAACCCCTAATACGATGCATCACTATACATGGTGTAGTCTTTTCCAGACTCAGGTTGGGTCAGGACCGGTTCATGAGTCAACACTTGCTTAAGATGATCAAACTGTGTTGTTGCTTCTCAGTCCATTCAAAAGGAATATCCTTCCGTATAAGTTTCGTTAACGGTGCTGCTATTATGGAAAATCCTTTAATGAATCTTCTGTAATAACTAGCAAGACTGAGAAAATTGTGAACTTCACCAACATTCTTTGGTGGCCTCCACTCTATTATAGCTTGGATCTTCTTCGGATCTACTTGAATACCTTCAACAGAAATTACATGCCCTAGAAATGAAACTTCGGTGAGCTAGAACTCGCACTTACTAAACTTGGCATACAGGTATTTCTCCTTAAGGGTTTGGAGCACAACTCGAAGGTGGTCAGATGTTCGGGTTGATTCATGGAATAGATCAATATGTCATCTATGAACACTACTACAAACTTATCAAGGTAGGGTCTGAAAACCCGATTAATGAGATCTATAAAGGCAGCTGGTGTATTGGTTAACCCAAAGGGCAGAACCAAGAATTTGTAGTGGCCATACCTTGTACAAAAGGTTGTCTTGGGCACGTCACATTCTTTAACTCTCATTTGATAGTACCCAGACCTTAAGTCAATCTTGGAAAAGACGGTTGCATCCTTAAACTGATCAAACAAATCGTCAATTCTTGGTAAAGGATACTTATTCTTGATGGTGAGCTTATTCAGCTATTGGTAACTAATGCAAAGGTGCATAGATCTATTCTTCTTCTTGACAAAAAGAACCAGTGCTCCCCAAGGTGAGGAACTCAGTTGGATAAAACCTTTATTCAAGAGGTCTTGAATATGTACTTTGAGCTCGATGAGTTCAATCGGTTCCATTCGATAAGGTGCAATAGAAATTGGAGTGATTCTAGGTTGCACTTTAATCCCAAATTCAACTTCGTGGGTGGGTGGTAAACCAAGAAGCTCGTCGAGAAATACATCAGGGAATTCTTGTATGGTATTTATATCTTGCAACTGAGGTTCTTCCTTGCTTGCAATAGCATATAACAATGATCTCTTGCCCTTAGAGTCCATAAGAGTTACATTCTCCTTACCAAGACCTCTAAGATACAATTTTCTTTTCAAACAATCCACCCAAGCTTGATGCTTTTCAAGCCAATCAAGCCCCAAAATAACATCAAACTCATGAATAGGGAGGGCCCTAAGGTTGGCCGAAAAAGGTATCCCTTGTATCATGAGGGGATAGTTTTTACATTTTAATCCAACTACAACACTATCCCCTACAGGATTTGTTACAGTTATTTTGGAGGCAATGGGTTCAAATGTTAACTTAAATCTTTTAATCAACTACAACACTATCCCCTACAGGAATGTGTGGATCCAGGATCAATCAATGTATAAACAGGATAAGTATACAGTTCAACGATACCTGCAATAATGTCTAGATCCTCCTCTTCCTCCCCGCTCCTCACGTGATAGACTTGAGCCGAAGCCATAGATTCTTGTCGATTTGGAGTTTTTGTAGAGCCACCAGGTCTCCTAAAAGCTCTGGATACAACTTGTTTTTGTCCCTTACACTTAAAAGACTGAGCAAGGGATGTTGTACCTACCGGTGCTGCAGACTTGGATGTATTCATCGAACAATCTTTGATGTAGTGGCCTTGCTCACCACAGAAGCAACAAGCGCCTGACTATCTGCGAAATTGTCGAGTAGGATGCCTCCTCTAACAAAAGTTACTAATGGGATGTTGAAACTCTTGACCTAAACCTCCCGTACTCTCGATGGAGGATGTTCTTGCAGCAGATTGGGACACAACTTGTGGTTTAGCAAAACTGCCTAATCAAGGGGATTGTTGGTGAGACTGATGCTTGAATCCTTGTTGTTTGCCTTTCTTGTATGGAACAGGTCAGCAAGAATCATCTCGAGGCCTTTTCTCAAACTGGGTTAGCCCACTAAACCTTTATGACCACTGTACAACTTTAGTAGAGATTGCCCGATTTACGAGCTCATAGAAATCTGTAATTCCTAAGGCAGTGAATAAGGGTCAGAGTTCGTCACTTAATCCTGCTACAAACATTCTACATTTCTCCTCTTCTCTCTTGATATACCCGGGTTCGTACTTACAATACTTATAAAAGTCGTGGATATACTGTTCTACTGGTCTTCCGCCTTGCCTAAGATGTAAGAAGATATCTTGTCATTCAGCTGAATAATACTCACTGATATATTTCTTCCTGAACTTTCGCAGAAAGAACTCCCAGGTTACAGCTTCCTCAGGAACAGTAAGTATAGTAGTTTCCCACCAATGCAAAGTATCGTCGGCTAGCAAGGCCAGGGCACACTCCAATTTATGTTCGTTCAAACACTGCGACTGTTTGGTCAAAATTCTTATTGTGCTATCCGAACAATATTCTACTGGTTTAGGATCTTCACCATCCTTACCTGTAAAGGTAGTGGCTCGGTGTTGAGCTAATTTATCGATAGGGGCCCTGGACGTAGAACTAGCAGTTACAGAGGAATGCGTTAACTGCTCAGACTTAAGAGTAGCCATAAACTATTTGAACATTTTAGTCATGTTCTTGTAATATTCGAATTGAGCAGTCTGTAGTACGAGCTCAAGATTTGATGGTTCTTGTGGAGGGAGTTATGAATTCAGAGTGTCTTCCCCCTTTTCTCTTCGCCTTGAGTCAAGAAGCCTATTGTAAGCTAAACTTCTTCATAAGCTTTATCGGTGTCAAACATCATGTACTATAAAAGGAAAAAGGATCGGATTAATTGCAAGTCACAATATACACAATAATAAACTCCTAGGTGGCATATACAATGCAATGACAATACAATGGACTTTAGTTTAATCCTAAAATCGACTAAACTCTAGCTTCGATACCATAAATGTAACACCCCTTCCCAGTCTAGTAGGAATCTGGGTTAAAAAACGTTACCGATGATCATTATGATGACCGGATTGATGATTACAATAATGTATACAATGAACATGAGTAATTTGTCTATAGAGAAATATAATAATCATTTATAATCAATAAGATTTACCCAATTTATGATTTGCGTCCAATTGGTAACTTATTAAATTTAGGGACTAAGTTGTAAAATTCATAAAACACAAGGACTTGGCAAAACTTAAGGATACCCATATGGAATTCAATGCTTAAATATCTCACATGCCAATTTTTGTCAAGATTAGAGTTCATTAGTACCTTCAATTAACCCTTATAAAAATTCATTGACCAAATTACAACTTTTAGAGACTTTGTGAAACACCATTTAACTAAATTACCTACCTCCATACCGATACTCAAGGAGGCCATATCGGAACTCTTAAATCATGGCCGTTAAATTAGTTATATGTATTAAAGATTGTACCAGTACGGGTTCATCCATATCGCTACGTTACACATGAATGAAATTTCAGAATCGACCAGCCGTACCGAAACACCTAAGGTTGTATCGGTACACGTGGATTCTAGATACGAAATGTTTTAGAGGCGGTTTATAGGAGTTTAAACTTAGCTTGATACACTGGTTTAAACTCAGAAGTAAGTAAATGTGGTTTTTCTCTCCCGGTCGTGCTAGTATAAAATGGTTTTATACACTTGTTTTGAATTACATGTTACCTATTGTTTAAGCATGTTTTAAAGTATGTGTTATACTGTTTTAAGCATGAAATGCTGAAGGATACACATGGTAAGTGATCCTTGTAAGTATATGGTTTATACTTGTGGTTAAAGTATGGTTGTTGCTTTGGAAAATTGGGTTGGTTAATGCTTGTTAAAACATCGAGGTAATGGTAAATGGTCAATTATATTGGCAAGTGATGTGGTTTTAAAATTGTTATCGGATATAGTTGGCCGGACATAGGATTGATAGTGCACTATAATAAGTCACCTTGGATTTTGAGTGGTTTAGATCTGTGTACCAAAAACTCCATCCAAGTACCCTAATGGTAGAGGGGGTTTTACAGTACCGTATACTCCCGTTAGTGGATTAAGCATCTAACCAAGGTAAGGGGTTGGTGTCCCTGTGGGTTGAAAGTGTACCCGGTTGTTAGGTACTGCGATTGTGATTGTATCGCTATTTTTCTGGTTGAGATTGCTTGAAGTGTTGGGTAAACACTTGTTGAATCTGTGTATTCGATGAACTATTTTGGTAAATGGAACTTGGTTAATTATCACTTGTGAGCCAATATAATTGTTGATGTGTCATTGAAAGGTTTATGTTGTATAATATGATTTATACATGTTTACTCTTTAAGCTTTGCATATGGTTGTTATGCATGGGATGAGTTAAATTGAGGCTATCGATGGGACTTGCTGTTGGTTAATGATACATGTTGCATATGGTTTAATATGCTGGTTTTAAAGATGTTAAGTGCATGTTTTAAAGGCATGATAATGTTTTAAAGGATGTTTGAAATGAGATTTCAATGTAATGTTGAGAAATAGTTTTAATGCATTGATGGTGTGTTATTTTTTAGCACTCCTCACTAAGCCTAGTGTGCTTACGCTCTTTTTGTCTATCAATGCAGAGAATTAAAAGCTTGGAAGGCAGCGAGAAGCAAGGGATCGGTACAAGACTTCGTAACCAAAGTATGTTTTGAATTAGACTATAAGTAATAAGGGCAATGGGGGTTCCGTTGTTATTTTGGGAGGTGTTTTGTTAAACTCCATGTTTCAGCAAGTTTATTTTGCTGCTCTTAGTTTGTAAAAGGCCATTAATGATTGGTTTGTGGTGATGGTTTGGAGTTTCATGCTTTGCTTGTTTGGTTTTCTCGGAAGCATGCCTCTAGATTTCCTTTTGAAGTTTAATGCCATGAATTGATGTTGAAGTTGGGTTGTCTTGGTGTGGTTTGATCCTTATATATGTTGGATGTGTGTTAGGGGCATGTTAGGATGTTTTGGTTTGATCAAAAGCATGTTTAACCAGCAAAAATGGACATTTTAGGTCCAGGCGTACCAATACGGGGGTCCCTATTTCGGTACGGGTAAGCCATTTCATGCTTAGCGTACCTGTGCGTGGGACACTCGTATCGGTACGAATAAGCCATTTCAGGCGTAGCGTATCGGTACGCTGGTAATTGTTCTGGTACTGGCCAAGGCAATTTTTAGCTAGCGTTTTGGTACGCGAGTACCTGTTTCAATACGGCATAATGTTAAATTGAGGGGCATTTCGATACGGCTGAAAAGCTGCCAGAACCTGGGTTCTCGAAGAACGCCAGATGAACGTGATGAACACGTTCAAAGCTTTTTAAGAGAGTAGTTTGATCTGTTTAGGGTTATAAAATCAAATGGAAGGTGTTTCTCGATTTTTGGTTTATATACTGAGGGTTAAAAATGGGTTTATGGCGTTTTAAATCCCTCTGCTTTTTCGTATTTACCCGCACTAAGTCATTCCACACTTGTTAATTACACCCCTGGTCCCTCATATTTTCAACTGGCTTCGGATTTCCTTCCCTTGATTAATTAAATTAGATTTGCTAATGGTAAAATCTTTTTTCGAGTCCCCCAAACCTGGCCTCCACTTTTAATTTAATCCTCTTCTGGAATTTAATTCTTGGTTTTAAATGGTTTATCTATGTCCGGTATCCCTGGCCTTTTTAAAATTCTTTTAATTTGGTCTTGTTCCTTCAAAGTTCAGGCTCTATGTTTTCAATTTAATTCAATTGAGTCTCGTTTTTAGTGGCAAATTTTCCCTCTGGTCCTTTTGAATCTGGGTTCGTTTTAATTTTAGTCCCCTGCATTGCATGTTTAATTTTTGCCTTGCATTTTATTTCCTTTATTTTTCAATCCCTTTTGCTATGTTTAAATGTTCTTTTATTTCGTTTATTCGTTTGGATTTTATGCCTTTTCGTTCGATTCTGTTTGTATTTGTTTTCCTTTATCTTATATGTGTTTTTTGTATATTATGTGTACATGCCGTACGATATATATATATGCGTTTGTATGTTTATTTTATTGTTAGTATTTTGTTCACATAGTATTATTTTATAGTATATATATCTTACTTTGTATATACTCATATATGTGCATGTTTTATTACACTAAGCTGTATTTATATATTACTCTGTTTTTTTAAATATGCTATAGAGTTGTTATATCTTATCTATATGTATAATATCTGTTAATATGTCTACAGTAAATATATGATTCACGTAAGATATAATAATACATATATATTATATTATATTATATTTGGGTATGGTGTAACGTATGATATGTGTTACGTGATAAATGCACATATGCGTATGGATATGGTATGCTTGGCAGAATTAATGTTTAGATCTTTGTACGACTTCTTCTTTTTTGGATTTAATTTCCTGCCTATTGTTCTTACATTTGCCTTGTTTTTAGTATTTTTGTTCGGTTCATGGTTACGTCGTGTTATTCTGTTGTACCCGGTAAACTAATAATGTGGTGCCTCTTTATTCGGGAGTAAACGTGGCCAGTACCAAATGTAGTGGTGGTGGTTTTTTGGTTTACTCTCGAATAACGGGCCCTTAAAATTTACTCGCATGTATAACCAAATTTCAATTTAATCGTCACTTTAGTGCAGAAAATCTAATATTAACAAAGCGTTTATTATATCTTTCTTTTGGTACCAATATTTGGGCGATGTGAAGGTGCCAAAACCTTCCCCATCCGTAATCGACTACCGAACCTAGTTTCAAACGAATCTCTGGTTTTAATGTGTTCGGTCTACCTTAGTGGCCGACGGCGGCTCCAAGTTTTCGTTTTCCAAAAATACGAATTTTTAAGGATCTCCCCATTTTCCAAATATATTCCCAAAAAAAACAAAAGGGAAGCTACTACTACTTTATAGCAATCTCATTCGAACGACTAATTTTGAATTTAAATTTGAAAAAAATAAGGTCGCTACAGCTGGCGACTGGTTTTGATTTTTAAAACTAAAAAAGTCAGGCCACTTTTTTTAAAAAAATATAATTACCGCTTTGTTAATATCGGAAGTTGTGAATTAAAGTGTCGATTAAATTGATATTTGTTGTAACGCCCCGGTTTTGGGCCTTTTTGGGGCTGGTTAGACGGTCTAGTGGATCGGGTTAGAGATTCGAGCCGGATTCGGGAGCGAATATTTTTCCTGAATGATAAAAATATGGAAAAATATTTAAAAACCATATTTTATTATATTAAGAATATTGGTTAAAGCAATTTTTGGAAAACGAACCTTGGAAGGGTGACATTTTGGCTAGTGACCAAAATGCAATTTTTAAAAACTATTTTGAAAGGTGGTTGTTTTGTAAAGAGTCAAAACTTAGAATCTTTAAGGAGTTATTTTACCATTTGGTCTAATCTGAGTATTCCCTTAATAAGGATTATTTTAAAAAGGTTTTAATTAAAAGAATTAGATGGAATTTTGTTAAAAAGGTAGTTATCTTTTTAAAACACATTTTGATGTAACTTTTCTTCTCTCACATTTTCTCTCAAAACACTCTCAGCCAAACACTCTTTTTCCATCAGAGATATAAGGTAGTGATCTTAATTTCTTTACTCATTGATTTGCTAAATGATTTCTCAAATTGTTTTCCACAAATCTTATTGAATTTATTTGTTTTTCAAGAGGAAAAACCATCCAATTAAGGGGAAACTCATTCATTGGAGGTAAGTTTCTTTCTTCTCCTCTAATGAAAGGTTCTTTACTGAAATTTCCAAGTTCTTGGCTCTTTACATATGATTTTCAATAGGTTTTGAGTAATTGATTATGGATTTTAGCTTAATTGAGGTTTAATTGAAGGATCTTGTGATTTTTGATTTGGATCTGTTTTCCAGTGTTGTGAATTGATTTCAATCTTATTTTAGATGTATTATAAGGTGGGTAAGTTGTTTTTAATATTGGAATCCTGAAATTGGTTAAATCTCTAATTGTTTAGGTTGATAGTTAAGGGTTTTGGGTTGTTTAAGGTGTTTAACCATTGCTGGAAGTAAAAGGATTTTGGGAATGCGTTTTTAGATATCAATTGATGAAGCTTGATGTTTAAGATCGTTGTTTTATGGCTAGGTTAAGATTGAGTACTGTTTGAGGTTGATTTCGGTAAGTTTCGGATGAGTTTTGAGTGGGCATCTTGAGAGCTATGGGATTTTGGGTTGAAACAAAGTATTGAATGCATTTTAATGCATGGCGTAGAATCTTGAGGTGGTTCTAGGCTTGCCGGGAGCTTGTTTCACGGTAGCAAGCAAGGTGAACTGAAATCGGTGAGTGGAAACAGTCTTAAAAGTCTTTCAAATGTTTGAAAGTGGTTTTGGGAGTTTAGGATAAGTTTGAAACACTTACCTAAGCTCGAAAGTAAGTTTCCTTCTTTTGCTCTTCAATATCGGTTCAGATATGAGTATGTGTGATTCATGTTTTAGCCGTAAACATGGTTTGCTTTACCTATTGTTAATGCATGATTTTAAAGTACATTTGCAGCAGCTTAAAGGTATATTTAATGCTAGTGAGCATTGGTTTTTATTCCGTTCGGGAATGTGATATTGTTATGGCAATGTGATTTGCATATGTGGGGATTTTGTGTAATGCATTGTAAAACAGTGAGTACATGGTTTTGTAAAAGATATATTGGCTATGTGACAAGGTGAGAAAACATTCGGATATAGTTGGCATGCCATAGGATAAAGTGCACTATAATATGGTTAAAAATCGATCGTGGGTTAAGAGTCTTTGAGGTATAGTGGTTGGCTACCCGGACTATGTTGTTATCACTTGGGTTGAGCGGTCGGTTCCCCTTGTTGATGTAAAGCTTGTGGTCAGCAAGGTTGTAAAATCATGCGATAGGCATGGGGTAGCCTTGATGATGGTCGGTCATTAAGGGATATCCGTGTATCCGATGTGTAAAGTTAATGGTCGGTTAACTAAAGATTAGCGGTCAGCTAATCAAGGATAGTGGTTGACTATCCGAGGTCACTGTAATTGCCAATATATGAGAATTTTGATGTTGAATCTGTTTATAATGCTTTGGGATTTAAGCATGGTTTTGTATATAATGCTTAGGGATTTAAGAATGGTTTTGTATATAATGCTTTGGGATTTAAGCGTGGTTTTGTATTTGATGCTTTGGGATTAAGCATGTGGAATATAGGTATTGATTTGCATATGGTTGATATGCATGTTTTGATTTGAAACTATTGGTACTTGCTTAGGTCGTAAGCATGGTTTGAAAACAAGTGTTGGTTTTCAAGGGTTTTTAAATGCATCATCGTTTAAGAGCATCCTCACTAAGCAAATGTGCTTACGCTCTCTTTTCTCTAATGATGCAGAGCAATAAAGCTTGGAGGCAGCAAGGGCAAGGATTAAGTGATCCAAAGACAAGACTATTTGAGTATGAACTTGGTTTTAGTTTCCGGTTAATAAGGCATTGTGTTCGCAATGGATTTTTGGGATTTGTAATTCAGTTTTCTCTGGTTTTGAGCACGTATAATGCTGTGATTTTGGAGTTTGATTGTTGATGTTTCGCTTATCAAGCACCGTTACCTATGGTTGATGTTGTATGGTTACCTAGGTATGCATCTAGATAGTTTTGCTTGGATGGCATGCTTTGATGAGCTAATCATGTTGAGTATGGTATTTTTGTGTTGTTGTGACACCCCTTACTCAGCCTAGGCGAAACAACCGAGCCAAGGAGGCCACATTTTACTAATTGGAAAACATACAAAAACCATACTTGAAAATTTCAATAGTTTACTTACAATGATCAATTTGTTATGTGAAAATAGGCGAGGGTAATTTAAAATAAATAACGTCGATAAATAAAACATAGCATGCATTTCATAGTTTAGTTAAAATCCATAACATCCCCGAAACATAAAGTTAAAACCAAGTCTTAAAACACACCGTCCAAAGTCCATTTACATATGAAATCCCAAATCAAAGCTATCCATACCACTTAAACAAAATATAACGAACAAAAGTTGGTACAACCTAGGACAACAAAATGTGATAAAGTTCGTCAATCCTCCGGTACCAACCAAGCCTAAAATCAACTGCAATCTGAGAGGGAAAAAAATAAAAGCATGAGCTATAGAGTCTAGTGTGTCCTCATAGTGCAAAACATACAATAAAGCAATCATACAACCAACATATAAGATATATCATAGCATGATGCGATGAATGTAGTGACAGCAAATAAACTCCTAACTAACCAACGCCAACTCACCAATAGTGGAGGGTCCCCTGAACCTCCTTTCACCAACTCACCATCAAATTGCGGATTTATCCAATGAATCGGGAGAGATACCGGGCCTCAAAAGAACCATAATAAATGTACAACAGATTTATCAAATGAATCGGGAGAGTTACCCGCTTCAAAAGAACCACATCAAACATATAGCGGGTTTATCAAATGAATCGGGAATAGGTACCCGGCTTCAAGAGAACCGCCACAAATCACGATTTTAGCCCCAATCTAGGAGAACCGCCCATAACTTCCTTCTACAACCCTACCCCAGTGATGGCATAACAAGTGCGATACATGCATGTCATAACATACTTCATGATATCATATACAGAGCATATCAGGCTAACCAATCAAAGTTCAGACTTACACATATACCATGTCATGACATATATATAGGGCTTAGCTATGCTCATAAACCTTTAACCAAAAAGCATGCTATTCAAACAACATGTTATCTTTGATCACGCACGAGGGCGATCCTAAATAAATCATACATAAGAAACATAGCATAAACATCAAGCATGCTTATCAATTAACATGGCATAGCGTCAATATAAATAATTTATAGGACATTGGCATAAATCAACAAACATGCTTATCAACCATGGCATTATCATTCATCAAGCCAATCATCATTCGATGTAGCACTAGTGTGAGGAACACACCTCTAGCAACTATAGCTTACGAGCTTTCTACTCGTGTTGTTTCCCACGATCGATAGTTCCGCTAGACCCTGCAACACTCGACCCTACAAAGCTCGACCATACAAACAGAGGTATATTAATACTTTCTCCACCAAACCTTAAGCCTAATTAAATTATCCAAGAATCAATACTCACGCGTGACTTAAGTCGTAGGAACTGAAGCAGACACAATCGAAGATGGATCCGGGCAAGAATGATCACCTTTACAACATAAACACAAATATCAGATCTCTAATAGTGATCAAAACTTCTTGAATATCATTTATAGCGCAAAAAGGTAAGATTAGAGCATTCTGATAAAAAAATGAATGATTTATGCCGAACGGACGCAAAAAACAGATTCGAGAGGTCAAAATCGGGCTTGTCGGGCCGGACCGGGTCAGGTTGGGCCGGTTCAAGTCAGATCAGATTGGGCCAGTTTGGGTCGGACAGGATTGGGCCGGTTTGGGTCAAACAAAGTTGGTTCCAAGTTTATTGGACTGGATAAGGCCCAAACTAATTAAAATGGATATTTAAAATTTAATTAAAACAAATAAAGGGGTATTGGGCTTATTTGGGTTTGGGCTAGGTTAAAAACATTAGGGTTTTATCTTATTGTTTGAACCAAAAGATGATAGGCTAGGGTTAGGGGGGATGTGGCGCTGGCGGCGACAAGAGAGGAAGAGACGGCGGCTAGCCCTAAGCTGAAAAAATAGAGAAAAAAAGGGTAACAGAATACTAAAATGATTCGAACAATTTTCTTACCAATTTAAGGCCACGAGGCGCATGGAGGTGAAGCTTGCGGCCAAGGGAGGCTTCCTGGTGAACAAAAGGGCGGTGGCGTACACCGCCACCAGATCTGGAACGATGATGGTGTAGGGAGTCGACTGGTGGTCTTGCATGCGCCAACGGATGCTGGAAACGGTGGCGGCGGACAAGGGTGGTCGAGATTTTTGTGGCCTTTTTCTCTCGAATGGTGGCCGAAAAAGAAAAGGCAAGGTGGGGCTTTGTTAGGGACACCTAGACGAACGTTTTGGTGTGACCAGTGACTCAAACAGCGTCGGTCGGCGGTGGCAGCTGGAAATCGCGATGGAGGAGAGAAAACAAGAGTGAAAACAGATAGGTTAGATGCAAAATGGGTAAAATGAACCAAAGTTGGAGAAAAGTATGAATTTATACTCCACTTTTAGGGTTGGGCCAAATAAGGTTCAAATATAAATAAAGTGCAAGACTTGATAGAATTAGAGCCTTGGCTCAATGGCAAAAATATGGGGAAAATCTTGGAGTGTTGGATATCATGGGTTCAAACCTTGATAGCCACATTTTCCACATTATTTTTATTTTAAGGCTCTAACAAAACATAACTTAAAGAATTTAATATTCCAACCCTTATCTTAAAATCAAACTAGCTGGAATGGCAAGAACTTGGAAAAGAATCAAGGGGTTAAGGGTTCAAGCCTCTATAAACCCAAGATTTTATATTTTTGAGCATCGAAACAAAATGAGAAATTTGCAGAAAGGTCCCTAAAGATTTGAAATTTTTGAAATTTGAGCCAAAATATTCTAAAACTTCTTAAATAAACCTTTAACCTTACGCAAGACTACTAGCCCTATTTGAGGGTGTTACAACTCTACCCTCCTTAAAGAAATTTTGTCCTCGAAATTTTTACCTGATCTGAAGAAATGTGGATACTGCTTCTCCATGAACTCCTTCGTCTCCCACGTAGCTTCTTCAATACCTTGGTTCTTCCACAAGACCTTTACCATCTGAATAGTCTTGTTTCTCAGAACTCTCGCATCTTGGGCCAAAATTCGAATAGGCTCCTCTTTATAAGTCAGGTCAGGGCTCACCTCAATCTTCTTCATCGAGAGAACGTGAGAAGGATCAGATCGGTAGCGCCGCACATAGACACATGGAAAACATCATGGATATGCTCAAGCTCTGGAGGTAGCTCAAGCTGATAGGAAACTGGCCCGACTCTCTGAAGAATACGGTATGGTCCAATGAACCTCGAACTCAGTTTGCCTCTTCGACCAAATCTTATAACCTTTTTCCATGGAGATACTTTCAGAAATACGCTATCACCAACTTCAAACTCAATGTCTCTCCGCTTAAGATCGTCATATGATTTTTGTCTGTCAAAAATGGCCTCAAGCCTATCTCGAATCAATCTGACAGTGTCCTCAGCTTCCTGAACAAGCTCAGGTCCCAAAGGCCTATGCTCAATCAATTCTATCCAATCAATAGGAGTCTGACATTTACGACCCTACAAGGCCTCATATGGTGCCATCTAGATACTGGCCTAATAACTGTTATTATAAGCAAACTCGGCCAAAGGTAAAAAGTCCTCCCAACTACCCTAAAAATCAAATACGTATCCTCTCAACATATCTTCTAAAACTAGAATGACTCTCTCTGATTGGCCATCAGACTGAGGATGAAAAGCTGTGCTAAAATTCAAACGGGTGCCAAGTGCTCTATGCAAAGCCTTCCAAAACCTCGATGTGAATCTTGAGTCTCGATCAAAAATAATAGATAGGGGAATACTATGCAAACGGACAATCTCTGAGATGTAGAGCTGAGCTAGCTTATAGAGGGAAAATTCAGTTCGAACCGGAATGAAGTGTGCTATCTTCGTGAGACGATCCACAATCACCCATACTGCATTTTTACGAGGAGTCAAAGGAAGATTTGTGACAAAATCTATGGTTACACTCTCCCACTTCCACTGTGGAATCTGAATTGGCTGAAGCAACCCATAGGGCAACTGGTGTTCAGCCTTAACCTGTTGGCACGTCAGGCACTTTTTCACAAAGTCCACTACATCACGCTTGAGTCCCTTCCACCGAAACCTCTCTCTAAGGTTTCTATACATTTTGTTTCCTCTTGGTGCATAGAATAAGGACTATTATGAGCCTCTCGGAGAATGGTATTCCTCAACTTCGGGTCCTTAAGAACATAAAACCTACCCCGATAGCATAGAACACCATCCTGATCGAAGGAAAAGTCAGTAGTGGAACCCAGCTAAACTTCCTTCACACGATGCATAAAAAACGCGTCTTGGGGCTGGCCTACCTTAATCTCGGCAGCCAAGGTGGGCTTAACTCGAAGCTCTACCAAAAAACTAGCATCATCAAATAAACCCATCTTGGCAAACAAACTCTCAGATCGGATATCACGCCGCGACTCAAAGCATCTGCTACAACATTAGCCTTGCTCGGATGATACTCGATCTCACAATCATAATCTTTGAGCAACTCCAACCATCGACGTTGCCTCAAGTTAAGCTCTTTAAGAGAGAGCAAATACTTCAAGCTCTTGTGGTCTGTGAAAATATAACACTTTTCTCCGTAAAGATAGTGTCTCCAAATCTTCAGCGCAAAAACCACCACAGCTAACTCAAGATCATGGGTAGGATAATTGTGCTCATGCGGTTTAGCTGTCGGGATGCATAACTGACAACCTTCCCATATTGCATAAATACGCACCCCAGGCCAATGTGCGAAGCATAACTAAATACTGTGTAATCCTTCCCAGACTCGGGTTGGATCAAAACTGGAGCTTCTGTCAAAACTGCCTTTAGCTTCTCAAAACTAGGCTGTTGAGCCTCATACCAGACAAAAGGGACATTCTTCCTCAAAAGTTTTGTCATAGGAGCTGCCAGAATGGAGAAACCTTCGACGAATATCCGATAATAACCCGCCAAACCCAAGAAGCTACAGATCTTTGATACATTCTTGGGCTGCTTCCAATTGACAATTGCCTCAATCTTCTTCGGGTCCACACGAATACCATTAGCTGAAATAATGTGCCCAAAAAATACAACCTCTCTGAGCCAGAACTCACACTTGCTGAACTTAGAAAATAGCTTGTGCTCCCTCAAGGTTTGAAGAACAATTCTCAAGTGCTTCTCATGCTCTACCTCCATCTTAGAATAGATTAAAGTATCATCAATGAATACAACAACAAACTGATCTATGTAGGGTTGAAACATCTGATTCATCATATCCATAAAGGTTGCGGGGTATTAGTCCAGCTGAAAGGCATCACCAGAAACTCATAGTGACCGTACCTAGTACGAAAAGCTGTTTTAGGGACATCAAAACCCTTAACCTTAAGTTGGTAGTAGCCTGACTACAAATCAAATCTTGGAGAAGACTGTGGTTCATCTAAGCTGGTCAAACAAGTCGTCAATGCGGGGCAAAGGATGCTTGTTCCTTACCATCAGCTTATTCAGCTTTCAATAGTTAATGCACAGCCTTAAAGACCCATCTTTCTTCTTGACAAATAAAATTGGAGCTCCCCAAGATGAAACACTGGGTCGAATAAAACCACGATCAAGAAGCTCATGTAATTAGACCTTCAACTCTTTTAGCTCTTTAGGTGTCATGAGGTAGGGTGCCATGGACACCGATGTAGAGCCCTCGAAATTCTAAATCACAAACTCAACATCTCTATCGGGCGGTAAACCAGGCAGTTCCCCTAGAAAAACATCTAGAAAATCTTTTACCACTCGTATCTCCACTACCTCAGAATTAGAACTTTGAGAATCCAAAAAGTAGGCCAAGAACGCTTCGTTTCCCCTCATGATCATTCTCTTTACTGCTAGAGCTGTAACAACATTAGTTACGAAATCTCTTCGCTCATCGATCAGGGTAACCTCCTGATCGTCTAAAGTCTTCAAACTCGCCTTCTTAAACTCATAGTCGAGGTTATCTCTATGCTTGGTTAACCAATCCATGCCAAGAATAAGATCGAACCCTTTGAAGGGAAGTTCCATCAGATCAGCCAGAAAAACCTCACTTCGAACCACCAGGGTAACCTTCTTGTTCTTTGATAAGTCTCTCAAGCACCTCAACTACTCTGGCCTTCTCAACAAGCTCATCAAAAACCCGCTCACAGTGCGAAGCTACCTAAGACCTGATGGAAATCTGAAGTCCTTCCTCAAACCTTTCAGTCAGCTTTTCCTCTATAGGGAACATAGTGGTAGCATATCTACTGAGCTCTATAAACTTTAACTCATACTCTGATACAGACATATCCCATTGCTTGAGATCTAGAAAATACTTACGCTGAGCCGCAAGATATCTGTCCCCAATATACCTTTTTCGAAACTTATCTCAAAAACACTGTAGGGTTATCTGATCTACGGGGGTATTTCTCAAGACGGTGCCCCACTAATTATGAGCCTCGCCCTTCAATAGTGATGTGTACGCTCGAAGCCTCTGGTCTGTCGGGTAGTCCATCTCATCTAAGATTCAATCGGTATGGTCCATCCATAACGCAGCCAGATTAGAAGCTGCCTCAGAAATGCCCTCGAAGGATTCTGCACCTGCATGTAAAAGTCTCTCTGATACCGTAGTCCTAAGGGCTTCCAGTTGTGAGCTCATCCAAGCATCCTCTAAACATAACGACCAACTACCGACTCATCAACAATATCCGACTCATGAGTCCCCGCATAGGTGGATCTCTAATAGGTGGGTTCTCAACAAGAGAATCTCGAACAAAGTGGATCGTGAACTAGAGGGACTCGGACGGGCATATCCCGAGCGAAGTAGGGTCACGAACAAGAGGATCATGAACATGAGGGTCACGAGATGCGCGGATCCCGAACGGAGGATCACGGACAAGCAGATTCTGAATAGTAGGATCACGAATAGGCGAATTAGAAACAAAAGAAGGGCCCTCGATATCAGTAATGCTACGAGAATGACCCTGAGTAGAACGATGACCTCTACGACCTCTAGGGGTATCCATTAACTCCACTCAATGTCTACAATTACAAGAAAACTATTGTCAGATTGGTACCAGAGTGTCGACATAAATATAATTTTATTATAAAACATGTGTATGGATTTAATAAAAAAATGTTTACCCAAAACGTGAAAAGCATTTCAATGCATCTAAATTATGTACTTTATTTTTATTGATACTTTTAGTGAGCCCCACAGTCTGAGCGTTAGAACCTGGGGCTCTGATACCACCCAAATGTGACACCCCTTATCTAGCCTAGGTGAAACAACCGAGCCAAGGATGACGGTGTAGGGAGTAGACCGGTGGTCTTGCATGCGCCAACGAATGCCAAAAATGGTGGCGGCCGACAAAGGTGGTCGAGATGTTTATGGCCTTTTTCTCTCGAACAATGGCCAGAAAAGAAAAGTTAAGGGTGGGATTTTGTTGGGGACACCGAGACGAACATTTTAGTGTGACCGGTGACTTAAACGGCGCCGGTCGGCGATAGAGTGACGGCGGCCAGAAATCACGATGGGGGAGAGAAAACAAGAGTGAAAACAGCTAGGTTAGATGCAAAATAGTTAAAATGAACCAAAGTTGGAGAAAAGTATGAATTTATACTCCACTTTTAGGGTTGGGCCAAATAAGGTTCAAATATAAATAAAGTGCAAGACTTGATAGAATTAGAGTCTTGGCTCAATGGCAAAAATATAGGATAAGTCTTGGGGTGTTGGATATCATGGGTTCAAACCTTGATAGCCACATTTTCCACATTATTTTTATTTTAAGGCACTAACAAAACATAACTTAAAGAATTTAATATTCCAACTTTATCATAAAATCAAAGTAGTTAAAATGGCAAGAACTTGGAAAAAGAATCAAGGGGTTGAGGGTTCAAGCCTCTATAAACCCAAGATTTTATATTTTTGAGCATCAAAACAAAATGAGAAATTTGCATAAAGGTCCCTAAAGATTTGAAATTTTTGAAATTTGAGCCAAAAAGATTCTAAAACTTCTTAAATAAACCTTTAACCTTACGCAAGACTACTAGCCCTATTTGAGGGTGTTACAACTCTACCCTCCTTAAAGAAATTTTGTCCTCAAATTTTTACCCGATCTGAAGAAATGTGGATACTGCTTCTCCATGAACTCCTTCGCCTCCCACGTAGCTTCTTCAATACCTTGGTTCTTCCACAAGACCTTTACCATCCGAATAGTCTTGTTTCTCGTAACTCTCGCATCTTGGGCCAAAATTCGAATAGCTCCTCTTTATAAGTCAGTCGTGGCTCACCTCAATCTTCTTCATCGAGAGAACGTGAGAAGGATCAGATCGGTAGCGCCACATATAGACACATGGAAAACATCATGGATATGCTCAAGCTCGAGGTAGCTCAAGCTGATAGGAACGCCCGACTCTCAAGAATACGGTATGGTCCAATGAACCTCGAACTCGGTTTGCCTCTTCACCAAATCTTATAACCTTTTTCCATGGAGATACTTTCAGAAATACGCTATCACCAACTTCAAACTCAATGTCTCTCCGCTTAAGATCGCTCATATGATTTTTGTCTGTCAAAAAATGGCCTCAAGCCTATCTCGAATCAATCGACAGTGTGTCCTCGCCTTCCCGAACAAGCTCAGTCCCAAAGGCCTATGCTCAATCAATTCTATCCAATCAATAGAGTCTGACATTTACGACCCTACAAGGCCTCATATGGTGCCATCTAGATACTTGCCTAATAATCATATTATAAGCAAACTCGGCCAAAGGTAAAAAGTCCTCCCAACTACCCTAAAAATCAAATACGTATCCTCTCAACATATCTTCTAAAACTAGAATGACTCTCTCGATTGGCCATCGACCGAGGATGAAAAGTCGTGCTAAAATTCAAACGGGTGCCAAGTGCTCTATGCAAAGCCTTCCAAAACCTCGATGTGAATCTTGAGTCTCGATCAAAAAATAATAGATAGGGAATACTATGCAAACGGACAATCTCTCGAGATGTAGAGTGAGCTAGCTTATAGAGGGAAAATTCAGTTCGAACCGGAATGAAGTGTGCTATCTTCGTGAGACGATCCACAATCACCCATACCGCATTTTTACGAGGAGTCAAAGGAAGATTTGTGACAAAATCTATGGTTACACTCTCCCACTTCCACTTTGTGGAATCTGAATTGGCTGAAGCAACCCATAGGGCAACGGTGTTCAGCCTTAACTGCTGGCACGCCGCACACTTTTTCACAAAGTCCACTACATCACGCTTGAGTCCTTTCCACCGAAACCTCTCTCTAAGGTTTCTATACATTTTGTTTCCTCTTGGTGCATAGAATAAGGACTATTATGAGCCTCTCGGAGAATGGTATTCCTCAACTTCGGGTCCTTAAGAACATAAAACCTACCCCGATAGCATAGAACACCATCCCCAATCGAAGGAAAAGTCGAGAGTGGAACCCAAATAAACTTCCTTCACACGATGCATAAAAACGCGTCTTGGGGCTGGCCTACCTTAATCTCGGCAACCAAGGTAGGCTTAACTCGAAGCTCTTCCAACAAACTAGCATCATCAAATAAACTCATCATGGCAAACAAAACTCTCAAATCAGATAACACAATGCGACTCAAAGTATCCGCTACAACATTAGCCTTGCTCGGACGATACTCGATCTTATAATCATAATCTTTGAGCAACTCCAACCATCGACTTTGCCTCAATTTAAGCTCTTTCTTGGATAGAAAATACTTCAAACACTTATGGTCGGTGAAGTTATAACACTTTTCTCCATAGAGATAGTGTCTCCAAATCTTTAGCGCAAAAGCCACGGTAGCTAGCTCAAGATCATGGGTAGGATAGTTGTGTTCATGCGGTTTAAGCTATCGGGATGCATAAGAGACAACCTTCCCATCTTGCATTAATACATACCCCAAAACGGTGTGTGAAGCATCAATAAAGACTGTGTAATCCTTCCTAGACTCGTGTTGGATCAAAACGGGAGCTTCGGTCAAAACCGTCTTTAGCCTCTCAAAACTAGACTGTTGAGCCTCATACTAGACAAAAGGGACATTCTTCCTCAAAAGTTTTGTCATAGGGGCTGCTAGAATGGAGAAACCTTTGATAAAACTCTGATAATAACCTGCCAAACCCAAGAAGCTACAGATCTCTGATACATTCTTGGGCTGCTTCCAACTGACAATTGCCTCAATCTTCTTCGGGTCCACACGAATAGCATCAGCTGAAACAATGTGCCCCAAAAATACAACCTCTCTGAGCCAGAACTCACACTTGCTGAACTTAGCAAATAGCTTGTGCTCCCTTAAGGTCTGAAGAACAATACTCAAGTGCTTCTCATGCTCTAACTTCATCTTAGAATAGATTAAAATATCATCAATAAATACTATAACAAACTGAACCAGATAGGGTTGAAACACCCGATTCATCATATCCATAAAGGTTGCGGGTATTAGTCCAAATTGAAAGGCATCACCGTAAACTCATAGTGACCGTACCTAGTACGAAAAACTATTTTAGGGACATCAGAACCCCTAACCTTATGCTAGTAGTAGCCCGACTACAAATCAATTTTAGAGAAGACGGTGGCTCCTCTAAGCAGATCAAACAAGTCACAATGCGGGGCAAAGGATGCTTGTTCCTTACCATCAGCTTATTCAGCTTTCAATAGTTAATGCACAGCCTTAAAGACCCATCTTTCTTCTTGACAAATAAAATTGGAGCTCCCCAAGATGAAACACTGGGTCGAATAAAACCATGATCAAGAAGCTCCTGCATTTAGACCTTCAACACTTTTCACTCGTTAGGTGTCATGCAGTAGGGTATCATGAACACCGATGTAGAGCCCTCGAAATTCTGAATCACAAACTCAACATCTCTATCGGGCGTAAACCAGCGGTTCCCTAGAAAAACATCTAGAAAATCTTTTACCACTCGTATCTCCACTACCTCGAATTAGAACTTTGAGAATCCAAAAAGTAGGCCAAGAACGCCGTTTCCCCTCATGATCATTCTCTTTACTGCTAGAGCTGTAACAACATTAGTTACGAAATCTCTTCGCTCATCGATCAGGGTAACCTCCTGATCGTCTAAAGTCTTCAAACTCGCCTTCTTAAACTCATAGTCGAGGTTATCTCTATGCTTGGTTAACCAATCCATGCCAAGAATAAGATCGAACCCTTTGAAGGAAGTTCCATCGATCAGCGAGAAAAACCTCACTTCGAACCACCAGGGTAACCTTCTTGTTCTTTGATAAGTCTCTCAAGCACCTCAACTACTCTGGCCTTCTCAACAAGCTCATCAAAAACCCGCTCACAGTGCGAAGCTACCTAAGACCTGATGGAAATCTGAAGTCCTTCCTCAAACCTTTCAGTCAGCTTTTCCTCTATAGGGAACATAGTGGTAGCATATCTACTGAGCTCTATAAACTTTAACTCATACTACGATACGGACATATCCCATTGCTTGAGATCTAGAAAATACTTACGCTGAGCCATAAGATATCTCTCCCCAATATACCTTTTTCGAAACTTATCTCAAAAACACTGTAGGGTTATCTGATCTACGGGGGTATTTCTCAAGACGGTGCCCCACTAATTATGAGCCTCGCCCTTCAATAGTGATGTGTACGCTCGAAGCCTCTGGTCTGTCGGGTAGTCCATCTCATCTAAGATTCAATCGGTATGGTCCATCCATAACGCAGCCAGATTAGAAGCTGCCTCAGAAATGCCCTCGAAGGATTCTGCACCTGCATGTAAAAGTCTCTCTGATACCGTAGTCCTAAGGGCTTCCAGTTGTGAGCTCATCTGAAGCATCCTCTAAACATAACGACCAACTACCGACTCATCAACAATATCTGACTCATGAGTCCCTGGCATAGGTGGATCTCTAATAGGTGGGTTCTGAACAAGAGAATCTCGAACAGGCGGATCGTGAACTAGAGGGACTCGGACAGGCATATCCTGAACAGAAGGGTCACGAACAAGAGGATCATGAACATGAGGGTCACAGACAGGCGGATCCCGAACAGGAGGATCACGGACAAGCAGATTCTGAATAGTAGGATCACGAATAGGCGAATTAGAAACAAAAGAAGGGCCCTCGATATCAGTAATGCTACGAGAATGACCCTGAGTAGAACGATGACCTCTACGACCTCTAGGGGTATCCATTAACTCCACTCAATGTCTACAATTACAAGAAAACTATTGTCAGATTGGTACCAGAGTGTCGACATAAATATAATTTTATTATAAAACATGTGTATGGATTTAATAAAAAAATGTTTACCCAAAACGTGAAAAGCATTTCAATGCATCTAAATTATGTACTTTATTTTTATTGATACTTTTAGTGAGCCCCACAGTCTGAGCGTTAGAACCTGGGGCTCTGATACCACCCAAATGTGACACCCCTTATCTAGCCTAGGTGAAACAACCGAGCCAAGGATGACGGTGTAGGGAGTAGACCGGTGGTCTTGCATGCGCCAACGAATGCCAAAAATGGTGGCGGCCGACAAAGGTGGTCGAGATGTTTATGGCCTTTTTCTCTCGAACAATGGCCAGAAAAGAAAAGTTAAGGGTGGGATTTTGTTGGGGACACCGAGACGAACATTTTAGTGTGACCGGTGACTTAAACGGCGCCGGTCGGCGATAGAGTGACGGCGGCCAGAAATCACGATGGGGGAGAGAAAACAAGAGTGAAAACAGCTAGGTTAGATGCAAAATAGTTAAAATGAACCAAAGTTGGAGAAAAGTATGAATTTATACTCTACTCTTAGGGTTGGGCCAAATAAGGTTCAAACATAAATAAAGTGCAAGACTTGATAGAATTAGAGTCTTGGCTTAATGGCAAAAACATAGGATAAGTCTTGGGGGTTGGAGGTCATGGGTGCAAACCTCGACAGCCACATTTTTCACATTATTTTTATTTTAAGGCACTAACACAACATAACTTAAAGAATTTAATATTCCAACTTTTATCATAAAATCAAAGTAGTTAAAATGGCAAGAGCTTGGAATAAGAACAAGGGGTTGAGGGTTCAAGCCTCCATAAACCTAAGATTTTATATTTTTGAGCACTGAAACAAAATGAGAAATTTGCATAAAGGTCCCTAAAGATTTGAAATTTTTGAAATTTGGCCCAAAAGATTCTAAAACTTCTTAAATAAACCTTTAACCTTATGCAAGACTACTAGCTCTATTTGAGGGTGTTACAGTTGATGGTATGGTAATCTTGCTGATATTTGCTTAGTTGGGCATTTTGATATGTTTGGTGGAGAGTTATAGGGAGCATGCCTCTAGATCAAACTTTTGGGTGGCATAATCTTGTGTGGTAGTTAAACCTTGGTTTAATTGTTGTTAAATATGATGTTGGATGCTTATATGTATGTATGCAAGTTGCTAGGGCCTAAATGCATCTAGTTTGTGTGAAAAAACCAGCTAAAAATGTCATTACAGGTCCAAACATATCGAAACAAATGTCCTGGTACCAGTATGGCTATGCCATTTTAGGCATAGCATTTCAGTACGTGGGAGGGTGTTTCGATATGAACCTGCCTTTTTAGGCTTAACGTTTTGGTACTCGAGCAAGTGTTTTGATACGGTTATAGGTATTTTTGACAGGCGTACCTGTAAGCGAACAAGCATTTTGGTACGGGTTTTAGCTACTGGATTCTGAGTTTTTGAGAATGTGGGAGCATATCGAAACATGAGTACACGTATCGATACGGGTACTGTTAAGTTGGTTATTTTGGAATCTTGGAAGTTTCTAGTTCTTTCATTTTGGTCCTTGAGTTTTGGAAATGCAATTGTATGAATTGTGATGTTTAAATTAATCTGGAGTTTATCATGTTGGCATATAAATGGACTAATTAAGGATTGGTAACCTTAAATACAATTTTGGTTTTTTAATTTAAAGTATTTATGTTTTAGTCCTCAATTTTGAATATGATGCAATTGATTGTCTTTTGTGACTCGTTTCATCTGTGAACTTACCCGCTGCGAGTATGAACATGTAGGAACATTAATTTGCATTTAGACAAGATAAAAGGAAAAATGGATCGACTTTTCATAACCTATCTCCGATTTGCTTCGGCAAGCCTAATGTAGCACCCTTGATTCAGTCGGGCATCTAGGTCGGGTCGAGGGGTTACATTTTTTATAAATGCAAGTTTATTTTAACGTATTTAAAATTTGACATGTAAACCTGTCTTTTTAATTGGGGGGAAAACGCTAGTGCTTTCGTGTGGATATTGTTCCTCTGTATGGGGGCCAAGTAAGTGCCTTCGGGGCTCAAGTATCCTATGTTTTCGTGGGAATATTCTTTCCCCGTATGGACATAGTGAATGTGTCCCCTTGAATTGAACTCGATTGAGAGGAGCCTATAATGGGTGATGATCGGGGTCCTTGCTACCCTTAGGAGGGGACATCGAGGAAAGTTTGGGTACCTTTTAGTACCAAAACTGCATGTAGAGAACATAGAAAGCCCACCCTTTTAGAGCCATGCGGTTAACCTAGGTTTTTTAGATATGATGTGTAATATCCCAGTTTTTGGCTTGTAACACCCTCAATGTATATTCGATGATTAAATACACATTGAAGATGTTACCATATTATTAATCAGTTATTAGAATGCCTTACTGATGTTTGGCAGATTGCAGCTTGATAAACATTTTATCATGCATAGAACTACCTTACACATATAGTTCATTAAACCAACATAATATTCAAATCATAGGATTCGATTTGTCTTACCAGCCTTGTGTACGTTAAGCTTTTTAGCTTAACTACCTGCATCAATGCATTTTAAGTATTATAGCCCAAAGTACAAAATCATGTGATGCTATGGAACTGAGTCACCACGACACTTTAGGGTCTACGACGCCGTAGCGTCTGAATCACCGAAGCGACTAAGATGAGTACGTAACCGAGGACGCCCTTTGCTCCTCATACTCGCACATTTTGTGCTATGTGACACCGTAGTGTTTGAACCGACTTTGTAGAGTCTAACTCGACTTCGTAGAGTCTATCTCGACCCCGAAGAGTCTATCTCGACCCCGAAGAGTCTATCTCGCACCGTAGTACTATGACGCAGCTGCTAGGACTCTATGGATATCCAACTCTTCCAAAGATTCTCATGCAATTTCATGTGAACCTATTTTATACGAGTCATCTTACGACATCGTAGTGCCTACAATGTCGTAGAGTCTGATGGTGAGTACGTACTCGAGGATGCCCTTTGCTCCTCATTATCGCACCTTTTGTTCTAGTCGACATTGAAGTGTCTAATCATAACTGAAGTGACTGCAACGCCGTAGCGTCTCATGTCAACACCGAAGTGTCTGGAATGCACCGTAGTGATGGAATGCAGCTGCTATGACTCTTTCGATATCCAATTATACCAAAGACTCCCACACTAGTACTTGGGCATAACAATATAATATTTCTGTTTTCAATATCCAATTCATGATCAATATCATGCTTTATTCGATAATGGGCAGTTCATACCCAAATAACTAAAATCCGATTTACCTTAGATAAATCATTATGCCATATCAGTGTATCACATATACCATTTACATAACTTTGATCAACTTACATTTTCATTAATATTAAGATCGACTTCTAGCAAGTCTCTCTCATGTCATATATATAAAATAAATAAAAATGCACTCATTCATATCACATATATAATAAATAAGTAAAAATGCACTCACCTTGGCTACTTAACATGATGCCTCACTAAGCCTAGTTTGATCCTTTCTTTCATAGTACCTCGAACCTTCTCTGATTCGAACTTGAATACATTAATCATATAAACACAAGAAAATATTGTTAGACTCAAATCTAACAATACCCTAAACTTGCTTTTTAACATAATCATTCGAAAATAAAATTTTCAATTGTTTTCCTTTCTTCTCGATACTTTTTGAAAACTCATTATGGTCCTTAGTGACCAATTTGAACTTCCATTAACTATTCCAAGCTTGCTAACTAATATTTAAATACAAAATGTTTCAAATTCTATTTTTTAACAGCTTGTGCTACCTTCAAATATTTACTTGTACAGGGCAGAATACATACTGAATCTTAATTTCCTTTATACTGGAGAAACTAGATTCGATAACAGTTCTAATGGAACAAGCCACGTAAATTAATAAAATCTACAAAAATTATGAAAATCACTCAATTCACGTCACAGGCTATCCAGGCAAAAAACTGCTCTATAATTTTTCTGACCTTCATTCGAATAAAAATTCATATCTTTTAACACGGAACTTGGAATTAGTTTCCGTTTGTTGGAAACGAAACTAGACTGACATACCTTTATATCGGTATAAAATTCACCATCTACCATTTTTATAGAATTTATGGTGAATTTATAAACTTATTGTCATAATTTAAATTCAACCTAACTTCCCATATTTAGTTTCTAAATTTAACATAACTTCTTCTTATTTCTTTACTTATCAATTTAGTCCTATCATTTTACTTCAAATAACTAAATGAAGCTTGTATTCATAAGTTCTCTTTACATCCTTCATCAAAAATAGGCTTAAACAATTATTTAACCAAAATCAAAATTAGTCTTCATCAAGAACTACATTGCCGGATTGGTCCCTAAACTTTCATACTTGGCCGAATTAGTCCTTTAAGTAATTAAGCTACTACTCCCTTCCTTTATTCAATTCAAGTACTTAAATCAATAATCTAAATTAAGTACTCATAAATTTTCAGTATCATACTTCAATCCCTAAACTTCTCCATGCTTGCCATTGTGGTCCTTCTATCATTCAAGAACTTTATTTTGATCCAAACATCAAAATTAAACTTTCTATATTCGATTCAATGAAATATACTCAAACTATATTTTTCTCATAAATTTTCCCTTTCATTTAAGCCAAATCCGAATTGGTCTTTCAATTTTTCCTACTTGGCTGAAATGGTCACTTAAAGATACAAGCTCCCAACTCTTAAATTTAAGCAATTTAAACATGATATTCATCAAATCAATCCAAGTTCATAATATTTCCAGCCATAACAGATCAGCCCCCAACTTTACTTAATTTTTGTTTTGGTCACTTAATGCAATTCAACATAATTCTCCAATCCAATCACTAAATCAAGCATGTCCAAGCCTTAATCTTTCAAAAACAACCTTTAATTTCAATTCCCTAAATAAATCCCCAAATTTTGGGGTTAGGGTTCTTAACTTCATCATGAAATTAAACACAATCCAAGCTTAATTTCATCAAAACAACATTGAATTCATGTAATTCAAGTCCTAACTTCAACTTAGCACATTAATTCCCTAATTCTTTCTCATCAATAACTCATGTAGTTCTTCACAACACCATGCAATATTACTACCAAAATGTAGAGAATTGAATGTAGAATAAATTATTCTAAAGGATCATACCTTGAATTTTGTTTAAAAGCCTTCAAAATTGCCAAAGAAAATTTGTATATTCTTTCTCCCATGGTTTCCTATAGATCACGGTTGGCATGAGAAAGATGAAAAGAATTTTCTTCATCTTTTTTACTAAAATACTTTGAATTTGTCTTATTTTTTCCACTTGTAAAATTAAATGAATTTTAAATTCATTTAAATAGTGAAATTACCAACTTAGCCTTTAAATTCAATGACTAATTTAATCTCATCTAAAATCAAGGGCCAAGATTAAATCCTTTTATATTTCATCTTCCAAAAACTTCCCTCACATTTTAAAAATATTTCAAAATTGCCATCATTTCCAAATGACCAATTTACCCTCTAACTAGTCTTTATTTACTAGTTTGTTTCAAAAATTAACATTCCATTACAATCAAACTAAATTAGTTCTTTCCCAACCAGACACTATTCCATAAATATTATTTTATGATTTTCTATGGCTTATGGAACAATCTTTGAAATTTTAATTCGATATGATTTCCCGATATTCACAAAACGCTTCTATTGCGATTTTACCTTTTATGAGCTATCGGATTTATTCCAAAAATTTTATGTTTCCATATTTGAAAAATTAATATTATTATATCATAAAAACTTTATTTCCTAAAGACTGAGACTGAATTTTCCTAACTCAGTCTATTATTCTGATAATTATCGAAAATCCTCATCGAGTAAAATTTCTCTTAGAAATCCTTTATTGGAAATCCATATGAATATTCTCTACTCTTAATGAGTCCAAAATATAGATTAGAAACACTTTTATGGGACCTTACCAAAGGTTACTCATCCTAGTGTTTTCCTAGTCTGAGCACACTTAATAATTTATTCGATCCAAATTTGATACCTTATACTGCATTTTCATTCCCGGGACCTATATCAAATTTTTACTCATTGATCGAATTTATCCATCTATAGGATAAAATTAGTTATTGAGCAAATCCTTTATTATGGATTTAAACTTTTCCTTTCTTTATGATTTAGCAACCAACTTTTGAAAATTGTATTTTGGTCACTAAACTTTAACCTTAAATTCCCCTTTCCAATTTTATCGGATTTCAACCAAATTTTGCATGTGCCCTGATCTATTTATCCTTTATCTCATGATACCTTTAAACCTTAGAAATTCATTATCTAAAGCTTCTAATTAAAGAAATCCTAACTTTTCCAATTTTGTCATTTTAGTCATTAAGTTAGTTTTTAAGCTACTAACTTGGTACCAAATGACCTTAATACTGTTTAACAAAATTTAGGGTATTACAATTCTCCCCTCCTTTAAGAAAATTCATCCTCGAATTTTCAATTCATGCTTGCTCCACTATTACAAGTACTACTCTTGTCAGATTTGACCCAATCTTTCTGTTATCTTCCTTCCTTGAGAGAACTGATATTAATAGAATCTTCTGATTGCTTAAATTTTTGTCTTTATAAATCCATCTTACTATTCTTTCAGAGGAGGTTTAATTCACCTTTCCTACTTGAATAACTTACATGAGATATACCTTCTTGATACTTGACTAATCTTAATATCATATGTCAATTTAGCTATTGACATATATTTCTTCTAAATTCCTGAAATTTTAATCATACACATTTTAATATGTTCTTCAAGGTTGAATAATTCATTTTGACTATCCACAATCATCCAGATTGAATTCTTTTAGCTTCAATTTACTAGCAATCCATCTTCTTGCCAAATTCCATTGTCCTTTCAACTCCCTTATCAACTATCTCAGCAGTATCATTGTTCTTCTTATTCAGTCCTTACTCATAAGTATTAGCAGAATAGATATCTTACAATTCGATACCACTGAATCTTTTTCATCATACTCTAATCACTCATACCCTCATCTTTTATCTTAAACAAAATGCTAGGTTTATGTAGCAATCTCTAGCATTTCAAGTTTGTTCATCTAATATATATATTTCCAGAATAAGAATACTTCTTCTTTTAATTTTTCACATTCGCATATCTTAGTTTATCAAAGACAATCTCAGTATCATTTATTAATAATTTCACCAACCTTAGACTATCTTTTACCTTAAAATGTGTACGAGTCCATAATATTTAAGTTTCTTTGTATCTTATACCATTATCAATATAAATACAAATACAAGTGTTAAGGACTAACATCTTATAATTACTATATCAATTCCTTCCAATGCAGATAACTTAACTTGAAATGAAGTTGATTACAATACCTAATTTACTTCATTATACTCACCGTGAGTCCTTTCTTGATCAACTATACATCATAATCATCACTTAACATAAAAATCAGAATTTGTCCTCTTCTTATACACCATTGTCGAATTGGTTATCCACTTTTGACAAATTGTCAAAATGGTCACTAGTTCGAATAATCACCGGTTTAGCTTTCTAACTTCATTTTCATGCCTCAAACATCACTAACAACAAAAATACATTTCAAACTCCAAAAATCAGAATTAAACCCCTAACTTTAACACTTTGCTGAATTAGTCCTTTAGGGTTTAAATTTAAGGTTTTGATTTCAAACAACAAATCAAGCTTGCTAGATTACTAAAACATCATCACAAACCCTAATTCAAGGTTGGATCCCTAAACCCTAATCTTCTTCAAGGCTACTAAACTGTTTTGGGTTTAAATCTTAATTCAAAAACATGAATCCAACATCATTCTTGCTTGATTTCAACATAAAATTGAACATAGATTCATAAAATCATAAAACCCCCAAATTTGAACATAAACCCTAATTTATTTCTCATATCAAATCTCATCAATCAAGCATGAAATCCATGAGTAATTTACATCAATAGATAGATATTGAAGAGAAGAACAACTTTTTAGTTCAGAAGATTACCTAAAAATTGAGTTTCGAGGCTTAAATCGAGCTTGTAAGATTTCTTCTTCTTTCTCCTCTTTCTCAACGGTTTGGGAATGAATTTTTGGATGATAACTCTTCATATATCATATATTTATGCCACTTGTATAAATAAAAATGAATTTTTAATTCATTTTATTCCAAATTACCAAATTATCCCTCAACTAAATTCATATTTACTAGTTTACAATTTTGTAAAATTCTAACTAAACTTATTTGGATTCCAACCAAACATTATTCATTCATTAAAGAAATCTCAAAATTCCTTCCATGTCCCTTTCGGGTGAAAAGACCAAAATACCTTTTACCAATCAACTTTTTTTTTTACAAAATTGCCATTCTAGGCAATTTCAGTCAAATAAATTTAATCCAAACATTCATAAAATAATATGTTATAACTCTTCCAAAGTCTATGGAATCATCTCCAAAATTTTAGCTTGATCCAATTTACCGATAAATTCTGAGAATTTTATCGGTTACTAAATAAATTCCTTAATCAAAATAAATCATAGGATTCATCCTGAATCGAACTAAAATATTCCAACACTTGGAAATGACTTTTATAACCTTTCTCTATCATATGGTAAAATTTCATAATTTTTCAGTTTGATCTGAGTATCTGAATTCCACTTAAACTTTGATTGTGATTTCCCAATAATCGAAATATCAGATCAAACCAGTAATTCCACATTCGGTCCACGCCAATAGGTGCTCTATCTATGTATGAAATAAAATGCCTAACTTTTGAGATTTCATGAATAAATACACATTGAAGATGTTACCATATTATTTAACTGATTTCCTAACTTGAATTTTTTTATAAAAAAAACATTTCTCAACTTTCAAAGTATTCATAGCCTCTTCGCATATTACTAGTTTTGACCCTGAACTAGTTTATAAAATATATTAATCAGTTATTAAAATAAGTATGTAACTTAGGGTGAAAACTAGGTATACTGCCTAGGCCATTTCTTGAATTTAAAATCGTTACGTGATAAATGATAATTTAAAATTTTACTTTTAAAACATTTAACGAATAAACTGATACATGCCAACTAAAGAATATCATAAATTAGAATGTCTTACTGATCTTTGGCAGATTGCAGCTTGATAAACATTTTATCATGCATAGAACTACCTTATATGTATAGTTCATTAAACCAACATAATATTCAAATCATAGGATTCGATATGTTTTACCAGTCTTGGGTATGTTAGGCTTTTTAGCTTAACTACCTGCATAAATTCATTTCAAGTATTATAGCCCAAAGTACAAAATCATGTGATACTATGGTACGCGAGTCATCAAGACACTGCAGTGTCTACGACGCCGTAGCGTCTGCATCGCCGAAGCGACTAAGATGAGTACCTACTCGAGGACGCCCTTTGCTCCTCATACTCGCACATTTTGTGCTATGTAACACCGTAGCGTTTGAACTGACTCCGTAGAGTCTAACTCAACTCCGTAGAGTCTATCTCGACCTCGAAGAGTCTATCACGCACCGTAGTGCTATGATGCAACTGCTAGGACTCTATGGATATCCAACTATGCCAAAGATTCTCATGCAATTTCATGTGAACCTATGGTATACGATTCATCTTTCGACATCATAGTGTCTACAACGCTGTAGCGTCTGATGATGAGTACGTACTCGAGGATGTCGTTTTCTCCTCATTATTGCACCTTTTGTGCTAGTCGACACTGAAGGGTCTAAACATCACCAAAGTGAGCGTCTGATGTCAACACCGAAGTGTCTAGAATGCACTGTAGTACTGGAATGCAACTGCTATGACTCTCTGGATATCCAATTATACCAAAGACTCTCACACTAGTACTTGGGCATAACAATATAATATTTCCATTTTCAATATCCAATTCATGAGTAATATCATGCATTATTCAATAATGGGCAGTTCATACCCAAATATCTAAAATCCGATTTATCTTAGATAAATCATTATGCTAGATCAGTGTATCACATATGCCATTTACATAACTTTGATCAACTTACATTTTCATTAATATTAAGATCGACTTCTCGCAAGTCTCTCTCATTTCATATATATAAAATATACAGAAATGCACTCATTCATATCACATATATAATAAATAAGTAAAAATGCACTCACCTTGGCCAATTAACATGATGCCTTACTAAGCCCTAGTTTGATCCTTTCTTTCATAGTACCTCGAACCTTCTTTGATTCGAACTTGAATACATTAATCATATAAATACAAGAAAATAATTGTTAGACTCAAATCTAACAATACCCTAAACTTGCTTTTTAAAATAATCATTCGAAAATAAAATTTTCAATTGTTTTCCTTTCTTCCCGATAGTTTTTGAAAACTCATTATGGTCCTCAGTGACCAATTTGAACTTCCATTAACTCTTCCGAGCTTGCTAACTAATATTTAAATACAAATTGTTTCAAATTCTATTTTCTAACAACATGCGCTACCTTCAAAGATTTACTTGTACATTGCAGAATACATGCTGATTCTTAATTCCCTTTATACTGGAGAAACTAGATTTGATAACGGTTTTAACGGTACAAGCCACATAAATTAATAAAATCTACAAAAATATGAAAAATCACTGAATTCACGTCACAGACCATCCAGGCAGAAAACTGCTCTATAATTTTTCTGACCTTCATTCGAATAAAAATTCATATCTTTTAACACGGAACTCGGAATCAGTTTTCGTTTGATGGAAACGAAACTAGACTGACATACCTTTATATCGGTATAAAATTTACCATCTAACCATTTTTATAGAATTTATGGTGAATTTATAAACTTACTGCCATAATTTAAATTCAACCTAACTTCCCATATTTAGTTTCTAAATTTACTATAACTTCTTCTTATTTCTTTACTTATCAATTTAGTCCTATCATTTTACTTCAAATAACTAAATGAAGCTTGTATTCATAAGTTCTCTTTACATCCTTCATCAAAAATAGGCTTAAACAATTATTTAACCAAAATCAAAATTAGCCTTCATCAAGAACTACATTGTCAGATTGGTCCCTAAACTTTCATACTTGGCCGAATTAGTCCTTTAAGTAATTAAGTTACTATTCCTTTCCTTTATTCAATTCAAGTACTTAAATCAATAATCTAAATTAAGTACTCATAAATTTTCAGTATCATACTTCAATCCCTAAACTTCTTCATGCTTGCCATTTTGGTCCTTCTATCATTCATGAACTTTATTTTGATCCAAACATCAAAATTAAACTTTCTATATTCAATTAAATAAAATATGCTCAAACTAAATTTTTCTCATAAAATTTCCCCTTCATTTAAGCCAAATCCGAATTGGTCCTTCAATTTTTCCTACTTGGCCGAAATGGTCACTTAAAGATACAAGCTCCCAACTCTTAAATTTAAGCAATTTAAACTTGCTATTCATCAATTCAATCCAGGTTCGTACCATTTTCAGCCATAACAGATCAGCCCCCTAACTTTACTTAATTTTCGTTTTGGTCACTTAATGCAATTCAACATAATTCTTCAATCCAATCACTAAATCAAGAATGTCCAAGCCTTAATCTTCCATAAACATCCTTTAATTTCAATTCCCTAAATAAATCCCCAAATTCTGGGGTTAGGGTTCTTAACATCATCATGAAATTAAACACAATCCAAGCTTAATTTCATCAAAACAACATTGAATTCATGTAATTCAAGTCCTAACTTCAACTTAGCACATCAATTCCCTAATTCTTTCTCATCAATAACTCAAGTAGTTCTTCACAACACCACGCAATATTACTACCAAAATGTAGAGAATTGAATGTAGAATAAATTATTCTAAAGGATCATACCTTGAATTTTGCTTAAAAGCATTCAAAATTGCCAAAGAAAAATTGTATATTCTTTCTCCCATGGTTTCCTATAGCTCACGGTTGGCATGAGAAAGATGAACAAAATTTTCTTTGTCTTTTGGACTAAAATACTTTGAATTTGTCTTATTTTTGCCACTTGTAAAATTAAATGAATTTTAAATTCATTTAAATAGTGAAATTACCAACTTAGCCTTTAAATCCAATGGCTAATTTAATCCCATCTAAAATCAAGGGCCAAGATTAAATCCTTTTATATTTCATCTTCCAAAAACGTCCCTAACATTTTAAAAATATTTCAAAATTGCCATCATTTCCAAATAAACAATTTGTCCTCTAACTAGTCTTTATTTACTAGATTGTTTCAAAAATTTACATTCCATTACAATCTAACTAAATTAGTTCTTTCCCTACTGGCCACTATTCCATAAATATTATTTTATGATTTTCTATGGCTTATGGAACAATCTTTGAAATTTCAATTCGATTTGATTTCCTGATATTCACAAAACACTTCTACTGCGATTTTACCTTTACCGAGCTATCGGATTTATTCCGAAAAATTTATATTTCCATATTCGGAAAATTAATGTTATTATCTCATAAAAACTTTCTTTCCTAAAGACTTAGACTGAATTTTCCTAACTCAGTCTATTATTCTGATAATTATCGAAAATCCTCATCGAGTAAAATTTCTCTTAGAAATCCTTTATCGAAAATCCATATGAATATTCTTTACTCTTAATGAGTCCAAAATTTCGATCAAAACACTTTTATGGGACCTTCCCAAAGTTCATTCATCCTAGTGTTTTCCTAGTTTGAGCACACTTAATAATTTTATTCAATCCAAATGCTATACCTTATACTGCATTTTCATTCTCGGGGACCTATATCATATTTTTACTCACTGATCGAATTTATCCATCTACAGGATAAAATTAGTTATTGAGCAAATCCTTTATTATGGATTTAAACTTTTCCTTTCTTTATGATTTAGCAACCAACTTTTGAAAATTGTCATTTTGGTCACTAAACTTTAACCTTCAATTCCCCTTTCCAATTTTATCGGATTTCAACCAAATTTTGCATGTGCCCTGATCTGTTTATCCTTTATCTCATGATACCTTTAAACCTAAAAAAGTCTTTTGCTAAAGCTCCTAATTAAAGAAATCCTAACTTTTCTAATTTTGTCATTTTAGTCACTAAGTTAGTTTTTAAGCTACTAACTTAGTACCAAATGACCTTAATATTGTTTAACAAAATTTTGGGTATTACATGGCTAGTGTCCAAAATGTAAATTTTGAAAGTTTTATGGCTAAAGTATAAACTTTGGAAAAGTTTAGGGACCAAAGTGTAATTTTCAAATTTTATTTATTTTAACCTCGTAAATGAATAGTTTATCCCCAATAATGGTGTTTCTGTGTTATTCAAATTTTTCGTACGGAGGTAATAGAGTTTGAAAAAAAATATTCGAATAATCGGATCGAATGGAAAATTTTAGAGACTGATCCAAAAGCCATGGAAAATTCATAAAATATTATTTTATGAATATTTTGTTATAGTTGGTTGGATTCTAACTAGATTTAGTTATAATTTTTACATAATGGCAAACTAGATGAATTTGTGAATAGTTGAGGGCAAATTGGTCATTTCCCTTCAATGACAATTTTGAAATATTTTGGAAGTGACATGGGTATTTTAGTTATTTCTCAAGTTAAGATTAAATCCTAGCCCTTGAATCATGATAAGATGAATTATGGCCATTGGATTAAAAAGTTAGATTTAATAAAATAAATGGAAAAATCCATATTTGAAACAAGTGGCAAGTTTAGTGATAAATCAAAATTGAAGGAAAAAATTGTTCATCTTTCCTTGTGCAACCGTGAGCTTCCAAGAGAAAGAAGAAATTTTTTCAAGGCATTTTTGGATGGTATAAAGTAAGATTCAAGGTATGGTTATTTAAGAAAAATTGATCTATGTTCAATTCTCTATATTTTGATAGTAATTTTACATATAGTTATGAATAAGTGTTTATGTTCTTGAAGAGAGAGAAAATAGGGTTTGAAGAATTAAGTTAGGATTAAGTTTGATTTTGATGAATTACATGCTATTAAGTTGTAAATTAGCTTGAATCCTACTCTAATCTCAAAACCCCAAATTGGTCACCAAGCTAGGGTTAGGGTTTAGGGAATAAATTGTGAAATTAAGGATGTTTATGAAAGATTAATGCTTGTACATGCTGATTTAGTGACTGGATTGAAGAATTATGTTGAATTTCATTAAGTGACCAAAACAAAATTTAAGTAAAGTTGGGGGCTGATTTGTTATGATTGGAAATGATATGTACTTGGATTGAATTGATGAATAGCATGCTTAAATTGCTTAAATTTAGGAGTTCGAAGCTTTTATCCTTAAGTGACCATTTCGACCACTTTAGGAAATCTAAGGATTTGATGTTCAAATTTCAATATGATATTGGTGATGATGATTAAGTGAGCATGAATGCTGGGATTTGATATTGGAATAACAAAATTGAAGGTTAATTTGAGGTGTTGAAATGGTTAAAGAATGCTAAATATATGAATTTTTAAAATCTGCCCAGAATTTTAGTCATTGGCAGTGAGTTCAGAAATTCACCATAAATTCTACAAAAAAATGATTAGAATGTGATCCTCATATCATTGTATTCGTGGTTCAGTCTAGTTTCATTTGGAACAAACGGTGACTGATTTTGATTTGTATATCAAAAGATATAAATTTTTAAGTGATGAAAGGTCAGAAAACAGAGTAGCAGTCTGCTCCGAAATTCAGCACTGGAATTTGACTTTGAAAATTTATCATAAATCGTATGAGTTGAATTTGAGCTATTAGTTTATATGGTTGAAAATCTTATCGAATCTAGTTTCTGTCACAATAAACGAAATTGAATTCAGAGTTGTATATTATTTTACAGAAATATTTATTTGAAGGTAACGCAAGCTAACAGATTATAAATGAGTGTCTTGTTGGTATTATTAATTGTGCATGCAAGGGATGAGTGTGCAGCACTCAAGTAAACTCGAGAAATCAGAAATTTAGTAGATAAGGCAAATGATCAATCTTGAAGTTCTTTTAAGTTATTCAATTTAGTTTGGGATAATAAGTGTCAAGGTGAGTGCAATTGCATACATATCAGAATACATTGATATTTTATACATTATTGGGATGACTTGCGATGAGCCTACCTGGATGTTTATTGTCAGTATATTTATGTCATTAAGTATATGATTGACATAATATAAATATGTCAAGATTTGGAATATAAAATGCATTGATCATTTGATTACTTACATAGGTAAGTTTGAAATGTTATTTCGGGTATGAACTACCCAATATTGATATATAATTGATATACATTGTCATGGATGAAATATTTGATAATATAAAGCCCAAGTATGATATAGAGATTCAAAGGTATAGTTGGCTAGCCATTGAGTCATAAACAACTGTATAAATATTCTAAGCACTACGGTGCAACATTTATGTAAACTCAATGAAGGTTTGGTATACGGGAGTACTTCGGTACATATTAAAGTACTTCGGTACATATTAAAGCACTTCGGTGCAAATTTCATATATACTCAAGGAAGGTTGGGTATATGTATACTCAAGGAAGGTTGGGTATAAGGGGATGACTCATGTACTTAGATTCTCTTATTTCAATGCTTTGGGCTAAATAAATTAAAAAACAAGATGGTAAGCTTAAGAGCTTGTTGATATAAATGGCAACGGTATTGGTAAGAATTAAACTTACTACTTTGTTATATGTTAATACATGTGATGTTACTTATGTTAACATGCATGAAAATGGTAAGTAAGTTAAGCTTGAAAGATTAACATTAATAGTAAGTATTGATATGGTGTTAAAGAAATTGAACAAGCATATTCATTATCTTGTATCATGGTATATATATATATATATATATATATATATTCATGCATTGATGCATAGATGACATATTATGACAAATGGACAAGCATGAAAGTCTTATGACATTAGCATGTAGTAAATCATTACTAATGCAATGTAAAAGTTGATGCATTGATATATATCATGTTATATAAATGTAGCCATAAAGCTTCATAAATTTAAATTATTGTTATTATCTTCGTTTATGGCCTCACTAAGTTATACTTAGCGTGTGTTTGATTGTGCACACGTAGGAAAATCAAGATGAGAGTGAGAAGAGCATTGCATCAATATTGGAAAGCTCAACAGGTAATCACAGTAATGACATCCTAATTGAGGTTTGATTATTACAGTGGCATGTATACTTGCTAAACCTATTTGAGTTGTGATTGCCCTTTAAAGTTCGTTATGGTTTCATGATAATTGGCGTTTCTGGAAAAAATCAAAGTTATGAGTAATCTCAGGTGATGAGTTGCATGCTAAGATAATTGAGAG
Source organism: Hibiscus mutabilis (assembly GCA_019671005.1). Taxonomy (NCBI): domain Eukaryota; kingdom Viridiplantae; phylum Streptophyta; class Magnoliopsida; order Malvales; family Malvaceae; genus Hibiscus; species Hibiscus mutabilis. The sequence goes on from CM033732.1 coordinate 21,707,422, forward strand.
CATATATGTTTTATGATAGTCAATTATTCCCTATAAGCATACAGAACATTTGAAGACATTTGGGAATTGAATTGTGATGAATTAGAAATATAAAAATGCAAGAATGTGCATTTTGGGACAGGGTGTACCAATACTCAAGATTTGGGTTCAAAATTATCACAACTTGATTTTTGTTTCAAATATCATTAATATTTAAGGATAGTAAAGTTGTGACATTCTTGACTCGTGCTCGTCGTACGAATATGAAAAGGGAATGTTACATGATGTAAATATGATTGTTTTGTTTGGTGCTTTATTTAATTTCTCATTTTATTTTTGCATTTATTGATTTTATCCGGTACTAACTTATTTCTTGTTGTGCTACCATGTTATACACATATTCTTGCATCTACATTGCATGACATAAAGGTGTTGATTCGAGTGGTTTACCCAATTTGAGATCTTTCATTATGGATGAGAGGTATCTCAAGAAGGAGGATACCAGCTCAACAGTGAGACAGTGGTCCGATGTCAACCAAAGGGTTTAAGGTGACAGTTTGCCGGCTAAGCACGTAATAACAAAGTATACCCAAGCGGGCCTACAGCAAGAAGACCTTTTGGGATTCAAAAGAAATATGGGGGAAGTGGTCAGTCTTTCCAAGAATATCGCAATTAGAGTGGATTCCTCGAGCTTCAGGCCAGTCAACATTAGAAGAAGATATTTCAAGTTTCGATCGGGGCTTGAAGTTGCAGTTCAAGGTTATTCACGCGTCTTCATGATACTAGCTGATTTATTCAAGACCTAGACTGGTACAACACATTTTTGACAACTCGGGTGCAAGAGATGGCCCAACATGTGAAGACATCAGCCTCGAAAGCCGAAACGCTTTGTTTCTTTTATGGCCCTGGGATGGACGAGATATCAAGATCCTTCCAGCTAGTCAGAGCCATTGAAGAATTAGAAACTAGGGTCGAGACTTATTGGTGTCTCCTTGGTGTCGGGAACCTTTTTCAAGCCAATTAGAGTTGCTCTAGGGTGACCACTAATGGAATCAATGCCTTTATTTGCATACATCCTTGTATTTTATTTGTTCCATGCATTGCATAAAACATATATCATGCATTAAATAATTAAACAATAAGATTAATTGTGGGGGATTTCGTGACAGTAATTAAAGACTCTACAATCGCACTTCACCCAACACTGAAAAAAGAAAATGGAAAAAAGTTTTGCTAAAATGGAAGCCAATTTGAGAAGAGCATTCATCTCAGAAAATAGAAAGAACAAAAGAATTACTTCTAGTCAGTACAACTTCAAAAGTATGAATGACCTACTGGTTAGAGTGGATCGAGAAGATCCAAGAACTTTTGGTTGGGAATCAAATGGAGATGATGGCATATATGAAGAAGTTCCAAGAATAAACTAGGGGGCAAACCAATGAATTGATGGATACCATGACTAAAGGAAAGGGTTTGGCAGAAGACTCGTTTGTGCAAAAGAAGGTCAAAAAACTCAGTGAGAGTTGAGATTACAACTTCATGGCGAAAGAGACCTTGTTTGATGAGGACCAAACAATCGTCAACCAATATGAGGTATTCTGCACTACTTCTAAATGTCCCATCAATTGGTGTTGGATAAGATTGAAGATTCTCTCTTGAAAACCATGTCTTCGACAACGGACCGAGAACTAGCTCGGAAGAAAGATGAGAAAATAGATCAGGAGGTTAGCAACGTAGGCACCCATAAGTCCTTAAGAAGCTGATGGTCTCCTCACCTCATGACGTGTCCCAAAATGTGCAAGGCTCGACTAGAAAAGAGACTTAGGGTCCCAAAGAAGAGATAAAGAAGAAGTCCTTTACCCCTCTACCGATTTCATACACATAGTTGTACTCACAACTATACAAGGCCAATTTGGTTCAATCATGTTTTGTTATTCCTTTTTAACCACCTTATCCCTCGTGGTATGATGCTAACGTACACTGTGAGTACCACGCCGGAGTAATAGGACACACAATAGAGAATTGCACAGCATTCAAGAAAGTGGTCCAGAGTATGTTAAAAGCCGAAGTCTTGAAGTGTGAAGGACCTAACATAGAAATTAAGCCATTACAAAACCACGAAAGTTAGGACATGAACGCTCTTGAAGAGGTAGATGCAAAGAGGGTGAAGATGAATGTGTCAAAAGTCAAGTCTTCTTTAAGTCAGGAATTAAAGCAGTTGTACATGACAAATTTGACCGAAGACTCTCTCATGAATAAAAGAATTGAAAAAACAAACAAATTTTGGGACTATGGCTTTATAGTGGAAGAGACCTTATCCGATGAAGACCAATCTATCATCAACCAGTATGAGGTAGTCTGCATCGCCTCTGAATGTCCCACCGAAATGGTGGTGGATAAGACTGAGGACTCTCTCATAAAAGCTTTGCCTTCACCAGTGAATGAAAGGACAGATGAGGCAGAACCACAAGAATCTCTTTAGTTGTCGGCAAGCCTAACTTTCAGTTCTCAAGAGAAAGGCAAGAAAGCAAAGGGCTTTCGATTTAGTCCTATTCCTCTTACCTACCGGGAGTTAATTTTCAAACTTGCTAGAAGCTCGACTAATTGTACCATGCTTTATCAAAGCTCAATCACCTCCATATTCGAGTTGGTTTAACGAGGAATATCATTATGATTACCATGCCAGAAGTCAAGGGCATTCCATCGAGAGATGTGTGAGTTTTGAGCGTAAGGTTCAATTATCTCCTAGATCTTGGGGTGATAGAGCTTGGGACAACGATTCCAGGTCTAAAGATTAAATTTTCAGTTGTGGCCAGCACTATGAAATTGGGGGAAGATCAAGTTCATGCGATAAAAGAGGTGGATGAAGTGGAATTGCCGACATCATTGAAATTTGAAAATGTCAGCAATTATCATGATCACAACTATTACAAGGAGAGCATTGTTCTGAACTCGCTTAAAAGTTCAGGAGTAGTTCTAGAAGAGTCCACAAAAGTGACGGTGCTTGATAATAATGACGTTCTCGAGAAAGAGGAATTTTGTTTAAGGAAAAGGGGGACAATGAATGCTAAGATGCATGAAAAAGATGCAAAATGGAGTAACATGAGGACGAAGATGTTATTCCTAATGCCAAATTCAGAGCTGCTACCCCTGCTACTTTAGAATAAACTCTTGAAGTAACTTCCCATAAAGCGATATGCTTATTTCAATCCTAACATGTTTCGTACCAGGGTTCCGTGTGGGTATCATCACGGTGACTTTAGCCATAGAACGGAAGAGTATGTGTTTTTGAAGGGCAAGATCTATGAACTTATTAAGAAAGAGATACTTTCTTTTGAGAATGGAAGACCTAAGTTCAACAAAAGAGGCTGAGTTTTTGGGAAGGATTGAAGAGTCGGGATCAATGACCAGTGTTGCAATGGTCGAGGATTTCTAATGCATCCTATCCATGCTTTTTTAAGTTTTGCCTTATTCGCTCCTCTTGTTTTCTCTATCGCTTTCCTTTTTATGTGTGTAATTAACTTTGCTACTCTTTGCCCAAAAGTAGCAAAGATCTTTTTTTAAGGGCATATGTTGTGTTTGCCTTTTTCATTTAAATGAAAGGATCCATCTTTTAATTAAATATATATGTGTATATTCTTTATTACCCTCATAGATTTGCGTATATCGCGTGCATGATGTGGCATTGATTAAAATTAAAAGATCAATTGAATGTTGTGATCACGATGAAGTAGGATTCCCTGCAAAGTATGCTCTGGTCGGTAAAGTGTGAGACGTAAGTTTACTACTCCTTCAATAATGTTTGATGATAAGAAAATCTCTTAGGAAAAGGCCGATGGAATTGTTTAAACTTGAGAATTCCTTTAACATTGTCAAAAAAATATGTCAAGAAATGAACAATTGATGGAGTTGTGGGGAAAAACAAATCTAATAAGGAACTCGATTCCACCTGTTCAACACCCCAGCATCAGAGATAAATCTCTAAAATCAACAAACGATTAAATAAGTCTCGGAGCATCCTGATGGAGCTGTAGGGGAGAACAAATCTAATAAGGAGATATGCTCCACCTGTTCAATACCCTAGCGTCAGAGGTGACTCTTTGAAGACACTGATAAGATATTAATTGCAATTGGAAGAATACATTTGTACTAAGAATTCTCAGTTTGATATTTTCGCACTCCATGTGTTAAGCAATTTCAAAAACATGGAATATATGAATGGAGAAAAACAATGAGAACTAGAAGGAGTAGTTTTTGAACATATCAAGAAAATACCTTAATCATGAGGATGGACCGAGCAATATGGGAGAAATTTCACAACTTTAAATATCGCCACAAAATTCATAGGCAAGCTATTGATCACCGGGGGATTGAATCTCAAATGCTCTTGCATTTGATATCCGGGGCATTCTATTCTTTTTTCTATTGATTTTGATTTTGTATATTAACCCAAAAAGCATCCTTTATTGAAGTGATAGTCAGCAAACTGACATATAGATGAAAAAAATAAAAGAAGGAGAAAAATAAGAGAAAGAAAAAAAAAGAAAAAAAAAGAGAAATAGAAAGAATAAGGTATTGTTGTAAGAATAGAGTTTAAAATACAAGGTCAAGGATGTACATGATAGACCCAATACAAAACTTGTCAGTGATCCTGAATAGAATAACGGCAAGCCTTAGTATGCTACACAGTACAAGGACTCAAAGTGAGTGTCTGCCTTAATGCTTTGGTTGATTCTGAAAATTAAAGATTGGATCTTATTGAAGAAATGAAATTTTGGAGACTTAGGGGGCATGTTTTCAGCCTACCATTGAGATAGAAGAAAGATCATCCCGATGGGCCAAAAAAAGATAAAAAAATGATAGCTAAACCCAAAGGTGAGATGAGGAACTACCAAGGTAAAGAAGGAGAAGAATATTTTCCTATGTGGCCCTGTGGTTGGAGTTTTAGGTCAAGGATCTACATGGTTGACCTAGCATGAAGGACTAATTTATCAAGAATAATGACAAGACTCCATACGCTAGACAATTAAGCGATTTGAAGTGACTTTTCTACCGTAATGTGTTGTATGGTTTAGAATAATGAAGATTTGGGACCTTGTTGAAAATTAAGGAAAATTTTGGGAACTTGGGGGCATGGTGTTCACCCCAATGTTGAAATAGAAGAAGGCTCATTGTGAAGAGTCATAGAAGAGGTAACAATTAAGCCCAAGTTCAGTGAGGGAAATGTTACAAAATGGAATTTTAGAAAATGATATATTCTGTATGACCAGTGTAAGGAAGCAACAACCTTTCAGAATGAAACAAAAGATGAAGATTCAATAAAGACAGAAGAAATAATTCGTTTGGTTTAGGAAATTTAAATTTGGACCTTATCGAAGTACGGAAAGCTTAGAGACTTGGGGGCACGGTGTTCACCCTAATGTTGAAATTGAAGAAGGCTCGCCGTGAAGAGTCATTAAAGAGACAACATTTAAGTAAAAGAGAAATGGGGGAAATATTCCAGAATCAAACTTCAAGAAATGATAGATTTTGTTCTAACCATTGTAAGTCAACAATCTTACTCGAAACGAGACAAAAGTTTCAGCAAAGATGGAAATCCCATAGAAAATAAGGGTGACCGACCAAAATGCAAGAGTCTTTCCCAACAATTCTAAAGATGACTCTACTCATGCATAATTTTATATAGATGTCCTTATGTTAGGAGCATGCTAACTTATACCATCATAGCATTTGATCTATTTTAAACAGGTATTCAAAGATTGATAAAATATTTTATATACAGCTTCACATGAGGAGAAGTTGATCTCGGCAAAGGACTAAGAGTCCTTGAACTTGCATATTTACCATTTCTAAAGGTCTTCCAATCTTCTGTTATTTGGGAGCGGTGAGAATCTTTGCCAAAATGATCTGAAGTTGGAGAATTCAGTCAAGGTACTCTGGTGGTATCTAAGTGGGACACCACTCTTTATAAGGTATTCTGGTAGTCTCAAAGTGAGATACCATGTTTTATTAAAACTCAGATTCCCTGATTTTATCCCTTCTTCAATGATATTTTTCTTAAAACTCAGATTCCTCAATTTTATTCTTTCATTAAGGATGTTTTTCTTAAAACTCGGATTCCCTAATTTTATCCCTTCCTCGAAGATATTTTTCTTAAAACTTAGATTCCCCGATTTTATCCCTTCCTCAAGGATGTTTTTTCTTAAAACTCAAATTTCTTAATTTTGATCCTTTATTAAGGATGTTTTTCTCAAAACTAATTTCTCAATTCGATCCTTCTATAAGGACGAGTTTTTATTTGACCATTCAAAGAAGAAGAAGAAAGAAAGAGAAAAGAAAAGAAGAAATAAGAAGAAAAAAAACAAAGTGAAAACCCGAAAAGGACTTCAAGCAAGGAGTTTTATATAGGAAATACTCGTAGCTTCAGGATTTCAAGGTGGAAGGTTCTATATAGGAGGGACCGACATCTTCAGGATTTCAGAGCAAAAGGGGCAGATACTCGTAGCTCAAGGACTTCAAGGGAGGAGTTTTATATAGGAAAAACTCGTATCTTCAGGATTTCAATGTGGAAGGTTCTATATAGGAGGGACCGACATCTTCAAGATTTCAAAGCGAAAGGGGCAGATACTCATAGCTCAAGGACTTCAAACGAGGAGTTTTATATAGGAAAAACTCGTAGCTTCATGATTTTAAGGTGGAAGGTTCTATATAGGAGGGACCAACATCTTCAGGATTTCAGAGCGAAAGGGGCAGATACTCGTAGCTCAAGGACTTCATGAGAGGAGTTTTATATAGGAAAATTTTGTAGCTTTAGGATTTTAAGGTGGAATGTTCTAGGAGGGACCAAAATCTTCAGGATTTCAGAGTGAAAGGGGTAGATAATCGTAGCTCACGGACTTCAAGCGAGGAGTTTTATATAGGAAAAACTCGTAGTTTTAGGATTTCAAGGTGGAAGGTTCTATATAGGAGGGACCAACATCTTCAAAGATTTTAGAGCAAAGTAGGCAGATACTCATAGCTAATGGATTTCAGGCGAGGAGTTTCAAACTCGCAGCATCAGGATTTCAAGTTGAAAGGTTCTATATAGGAGGGACCCGTAGCTTCATATTTCATAGAAAAGGAGGCAAATACTCATAGCTCAGGGATTTTAAGCGAGAAGTTTTATATAGGAAAAACTCCCAGCTTCAGGATTTCAAGGTGAAAGGTTCTATATATGAGGGACTCATAGCATTAGGACTTCAGGCTGAAAGGTTCTATATAGGAGGGACCCGTAACTCGAAGACTTCAAGGCGAAGAGTTTTATATAGGGATAACTCATAGCCTTAGGATTTCAAGGCCATAAGTTCTATATAGGAGGAACTTGTAGCTCGAATGATCCACCTCAGGACATGCTAAAAGTTCTATATAGTAAGAACCTAAAGCTCTAGGATTTCAGGAAGAAGAAGGGTGAACAATTCTATATAAGAAGAACCCGCTGCTCATAATCTTCGGGTAGGGAAATCGGATAAAATTAGTGCTTATGGTCTTTGCTTTATTCTTGTTCCACAATGATAAGCAAAGAGGGGTAGCTGTAGTCACTAATTTTATCTGGGGTGTTAACCCGTTTTTTACTAGTATTGTCACTTCTTTATCACTATTAGTTTTTACATTTTTGTCATTATGTATTAGGTGCTAGTAATATATCATATTTTGTCCTAGGTATATGGTACTTTTTGTTATCATGATTAGTTATTATTATTATTATTATTACTATAGTTATTATTATTATTATTATTATAGTTATTATTATTATTAGTTTAAAACAAAAATTAAAACACAAAAAACACTAATAGGTAATTAAATCAGAGCCCAAAATGTTTATTAAAGAGTCCATTTACAAAAATACATGTTGCATACAACCGGCCGGTTGGGCCCAAATCCTACAAGCTAAAAACAAAAACTCAAATCATTTTTTGGTTCTTTATGCAGCCGAATTACCACCATCAGATCTTTTTAGATCTGACGGTCTAGAGTGCACCAGGAAAGGCCCCTTCTCCACTCGCGCGTGCAGTACACCCCCCGGACTCTTCACCTTTGGCGTAGTTGGAACGCGCCTTATGACTGGTCAGATTCACACCACATCAACGGCCACGTCGACCATTTGCCTTGGACGCTTTGCAGCGACATCCAAGCGGACAGTAGCTGCTCCATCTGTCAGTCCCCTCTCCCGCAACCAACACGCATGCAAAGAAACAAAACAAAAAATGTCAGATTGTACCCAACATCCTTAGTTTTGCAGATGGACCCAAACAAAATTAAGAGGATATCAGAATTCCAAAGGCAACCAATAGATGATTTTGTAATTTTATTCTACTTTTATTATTACATGTAATCCATGATGTTTAAATGGAACCCTAACCTATTGTTTACCTTGGCGGCCGTCGGACTCTTGAACCTCTGTATTTGGTGAAAATCCTCGAATCCTTTGAGGGGCTTTCATGGTGAACCACATAGAGGTTCGGAGGTTGGTGGCTCGGGTTAAGCAAGAGGGCAACTAGGGTTTTTATCTCTTTTTTTAGTTTTAAAGGAAAAAGGAGATATTGTTTTGAAAAGTGATGGACAATTTCAATTTTAGGATGGGGAGATAGAGCGTTTGGAGTTGTCTTTTTAAGAACGGCGGCGCCCGGTGATGTTAGGTAGTAGCCAGCATGGGGAAAAACTGTTGAAACCTGTGTTCTCGAAGAACGCCAGATGAACGTTATGAACACGTTCAAAGCTTTTTAAGAGAGTAGTTTGATCTATTTTGGGTTATAAAATCAAATTGAAGGTATTTCTTGGTTTTTGGTTTATATATTAAGGGTTAAAATTGGGTTTATGGCGTTTTAAATCCCTCTATTTTTTCATATTTACCCGCACTAAGCCATTCTGCACTTGTGAATTACACTCTTAGTCCCTCACATTTTCAACTGGTTTCGGATTTCATCCCCTTGACTAATTAAATTAGATTTGCTAATGGTAAAATATTTTTTCGAGTCCCCCAAACATGGCCTCCACTTTTAATTTAATCCTCTTCTGGAATTTAATTCTTGTTTTTAAATGGTTTATCTATGTCTGGTATCCCTGGCTTTTTAAAATTCTTTTAATTTGGTCTTGCTCCTTCAAACTCCATGCTCTATGTTTTCAATTCAATTCAATTGAGTCTCGTTTTGCAGTGGCAAATTTTCCCTTCAGTCCTTTTGAATCTGGGTTCGTTTTAATTTTAGTCCCCTGCATTGCATGTTTAATTTTTGCCTTGCATTTTATTTCCTTTATTTTTCTATCCCTTTTGTTATGTTTAAATGTTGTTTTATTTCGTTTATTCGTTTGGATTTTATGCCTTTTCGTTTGATTCTATTCGTATTTGTTTTCTTTTATCTCATATGTGTTTTTTGTATATTATGTGTACATGTCGTACGATATATATATATGTTTTGTATGTTTATTTTATTGTTAGTATTTTGATCACATAGTATTATTTTATAGTATATATATCTTACTTTGTATATACTCATATATGTGCATGTTTTATTACACTAAGTTGTATTTATATATTACTCTGTTTTTATATATATGCTATAGAGTTGTTATGTCTGATCTATATGTATAATATTTGTTAATATGTCTACAGTAAATATATGAATCACGTAAGATATAATAATACATATATATTACATTATATTATATTTGGGTATGGCGTAACGTATGATATGTGTTACGTGATAAATGCACATATGCGTATGGATACGGTATGCTCGGCGGAATTAATGTTTAGATCTTCGTACGATTTCTTGTATAGATTCAATTTCCTGCCATACTGTTCTAACATTTGCCTTGTTTTTAGTATTTTTGTTCGGTTCATGGTTACGTCGTGTTATTCTGTTGTACCTGGTAAACTGATAATGTGGTGCCTCTTTATTCGGGAGTAAACGTGGCCAGTACCAAACGTAGTGGTGGTGGTTTTTCGGTTTACTTTCGAATAACGGGGCCCTTAAAATTTACTCGCATGTATAACCAAATTTCAATTTAATCGTCACTTCAGTGTAGAAAATCTAATATTAACAAAGCGTCATTATATCTTTCTTTTGGTACCAATTTTGGGCGGTGTGGAGTGCCAAAACCTTTCCCATCCGGAACTGACCCTCGAACCTGCTTTCAAACAAATCTCTAGTTTTAAGGTGTCTGGTCTACCTTAGTGGCCGGTGGCGACTCCAAGTTTTCTTTTTCCAAAAATACAAATTTTTAAAGAACTCCCCATTTTCCAAATATTTTCCCAAAAAAACAAAAGGAAAGCTACTACTCATTTCTAGAGATCTCATTCAAACCACTAATTTTGAATTTGAATTTGAAAAAAAAAATAAGGTCGCTACAGCTGCCATGAGCAGAATCACTTCAATTGCCTTACAAGAATTCCCAAAATTTCCTCCCATCATACGTAGCTATGATTTCTCTTCCAGTTCAGCCACAAAAGAAGCACCAACCAAGTCTGTAAACTCTCTTAACAATATAAGTGAGGCTGGTGACACGCCAAGAGAAGAAGCATCAAGCAAAATTATTAAGGATTGTCTCTTTGACTTAAATATCCCTACAGATGTCGACGCAACACCCATTGTTGCTGAAGAAGATTAAGTCCTTGTGAAGGACATTGATGAGAATGTAGAAGATAGTTCCCAAGTTGAGAAAACCACCACTGAGAAAGATTTTGTTGTGAGAAGTTTGGTTGCATCCAAGAGTATGGATATAACCTCTGAAGGACCAGAGCTGAAGTCAATTACTGTGAGACCGATAGAAGCTGTGTCTACATTCGATGAACAAGAGGACAACCCTCTTGCGATGGTGCTATACAAAGCACCACCATTGTTCATCTCTACTACAAACATGGTTGATGATGCCAACAGAGAAATAGAGCCTGAGAAAGAAGAAGAAGTTGATCATGACGAGAAGGCCTCCCTTCAAATGAAGGAGAAGAAGAGAAAGAGCTCAAAATCAAAATATGAAAGCAAGAAAAAACGCAAAGAAGAGAAGCAGAGCAAAAGGAAGAAGTGACACTCTGCCTTATCCTCCCAAGAGCCTGATAACTGAGTTAGTTTGTTTTAGTTTTTGTAGGCATGTACACCATTTAGTGTAATTTCATTGTGTTTTCTGTATTGTCATGACATTTTCTTTTTCATTATAATTTCATTTAGTTATAATATCATTGCATTCATCATTGTAACCACATTCTGTCATTGCATTTTGTCATTGTATTCTGTCATTTCATTTTGTTTTCTTTTGCAACAGGGACAATGCAATTTTTAAGTTTGGGGATATACACCAAGGAGTTGAAATGCACCCCCATTTCAAAAAAATCTCTAAGCAAATGTAAGGATCTTTTGTGTTGAATTTTTTTTGCTTGCATTGGATGTGTAAACCTTGAATCATTTTGATTATTGATAAATTGGTTGAATATACATGTTAGATGATTGCATTTTTAACTTTGTATAAATATATCTGTTTGAGTAAAGAATATGTAGCATCATCTCTTTTATTTTGGATGAATTTTGCTTTTTTCAGCTTGTGTTATATATGCTACTTTATCTTATTAAGTATAATTAAAAAGGCATTCCAATGTGAGTGCACTAAAATAAAAGCAGCTTTAAGGGGGAACACTCCTCTGCATGCGTTAGAAAAATGAATCGTCATTGTATGAGTGTGTGTCGCAGCAATGAAGTACTTCATTGGGGTTGGTTGCACAACATCTTACTTCTCAGGGTTTAGGGTGCATTCATTGTTTGATATCCCTCGTTGTATAATAAAAAAGAATAAAAGAAAAAGAAGAAAAACATTAAAAAATATATAATATATTAATATCTGGTTATATGTGGTACTAAATAAACGATGATAGGTGGAAAGAATCGGAGATGATAAGCTTGATGTTATGTATTCTTGAAATGCTAGCTTTTATATTGATGCTAGAGTTGTTTATACAATCTTCTATCTTGTCGATGCAATAAATTTATTGGTTGGTTGGAATGATTTAGATATCTATAATGCCTCTAAACTGTTGTTGAACCTTGCTGCTTTAAATTTTACATGAGGACAAGTAAAAACTCAAGTTTGGGGTGTGATAGCTCTTTAAAGAGCATGTATTTCCTCTAGATTTATTGATTTAATTGTCCCCACATTAGTTTCTACTCCATCCATTTCTGCATTTTCATGTCTATTTTTTGCATTTTGTCTAACTTAGTCTCAGTTGCTCTTATTTCACATATTTCTGCAAATTTTGCCTTGTTGTCATTGTATTTCTAATACCCCTGCAGAGGAAGTTTCACCACTATAGCTAGCTCGACACTGTAGCAATCAATTGTTCAGTCTGCTAAAAGATAAGGACAACCCTGCCAGCTGTATTATTTGTTATAACATATTTGGTACGGTTTTAGGTCACGCAAAACACCTAAAGGAAAGGTGTCATTTCTTTGGCATCTTATAAAAGGAAGAATCCAGGGAAAGAGAGAGAGTCACGTGAATTCCATTTTCTTATCATCTTCAACCACAAGCTTTTTCCTTCCATCTATGGCGACTTAAGCTCCATTTTTGGAGATCCAGGGTGAAGTAAAGTGAAAATATCCAAGGAGAAGAGGATTCAAGTGCTAGATCAAGGATAATATTTTGCTATTTTCTTAAACTCTTCTTTATTTAGATGTTTGTTGAAGATTTCTACTATATTTTGTGTTTTAATGATGATGGTTTAACTTTTTTAAGCTTTGTATGAACTTATTGAATTCTTATCTTTCAGTTCAATATATTTTTATTAGTTTTTTTCTCATACTTTGATTGTTGGATCTAATTATTGTTTGCATGAGAATTTTAAACATAGCTACTAACATCAACGGATGCAGTGACAAGTCAGGTTAACAAGTCATTACAACGAGAGTTGATTGAGGATACAACGAGAGTTGATCCACTTGTTCAAAGGATTGTAGTTTTGACTTATAACGAGAGTTGAGGCCGAACTATGTCTTTTCGTCAACAGTTGAAGATTGAATGAATGTAACCCCCTAGACCCGCCTATACGTTACACCTAATTCTAGTAGGTCACATTAGGGTCACAATAACGACCCACAGTAAAAAAAATCCCCATAAAAATGTTTTTCTTTAAATACATTAAAACTATAAAACAATTTTCTATTTAAATATCATTTCAGGAAATCATATAAACATATAACGAAAATTCAAAAAATATATTATAGACTTTGACATAAGTAAAACATGACAGGACGTACATGCCCACTAAACATATAGGTGACGTACTCCGCAAGCAACGCTAAGGAAACTCCCTTTTCTGATGTAGGTCGTTGAGTCAAGATCACTCTTTATCCTGAGAAGCTAAAAACATCGTGAGCTTTGGAAAGCTCAATAATACAGAACCACCAAAAGATGCTATAGGCAATATACAAGTATAAGGTAAAGCATAGAACGAACATAAAGATCATGCAATCAACGGGTTCCCACTATGGTATAAAATCTCATATTACACTATATATAAAGGCAACATGCTTGTTCAATAATTGAACTTTTGAATATCAGTCGGGCATTCTACAATCTAGAAGAATTAAAAAAGAGATATTTTATAGGAATTGAGCCAGGGGGTTTGGTTTGTACCAACAATCGCAGATCAAGAAAGATAGATAGAAAGTTTCAAACAACTATAGAATTTTGACAAGGGCAAAGGATGAGGCATGAAAATTTTGGTATAAACCTAACTATCCTCCAATTGAACTCCATTATGCACTTCCCCAAAACTTCATCTATACAGGCATTAACCCAGGCCCAATGGGCATAGGTACCGATCTAAGGGGTTACCTTAGGTCCCAGGTAGAATCACCCTAGCTGAAGTGTAGGAACTGAATATAGGTAGAATTACCCTAGCCGAAGCGTATAAATTGAATACAGTAGAATTACCAGCCTGATCAGGGTTGAACCTATAGTCTTCAGTCAATAACCAGTACTCAGTAAAATAGTATTGAACAGTAACAGTCATCTTAGGTTGTAGCAGTATGCTAGGAATTTAGGATACAGATAGATGTTTAATCAATAGAACCGGAGTATCTGGACTCATGAATTAGGTATGCTTGTATTAGAAATCAGGAACCAGAAGTCGTGTTTTTACTTCAGATAACAGGATCACTTGGAATTAGAATGGATAGACTGTTTCCAATCAAGGAGATTATTCAAGTAACATGGGACACACTGGATGGTCCAATTTATCACTTATGGGTCCTTGCTAAATACATACAAGAGACACTAAACTATAGTCCATTCTAGATTGATTTCAGAATCAAGAACCATATTCGAAGAAATTCGATAATTATCAACTTTATCCAGGTATTCAAGAATTATACTTCAACATCATTTAGTATTTCTGGTATATCATGACTACGCACGAATTCAGATATCTCAAGACAAATTTTAGGAAATTCATGTAAATTAGTATCAATCAAGATTGCGTATATATCAGGAGAGTTCTAGTCGGTTTTGCTCAAAAGGGCATTTTGGTCATTTTAACACTCAGGGGAAGTTTCATAATTTAACCCCTAATAGGGTAAGTTGGTGATTTGTTGTTCTGAAGATTACTAACAGCTTGCCAGGCTTCCAAGTCCATTCCATTAAACACATCTCATCAGTGTTTCCTTTCCAGCGTTCAAATAAGTACACCTCAAGTTAATTTAGGTTGAACATGTATTTGTACAATATTTTTCCATTATTGTAATAGTATTAAGAATGGCATAAATTAGGCTTCAAACCAATAGGGGCATTACAGTCATTTGTTATCTATAAAAAAATTTAGGATTCTCCAAGCTTTCACTTATCTCAAGTCACCTAGGTATTTCAATCATTTAGGTACTTGATGGTGTTTCATTCATTCAGGTACTTTCGATACTTTTGACCAATTTATTCATTTTAGAACTCGAGGGTTTATCCATCATTCCAGTTAATTTAGAAATTTTGATGCCCAAAGATACTTTAGTCTTTGGTCATTATGATTATTCCGATCAATTTAGCCTTATTAGCATTTCCAATCCTTTTAGTCATTTCAATCAATTCAATATTTTTTGCCGCTTTGATTAATTTAGACATACGAATAATTTTTCGTAAATTAGAGGTATAAATCTTGTTACTGAATCTTTCCAAGTAAATCAAGGTTTTCAAATGGATCAGTTGTTTTACCAGTTCAAATATAGATTCCCATATCGTTTTTATTATCAGGGGCATTTTGGTCATTCTCGTACCTCAAGGGCATTTTCGTTATTTCTCAATTTAGCATTTTAGAAATTAAAACATTAACAAGCATAACCAGATTTAATGTATAATAGTCTTAGCAATTATTCTTAGATCTCAAATGTTCTTTTAGGTCACCCATTTTCCTAACCAAGCATTTCAGTCTTAACTTGTTTACTACCTTTTTTCCGTAATCGATTTGACATTAATAGAATTAACCATATGCTTAAACATGATCATGCAAGAATTAACTAGATACCAGCATATTTTATAAAAGCATGCAGGAGGTAGAAAAGTATTACCTTGAATCCTTGCTATGTTGTTGACCCTTGAAACAACATTCGAACAATCTCAAACCCAAATTCGACATCCCTCAACATCTCAGATATAAGGAACTATGAATACCTTCAATTACACAAATTCCAAATTCAGTCCTTATTCACATTGCTCTTAACTAAATAATTAAATACATACATTATCGGGTTCAATGTCAGATTCAGAGGTCTGCGGGTTAGAATTTTGCAAAACAAACTTCAAAAATAGACTTAGGACGTCGAAAAAAGTAAAATAGAGGTTTTTAGAAAATTTGACTTTTGGGGTTAAAGTCAAAGTCAATGATGATGTTATCGGTCAACACCGATGTCATCGATCAACGCTGATGTCATCGGTTAATGCTGACATCATCGGTTAACACTGATGTCATCAGTTAATTCTGACATCAATGGTTAACAGGTAACGGGTCAGGTCAGTAGGTCGGGTCAGGTCTTCAGGTCACGGGTCAGGTCAATAATCAACTGGGTTAACTCAGGCGAGTTGACTCACTGAGTTAACTTGGATGAGTTAACTCAGTTAACGAGTTAATACGTCGGGCATATGGGTTGGATTTGGTCTCGGGTTATCGAGTTTGGGCTTAGGCCAGAGGGTCAGACATGTCAGGTAAACGGGCTAGACCATGGGGCTTATATTGGGTCGATTTGGTTTGGGCTCAGATCGGTTCAAAAGGTTTCATGACGGTTCAGGTCCACTTACCCATACCTTGTAGACCAACCGGCGGTACACAAGAATCGTTAGTGGTGACTCCAATGGTCGCTGCTCTAAAATGAAACTGAGATAGTTGAAATTGACAAAGCTCTGATAAAGCCCTTGTTGGTATCGATCAGCCGATCGCTAAGTTGGGTTTTGCTTACCTCGGTTTGTTGAGAACGGTGCCAACCTCAGCTTCATGCCATGACACCGGACATCAATGAAAAATGCAAAAATAGGGATGGCGAGCAGAGGGTTTTTATAACCCCTATGACCCAACCTAGCTACCAAGGCCAAATCAAAGACGTTATATTAGGTTTTCCAAAGCAAACCCGAACTGATAACCTAAATCGGTCTTTTTTTTCTTTTTATCTTTTCTAGATGCTTATTTAACCCTAAGGTGTGACGTACAATAGTGGAAGACAAAATAAACATTCAACTCGCAAGACTTAACACTTTAAGGACCAAAACATAAATTCTATAAATTAAAAGAGCAAATTATAGATTAATGTTACCAACCTTCAATTAGATTCATTACATGCCTCTGTGTGAAATTGCATCAAAATTGGATCACAAGATTATCATTAATTGGGCATTACAAAAACATTGAACAATTTGCAAATAATCCAGAATACAGCATGAAAATACCAGAATTAACTAACCTCGTATCGATACAGGCATATACCGTACTGGTACGAGTTCACGTGACGTACACGTATCGGTATGTTTGGTCGCGTATCGATACCCATCGCTATATTTCAAAATAGAGGATTCTAGTGGCTAAAACGAGTAGCGATACGGTACCCCATGTACCATCCCTGTGTAATTTTTTGCAAGGGCATACTGATACGACAGCTAATCGTACTGATACCCTTTTATATTTTCCCCCAAATTGAGCCATATCAGACCCCGCGTATCTATCCTAGGGGACTAGTATCAGTACGACTAGTCCTGTAATGACCTCTTGGCCAAACCTATGACACCTTGGATCAATCTAACTTGCTTAAAACATCATACGAACACCATATAACATGTCTAACATCATTTCCACAACCAGCCAAACATGCTAGGTAAACATTCAATCCATAGCAAATCAATCAAGAGAACCTATAGGCATGGCCTCTACTCAAGCTTGCAATTCTCATCCCAAACCCACAATCAATCCGTATAACCTCATACAAGTCCAAAATACCAAATAGAACATGTCCAAAATAGGGAGTAAGCAAACAACCCTCCCAATTACAGCTTGGTCACATTACTCTTTATTACTACAAGTTCATTTATTAAAACCATACTTGAAGTAAATTGAATCTTGGATTCTCCCTTGCTTGCTTGCTGCCTCGAAAGCTCACTTCTCTGCAATGATGAGAAAGGAGAGCGTAAGCATATAATGCCTAGTGAGGGATGCTCTAAAAACACTCATCAATGCTTTTAAATCCATTAGAGTCAAACCACATTTTCAACTTCATGCTAAAATATCTCATGCCATTTTTACCTTTCCAAGGCATGCATATTAAACCATATGCAAAACATGTATCATGGATCTCATGCATAATCCCATATACAAAACCCTAATTTAAGCCTTCACATGCTTATTCATCCAATAGAAAAGCTTAAAGAGAAAAACATGTATAAATCACATTATACAAAGCATAAATCCTCCATCATGATACATTAGTCCATATACTGGCATTAAAGTGACCCAAAAACCAAATCTTTCCTTTATCAAAACCACATCAGATACACGAATTTCCCAAGTGGTTCCTTAGACCACTTAAACATACATTTAACTGGAGCAAACGGTATAATAAACCCCTCGATGGTTACAATGTATAATACCCATCAACGGGAGAAAATGGTACAATCACAACCCCTCGACCGTTGTGGTACCCATAGTGGAGAATACGCTACAATCACAACCCCTCGACACACATGAGGCAGCATATTATAGTGCACTTTAAACCCTATGGCATGCCAACTTTATCCGATAACATTTAATCATTGTCACTTGCCAATATATTTCATATTTAACATGATACCTCACTGTTTTTCATATGCATCATTTAAACCAATTTCTAATGCAACAAACCATGCATTTCATATCATCAAAATACTTTTCATAAATCATTACCATACTCAAATATCATCAATATACGATCATTTGCATCATAATTCATTTCTAAAGAATGAGTATAACAGTAGGTATCAAATCATAAACACAAGCATGAGAAAATCAACTTTGCCAAACTAAAATTGAGAGTGAAATCATCTAATACTTACTTCTGAGCTTAGACAAGCATTTCAAGCTTAATCTAAACTCCCAAAATCACTTTCAAACCTTTACAAGGTTGTAAATCTTGTTTCCACTCATCGACAACACTAAGCTTCACTTACCAATGTAAAACTACACGTCCAACGTCTCCAACCCTTTGCTAATCACTGTAGGATCAATCTTCCCTATTTTATTCACATAACGATAGACGATTAATGCATTTGCATCTAAAACCCTAGCAATCTTAATCTTTAACATCGCATCACCAAACACCACCATAAGCCTTTTGAAAATAATCGAAATCCACTTCAATTCCAATCTAAACAAAGCGCAGCCATAATCTAATGATTTGGTCAACTTTACAACATCAAACATCTAAAAACATCCATAACCCCACCTTATATCTCCAGAAACAACATAACACCACAAACACCTCAAAAACTAACTATTCACAACCTAGAAAATTAGCAATTCAACTAGTTTCGGGTTTTCTTTTATAAATCCCATTAAATATCATCAAATTAAACTTTAAACATGATCTAAGCCAATCAAGATTGCAATGATTCAAATCAATGACCAACTCAATAAATTTCTTAACAAAATTAATATTAAATCATCAAATCTTGATTTAATCTTTAAAACATAACATAAATCGATTCAAAATGATCAACAACTTGGGAATTTCAATAAAGAACCTTTTATTAGAGGGGAGAAACGAAAGTCACCTCTAATGGTAGACTCCTTCCTCAATTGGCTTGATTTGATGAAATCTCCATAGTAGAAGTAGAAGATCCAAAGTAGAACAAAGGAATCAAGTGTTGAAATCAAAAGTATTATTGAAAAGATTGATTCTTGAGATTTTTAGAAAAGAAAAGGTAGTTTGGCTGCTAAGAATTTGAGAGAAAAGATTGGGAGAAAAAGTAGTTACGTGAGAAAATGATTTGGCTAATTAAAACAACCCAATTGAAACTCTTTTAATCTCTTTTATTAAATCCTTTTAAAACTATTTTAAAATAGCCATATTAAGAAAAAAATTATGATAAAACTAATTGACTTAATAGATCCCTAAATATTCTAAGCTTTGACCCTTTTACGATTTAGTCACCAAAAACAATTTTCAAACTTTACATTTTAGTCACTGGGACAAAATGTCCATAAATCAAACCTTATTTTATCCAATTGAATTTACCAAAACCCTCAAAATAATAATTAAATATTTTCTACCATTTTCCATATTTTATTTCACGTTAAAAATATTTATTATGAATTAACTCCCGAAACTAGATTGAACCAACTTATCTGGTTCACCCGAACCGTCTAACCTACCTAGCTAACTTCTAGACCAAACTCGGGGCATTACAGTTTTTGTCAACTTTCAAGGTGTTTTACATGGAAAATGGCGAGGAGTAACCGAGAGTGGCTATTGGGGTTCAGTCGGGGAGTAGCAGTGAATCTGTTGGCGGTGGCAGTGACGGCCACAGACCGGCGATGGCCAAGATCATAATGGTGATTAGTGAGGGGAGATGAAGGGTTTTGGGGGAAGATATATATCTCAATATATTTTGTTTTTTATATTTGAAATTGCATTCATTACAGGCTGGTAGGGTTGGCTTTATTTAATTTTGAATAACTGAAAGCAATAATTTAAAAATAAATCGGTGGAAGACTTAACTAGATATCAAGCTTAGCATGGATGGTTAAGGCTAGGGTTCACTTAACAAAAGTGCATAGGTTCAAAGCCCCATAGTTGTTGAAATCGATCTTTTTTATTTACTTTCTTCCTTTTTCTTCTTCTATATTTACTTTATTGGGGTGTTATAATCGAAGTTAGCAAGCAAGCTTTATTTTTATTTGCAAATTGAGGTATCGTACTCCCTTGTGTGTACTTAATTTTTTTCCAAGCAAAACTAAGAAGATCCAGGCCTTATCTTAATATTTCTCTACTCTTTAATACTTGTTGTTTTTGCTACCACAATTGATCCATTACTCATTACTTTATTTCTTTATTGCAACTACCATTATACTCACAATATTTCCACTAGCAGAGTTGCTTGTGACCACATAATATTCAGCTAAATACTCATCCTCGTGGGATCGATATTTAAACAAGATTCTCATATTTCTATTCTTTCATTGACAGTGTTTTCTTGCACTTAGAGTGTGACGTTTTTACACCGATCGGGCCTCTCTCAATAGCTCTTACAATAACTACGAATGAAGAATAATGAACAGAATAGATAAAGGAAAAGAACTATAGCATTAAAACAAAGTATTCAAAGCATAAAATCCTATAAAGCAATAAACTAAATTATAAAGTATTTAGCTCATGTCTAAACCAAAAACATCCATAATAGAAATTAAAAATATAAGTAATTTATCAAGAAAGGGATAGAAAATGGTTAAGCGTCCTCAACGATCTCCTTCAAGCTTTCTAACTGTTGTTGCTGGTCCCACACTCCTTCAACCTCTCTAGATAGCTTTCATTGTGCGGATACTCCTCTAGAACTTCGACTCTGATGGTTCTCTGATAGTATAAGACTAAGGACTATCGTCTATGATCAAGCTCTCCTTTGAATTGTTGTCTAAGTCTTGTTTATACTAGCGGGGAAGCTAGTTTTTGTAACCCTAAAGCGTGTGTCTCCTACTTTAAGAGGATCTTGCTTTCTCGCTATCTTTAATGAGTTCCATATATAGAGAGTCCACGTGGGTTAAAGTTAGATTTATCTCTAACTCTTCTTGCCTCATCAGCTCCAACTGAGAGATGTGCTATCTTTTCGCTCCAGTATTCCTCTAGCATCCACTAGGTCCTGCGTATGCACCGCAAAAACAATACCTTTCCCATTAAAAGTACCAAAGTATATGACAATTAAGCACAGGCGGTGTAACTCCCTAACTACATGCAAACTACTTTAAATGCAACTAAATGAGCTTAAAAACACGCAAAAGCCAAGTAAAAACAGTATGCAAAATAGGATATCTACATGGTCATCAATATCTAATAAATTTAAGATTAGAAATATAACTTGTTAAAAAAATATATTGTAATACAATTTGATAAAAGGTTAATCTTCAACTGTGGTCCATTTTGTTTAGGTTTGGTTCTATTTTGGTCACCCAAATTTTTTTAAAAAAAGACTATTCTTGCCACTTAAGTTTGAAAACGTTTCTGTTTTGGTCACTGGACTATTAGTCTCTGTTACTTTTGTTTTCGGTCTGTTTTGTTTTGGTCATCGATTTTAAATATTTTTTAAGCCACGTTATCTTTTCGTTCTATTTTGGTCATTGGGCTATTAATCCCCGTTAATTTGATGATGTGTCACATTAATAAAAATGGATTATTTCTAATTTAATGCCTACACTTTTAAAATTTTATTGTTTTCACCATCTTCAAACAAAAAAATCTATAATCATTGTCTCCCAAAATTTATTCCCTTCCACCGACAGGAATTGTTAACTCTGGGTTCCATTGGAACCACGCAAATGCTTTGTTTGTCTTCAATTTTTTTAATGATTTTTTGATTTCTTGAAAGGAGTAGGGGTGTGCATTTGGTTAACCGACCGAACTGAATTACCCAAAATCTATTAACCAATTTTTTTCTTTTTAACCGATAATTGAATTGATTTTTTTTTAATTTTAATCAAACTGAAAAAATTCGGTTAATTTGGTTGGTTTTCAAATTAACCAAAATTTGTTATAAAATTTGGGTTAAATACAAAATTGGTCACTAAATTATGCTAAAATGATCTTCCTAGTCACTAAACTTTCATTTTATGCTAATTTGATAAAAGTTTAATGACCATTTTATAATATATCAAAAAAATTAATGATCATTTTATAATTTTAAAAGTTTAATGACCAAAACTAAATATATGTAATATATAATATATAATATATAATAATTTCGGTTAATTCGGCTAATTAATCGGTTTTGAACAAAATTAACCGATAACCGAAGTTTGAAAAAACTCTTAACCGTTAACCGATTTTACCTAAAATTAACCGACCAATAAACTAAAAAAAATTTGGTTCGGTCGGTTTATTTGGTTAAAACCAAAATAATGCACACCCCTAGCAAGGAACCATCACATAAGCAAACGAGAATAACAGAAATATTCTAAATGTCTTCTTTGGTTAGTTCTGTATCGGAGTTAACATCAACTATGTTTCACTATTTCAGTAGACATTTGTAGCTGACGGTAGCTAAGGCAGCAACAACAGTTAACGGCGGTGACATCAGTAAAAATGAAGGTTAAGGTTGGAGAGGAATTTTTTTAGGTTTTTTTGTTTGAAGATGGTGAAAAAATAAAAGTTTAAAACTTTAAGGATTAAATTAGAAATTACTTATTTTTATTAACGTGACACATCATCAAATTAACGGGGATTAATGACCCAGTGACCAAAATAAAACAAAACGATAACATAAGTGACTTAAACAAAATAAATAAAATCGGTGACCAAAACGAAACAGGCCAAAAACAATAGTAACGGAGACTAACGGTCCAGTGACCAAAACAGAAATGTTTTCAAACGTAAGTGGCAAGAATAGTTTTTTTTTATTTTGGTGACCAAAATAGAACAAAACCTAAACACAGATTACCCTTAGATAAAATATGTTCTAATAATCTTATATCCTCGACCAAACACAATGATCTTACATTTCCTGCAAACAAAATAATGAAACACTCACAATAATATATCCGATAATATTACATTTCAAAAGTCCAATCCTCAATGTAGCATTACATTCCGTTAACCAAAAACTTTAGATATTTTGTTGAAGAAACCACATGTGATATTATCCCTAATAATAAATGTAATACCCCAAAAATTTTCTATGTTGATTAAGGGTCATTTAGTACTAAGATAAGGGCTTAAAAGCTAACTTAGTGACTAAAATGACAGCAAGTCAAAAGTTGGTGTGGGAAAAGTATAGGCACCTGATGGATACTATTAAATATTTTTACTCCACAGATAAGTAGTACAGGTTACAGGAAGATGATCTATATAGTCAAATTTTCGGTATAAGATTTATGTAGAAATTTATTTTCGATCGAACAATTAGAGGAGTGAGCAGGTATTTGATTCGAATAAAATTACATGGAGAATTTATCAATAATTATTTTATCCTATACATGGATTAAATAGAACATGGATAAAAATTTGATACAGACTCTGAGAATAAAAATACAGTATAAGATATCGAATTTTGGTTGAACTGCAAAGTTAAGCATGCTCAAGGCATAGGATGGGTGGCCTATTGGGAAGGTCCCATGTCAGTACTTTAGACTGATAAAAAGGAATCAGTCCGAGTTAATATTATTCACATGGATAGCCAATTAAGAAATATTAAGAGAAATTGTATCCGATAAAGATTTTGGGTAAATATCGTTATATTTGGACCGAGTCAAAATTTTAAGTTTGACTTCATAAATATGAAATATTTGTTTGATAATATTATTTATTTTTCATATATGAAAATAAGGAATTTTTAGAATTTATTTGATAGCCGGTGAAGGGGAAATCGCAGTAGAAGTATTAAGTGAATATCGAGAAATTGGATCGAATCAAAATTTTAGAGGTTGTGAAAGCATTACTCTAGTTTGGTTAGAGTTGAATGGAATTTGGTTGGAATTGAACTAGAATGACAACTTGTAAATTATGATTCAGTTGAAGGTTAATTTTGGAATAAACACTAAATTGAATAAAAAATTCAATTTATTAAATACATGTGGCATAAAATAAGAAAAAGATGAACAAAAATTAGTTCATCTTCTCTCCTATATTTTGAAACCACCAAAGAAGAAAAGGGGAAAATACAAAAAAATTTCCTAGGCATTTTGAAGGCTCCAAAGTTAGAATCAAGCTATTGATGAGTCTAAGGGTACTAGATCGAAAGAAATCAAGGGAAAAATATTGAAATAGCTTAGTGATGCTAATATCATGCATGGCCCAGGTGAGTGCATTTTTACTTATTTATTATATATATGATATGAATGAATGCATTTTTATTTATTTTATATATATGGCATGAGAGAGACTTGCGAGAAGTCGATATTAATATTAATGAAAATTTATGTTGATCAAAGTTATGTAAATGGCATATGAGATACACTGATATGGCGTGATGATTTATCTAAAGATAAATCAGATTTTTTTGATTTTGAGTATGAACTATCCATTATCGAATTATGGATAATAATATTAATGGACTGGATATTGAATATGAAAATATTATATTGTTATACCCAAGTACTAGTGTGAGAGTCTTTGGTATAATTGGATATCTAAAGAGATATAGAAGCTGCAATCTAATACTACGGTGCGATCCAGACACTTTGGTGTTGATATCAGACTCTACGATGTTGCAGTCACTTCGGTGATGTTTACACACTACATTGTCGACTAGCACAAAAAGATGTTATAATGAGGAGCAAAGGGCATCCTCGAGTACGTACTCATTATAGTCGTTTTGGCGATGCAGATGCTACGGCGTTGTAGACACTACTGTGTCGTTATGATGACTCGTATACCATAGGTTCACATGAGAATTTTTGGTATAGTGGGATATCCATAGGGTCTTAGCAGTTGTTTCATAGCACTACTGTGCGAGATAGACTCTTTGAGGTCGATATAGACTCTATGGAGTCGAGTTAGACTCTACGGAGTCAGTTCAAACACTATGGTGTTACATAGCACAAAATGTGCTAGTATGAGGAGCAAAGGGCATCCTCGAGTACGTACTCATCATTAGACGCTGCGGCGTTTTAGACACTACGGTGTTGATTATGATGACTCATGTACCAAAGTATCACAATATATTGTACTTCGGGCTATAATACATGAAATGCATTTATGCATGCAGTTAAGTTAAAAAGCTTAACCTATATTTGATTAATAAAATAAAGGTTTGATGATATGATATGATATAAACTGCAATTGGGACAAGCTTGCCATTTTGCAGGAACTGTACTGCACTGTTATATGACAGAGGAATGACTTGATATTTACCTTGGGCCATAAGATTTTACAGTACAGTTACATGACTTTACAAAACAAAAATTATTGCAGTACAAATTTCTTACATGATTATTCCTACATTACATATTACATGATTTTATACTTTGGGCCATAGTACTTGAAATGCATTTATGCAAATAGTTAAGCTAAAAAGCTTAATGTACACAAGACTGTTAAGACAGATCGTATCCTATGATTTGAATATTATATTGGTTAAATGAACAATACATTTAGGTAGTTCTATACATGATAAAACGTTATCAACTGCAATTGGAAATCGCTTGCCATTTTACAGAGCTGTGTTATTTATAATCATTGTTTTACATTTTTATGATTATGCCTCGCTATGTTATACTTAGCGTGTGTTTTGTATCACACGTATGTGTTTCAGGCTAAATAGCAGAGGAGGAATTGTACATTGTTGGATCAAGATAGCATGCATTAGCAATAAGTATCACCACATCCTAGTCTAGTGGGGCATGAATAGATATTAAATAAGTAGCTATTTTTTATATTCTAGCAACATGACTTGATTTGAAGAATTAAGAATATTAGAAAAGATGCTTCAAACGATTTTAAACTTAGTTGATTGTTTATCGCGTAGCGATTCTAAAATCAAGAAAGGGTCTAGGCAGCACACATAGTTTTCACCAAGAATTATATTTTCATTTTAATAATTGTTTAAAGTATTTTATAAACCAATTCAGGGTTGAAACTAGGTGACTCTTGACAGATTTGTAAATTAGTGAAAACTGAGAAGGGCTGTTTAATCCAATTAGCGTGGCTATAAAAAAATTACAAGTATGAAAATCAGTGTAAATTAGTTAGTAACGTCTTTAATGTGTATTCAAATATTGAATATACGTTGGGAGTGTTACATTTAGTGGTATCAGAGCAAAGGTTTAGCCGATTATGTAGGTTAAACCGAGTCCAATATGATTTTGCTAAAGGGTACATGCCCCTAGGATGTGATGTTACTGATGTATTGCTTGCATAACTTGATGTAGCTCCTCAATAGTATGAATAAAACTCTAATGGCTATAAGAAAATAAGATACTGTTAGATTTCGTCAGTTGACGAATTTCGAGGGTTAAGAAAAGACCCATAGTGGATGCAACACAGTGAGTTAAATATGGTAGTTAACTGCTATCCAGGATGAGTTATCTGTATAATAAAGAACTAGTACAATAATTATATGATGTTAGTCTCTAACATCTGTATTTGCACTTACGCTTATAATAGCATAAGTTATAAGAAATTTAGAAGTAGTAAGCTATGTTACAAAGATAAAGAAGAGTACTATTTTGAAAAGATATCAGTATTACTAGATGACAATGTCAATTGTAAGGTCTAGTAGACTAGAAATACAAAGAACCTGGAATAAGAGTATGTTAGAAAGTGATAATTGAGTATGTATTTAATCAGTTTAGATGACAATTATCGATATGGTAGATCAATGGCTGTTTGTTTGAAGTAAATGATGATAAAATTATATCGAAGGGTCTGATATATATTAACACTGAAAAGTTAAAAGAAGCAGTATTGTTATTGTAGGATCATGCTAGTAACTAGTGGACTAATACCCCAGTAACAGTATTTCTGCAGGGATGATCTAGAAAATCCTTCTAGAGGTAATTAAGACCGTATAATGACAACTAGTTCATAAGAGAAAGCAAGTTGAATCTAGAAAAGCCTAAGAGTATGAAAGCAGATTTGATGGATTGCTATTGAGGAAAAGTTTATAATGGTGAAATGAAGAAAGAAATTTTAATTGAAGGACAGTCAGTTGGATTATTCTGATCTTTGAAGATAAGTTATGAGTCTATATTATTGAGAACACAAGATTGTGGAAAATGATTGAAATATTTGGAATAATCCAAAAGTGGACAGATTTGATCTGACTCAAGAAATAGAAGACAGAGTAAGGATTATTTTAAATAATCCTAAAGCAGTTGCAGATCGATAATAGGCATACGCGGATAAAAAGAAAAAGGATATTGAGTTTAAATTCAAAAACAAGGTATGTATGGAAGTTTCACCTTGAAAAAAAAGTTATATGCAAAACTCTCAAAATGTGAGTTTGGTTATTAGAAGTGGCTTTCTTGGGTCATATTGTTTTAATCGAAGGGATCCACGTAGATCCTAAAAAGATACAATCCATTGTGGAAATGGAAGGTTCTCAATAATATTAACGAGGTTTGCAGTTTCTTAAGACTTGCTAGATATTATCGAAGATTTGTGAACAACTTTTCGATGATAGCTACTCCACTTACAAAGCTATTGAAAAAGAATGTTCCATTCGTATGGACTGAGAAGTGTCAAGAAAGCTTTAATTAGTTAAAGAAAATTTTAAATAAAAGCTCTGGTTTTGGTACAACTAGAGTCATGAAAAGAGTTTACTCTACACTGTAACGCTTCCTATAATGGAATAGGGTACGTGTTGATGCAAGATGGGAAGGTAGTCACGTATGCTTCCTGACAACTAAATCCACATGAAAGGAATTATCCAATTCATGATCTAGAACTTGCGGCTGTAGTTTTTACTTTGAAAGTGTGGCGACATTCTTTCTATGGTGAAAGCTACCAGTGTATACTAATCATAAGAGTTTAAAATATTTGATGACACGGAAAGGGTTGAATCTGCAGCAACAAAGATGGTTGGAACTAATAAATGATTATGACCTGATCATTGATTACCATTCAGGCCGAGCAGATGTCGTAATAGATACCCTAAATCGGAAGACATTTATTACATTATGAACTTTAAATGCTCAAATGACATGAAAAGGATGGTTCGTTGCTAGTAGAGATGCAATTAAGATCTTCATTGCCAAGTCAAAATAAAGAAAGTCGGCAACAAGATGAATATTAAAATAGCAAGGATAAAACAAATGGAGTTCCAATATTTATAGTATCGGATCGAAATCACAAAGTTGAGGAGGCAACATGGGAAGCTAATGATACAATGGAAAAACAATACCTACGTTTATTTGAAACAGGTACATCTTGAAAATTCGAGGATGAATTTTCTTAAGGGGGAGAATTGTAATACCCCAAAATTTGCTATGTTGATTAAGGGTCATTTAGTACTAAGATAAGGGCTTAAAAGCTAACTTAGTGACTAAAATGAAAACAAGTCAAAAGTTGGTGTCTAGAATCTAAAGATGGGAAAAGTATGGGCACCTAATGGATAATTTTACTATTAAATGTTTTTACTCCACATATAAGTAGTACAAGTTATAGGAAGATGATCTGTATAGTCGGATTTCGGGTATAAGATTTATGTAGAAATTTATTCTCGATCGAACAATCAGATGAGTGAGCATATATTTGATTTGAATAAAATTACATGGAGAATTTATCAGTAATTATTTTATCCTGCACATGGATTAAACAGATCATGGAGAAAAATCTTATATAGACCCCGGGAATAAAAATATAGTATAAGATATCGAATTTTGGTTGAACTGCAAAGTTAAGCGTGCTCAAGGCATAGGATGGGTAACCTATTGGGAAGGTCCCATGTCAGTACTTTAGACTGATAAAAAGGAATCAGTCCGAGTTAATATTATTCATATGGATAGTAGATTAAGAAATATTAAGAGAAATTGTATCCGATAAAGATTTCGGGTAATTATCAGTATATTTGAACCGAGTCAAAATTTTAAGTTTGACTTCATAAATATGGAATATTTATTTGATAATATTATTTATTTTTTAGATGTGGAAATGAGGAATTTTTAGAATTTATTTGATAGCCGGTGAAGGGGAAATCGCAGTAGAAGTATTAAGTAAATATCGGGAAATCGGATCGAATCAAAATTTCAGAGGCTGTTCCATAAGTCACGAAAAATTTATAAAATATTATTTTATGAATAAATTATTAATTGGTTGATTTTGATCTAACTAGAATAGTTGGATTTTTACAAAATGGCAAAATCAGTGATTTAAGTGACTAGTTTTGGTAATTTGATAATTTGGTCACAGTGGCAATTTTGAAATATTTTGAAAGTACCATGGGCAATATGGTAATTTCTCATGTGAAAGCATTACTCTAGTTTGGTTAGAGTTGAATGGAATTTGGTTGGAATTCAACTACAATGGCAACTTGTAAATTAGGATTCAGTTGGAGGTTGATTTTGGAATAAGGACTAAATTGAATAAAAAATTCAATTTATTAAATACATGTGGCATAAAATAAGAAAAGGATGAACAAAATTTAGTTCATCTTCTCTCCTATATTTCGAAACCACCAATGAAGAAAAGGGGGAAAATACACAAAATTTTCCTAGGCATTTTGAAGGCTCCAAAGTTAGAATCAAGCTATTAATGAGGCTAAGGGTACCAAATCAAAAGAAAGAAATGAAAAAGTATCGAAATAGCTTAGTGAGGCTAATATCGTGCATGGCCCATGTGAGTGCATCTTTACTTATTTATTATATATGTGATATGAATGAATGCATTTTTATTTATTATATATATATATGACATGAGAGAGACTTGTGAGACGTTGATATTAATATTAATGAAAATTTATGTTGATCAAAGTTATGTAAATGGCATATGAGATACACTGATATGGCATAAAGATTTATCAATGATAAATCATTTTTTTAGATTTTGAGTATGAACTGTCTATTATCGAATTATGGATAATAATATTAATGGACTGGAGATTGAATATGAAAATATTATATTGTTATGCCCAAGTACTAGTGTGAGAGTCTTTGGTATAATTGAATATCCAAAGAGTCATAGTAGCTGCAATCCAGCACTACGGTGCGATCTAGACACTTCGGTGTTGATATCAGACTCTACGGCGTTGCAGTCACTTCGGTGATGTTTATACACTACGGTGTCGACTATAAAAAAAAGATGATATAATGAGGAGCAATGGGAGTCCTCGAGTGCGTACTCATTACAGTCGCTTTGGCGATGCAGATGCTACGGTGTTGTAGACACTATGGTGTCATTATGATGACTCGTATACCATAGGTTCACATGAGAATTTTTGGTATAGGTGGATATCCATTGGGTCCTAGCAGCTGCGTCATAGCACTACGGTGCGAGATAGACTCTTCGGGGTCGAGAAAGACTCTTCGAGGTCGAGATAGACTTTTCGGGGTCGAGATAGACTCTATGGAGTCGAGTTAGACTCTACGGAGTCAGTTCAAACACTATGGTGTTACATAGCACAAAATGTGCGAGTATGAGGAGCAAAGGGCATCCTTGAGTACGTACTCATCGTTAGGCTACGATATTGTAGACACTACGGTGTCGGTTATGATGACTCTGTACCAAAGCATCACATTATATTGTACTTCGGGCTATAATACATGAAATGCATTTATGCAGGCAGTTAAGTTAAAAAGCTTAATGTATATTTGATTAATAAAATAAAGGTTTGATGATATGATATAAACTGTAATTGGGACAAGCTTGTCATTTTGCAGAAACTGTATTGCACTGTTATATGACATAGGAATGACTTGATATTTACCTTGGGCCATATGATTTTACAGTACAATTACATGACTTTACAGAGCAAAAATTATTGCAGTACAAATTTCTTACATGATTATTTCTACATTACATATTACTTGATTTTATACTTTGGGCTATAGTACTTGAAATGCATTTATGCAAATAGTTAAGCTAAAAAGCTTAATGTACACAAGACTAGTAAGACATATCGAATCCTATGATTTAAATATTATATTGGTTAAATAAACTATACATATAGGTAGTTCTATACATGATAAAACGTTATCAACTGCAATTGGAAATCGCTTGCCATTTTGCAGAGCTGTGTTATTTATAATCATTTTTTTACATTGTTATGATTATGCCTCACTAAGTTATACTTAGCGTGTGTTTTGTATCATACGTAGGTATTTCAGACTAAATAGCAGAGGAGGAGTTGTACATCGTTGGATCAAGATAGCCTGTATTATCAGTAAGCATCACCAAATCCTAGTCTAGTGGGGCATGAATAGATATTAAATAAGTAGCTATTTTGTCTAATCTAGCAACATGACTTAATTTGAGGAATTAAGAATATTAGAAAAGATGCTTCAAACGATTTCAAACTTAGTTGATCGTTAGCGATTCTAAAATCAAGAAAGGGTCTAGGCAGAACATATAGTTTTCACCCTGAATTATATTTTCATTTTAATAATTGTTTAAAGTATTTTATAAACTAATTCAGGGTTGAAACTAGGTGACTCTAGACAGATTTGTAAATTAGTGAAAACCGAGAAAGGGTTGTTTAATCCAATTAGCTTGGCTATAAAAAAATTACAACTCTGAAAATCAGTATAAATTAGTTAGTAACATTTTTAAAGTGTATTCAAACATCGAATATACGTTGAGGGTGTTACAATAAACTACCGTGTGTTTTATGAGTAACTGCACCAATTGTCGACAAAATCACATAAAGTTAGCATAGGAACCTTCCATAGACTGCAGCAATAGTTTTGGTATAATGAAGAAAGAATGTTGTTGAAGTCAATAGCGTCAATTTGGTGCGAGCCATAAGTTCTGATTTCAATTTCCACTCATTCATGGAGACAATTATGGTGGCAGAGAAGAGTACTTTATAGAGAGAGAGAATGTTAGAATAATGTTTCATACCATAAATGTTTAAAAAATGTTTAATTTTTAAAATATAGAAAACTACACTAGTACACTAATAATAATAATTCCAATTTGATATCTATTAGACATGGATGGACCGAGCAGTATTGAATAGACAGTTGCACCGCTGAACAGTTTCAAACTATCATATAGTTTATGTATTTTCTATCGATTTCTAAATTTACACTTTCTCCCATTTAAAAAAAGTTCACACTTCAAAAATTTTGTAATTCCTCACCCCTAAATTTTTAATATAACTCTCTAACAACTCGCACCCCGACATAAAATCATGAGTCTGTCTCTACTATTAGACATTATTATTTTTAGAAGATAATTATTAATTGATTGTGCTATAACTCCAACTTTTAATTAGCAGTTTGACCCCAAAATTTTAAGTAGCAAGATTCAAAATTACGCTATAAAAACCTGCAACCTTCCTGTAAAACATATGTTATAAAACCATGGCTGACCTAAAAAAGATTGTGTTACCTATACTTGCATTTTCAGTTTTGTATCCATTGGTAATCGCAGTGAGTGAAGACCTGTTGTTTATCAATTACCACACTCATATAGTGAACGATGCGCCTAATGATCTGCCACCGGGTACTCCCTCGTTGAGTATCCACTGTAAGTATGGTGATCGGGATATTGGTTAGAAGTGGTTGTTTCCGCATGAGGATTACACATGGGACACTAAAATAAACCTGATCCGAACCACACTCTTCTCCTGCGATGTGTCGTGGGAAGGGAAGTAGCAAAATTTCGAGGCTTTCAAGGCCCTCCGAGATGAGCATCGTGCCGGAAGTATCATAACTCTTGCATGTGATATGTTAGGAAAGATGAGATTTATTCCAGCAACTATAATTCCACCCGGTTTAATCCCTATCCATGGTACATCCACAGAGGCGGATTATTTGTACAAGTTTTATCCTTGTTTAGATGGGATGATTAGCTATATATAGATGCCCTCTTATAATAATTGAATCCCATTTTCCCTATGCGTTTTTGGTATTTTAATCCTCATTATGACTATTTTTCTTTCAAGGGTTGGTAGACTTTTAATCTGATTTTTGTGGAAATACTTAAGTGCCTGATTCGGACTTTAGATTTGTTATATCCCTAGAGAATTTGGAATTGAATATTTAATATTTGATTTCATTATCGAAATCTGCTTTAACACATGTGTAAGACGTGAACATACACTTTAATCTTCAGCATACAATACCCAAATAATATACATTTTTTATAAAATTTACCCAAATAGAGAGACGATAAAAAGTTCCATCTTTCAAATAGATTAAATTTATTCAAGTCAAAATATTTAAAAGTGAACCCAAAGAATGGTTACATACAGGGGTGGAACTAAAAATTTATAAAGGGGAACCATTATAAAATTAAAATTTTGAGGGGACATAATAAGATTTTAAAAAGTTTAAAGGGATTATAGAACTACTTTTACCTTTTCTTAAAACAACAATTTTATTACTATTAGAAAAAATTAGCAGAGACTCACGCACCCAAAACTCCCTATGTTCCGCCCCTGGTTACATAGAAAAAAAGGTAATGTTGTTCTCCTTAAGAGATCTAGGTTCGAGATCTAGGTTCATGTTAAAACATGAGTATATACTACTATGAGATTGAATTAAGAACGTTCAAAATATTTAAAAAAAATACGAACATTTCATTCAAAAAGAATTTTCATACACGCCTAGGATATGATTATCTATACATTAAAAACAAATTAATTTTTAATTCATCAGTTTTATATTTAAATAAATTAAAGAATAAAATAATAACATTTTACCAAATTTTAAAAATGAGTTTCAAACTTATTTTTTGTTAAAATAATTTGTTTAGCTTGATTAAAAAATTAATGTCAAATGTTATGTCAATTTAAACCATTTTTTGGGAATCACTTAGACAGTCATTTTTTAAATATTGCAAGAAAAATATTTATTGAATTACCCATCTTTAAAGAAATTTCCAAGTATGATGTATTCTTTTGTATTAGAAAAAAGCCTAGAGTAATTAGGGCCAACTGTAAGAGAAGATATTTTATGCACCAAAACCAGAATTTTTTTTGGGGATTGGATTATGTATGTGTTCAAAATTGATGTTGACATTAGGATGGACCCAAGGAGTTGGGTGTACAAACGATACTTTCGGTTATAATAAAATTGATTTATCTAAAATTGAATTTGTAGATTGGAGTCGTATAATTAGTGTTTTTTCTTGTTTATCTTATGTTTTAGTAGTTTAAATCTAGTCTAACATTTATACTAAGTGTAGATAAAATTAATATCTAGAGTAGATCCACTAATCGGTCGGGTGATCAAGAATTATCAAGTTGTCTCATCTTGTATAGGTTCGGATCCTGACACTTAGTTTGAGAATATAATATATCTTTACTTAATAAAAATATTAGTATCTACAGATAACCTAGTTAAAATAGAACTCTTTTTATAATTTCGGGTAAACTACAACGTAGATCACTCAATTATTTGTAAAGTTACATATAGGTCACACAATTATTAAAAGTTATACTGGATCACCCAATTATTAAAGGTAACATTTGGGTCACTCAATTATGGGTACGGTTCCATTTGGGTCACCCAATTATTAAAGGTTACATTTGGGTCACTCAATTATAGGTAAGGTTACATTTGGGTCACCCTTCATACTTAAAAAAATATATAAGTTTAGCCAATTTTTCTTCC
Source organism: Hibiscus mutabilis (assembly GCA_019671005.1). Taxonomy (NCBI): domain Eukaryota; kingdom Viridiplantae; phylum Streptophyta; class Magnoliopsida; order Malvales; family Malvaceae; genus Hibiscus; species Hibiscus mutabilis. The sequence goes on from CM033732.1 coordinate 21,742,340, forward strand.
AAATCACTTGTATACCCTCATTAACACTATAATACTTCCTTTGAAATCACTAATTAATCTAATACGTAAATTGATATATTTTTTTAAAATATGAGGGCTGACCCAAATGTAACCTTACCCATAGTTGAGTGACCCAAGTATAACTTTCAATAATTGGGTAACCCAAATGTAACCTTACCCATATTGAGTGACCCAAGTGTAATTTTTAATAATTGGGTGACCCAAATATAACCTTACCCATAATTGACATTCGTTATCGTTTACCCTATAATCTCTTATAAAGACTTATTATGTAAATACAAAAGTAATATAGAAAATATAGATAACCTAGGTTTGTCAATCGCTATGACAAAACCTAGCAATTAGGGATGTAAAAACAGGTAATCAGATAAGTTTCAGGTCGGGTTCTGTCAGGTCGGGTCAAATCGAATACAGGTTATTTCAGGTCAATTTGATGTTTAAACTCGATTCAGGTCAGGTGCGGGTCAGTTTCAAGTCGGGTTCATTCCAGGTCGGGTTCATTTTGGGCCGGGTTCATTTCAGGTTGGGTCAAAATAGTTCGAGTCTGAATCAAATAATTGACGGGTAAATTCAGACTCGGATGGACTTTAGGTCGGGTTCATTTCAAGTCAGATTCATTCCAGGTCGGGTAATTTCAAGTCGGTTAATTCGGGTTTCGAATTCGTATTAAGCTTGAGTTTGGTACAATTAGTCAATAGACTTTGGGTTGGGTCATTTTCTATTTTTGAGTGAATTATTTAACGCCTTTCAGCTTTGACGAACACGAGCACATTAAAAATAAATATTAGGCACTATAATGAACAAAAATAACACCATATAATTCATATATAAAATACTGGAGTAAATTACAAAAATTAGAAATTAATAAGGGTCAATTTTGGTGAAAAATAAAATTTTAGGGACTAACATGAATAAAAATATCATCATGTTAAAAATATTGGACTATATTACAAAAATGAATAGGGTCAATTTGGAAAAAAAATAAGTTTTAGGGAATATAAAGAAAAAAATATTAAATTAAAATTAAAAACATTGGACTAAATTACCAAAAACTGAATAGGGGTCAATTTGGACTAAAAATAAAGTTTTTGGGACTATAATGAACAAAAATATCATCATATTAAAAACATTGGACTAGATTAGAAAATTTTAAAAAAAATAGTTGTGAATTTGAATCCCTAAACCCCAAACCTCAACCCCTAAAACTTGCAATCACTAATAATTAAAGTGCAAATCGAATCCCTAAACTAATCTCGTAACCCCAACCAACCACTCAACTTTATAGATTTACCCCTAAACCCATAACAATCAACTTGACACATTTACCTCTAAACCCCAAACATAAACCCCTAAATCTTAGTATCTTACAATCACTAATAATTAAAGTACAAATCGAATCCCTAAACTAATAATTAAAGTGCAAGCATAATCTCCTAATCCCTAAACTAAACCTATAACCCAAACACTCCACTTGACACAATTATCCCTAAACCCCAAACCACGACCCCTAAATCTTTTTTCTGGCCAAAATAAATTGGGCCTTCAAAAGCCCGTCAAACGTTTAGAGCCACCATCAGTAGTTTTGGGTTGGGTACAACCAAAATAAGTTGGGCCTTTAAAAGGTTCAATTATTAAATAATTTTATGAAGGAAGATCTAATTGCCCATTACCCCAAACCTATAGGTCTAAGGAAATTAAACTAAAATTGGGACTAAATTGAATCAAAATAAAGCTAAAGAATTAAAAAAGACCTAAGTGTAAAGCTCTTAAACTAGTAATGACCTAAAGTGCAATTAACCCCTAATAAAATGGGCAGGATTTTTTCCTCCGTTTGTTAACTTATTTTTTTTAAATTCTCCATTTACTTAAGGGTTAATAAATTGGGGTCAATTCTGTTAAAAATTAGGGATTAATATGAACAAAAAAAATCCCTAAATCCCTAAACTAATCCCATAACCCCAAACACTCAACTTGACACATTTACCCCTACACCCTAAACCTCAACCCCTAAATCTTACAATCACTAATCATTAAAGTAAAAGCCTAATCCTGAATCCTTAAACTAATCTCATAACCCCGAACCTCAACCTCAACCCCTAAACCCCTAACCTCAACCCCTAAATCCCTAAACTAATCCCATTACTCCAAACATTCCACTTAAAACATTTACCCCTAAACCCCAAGCATGAACCTCTAAATCTTACAAGCACTATTCACTAATAATTAGAGCGCAAGTCTAATCCTCTAATCCCTAAACTATTCCCATAACCCCAAACAATCAACTTGAAACATATATTATACCCATAAACCCCAAACCTCAACCCCTAAATCTTACAATCCTATAATCCAAATTTTATAATCAAATTTAAAAAATTAAAACTCCATTGAAACAATTAATAAAAAATCCTAAATTAACTATGGTTAAATTAAACTGTGTGTGAATTTTATGGGCTTACTAACTAACGAATTAACTAAGGAACTAATTAAAATAACCTAATCCTAAAGGCCAAATAAAAATGATAAACTATTCTGGGACCTAATTGAATTAAACTAAAATTTAAAAGTGAAAACATGATTCAAATGGAAAGTATATAAACATGGAAGGGCATAATGAGCGATTTCCCCATAAACCTAAAAAATGTGCGGGAACTTTCCCTCCAATTCACGCCGGTCATTTTCATAACAAAGGATTTAATGTTTTTTTTGTTAAAAAAACAATGTCGTACGGCATTTCATTAAAGGATTTGAAATTCCTTCTTTATTCATTATATATATATATATATATATATATATATTCTTATATATAATTTAATAAATTAATAGTCAATAATTGAATTACTTAATAAAAAGATTTTAAATAAAAAATCAATAATTTAAATAGTAAAAATTAGTTTATCATATTATAATATAATAAATTCATAATTTCTCAAATACTTTATTTTTCTCTTGAAAATCATCAAATCATAGACTTCCTCAATTACATGTCAGGTAAATATCAAGTTAGGTCAATATTAGTTCAGGTCAACAATAGGTTGGGTTCAAAACAGGTCGGTTCAAAACAGGTCGGGTAAAATCGGATCTCGGGTTGATTTAGTCGGGTAATATCGATTATTTACCAGTTCAGTCTCGGGTTTGGGTTTACACCAGTCGGGTGCAGGTCAGGTTTTGGGTCCACAGTAACAGGTTCAATTCGGGTTCAGGTCATTCTCGGTCGGATGCAATTCGGGTTCAGTTACTACAGTAACATGTCCAACTCGAGTTCAAGTCAACAATAGTCGGTTACAGATCAGTTTCGGGTCATCTCATCATCGGGCCAAACCAGGTTCTGACTCAAGCAGGTTTCAGTTAGATTTTCAGGTCGGGTCAGCTTTTTACATCCCTACTAGAAATCCACATTACAGCCTCTAAACAAGATAGTGGCTTCACCCAACAACAAGTTGAAGAGCCGCGAAAGTTGATTGAGAAAATTACCACTAATCCTACCTTAAATGTAGTGTGTCTTTTTCATATTCCGCAGAAACAAAAGAATATTTAAACTGGATTATAGATTCTGGTGTCTCAAATCATATCATGGGGATTTAAGGTTTTTTTAGCAGTTTCAGAAACTAGCTTAACCTCACATGTCATAACAACAAATTGTTCAGTGTCTTCTATTTACAGAGAGTGGTTCTGTTCGGATTAGTTATCATATTATTTTACATATTGTGCTCTATGTTCTCAATTTAGCATGCAATCTACTTTTCGTTAGTCGATTATCTCATGATTTGAAGTGCGCAACTAAATTTACTTTGAGTAAGTGTAGATTTTCTGGCGACGGTGTAACACCCCTAAAAATATTATAAATTAATTATGAATACTTATACAAGGGGAATGAGTAAAAAATAATAAATAAATAAATAGGGAACTGCAGCCAAGGGGGCTTGAACCCATGCCCTTGGTGGCTAAAGCCGATGGCTGAACCAATTGCGCTAAGCTTGAGTATAGATATATTTTACCATGAATTAATATTATGATTTATGGTTCGGTTATAATGAAAAAATAATAAAGCCAGATGTGACTCCTCACCAACCCATTTTTGTCTGATAGCCTTTAGACTTGCTTTGAGAGTTCTCTGAAAAATTTTCCCCCAACACCAAAAAGCTTCCATCTTCGATCTCCCTTACCATCGCGCCGTGGCATGCATCGCCACCATCCTTGTGACCGCCTCACCGTCCCAGCCACTACCGTACTATCCAGTCGCCAAACAATCGTTCTGTTAGTCTCAAAAATCCTGTTAAAGGTTCTTGTTAGGCCAAGGTTTTCATCTTTTCGATTTCTCTGTGATTTCGGTAGCTACTGCCATCCGTTATAGATGCGACCGTGGTGGTTGAACTCCCCATCTTAGGGTGAGCAAAACCCCTAACATTATTTATGGTTTCGGCCGCCGATAGTGGGTCACCGAAGCTCGTCTAGTAGGGGTAGGTTTGGTAAGTTTTTTGTTATTTTGAGTTAAATTATTGGTTGTTTGGTTGATCGATGGTATTTAATGAATCGATATGTGTGTTCGTTGTCATCTGGGTATTTTTTTGATCATCTTAGGCCGCGCGTGACCTTTACGCTTCATCGGCGGCAATTTTTGGCCGCAATGCCAGTCACCCTTGATCTGAACTGGTCTGATTGGTTATGGACCGATTTGGCCTTGAATTAAGCTGGTTCAGCTCAAACTTGATCTACCAAACCCTAAATTGACCTAACCTAATAATCGACCCAACCCAAGCCCAGACCCGACCCGTGTCTGCCACACCTAAACTCCAACCCGTCTGACCTAAGTTTGACCCGTCTAACCTGACCCAAATAAGTCAACCCGTTTGAGTCAACTTAGTGAGTCAACCCGTCTGAGTCAACCTAGTTGACTGTTAACTATTGACATTAGCGTTGACTGCTAACATCAACATTGATTACTGATGTCAGCGTTGTCTTTGACTAAAAAGTCAATTTTTTAAAAAAATTTTGTTTTATGTTTTTTAATGTCCTCAGTTCATTTTTGAGGTCTATTTCACAAAATTATAACCCGAAGACCTCTAAATATAACCTTGAACCCGAGGATGTATGTGTTTAATTATTCAGTTTAAGTGTAATATGAATAAAGATTGGTTATGAAATTTGTGTAATTGAAGATATTCACATATCTTTGAATCTGAAAGGCTGTGGGATGTCGAATTCAAGTATAGAATGATCAAATAAAGTACCATGGGTCAATTGATGTAACACGAATTGAGGTAATATATTACTACCTCTTGCATGCTTTATGAAACATGTTAGTATTCTGTTAAAGTATGCATGATTATGATTAAGTGTACTTTCACCTCTATGTAAGTCAATTCAATTATGAAATAAAAGGAATGCTAATCTGGATAAGATCAAACTATTTGAAAGTGAAGTTTAATAGACCGAAAGGATCCTGAGTTCAGTAAGTGATTAATAAGACAAATAATCTCCCAATCTGATTAATAGTGTTAAAGGATTTGGTATCTAAAATATTTTGTCAAGAAATGACTATAATACCCTTAAGGTGTATGAATGACTAAAATATCCCTAACAAAGGTAATGACCTAGAAATTTACAATTGATCTAATATAATAATTACTTCATCTAAAATCCTTGAACTATTGGGAAAGTCTTCGGTATCAAGATGCAAATATGTGTGATAAAAAAACACTTGGATTTTTCCTGAACTCCGGATAAACACTTAAAGATAAATTTACTAGAAGTTCTTCGAATTCCTAAACTGATCTAAATGATAGTAAAGAATGAATTGATTGAATGATTGAAATAACCAAAATAACCTCAAGCATTGAAATTATCAAATTAACTAAAATGATGGATACACTCTCGAGTTCTAAAATGAATGAGTTGTTTGTAAGGACTGTAAGGATCAGGATGTCTGAACTACCATCAAGCACTTAAATAATTAAATGCCCACATGACTTGAGATATGTGAAAGCTTGGAAATTCTAAAATTTCTGATAGACCACAAATGACCATAATTCCCTTATGGGTTTGAAGCCTGACTTATGAAAATTAGTCATTCTTAATATTGTTACAATAATGAAAGAATACTGCATAAATACATGTTCAACCATTCGAGGATAATTCCATAATAATTTGTGATGGTGACCTGTCTAGAACTAAATATTGAACACGTGTAAGGTGTACCTATTTGAATGCTTGAAAAGTAATGCATTGATGAGACGTGGTTAATGGAATGGACTTGGAAGCCTAGCATGCTATCAGCAATCATTAGCATAGCAAATCATCAACTTACCCTATCGGGGTTAAACTACAAAATTCTCCCTGAGTGTTAAAATAACCAAAATGCCCTTATGAGCAAAATTGACTGGACCCTCCTGATATATCCAGAATCTTGATTGATCCTAATCTACCCGACTTTCCAAAATCTATCCTGATATATCTAAATTCTTGCATAATCATGATATACTGAAAATTTTGAATGATCTTGAGGAATAATTTTGAAATACCTGGATAAAGTCAATATCTATCGAATTCCTTTGAATAAGGTTTTTGATTCTAAAATTAGTCCAGAATGGACTATAGTACAGTGTCTCCTTTCTATGATTATCAGGGACCTCTGAGTGATAAATTGTTCTATCTAGTGTTTTCCAAGTGCACGTGAATATTCTCTTCTATTTGAACCCACGAATATCACTTAACTTGAGTCATGGCTTTTATCTGTCTAAAATATACCGTTGTGTCTCATCTAAAAAAACATGCTCTCTGGTTATTGTTTCACTAAAAATAATTGTATGCTTTATATCTACTGCTACCACTACTTACTACTGATTATTGTTATTACTGTCTAGACTATTTTACTGGGTACTTGGGATATGATATGAAGTCTCTGCAGGTTCAATCCTGATCAGGCTTGTAATTCCTTCTGTATCAGGTTCCTATGCTTCGGCTAGGGTGATTACTACTATATTAGGTTCCTAGGCTTTGGCTAGGGTGATTCCTACTAGACCTAAGGTATCCCCTTATGATGGCACCTACACCAAATAGGCATGGGTTAATGCCTTTATAGATGCATTTTTAGGGAACTGCATACTAGAGTTCGGTTGGAGGGTAGTTAGGTGATTTAAAATATAACTTTCTTGTTTCTTTAAAAATCTACCATACTGAATTGATTTACCAAAGTCGGAAACATTTTGTATGCTTCCAATCTGCACTCAATAGAACTCACTAAACTCCTCGGTTTAATTTCTTTAATCCATCACTCTTTTGATTCTTTGGTCTATACTCTTCTCTCATGATACTCAATGATGGAATAAAGAACAATTCTGTTATCTTCAAATATAACACTTCATTGAAATATCGAACCATAATTGGAGTCTGTTGTGGCCTGAAACATCACGATAGTGTTATGCTTGCCATATACATGTTTGTGCCTTTAGCATCTCTTGGTAGTTTTGTATTATTGAGCTTTTCCAAGCTCATGTTGTTCTTTACCATCGCAGGTTAAATGATTTTGATCATGGTGCAGTATCAACTTTTATAATGGACTTCCATCGGGTTTGCTTGTGGAGTACGGTACTGGTATAATTAATGGGCATGCATGTCGTGTCTTATTTTATGTCAGAGTCTATAATACATTTTTTGGATTTCTACTTTATTATTTTCGGTAGTGATGTTCTGACAAATATTTTTATTTTTTGGTTTTAAATGTATTAGAAAGAAAATAATTTTATTCGGGTCTTTACTGTGGGTCTCTCTTGTGACCCTAATGTGACCTTCTAAATTTAAGTGTAACGCATAGGCGGGTCTAAGGGGTTACAGATGGATTCAAGAAAGATGATTGACAATGCTAGGTTGTCTAATGGTCTTTACATTCCCATTGGTCAGCTACCAAATATACCACCAGCCACTTTTAGTGGTGTTTTTCACTCTACCTCTCTTCATATTTTTTATCCTCTTAATAACATTATGTTATGGCATTTTAGGATGGGTCATTCCAATCGTATCTTTCTAAGATGTTTCTCTAATTATTTCTCAACAAAAAATCCTAAATTCCTTACTTGTGATAGTTTTCAACTTGCTAAGCATACTAAGCATTCTTATCCTCATTCTCCACATAATTCTTATCTTTTTTTCATAATACATATTAATATTTGGGGTCCGTCTTGAGTTAAAACTTTAATTGAGTCTAGATGGTTTATTAATTTTATTCACGATCACTCTCGGGTTACTTGGACCTTTTTTATGAGTGGAAAATTAGAAACATAGAGTATTTTTAAGAAGTTCCATGTCATGATAGAAACTTAGTTTAAGGTCATGATAGAAACTTAGTTTAAGTGTCAAATACAAACATTTCATGGGAGTGGGTGCTTTACTAGGACTTTGAGGAGTTTTCTTCAACAAAAAGGGATTGTTCACATCAATTTTTGTGTCAACACACCTCAAGATCCAAAACCCCTCAAATAATCTCTAAATACCCTAAACATGCTCCTACTGATTGGTGAACATAAATGGCAACACAATTTCAAGCCTTAAACCAAGAACAAATGAATCCACTAGAGGCATATCCCTAAAATGCAAATTGAGTTAATCCAAAATGCATATATGGTCATATTTTGAAAACAAAGCTTAGGAGGCATATAGATCACTTGCATTTAATCAAAATGATGCAATGCACAAGAGCAAGACAACAAGAAACCAAAATAGCCAAATATGGTCTTAAAACCAAAATATATGTTCTTGCTTTTGATGAAACAACTAGCACATAAAACATCAAAATCATCCAACATCAACTAACCATCAGCAAGTTCAAAAAAAACTAGAAATACAAATCCCAAAATGAGAAGCTCACATTTCCTTATTACAATTTTGATCAAAACCAAAAACACATACCCAGACTTCTCATTTCTCTTGATGGGATCACTTAGCCTCGATCAATAGCCTCAAATCAATTGGACGAGTTTGAATGGTCCGTTTGAGTTGAACATGTGAGCATGAAATATGACTAATTAACTATTGGTAACTTGAAATTCAATTCAATCCCTGTAATTATCCATATTTGCATTTGGTCCCTAAAATGTTTGAAAATGTAATTGGGTGCCTTTTCGGTGTGTGTTTCGAATAATATTTGAACCGCTACTTTTTTATAAACCATAAGACTTTAAAAGACATCTAGATCAGATAAAAATGGACCTAAATTTGAATAAGTTAGTTTGGGTTTGCCTTGATAGACCTAATGTGATCTCTTTGATTCGGGTCTAGAGACTAGATCGGGTCAAGGGGGTTACAATCATTTCCCCTTCACTTCCTCTTCCAAACCAACCCTAACCCTATCTAATACCCCTTAGCCTAGAAATATAACTTGCTAGCCGAAAACTCAATACCAACTTAACAAACCCAAATATCAAGCCAACTGACCTAAACTTGTCCAATGACCTATCAATATCCGATTTGTAGGCCCAACTTGTGTCCCATTAAACAAGTTCGACCAAAGTGTCCACTGGCTTTAACTTAAACCCTAATATATCCCAAACCTAAATGTAATGCCCTAGTTTTGGGCCTGGGAGTTTTCTAGGTGGTTTAGATGGTCTGTTGGGTCGGATTAGGAGATTTGAGTTAGTTTCAAGATTTAATTTGAAACAAATATTTTTTGGGTGAGATAAAATTTGGAAATATGGTCTAAAGTCATTATTGAATATGGAAATAATTTTGGCAAAGTCAATTTTGCAAAAAGGGGTCTCAAAATTGAACATTTGGACTAGTGACCAAATTGTAAAGTTTCAAAACTGTTTTTTGTGACTGTTTTGTAAAAGGGTCAAAATTGTGAATCATTAAGGAGCTATTTACCCTAAAGTCTAATATCATACTTTTCCCCTTAATTAGTTATTTTTAGTGATTTTAAAATGATAAAAAGGTTGAGGAATTAATTGGATTAATTAAAAGGTTTTAAAACAAAATTGACATAACTAACTTTTCACAAAAGAGATTTACTGTCCAATTCTCTCTAGCCAAACACTTCTTTTCTCTTCAAAATCTTCAGGTAAAATCTTCTTTCAATAAATCTTTTGACTTCCAATTGAGATTATGATGATTTCCTAATAAAATTCATTTGTTTTCTCATTGTTTTGCTTTGAAATCCATCTAATTAAGGGGAAAAGCAGCCATTAGAGGTGAGGTTCATTCTTCTCTTCTAATACAAGGTTATTTATTGAAATTCCCAAGTTGTTGATCCTTTACTTATGATTTTTAATTTGTTTTGATGATTAATTGAAGGAAAATAGTTAAATCAAGGTTTGAATGGTGAAATTGATTTAATCCCGTAATGGTTCTATTTTCTCATGTTTTGGATTGATATAGATCACGATTTTGATATTGAATGATGTTAATAATATGGTTTAATTATAGGAATCCCGAAACAAATTGAATTCCTAATTTTTAAGTTGCTAGTTATGTATTTTTAAGGGAGTGTGGAGGCTTTATGAATGCTAGAGGTATAAAGATGTTAGAGGTGTGTTTTTAGATGTTAATTGATGGTTTAAGATGTTAGATTGAGGCTTGGTAAAGTTTGGAAGAAGTTTAATGTATATTCGGATGTTGTGGGATGGTTTTGGGTAAAGGATGTTGAGGATTGTGTTGTTGTGATGTTGATTGCATTTTGATGCAATGTGCTCTCTTTTTTTGTGCGGATAAAATAGCGGAGTTGGTCTTTAAGCTTGAGCTTTGGTTTCGAAAGCTTTAGAGGCAAGATTACCGTATCGGCAAACGAGGTTTTTCGTGTCGGTGAGTGAGAACGTGTTTAAAAATTTGCAAAGTTTTGAAAGTTGTGTTTAAGAGTTTAGATCAAGCTTGAAATGCTGGTCTAAGCTCGAAAGTAAGTAGATGATGAATTCTCTATCGAACTCAGTTTGACATTTGGATTTATGCACTTGTTTACACGGTTTAGATTGCTCACTATTTATACATGTTTTGAACTTGGTTTAATGCTGGTATTTGGCTATGAAATGCTGATGATGCATAGTTTATTAATGTTTTTTAACATTGTTAAATGCAAAGTTTATTGCATTTGTAAGTTGTTTTGATTGATGCATAAGAAAAAGTGAGTTGATGTTGATAAAATGAATTATATTGACAAGTGATGGAATGAAAATGGTTTGAAAATGTTACCGGATATAGTTGCCAGTCATAGGATTGATAGTGCACTATAAAAAGTCGCCTTGGATGTTAAGGGGTTTTGATCCGGGTACCGAAAACTCCATCCAAGTACCCTAATGGTTGAGGGGTTTAGATCTTTGCACCAAAGACTCCCGTTAGTGGTTTATGCGTCCAACTGATGTGTGGGGTTTAGAATGTACCTTTGATTCCGGTTGTTATGGCATGAAGTGTTGGAACACTTATTGAATCTGTGTATCAGATGTTATTTTTTGTAATATGGAATTTGGTTAATGATCACTTGCAAGCCAATATAATTGTTAATGTATCATAAGATGGATTATGTTGTTTAGTATTAATTTAAACATGTTTTACTCTTTAAGCCTTGCATTGGTAGTATGCATGGGAAAGATTAAATTGAGGGTAGCAAATGAGACTTTGTTGTTGAATCCATGATACATGTTGCATATGGTTCAATATATTGTTTTAGAAAAATGTTAAGTACATGGTTTAAGCAAGGCATGGTGTTAATGGGTTGATTTAAAAGTATTTTTGGAAATTGGTTTTCAAAAGAAGTGTAGGATGAACTCCCTTTTTGAGAATGTTGTAATGGTTGGTTTGGTTTTGCTTGAGGTTTAAAGTGCTTGAGATGTGGATGGTTTTATGTTTTGGATGTTGATTAGGGAGCATGCCTATAGACTTGGTGATTGATTGTGCTATGATTGCTAGGGTGGTTTATTATGCTAGATTGATGTTGTTAAGCATGCCTATGATTTAATACAATGTTTAGAGATACATTAAGGTTGTTTTAAGTGAGCCAAAGTGTCATATGTTAGACCTATAGGTCATTACAGGCCTCTGCGTACCAGTACGGGTACCTCAGGATCGGTATGCAGGGTCCTATTGAGGCTCAAATTGTCATGTAAAGCTACGGATACCGGTACGCTTAGGCACTATATCGGTATGCCTTAATGAAAATATATGTTAGTGCTGGTACACGGGTTTGAGTATTGATACGATCCTTTCAATTTTAACAGTCGTATCGGTACACGGGGTACCGTATCGGTATGCTATTTGATTATTGGAATTTTGATTTTTGAGAAAATATGGAGGGGATCGATAAGGGTCAAAGTTGTATCGGTACAGGTTGGTCAACACACCGTATTAGTATAGGCACGAGTGTATCGGTACGCTAAGCCGTTATGTCTATTATTTCGTATCGATACGGGCTTTCCTATATCGGTACGCTATGCTAATTTTATGTAATCTTGTTTTGCTGAAGTTTGGAAGTTTTGCCAATTAGTCCCTGATTGTTATGGATGCAATTGAATGAATGTGGATATTTATTTTGAGCTAGAATTTAACCTCTGAGCATGTAATGCAACTAATTAAAGATTGGTAATTCAAAACGTAACAAAAACCCTGTAATTTGTAAAAATTACATTCTAGTCCCTAATGTGAATTATTGTGTAATTGGGCTCTATTTCACAACCGGTTTCAAATGTAACATTTTTGGTGAAGCTCGAATATTTAGGAAGTTAGTATTTTGCATCTAAACAAGTTAAAAGAAAAAAATGAATGAACTGGTTTAGGTAATTTAGCTCGGGTTTGCTTCAGCAAACCTAATGTGATCCTTTAAGTTTAGTTTCGGCTAGTCCGAGCTAAGGGGGTTATATTTGATGGTATCAGAGACAGGTTTACGAAAAATTGGGATGTTGTCGGTGTTTGTATAATGTTGTTTGCTATGCACGGTGATTGTTTATACGTATGGTGTTTGAATTATGCTATGTTGGGGTATTTTTGGGACACATTGCCTTATTACTATGTATGTGAAATGATTTTGATTTGAAATGGAAGCCTTGGATCCTTGCTTGTAGTTGGCCTAATTGATTTTGTTTTGGTATAATTATCATGCCTTAGATATGTAAATATACGATGCCATCGAGGAGATAATTGCGATCTAGCAGAAACGTTGTTGCCAAAAGGCAGGGAGTTAAAGGCGAGATTTTACATCCTGATGGATTGCCGCCTCCTCTGCCTAATCCACCTAAGGGAGTGGAGCAAGTACCACCTTCACCACCTGGTCCAGTTTTTGGTGACATGATGCCTTTGGTTCTGGCGATGACAGGAGTTTTCCAGGCCGCGATGACTAGAGTTCATGTGCCTGCACCGGCACCTGCTGCTGCTAATATGGGATTGCCATTAGAGCATCTACGCAGTCTCGAAAGAGTGGAGTTTAGAAGGTTGACACCTGAGGCATCCGAAGAGTGGTTTGCCAGTACAGACCGTATTTTGGATCAGATATGATGTAATGATATACGTAAGATGGGATGTGTTGTATCCCTGTTGCAAGGTGATGTATATAGTTGGTGGACCATTGTGATCATGGGCATGGAAGCCGGTGATGTAACCTATGAATTTTTCCAAGCTGCCTTCAAGAAGAGGTATGTGGGAGTTAGATTCTTAGAGGAAAGGAAATGTGAGTTTATGGCCTTGGTTTAGGGTAGTGTGACAGTATTCGAATATGAAGTGCAATTCCTAAGTCTAAGCCAATATGCGCCTGAGTTGGTGCTAGATGAGAGGCATCGTTGAGAACAGTTCCGATATGGTTTGGTGCAGGATGTTAAAACATACATGTTGGCCACTAATTACACTAATTTTGTCGTGTTGGTTACACGAGTAAAGGATATTGAGAAGAGTTTAGGTTTATCTTATCATTCTGGAGGTTCAAACTTGGGGAAGAGAGCTATGGATTTTGGTTCTGGGGGTGGTCAGTCTAAGAGTCACCGTGATAGGAGGTTTCGTCTGAACACAAGACGTGGTGGAGATGGTACAAGATGAGGATCAAATGAACAAGGTCCTCAGGTCTGGTCTGTGCATAATGTATGTTGGGTCTATGGATTGAGGGATCATCTGAGGCGAGACTGCCCACATTTGGCCAGAGAGGGGCAGGCTTCTACAGTTATGGCTGCCAATTCTTGTTGGAGTTGTGGGTCGGCAGAACATGTGAGACGTGATTGTCCTTTGCTTGCTAGAGGTAGGCAGGCACAAGCACCTGTGGTTGCACCACCTAAAGGCCGTGGGCTCGGTCGTGGTACCTTCCAACAGAGGGAAGTGGGATAGAAGACTGTGGCACATACAGTGGTAGTTCGACCCGAGGATAGATTCTGGATCTACGCATTCATATGTTTTGCATAGGCATGCACATTTTCTTGGTATACCGATAAAAATGCATAATGTGAGTATGCAAGTAATGAATTCTTTTGGAGAGATGAATGATACGAAAAAGTTGTATCAGAGATGTCCTCTGATGATTCAAGGACATGTGTTTGCGGCTGATCTAAAGAGTTGTCGTTCCATAGTTTCGATATGATCTTGGGTATGGATTGGTTGTCTGAGCATCGGGCAGTGGTCGATTTTAAGACCAAGCGGGTTTCGTTGAAACTTGTTGATAATTATGAGGTTGTAGTGGTGGGTGAGAATGTTAAGATCTTATCCAATGCGGTTTCGACTTTGGAAGAACAAAAGTTGCTAGAATGTGGGTGTCAGGCATACCTAGCCTATGTTATAAATTTGAATGTGGAGGAAGTGCAGAATAGGGATATTCGTATTGTTTGTGACTTTCTGGGTGTTTTTCCAGAAGAGTTACCTAGGTTGCCACCAACAGGCAGGTGGAGTTTTGCATTGAGACCTATGCTGATTCGGCTACAGTGTTGATTGCACCATATTGCATAGCACCAAATAAGTTGAAAGAGTTAAAGACGCAACTCCAGGAGCTGTTGGACCATGGATTTATCCAGCCTAGTGTTTCGTCGTGGGGAGCACTGGTGTTGTTTGTGAAAAAGAAAGATGGCACTTTGAGGATGTGCATTGACTATCGGTAATTGAATAAGTTGACGATTAAGAACAAGTATCATTTGCCGCGAATTGATTCGATCAGTTCTGGGGTGCTACGGTGTTCTCTAAGATTGATTTGAGAACTGAATATTATTAGTTGAAGGTTAAAGACAAAGATATGCCGAAGACTGGTTTTCGTACGAGATATGGGCATTATGAGTTGTTGGTGATGCTGTTTGGGTTGACAAATATGCCTGTAGTGTTTATGGATATGATGAACCGGGTGTTCCATAAATTCTTGGATCAATTTGTAGTAGTGTTCGTTGATGATATTATTGTGTACTCTCGTACCAAGGAGGATCATGATCGACACTTACAGATTGAGTTGAAGACCTTGTTGGATAATCAGCTTTATGCCAAGTTGAGCAAGTGTGAGTTTTGGATAAAGAATTGGTTTTTCTCGGCCATGTAGTTTTTGCGGAAGGTATCTAGGTGGATCCAAAAAGGTAGAGGCAGTTGTGGGTTGGAAGCAACCAAAGTCAGTGATGGAAGTTCGTAGTTTCTTAGGTCTAGCTAGTTATTATCAACGTTTTATGGAAGGATTTTCAAGGGTTTCTACTCTGTTAACCAAGTTGTTGCAAAAGGATGTGCGGTTTGAGTGGATGAAAGCTAGGCAACATGCTTTTAAGAGGTTGAAGAAAGCTTTGACGCAAGCTCTAATCTTGATTCAGCCTGAGTCAGGGAAAGATTTTGTGGTCTATATTGATGCATCCTACGTTGGGTTAGGGTGCGTGTTGATAGAAGATGGGAAAGTTGTGGCTTATGCATCGAGACAGTTGAAGGTGCACGAACGCAACTACCCTACGCATGATCTTGAGCTCATTGCAGTAGTGTTTGCGTTGAAGATATGGAGGCATTACCTTTATGGTGAGAAGTGTATTGTATACATGGATCACAAGAGTCTGAAGTATTTGATGTCGTAAAAGGAGTTAAATCTCAGGCAACAGAAGTGGTTGGAGTTGCTGAAGGATTATGATTTAACAATTGAGTACCATACTTGAAAATACTTTGCCCCTTGGATCTCTTCTTGCTTACTTGTTGTCTGGTAATGCTTATCACTCTGTATTGATGAGAAAGGAGAGCGTAAGCTATAAGCTTAGTGAGGAAATCTCAAAAACACTTATCAATGCATTTAAAATCATTTTATTTCAAATCAAGTTTATAATGTTCATGCCAAAATCATCTCATGCTTCTATAATCTCTTCAAATATGCACATTTAAATCACTTGCAACACATGTATCATGGATTTCTATCATAAACCTCAATTTAAGCTTCATATGAAAAAAATCTCTAAATAGCATGCTTAAAGAGCATCTCATGTATAAACCATATTATACAAAACATAATCCAATTCTTTTGATACATTATCTCATATATTGGCATTCAAGTGATTCAAAACCAAGTATCATTCTATTTTACAAAAACACATCGGATACACGAATTTCCCAAGTGGTTCCTTCGACCACTTCACATACATCCTCCAAACGGAGCAGCCCTCAACGGTTATGATAAATCCACCAGCGGTAGAATTGGCACACTCTTGACCCCTCGACCGCTGCGGTTCTCATGGTGGAGCATGGCACACTCTTGACCCCTCGACATACATGAGGTGACTTATTATAGTGCACTTTAAACCCTTTGTCTAGCCAACTATATCCGATAACATTTTAATCACATCCATTTGCCAATATACTCTATCAAAACATGTTACCTCGTTGTTTTACATATGCATCAAATCAAACCAATTCCCAATACAATAAACCATGTATTCTAGCATCCTCAAAACTCTTTTCATAAATTATTTGTAATACTCAATAATCATCACATATGATCATTTGCAGCATCTTTCGTTTCTGAAACATGCATATAACAGTAGGTAAACCAAATCATAATCATGTGCATGAGATTGTATTTTGAAAAACTGAAAACGAGAGCAAGATCTACCAATGCTTACTTCCAAGCTTAGACAAGTGTTTTATACTTAATCTAAACTCCCAAAAATCATCTTCAAACCTTTTAAAAGCAGTAAACAATGTTTCCACTCACCAACAACACAAAGCCCTATTGCTGTTGCGAGAATCAAGCTTCTTCAACCTCTCCAAAAGATAATGAATCCAACTCTACTATTTTACCCAATCAAAAATAAAGGATTAATGCACTTCCATGCATCTCTAATTTCCAGCAACCATCAAACACAACTTTGCCTCACTAAAACCATCAAACACTTCCTTTAAACAATCGAAATCACAACCAAACTCCAACTAAACAAGGCCTAGCCAAATCCTATTGATTTTAACATCTTAGCAACATTAATTAACATCTAAAAACATCTTTATAACATCCTTATACCTCCAGCAACCGTACAACACCAAGATCACTTCAAAATCTAACTATTTACAACTTAGAAAATTAGCAATTCACCTAGTTTCGGGATTCCTTTATTAAGCTCATCATATAACATTAAAACACATATTTAAAGTGATCTAAATCAATTAGAATCAACACAAATCAGATCCATATCAAGATTCATCAATTTCCACATCAAAACTCAATTTAAATGCCATATTCATGATTTAATCATAATTCCATAATAAATCAGTTGTAAAGGATCAAGAACTTGGGAATTTCATTAAATAACCTTTAACTAGAGGAGAAAAATGAAAATCACCTCTAATTACTGATTTCTCCCTCAATTGGCAAAGATTGGATGAAAACCTCAAGAAACCAAGTAGATTTTGATGCAGAAATCAAAGGATTCAAGTAGGAAATCAAAATGAAATCAAAAGAGATTGATTCCTGAGAATTTTGGAATAAAATTTATAGTTTGTCTGCTGAGAAAGTTGAGAGCAAAAGTAGTCACATAAGAAAATGAAATTGGTTAATTAAAATCCTTTTAATAAAATCCCTTGTATTTTTATTTATTAAACATTTTAAAAACCCTTTAAAATAGCCTAAATTAAGCGAAACTGATTAAAAACTTTGGTAAATTAGCTCCTAAAAGATTCAAAGTTTTGACCCTTTTACGATTTAGTAACCAAAATAGTTTTGAAACTTTACATTTTAGTCACCAAACCAAAATGACCCAAAATATGATTTTATTCCTTCAAATTGAACTTTCCAAAACCCTTAGAATATAAATTAAACATTTTCTAATATTTTTTCATATTTTATTTTAACCAAAAAACATTTATTAAGAATTAATTCTCGAAACTAACTCGACTCGCCTAATCTGATTCGCCTGAACCGTCTAATCGATCTATCTATCTTCTAGGCCCAAATTTGGGGCGTTACAATAGGGCTAGCAGGATTAGGGGTTTTATTGGGTTAAGTTCGAACAAGTCGGATCGAATTAATCGGTTAAATGCGTCTTGGGTAAAATAAATACTTTAAAAATTGGAATTTTGTTAAATTGGTGATGGTTTAGGGTTCTAAATTTTTTTACATATTTTATTAAACATTGTGGTATTTTAATTAAAGGCTGATTAAATCAATTAATGTGACATTTTAATTTTAGTGACTAAATTGTAAGATTTGCAAAACTATTTTTATAGTGACTAAATTGTAAAAGGGAAAATACTAAGAATCCTTATAGAGCTATATTTTCTAAATGTTTTAATGGATTATACCACCTTAATTGACACGAGGTTTTGATGGTTAATTAGTTTCTTAAAATTATTTTCATATTTTCCCAATTTCTCAAGATTTTCTCTTCATATTTTCTCTCATTTTCTCATCAATTTCTTTATCATAATTTTTAGAATTCTTGATGATTTTAAATGGGAAATATATCATTTTATTTCTCTTTCTTTCTTTACAAAACCTTACAAATAATTTCTAAAAGATCTCTTCAATTTCCATTTTTTCAAAAAAAGTTACGTCAAATTTTGGTGGAAAGCTCTTAAAGGTAATTTTATTATTATATCTTAAAACTAAGGTTCTTTATTGATATTTCCTAGTAATTGGCTCTTTTTTATTGTTTTAAAACTTGATTTTGCAATTTAATTCAAGAAATTGTTATTTAATGGTGATTTTGGTGTTTTGCATGAATTCTTAATTAAGAAGATGAATGTTGGTGATTTATATTGGGTTAATCCATATTTTAGTTGTATAAACATTATGTTAAATTAGGTTTTTGATATAAATCCCGAAACTATTTAATTTCTTAATTTTTAAGGTGATATTGGTTAGTTTTGGGGCTGTTATTGTTGATCAATGATTGTTGGAGGTATAAGGATGTTTTGATTATGTTTATGGATGATAATTGATGAGTTTTAGATGATATAATCATATATTTGTGTTTTTTTGTTGATTGGATGAGATTATAGGGTGATTTCGACATTTTCGGATAGATTTTTGGAAGAGTGTTGATAAGGATGCAGGGGATGTTTATGGCTGTGGCTGGAATGCATTTTGATGCATTATTCCTCTATTTTTTATGTTTTATAAACAAAGTAAGTCCAATGAGAATTTGCCTTGTAGTTACCGGATCACTTCGGAACTTGTGACGCATCGACAAGCAAGAGCGTATCGGTGAGAGTAAAAGTGTTTTGGAACTCTAAAGAGATTTGAATTATGTCTTTGGGAGTTTAGATAAATCCCCTAACAAGCTTAACTAAGCTTGAAAGTAAGTTTTCCTAATTTCTCCATTTGAATACCGGTTATTATGAAAGCATGATTTACATGTTTTGATTTAAAAGCATGAGCTGAAATACTTACTGTTTTTATGCATCATTATATGTTATGCAATGGTTTATCAAGCATGAGGATGGTTATGTTCACCAATATAAGTTTCCAAAAAGGAATGTCATAGTTGCCAAGTCTAATGCCTCGAATTTGGACCTAGAAGATAGATAGATAGATTAGACAGTTCGGGGGAACCGAATTAGGTGATTCGGGCTAGTTTCGGAAATTAATTCATAATAAATTTTTTTTGTTGAAATAAAATATGGAAAATACTAGAAAATGTTTAATTAATATTCTAAGGGTTTTGGGAAACTCAATTTGAAGGAATAAAATTGGATTTTAGGACATTTTGGTTTGGTGACTAAAATGTAAAGTTTTCAAAATTGTTTTGGTGACTAAATCGTAAAAGGGTCAAAACTTAGAATCTTTAAGGAGCTAATTACCAAAGTTTTTAATCAGATTTTCCCCTTAAAGGCTATTTTAAAATGGTTTTTAAAAGGTTATTAAATAAAAATAAAAGAGATTTGATTAAAAGGATTTTTAATAACCAATTTCATTTTCTTACATAACTACTTTTACTCTCAACTTTCTCTGCAGCCAAACTATAAATTTTACTCTAAAATGCTCAGGATTCATTCTTTTTTTTTATTTCCTTTTGATTTCCTAATTGACTCCTTTGATTTCCACACCAAATCCTATTTGCTTTCTTGAAGATTTCACTCAAATCTTGTCAATTAAGGGAGAAATCAGCAATTAGAGGTTATTTTCGATTCACTCCTCTAATTAAAGGTTCTTTACTAAAATTCCAAGTTCTTGATCCTTTACAATTGATTTTTGTTATGAGTTTATGATTAAATTATGGTTATAATGTTTTGATGAGAAATTTGATGGATCATGATAATGGATCTTTTTTGTGTTGATTCTAATTGATTTAGATCACTTGTAAGATATGTTTCAATGTTATGAAAAAAGATTAATAAAACAAATCCCGAAACTAAGTGAATTGCTAATTTTCTAGGTTGTAAATAGTTAAATTTTGAGGTGATCTTGGTGTTGAAAGGTTGTTGGAGGTATAAGGTTGATATATTGCTGTTTTTGGATTTTAATTTATGATTTTATGATGTTAAAATGGTTAGGTTTTGGCTGGGCTTTGTTTAGGTTGAGTTTAGTAATGATTTCGGTTGTGTTAAAGAAGCGTTTGATGGTTTTTAGTAAGGAGAAGTTGGGAAGATGTGTTTCAGTGTTTAGAGATGCATGGAAATGTATTAATCCTCTGTTTTTGTGTGGATGAAATAGGGGAGATGAATCCTTCATCTTTTGGAGAGGTTCTGGAGGCTTCAAAAGCTTGATTTCGCATCGGTTAGTGGAGCGTTGGGTTGTCAGCGAGTGGAAACATGGTTTACTACTTTATAAAGGTTTGAAAATGAATTTTGGGAGTTTAGATTAAGTTTGAAATACTTGTCTAAGCTCAAAAGTATGTATTGGTCGTTCTCACTCTCTTTTTCGGTTTTGTAAAATACAATCTCATGCACATGATTATGATTTGGTTTACCTACTGTTATATACATGTTTAAGAGATAAAAGATATTGCAAATGATCATATGTGATGATTATTGAGTATTACAAATGATTTATGAAAAGAGTTTTGATGATGCTAGAATACATGGTTAATTGTATTGGGAATTGGTTTGATTTGATGCATATGTAAAGCAGTGAGGTAACATGTTTTGATAGAGTATATTGGCAAGTGGATGTAATTAAAATGTTATCAGATATAGTTGGCTAGCCATAGGGTTTAAAGTGCACTATAATAAGTCGTCTCATGTGTATCGAGGGGTCAAGAGTGTGACATGCTCCACCATGAGAACTACAGTGGTTGAGGGGTCAAGAGTGTGCCAATTCTCCTGCTGGTGGATTTATACATCAAAACCGTTGAGGGGTAGTAGTACCGTTGTAATACCTAAAATTTTTTGGTTAGTGACCAAAATGTAAAACTTGAAAAGTTTGGTGACCAACATATAAAATTCAAAAAGTTTGGTGCTAAAGTGTAAATTTTGAAAAGTTTAGGGACTAAGTTGTAATTTTCAAAAGTTATGTAATTTAGTCCCATAAATGAATAGTTCACCCCCAAGAGTGGCATTTTCGTGTTACCCAAGTTTTTGATACAGAGTTTGTATTAAGAGCTTTAAAGTTCAGGAAAAAATCTAGATAATCGGATTTAATCGAATAAATAAGAAATCTTTTATGAGATATTTTATTAAAATAAGCCAAGGGTAAAAGGGTCATTTTCATGTCTTATTTTAATGGAAATTAATATGGACCATTGGATTAAAGATTACTTTTCCATGTTTAATCTTAGCCATTGGATGAAAAATGGCAAGATGGTAATTTTTGAAGATAGCAAGGACAAAGTTGGTAATCACTAACTCCTTGGATTAATTTTGGCCATTGGATGCATAAGAGGGACATGTGGCAAGACATGAAGCCTTGGATGTAAAGGGCAAATTAGTTATTTTAGCATAAAAGGGATTTTTAATTTAAAATTCCATAAATAAATGACAAATGGCCTAAATTAAAACAAAAAGAAAAATCAATACTTTTCTTCTATTTTCCCTCAAGTGTTCGAAAGCTTCATAAGGTAAGGGGAAAAATTTTGAATTCAATTTTCAAGCTTATTTCTTTGGATTTTGAATGAAAGCATGAAACAAAGAATTAATCTCCATGAAATTCTCTATCTCTTGGTACCATTTATTCATGTTTTCCTTACTTAAAACCTTAGTTTTGAGAAATTGATGGATAAAGGGGATGTTGAATTAGGATGAATTAAGGTTAGTTTTTGATGAATATGATGTTGTGGAATCATATTAAAGCTTGTATGATGTTTGAAACTGCATGGAAATAGCTAAACCCTAAATTGTTCAAAGTTAGGGTTTTAGTATAAAAGTTGAATTTGGAGTGATTTTGATTTGGGAATGATTGTGAAAGCTTGGAAATGATGTTTAAGTGTTAATTGGACTAATTTGGAAACTTGGAAAAGTCATAGGGATGATTTCGGCAATTTGTAAGAATTAGGGGAAATTATGGAAAATTTTCCATAAAATTGGAAATGTTGAAATTATGATTTTACAAGCTTTAAAATGTCATTTGGACCATTTTAGAAGTTTGTAAAAACATTGGGACCACTTTAAAAATCTTGAAAAGATTAGGGACCAATTCGACAATTTGGAAGAATTTAAGGACTAAAGTGAAAAATTATTTTCATGGAAGCATTATGCTGGAATGAATGTTAAATGAGTTATAAATCATTCTTTGAGTAAATGTTGGAAGAAATACAAAGTATTGAGGATGAAATGACTTATGTCATGAAACTAATATTTGGCAAATATTATGGTGTTTGTAGGAAAATTATTCCATATATTGTTTATGTGTTAGTAAGATACTAACATATAATTTGGAATGTACTTATGGTATTTTTAATAAACTTGTAGACTGCGAACAAAATCGAGATGGAATTAGCAATCGAGGAAAGGAACGGGACCAAAGTTGAACTTAGTGAGGCTAGTTGGATATTGACAAAGTATAAAGTGTCAAGGTGAGTGCATTTTCATGCATGGATAATATTATGATTATCATTTGGAAGACTTGTGATAAGTCTACCTTATTAATAATTGTTTGATAGTTATATCGTGAACTTATATTTGACATGTTGAGAATTGTCAAAGATAGAACTATGATGCATTTGATCACTAGATATATCAGGTATGTATGTTTATGGTATTTCCAGTATGAAGTGTCTTAGCTTGAAATCATGATAATTATATTACCATGGATGATTTGAATATGGAATTGGAAAGTATGCCCAAGTAAGTTACTGAGGTATAGAGTATAGTTGGCATGCCATAGAGTCCAACGGTTTAGCACTTTGGTGCGGTTTATTAACACTTGGGTATGGCTCTTTAGCACTTATGTGCGGTCTCTTAGCACTTAGGTGCGGCGTATTAGCACTTTGGTGCAGTTTTGACTCGTGTACTCAAGTCCTCAAACTATGTTGGGTAATAATTTATTTGATAATAAATGGTTAATAAATTAGACAGTAGGTGAACTCTCGGATAATAGTAATAAATGGTAAATAATTTAGAGAGTAGGTAAACTCTCGAATAATGGCAATGATATTAATAGGATTTATGAATTCGGATTATATTATGTTAATATTTGATTATCATAAGGGAAATAAAGGAATAGTGATCAAACTGCATGTTTATTATATTATTGTTATAATTCAAGCATGTTGATTTATGTTAAATAATTATAATGCCTCACTAAGTATATACTTAACGTGTTATAGTTTCCACGCATAGGTAGTAATCCTGGACGGGAGTAAGGCGTATCAGCATCATCATCCAGAGGGATAATAGTCATATCGGTAATTTACATCTTTGATGTATTTTGATTATCTCTAGTTGGCATGTATAAAATAATAGTATCTCGCTTTAACTAGTCTAGATATGGTTTGTAATATTAATATCTAGATAAGTGGTTACTTTATAACGTGGATTATATTAGTTTAAAGAAATTACTAGTAATGGAAATCGGGTAAAGTTATAAATTTGATTTTTAGAGTAATCAAGATCATTTTTAACTTTGGCAGTTTTCTTAATTAATATGTGCAGTTATAAACTGGTAAGTTGCTGCCTGAAAACAGAAGCTATTTGATGGGTTAAAAATTAGTAATTGGTTTTACGTGATAAACTAAAATTTTTAAAAATTGCTATTTTTGATTAAATAAAGTAGTATAAAATACGAATAAATATTAGGTGACATTCCATACTAGTATTAAGAATTAAATATTGGTAAGGGTGTTACATTTATTGGTATCAGAGCTACAGGTTTAGCCGGTTCTTGATAGTAAATGAGTCTCTGTAGAAAGTCAGAGTTATATACATGCCACTACGATATCTAAAATTACTGATATTGTATAGGATTATGATGATGCCAGATATTGGGTAGATTACTCCTTACTTATTTTAGAAAATACTGACATGAACAGATGTCAGATTATCGGGAATCTCGACAGGCTGTTGAGCAGGATGTGCCTGCTCAAAGTGAAAGTAATGAGGTGAATCAGAATCCACCTCATGTTCAGCAAAATGTAGAGCAACCGGCTCAGTAGAATGTAAAGCAATAGGCTCGGGAACAAAGAAATATATCGGTGCAAGATCAAGGCTTATTTTTGCAATCCTTGGATGTGATCATAAATCAGCGAGCACCAGTATCAGTCCCTAAGGAGTTAAGGAAAATTAGAGCACCAGAATTCCGAGGTGATACTGATGCAGATCTGATGGTTGCTGATTACTGGTTAAATGATGTCAAGATCATGTTAAGCAGAATCCCTTGTGATAATCAAGGAAAATTGGAAGGAGTAGTATCCCTTCTGATGGGATAAGCCAGTGTATGGTGGAACGTGATAACTACACAAGTACCTCCGGAGCGAGTTGCTTGGGAATTATTTCTTCGG
The DNA here is from genome assembly GCA_019671005.1 of Hibiscus mutabilis. Lineage (NCBI taxonomy): Eukaryota > Viridiplantae > Streptophyta > Magnoliopsida > Malvales > Malvaceae > Hibiscus > Hibiscus mutabilis. The sequence goes on from CM033732.1 coordinate 21,767,614, forward strand.
GAATTCAAAGAAAAGTATATTGGAGACATATTTATCAAAGATATGAGACAGCAATTTATGTAGCTAAAACAGCATGGCAGATCGGTTTATGAATACGAATGCGAATTTAATAGACTGAGCCGATTTGCGACGAAATTTCTCCTAACCGAAAGGTCTAGAATTGACAGATTCATAGCTGGGTTGGATTCTCAATATAAGAGGATATTGGTTTCTCGTAACTTTACTACTTTTTAAGAAATGGTGAACCGAGCCAAGGCTATAGAAAAAGTGGACCTCGAGGAGAAGGCAGAAAAGTTGATTCAGACCGAGAAAAGGTCTGGAGGTTCATTTGTTGCATCATCATTTAAACGCAGTAAAGGAATGTCACAGCAGCATCCTGCAGCATTAGCCTTTTCAGTTAAAAAAGGGTATACAGGAGGAAAATTGAAGCAGCCTCAGATGAATACTGCAGGTACTCGAGGTTCTGGAATTTGCCCAATTATAGAATGTGAGCATTGTGGCAAGAGGCATCCTGGTCAATGCTGGTTGATCGGGGCATGTTCCCATTGTGGACAAGCTGGGCATTTCAAGAAAAATTGTCTGAAGCTTTATCCGCATCAGTTTGCTGCAGTGCCTCAGAGGGGCAAGGGAAACAAAGGTGGAAAACTAGGAACATCTGCATCAACACCCAATCAAGAAAGTAGAGCTACAGCTCGGGTATACAACATCAAAATTGTTGATGATCGAAATGATGCAGAGATCGTTGTAGGTATGATCAAACTCTTTGGTAGATCTATTTTTACATTAATTGATCTGGGCTCTACCCATTCATATATTAGTTCTAAAGTAGTACTTGAAAGAAATATACCAGTAGAACCAATTTCGAGTGAGGTAGTTGCTATTAATCCCCTAGGATAAAGCACCAAAGTAGTTCGAATATGCAAAAAGTGCCCTATAAGGATCCAAGGAAGAGAGTTTCTAGCCAGTCTTATGGAATTACCTTTCTAAGAGTTTGAAGTTATTCTTGGAATGGATTGGCTATCGGCATATGATGCTACGGTTGAATGCCGATTAAAAAGGGTAGTCTTAAAGGAACTAGATGGTTCGAAAATAATATTTAAGGGAGAAAATTATTTGAACCATAAGATTATAGCTGTATTTGTTGAAAAGTCATTATCACATGAGTGTGAAGCTTATTTAGCTCATGTGATAAATGCTTCAGAGACAAAGATAGATCTAGAAAATATACCCACGGTGCAGGAATTTCTAGATGTTTTTCGGGATGAATTGCCGGGATTACCTCTGAATCGAGAGGTGGAATTTGGTATTGATGTGTTTTCGGGAACAGCACCAATATCAATAGCACCTTACAGAATGGCTCCTACAGAACTCAAAGAACTGAAGGCTCAATTACAAGAATTATTGGATAAAGGTTTTATACGACCAAGCATATCACCGTGGGGAGCTCCCGTCCTATTTGTGAAAATTAAAGATGGATCAATGAGGTTATGTATGGATTACCGTCAACTTAATAAAGTGACGGTGAAGAATAAATATCATTTACCAAGGATTGATGAACTCTTTGATCAACTTAAAGGAGCAACGGTGTTTTCTAAAATTGATCTTCGATCGGGGTATCATCAATTGAAGATCAAGGAAGCAGATATCCCCAAGACAACTTTCAGAACTAGATATGGGCATTATGAGTTTGTGGTAATGCCTTTTGGACTTACAAATGCACCGGCAGCTTTTATGGATCTGATGAATCAGATATTTCAGCCATATTTGGACCAGTTTGTGGTGGTATTCATATATGATATATTGGTTTACTCAAGAACCAAAGAGGATCATAATACTCATCTTCGAGTTGTTCTCCAAATCTTATGAGAAAAGAAGTTGTATGCAAAGCTGTCAAAGTGTGAATTCTAGTTATCAGAAGTAAATTTCCTTGGGTATATAGTTTCAGCTGAAGGAATTCGAGTTGATCCTAAAAAGGTTCAAGCAATCCTTGAATGGAAAGTTCCTAAGAATATCTCCAAAATGAGAAGCTTTTTGGGATTATCTGGTTACTATTGACGGTTTGTGAAAGATTTTTCAATGATTGCCTCTCTGATAACCAAGCTGTTAAGAAAAGATGTATCATTCGTTTGGATGAAAAAATGTCAAGAAATATTTGATCAACTAAAGAAGGTTCTGGCAAAAACTTCTGCTTTAGTGCAACCAAAACCTGGAAAAGAATTTGTAATTTATAGCGATGCCTCCCATGATGGGTTGGGATGTGTGCTGATGCAAGAAGGAAAGGTGGTAGCTTATGCTTCACGGTAACTCAAAACTCATGAGAGAAACTATCCCACTCATGATTTAGAGTTTACTGCAGTGGTGTTTGCTCTAAAAATTTGGCGACACTACTTATATGGTGAAAATGCTATATTTTCACTGACCACAAAAGTTTGAAGTACTTGTTATCCCAAAAGGAGCTCAATTTGAGGTAGAGAAGATAGATAGAATTAATCAATGATTATGATGTAATTATCGATTATCATCCGAGAAAGGCTAATGTGGTAGCAGACGCACTTAGCCAGAAAACATTTTCTGTCTTGAGAGCCCTGAATGCCCAGTTGAAAATGTAGAAAAATAGTGCATTAGTGGCGGAATTTCAAATCAAGCCAACTTTGATAGAGAAAATTAAAGAGTTACAAGCCAAAGATGAGAGGTGCTTGGAAAGAATAAAACAAATAAAAAGTGGTTAATCTAAAGACTTTGAAATAAAGTCTAATTGGTTCTTATATTATAAAGGACGTTTGTACGTTCCTAAAGATGATGAGCTGAAGAAAGAAATACTTTCTGAAGCCCATTACAGCCCTTTAACTATGCATCCAGGTGGAAACAAAATGTATCAAGATGTAAAAAGTCGTTTTTGGTGGTCTGGCATGAAGCGAGCCATCACAGAATTTGTTGTTAAGTGTTTAACTTGTCAACAAGTAAAAATAGAACATCAGGTACCATCTGGATTACTTCAACCAATTTCCATTCCACAGTGGAAATGGGAAAGAGTTACTATGGATTTTGTAACGGGTTTGCCTTTGATACCAAGTAAAAAGGATGCAATTTGGATGATCGTGGATTGATTGACTAAATCGGCACGCTTCATACCAGTTCACACATATTATTCCTTGAACAAGCTGGCATAATTATATATCAAGGAGATTGTTAGATTGCATGGTGTTCCTATGTCTATTATATCGGACAGTGATCCCATGTTCACTTCAAGATTTTGGAGTGCTTTACACGAGGCATTGGGAACTAAATTACATTTTAGTACTGCTTTTCATCCCTAAACAGACGGGCAGTCGGAGAGAACTATCCAAGTATTGGAGGATATGCTTAGAGCGTATGTAATAAATTTTACGGGTTCCTGGGAAAAGTATCTCCTATTGGCAGAATTCGAATATAACAATAGTTATCAATCAAGCATAAAGATGGATCCTTATGAAGCATTATATGGGAGGAAATGCAGAATGCGACTAAATTGGTTTGAGCTTGAGGATCGAAAGGTTATTGGACCGGATCTTGTTCAAGATGTTGAAGATAAGGTAAGAATCATTCAAGACAATCTCAAAGCTACCTCCGACAGACAAAAATCTTACTCAGATCTTAAAAGAAAAGATGTTGAGTTTGAAGTCGGAGATAAGGTATTTTTAAAAGTATCACCCTAGAAAAAAATGTTACGCTTTGGATGAAAAGGCAAACTTAGTCCAAGATTTATCGGCCCTTATGAGATTCTAAAAAAGGTTGGTCCAGTGGCATATCAGTTAGCATTGCCACCCGAGATGAGTAAGATCCATGATGTTTTTCATGTATTCATGCTGAGGAAGTATCGATCAGATTCTTCGCATGTCAATACACCGGAATAAATCGAGATTCAACAGGATTTGACATACGAAGAGGAACCTGTGAGGATATTAGATCACGGAGAAAAATAGTTAAGAAATAAAAAGATTCCTCTAGTCAAAGTTTTATGGAGAAATCACGAAGTAGAGGAAGCTACTTGGGAACCTAAGGAATCAATGAAAAAGTAGTATCCGCATCTTTTTCAACCTAGTACTTAGGAAAATTCAAGGATGAATTTTCTTAAGGGGGAGAATTGTAATACCTCAAAATTTTGGTTAGTGACCAAAATGCAAAACTTGAAAAGTTTGGTGACCAAAATGTAAAATTTGAAAAGTTTAGTGCCAAAGTGTACATTTCAAAAAGTTTAGGGACTAAGTTGTAATTTTCAAAATTTATCTAATTTAGTCCCATAAATGTATAGTTCACCCCCAAGAGTGGCATTTTTGGGTTACCCGGATTTTTGATACAGAGTTTGCATTAAGAGCTATAAAGCTTTAAAGTTCAAGAAAAAATCTAGATAATCAGATTTAATCGAATAATTAAGAAATCTTTTATGAGATATTTTATTAAAATAAGGCAAGGGTAAAAGGGTCATTTTCATGTCTTATTTTAATGGAAATTAATATGGACCATTGGATTAAAGATTACTTTTCCATCTTTAATCTTAGCCATTGGATAAAAATGGCAAGATGGTAATTTTTGAAGATGGCAAGGACAAAGTTGGTAATCACTAACTCCTTGGATTAATTTTGGCCATTGGATGAATAACAGGGACATGTGGCAAGATATGAAGCCTTCGATGTAAAGGGCAAATTAGTCATTTTAGTATAAAAGGGATTTTTAATTTAAAATTCCATAAATAAAGGACAAATGGCCTAAATTAAAGCAAAAGAAAATTCAAGACTTTTCTTCTATTTTCCCTCAAGTGTTCGAAAGCTTCATATGGTAAGGGGAAAAAATTTAATTCAATTTTCAAGCTTATTTCTTTGGATTTTGGATGAAAGCATGAAACAAAGAATTAATCTCCATGAAATTCTCTATCTCTTGGTACCATTTATTCATGATTTCCTTACTTAAAACCTTAGTTTTGAGAAATTGATGGATAAAGGGGATGTTGAATTAGGGTGAATTAAGGTTAGTTTTTGATGAATATGATGTTGTGGAATCATATTAAAGCTTGTATGATGTTTGAAACTACATGGAAATAGCTAAACCCTAAGTTGTTCAAAGTTAGGGTTTTAGTATAAAAGTTGAATTTGTAGTGATTTTGATTTGGGAATGATTTTGAAAGCTTGGAAATGATGTTTAAGTGTTAATTGGACTAATTTGGAAACTTGGAAAAGTTATAGGGATGATTTCGGCAATTTGTAAGAATTAGGGGAAATTATGGGAAAAAATTCCATAAAATTGGAAATGTTGAAATTATGACTTTACAAGCTTTAAAATGTCATTTTGACCATTTTATAAGTTTGTGAAAACATTGGGACCAATTCAGGGATCTTGAAAAGATTGGGGACCAATTCAGCAATTTGGAAGAATTTAAGGACTAAAGTGAAAAATTATTTTCATGTAAGCATTATGCTAGAATGAATGTTAAAATGAGTTATAAATCATTCTTTGAGTAAATGTTGGAAGAAATACAAAGTATTAAGGATGAAATGACTTATGTCATGAAACTAATATTTGGAAAATATTAGGGTGTTTATAGGAAAATTATTCCTATATTGTTTATGTGTTAGTAAGATACTAACATATAATTTGGAATGTACTTATGGTATTTTCAATACACTTGTAGACTGCGAACAAAATCGAGATCGAATTAGCAATTGAGGAAAGGAACGAGACCAAAGTTGAACTTAGTGAGGCTAGTTGGATATTGACAAAGTATAAAGTGTCACGGTGAGTGCATTTTCATGCATGGACAATATTATGATTATCATTTGCAAGACTTGTGATACGTCTACCTTATTAATAATCGTTTGATAGTTATATCGTGAACTTATATTTGACATGTTGAGAATTGTCAAAGATAGAACTATGATGCATTTGATCACTAGATATATCAGGTATGTATGTTTATGGTATTTCGGTTATGAACTGCCTTAGTTTGAAATCATGATAATTATATTGCCATGGATGAATTGAATATAGAATTGGAAAGTATGCCCAAGTAAGTTACTAGGTATAGAGTATAGTTGGCATGCCATAGAGTCTAGCGGTTTAGCACTTCGGTGCGGTTTATTAACACTTTGGTGCAATTTTGACTCGTGTACTCAAGTCCTCAAACTATGTTGGGTAATAATTTATTTGATAATAAATGGTTAATAAATTAGAGAGTAGGTGAACTCTCGGATAATGGTAATAAATGGTAAATAATTTAGAGAGTAGGTAAACTCTCAGATAATGGCAAGGATATTAATAGGATTTATGAATCGAGATTATATTATGTTAATATTTGATTAACATAAGGGAAATAAAGGAATAATGATCAAACTACATGTTTATTATATTATTGTTATAATTCAAGCATGTTGATTTATGTTAAATAATTATAATGCCTCACTAAGTATATACTTAGCGTGTGATGGTTTCCACGCGTAGGTAGTAATCCCAGACGGGAGTAAGGAGTATCGGCATCATCATCCAGAGGGATAATAGTCGTATCGGTAATTTACATATTTGATTTATTTTGATTATCTCTAGTTGGCATGTATAAAATAATAGTAGCTCACTTTAACTAGTCTAGATATGGTTTGTAATATTAATATCTAGATAAATGGTTACTTTATAACGTGGATTATATTAGTTTAAAGAAATTACTAGTAATGGAAATCAGGTAAAGTTATAAATTTGATTTTTAGAGTAATCAAGATAATTTTTAATTTAGGTAGTTTTCTTATTTAAAATGTGTAGTTATAAAATGCTAAGTTGCTGCCTGAAAACGAAAGCTATTTGATGGGTTAGAAATTAGTAATTGGTTTTACGCGATAAATTGAAATTTTTGAAAATTTCTATTTTTGATTAAATTGAGTAGTATAAAATACGGATAAATATTAGGTGACATTCCTTACTAGTATTAAGAATTAAATACTAGTAAGGGTGTTACAACCGTGCTCCAGTTTGAGGATGTATGTGAAGTGGTCGAAGGAACCACTTGGGAAATCCGTGTATCCGATGTGTTTTTATAAATAGATTGAAATGGTTTTAGGTCACTTGAATGCCAATATATGATTTAATGTATCATGAGAAATGGATATATTTTGTATAATATGGTTTATACATGTGATGCTCTTTAAGCTTGTTATTTTGAGGTTTTAGCATGAAAAGGCTTAAATTGAGGTTTATGATAGAAATCCATGATACATGTGTTGCAATTGATTAAAAGTGCATGTTTTGGACAGACAATAGAAGCATGAGATGTTTTTGCATGAGATTTAATATTTTTTGGAAACAAAATGGTTTTAAATGCATTGATGATTGTTTTTAAGAGTCTCTCACGAAGCTTTATAAGCTTACGCTCTCTTTTCTCATCAATGCAGAAAAGTGAACATTTCGGACAGTAAGCAAGCAAGAAGCAATCCAAGGATTTAAGTAATTTCAAGTATGGTTTCATAAATACTTTGTAGTAATAAGAGCAATGTGACCAAGTTGTATTTGGGAGGGTTGCTTTGGTTACTCCCTGTTTTGGACAAGTTTCTTTTGGTTACTCCCTAATGTGACCGGTTTGCATGAAACATGATTAATTAAGGTTTGGTAACTTTGAAATTAAAGAAGTCCTCCTATTTTTTTGAAATTTCAATTTGGTCTCTAAAATGTAATCTTGAGCAACTGAATGTCAATTCGATGCCCAATTTAACTATAAATTTCACTGTTGCTAGCATGATCACCTTAGCACTTAATTATGCATTTAGACAAAAAAAATGGATCGTTTTCTAAGTGACTCGTTCAAGTATGTTTTGGCAAACTCAATATAGCTTGCTCGGTTCAGTCTGGCATCTAGGTCGGGTCAAAGGGGTTACACCAAGGGCAATGTTATTTGCATATGAAATCGGTTTGTTTAATGCATAAGAAAAACAATAAGTAAATGTATTTTAAATGATTATATTGCTATGTTACAGACTAAAAAGGATCATATATAATTGGCATGCCATAGGGTTAAAAGTGCACTATAAAATAAAGTCATTCGCCCGCGACTTTGAGTTAATTGAAAGACGTTATCTTAGCTGCTGGAATCTGTAGCTTTAAGGTAATTGAAAGACATTACTTGGGCTAAAGGCAAGAAGGTAAAAGGTGATTGAAAGAAATCACTTGGTAATCCGAGTATCCGATGAGATTTATAAAGGAATAAAGGTTTTGAACTAGTCACACTAATTGCCAATATATGAGGATAGAAATGAAAAGAAAGAATAAAAGCATGATGCACATGATTTGAACAAGCTTGGCATGTTTGGCAAGAATGAAAGCAAAATACATATCATTTGAATAAGCATGATATATTTTGCAAGAAATACATGGTTTTACAATGGTTTTATATTGCATTGATGATTACTTGTAGAGCTACCTCACTAAGTATGCATTGCTTACACTCCCATTTCATCTTTGTGGAGAAATAAAGATTCAAGGAGGCATTCAAGGCAAAGGGGTCTCAAGGACTTCGTTTATATCAAGTATGAAACTATGTTTTGAGTTTGTGGTTAATAAGGCAATGTGTCATTTCATTTTGAAGGTTTGTAATATGATTTGTGTTGATTTCAAACCATTGTTGTTGCTGGTTTTGATGTCTTTAAAGCATGTTGATGATGGGATTTTTGTTGAACTATGATAGGGTCTTTCATGCTTAGTCATGCCTTGTTATGCAAATTTTGAATTGATGCTTATGTTTGAATTTTGGTAGCATGATCAAGTCGTGTATGACAAGTATGAATGTGTAATAGCATGTTTAGATAGTTTCAAGCCTTGAATTGCATTTGAGTATGTTAATTTAATCAACTAGGAAGCATGCCTCTAGCTTAAATGTTGATGCTTGTGAATGCATGATTGTTGGTTCTAACACGTGTAGATGTAGGCCAGGTATGTTGTATATGTTTATGAAGCATGTTAGAATGTTTAGGGCATATTTGATATGATTTTGGGGGTGAAAAACTAGGCACAATGGACATTTTAGGCCTGCCCGTATCGGTACAGTACCTTTCGTATCGGTACATGGGGCCTGATCAAGACTAGGCAAGTGGAAATTAAGCCTAGGTATCGATATAGTGCAAGCCGTACTGGTATGGCCCTTTGGCTACTGGAAGACATGGGATTGGTATGGTGATTTAGGTACTAATACACCTTTGACCTTATTAGTACGAAATCTCGTATACTGGTACCCGTGGTCGTTTTGGTAGTTAAGAGCATGAGGTAGTTTAGATTCTTACATTTTAGTCCCTAAATGTTTGTATATCAATTGGATTAGTTCGGATGTTCCATTTGAGCTGAAAATTTACACGAATGGATGAAACTGCTTAATCAAGGATAGGTAACCTGGAATTTAGTTAAGTCCTTGTAAGTTTCTAGATTTTTAATTTGGTCCTTAAAATGCTTAATTTTGCAATTGAGTGCCTATATGGTGTTCAAATCGTATGAGATTTAAACCACTACTCGTATGTGATCCTCTCAATTCGGCCCTAGCAACTAGGCTGGGTCGAGGGGGTTACAATTTGAGGGATAATTCTATAATAGGTTGGAAGTTCTCCCGTTTTGGATGTTTTCCCCAATTCATTTTGAAATCATGTGGTAATCTTTGGTAATCTTGTGTTATGTTGATGAGTTGGTGGTACGGGGTTCTTGAGAACCTTTGCTCGTGGTGTGTGGTCGTTGGATAGTTAGGGCATACATCTTGTATGTCATACACATTTTCGTGATGTTAATACATATGATTTCTAATTTAATATTGTTATAAGATGTAAGAGCTTGCATGTTCATTGCCTTTTTGTTGCACGAACTCAAAGGACACACTGAGATCTATAATTCTTCCATCCTTTTCAGATGCATATGGACCTATCGCTTGGTTGCTACTAGCGGATTGTCTAGCCTTTCTCATAATTTGCTAGTATTTTTTCTAGATTGTATTACAATTCCATTTTATTATTGTGGTATGGATTTTCGTATCTATGACGAACAGTAGACATTTTATATCTTTGAGTCTTGGACCTGAAATTATATTTTAAGTATTTGGTTTTTATCCGATTTATGGCATGCATGTTTTATAGTACTTTATAGAGTTTCTAAATTATTATCGTTGTAATAACTAAATATTCCAAGTTCATTTGAAAAAAAAACAAGTGTTAATTTGAAAAATAAGAAAATTGAAGTCATCAGTGGTTACTTGGGTTAGGTAAACCGGACACCAAAAGATAACAAAAGAAAATCAAGTTTTATGGCTCGGGAGTCGGTTACGTGGGGGAATTTTTGCACCCCACAACCTCTAGAATTGAACATAGTTGATTACAAGTTGTCTTAATATTGAAAATAGAGAGTTTGAATTTCATTTAATTTAAGATCCATTTATGAATATGAGTTCATTTTAAAGGTTCCATTATTCCGAGGAATACACAAAGATCGCCATCCATATCTTAGATACTAACCAAGTTTACTTTCTAACAGTGGAACACCACATTAGCATTATATTAAGTCCATGCAAACAATATGAGCAAATTAAAAACATGGCATAACTGAAGGGCATAAAACAAGGCATAAAATAAATATACGTTCAAACAAGGGACTAAACTTAACAAAAAATAAATATGGTATACCTAATGCGTAATTCACCCTTTTTATTTAAGTTAGTTTATTTTTTGTTAATAAAATGACACGTGGCGCATTCTGATTAGCCTGTGAGAATTTTTAACGGAGGTTAACGAATGGGCCATATGAGATCATGATTTTTAGTTCAGGGGCTAAACATCTCAAAAAATACTTTAGGGGGCAGTTCGGGAAAAAGTGCATAGTTTAGGGGGCAAATGGGCCTTTAAGCTGGACCACATATAATGCAAATTACACTCCGGGGTGGGTCAGCGCAAAGTCTTAGGACCATTGTGTGAATAAATAAAATAAAGTTGCAAATGTTAAAGGCATAAAATAAATAAATATGTAAATTAGGACTGCAATGAATTTAAATGGAAAGAAAAAGGATTTAAACATGGATTACTCCCAACCCAAAACAGGCGGCCATTCAAAGCATGCATTAGAATGGAAAAAAGAAAAAAAGAATTGAAGGTAATGATTTTTTAAGTAAGAATTAAGGGTAATAAAATCAGCATTAAATGGCTAAAAATCACTGTTAAAAAGTTTAAAAAAAATAGATTAGGCTTAACTCAAAAATAAGTGTCTAAGCTATACAATTTTTTTAAGATATGTGCCTGATATTTTTTTGCTAAAATATGTACTTAAAGTTTTATTTCGTTAGTATTTTAAAGTAACAACGATAAAAAAATTCATCATCAAATCAGAATTTAACACGTTTCTTTATTTTTATTTTCAATTTTTTATAAAAATTGAAAAAAAGAAATTAATTTATAAAAAATCTAAAAAGTCTTAAAATATCAAAAAAGAGTCTTAAATCCTTAAAACCTCAAACATTAAAATCTCAAATTGACATCACTACCGCCGTCAATAGTCTCGTCGAACCTTGTTGTCGTCGTCACCTGAGGTCACCCCTATTTCTCTCAATCATTCATCGCCGATAATCAACAAGAAGCGTGCCAACCAGACATCGAACGACTTGAACCTTTCACGTTCGTCGTTCGACATCCTATTAACATATCTCCCGCCGATTCAACGATGGGTGATTGGAAAAAATAGGTTTGTGGTCTCCAACGAAGATGATGGTTGGGTCCGACAAAACTATTGGCGGTGACAATGACATTAATTTTGGGTTTGAAATTTTGCAATTTTAGAAATTTTAAAACTATTTTGTAATTTTTAAAAATTTTAGGATAATGTTTAATTTATTTTATTTTTAATTTTTTTAAAAAAATAAAAAACAAAAGTCATGTATGATATTATTGGGCGATGACTTTTTTTAATATTATTACTTAAAAACTTTAAGCATTTATTTCAGTCAAAATATATTAGACACCTATTTAAAATATATATATGATAAATTATATCATAGGTTCGGCTCGTCACGTCATTCATGGTCCCAACCAATAAAAAAATATACATTTCATTAAATTTTTTCATGTCATCTTTTTACTAAGTGAATCTACAATTAATATAAAATGATTTTTAATTTAATTTACAGTAAATCTGAGTGAAGACTCAATTGATAAAAAGATAACATGGAAAAATTTAATGAAATAGATATTTTTTATTGGTTGGAACATGAATGACGTGGCGAGTCGGGTTTATGATATAATATATATATAGATTAGGCATTTATGAGTTAAGCCACTTTTTCTCTCGGTTCTCTCTGGACTCGTATCCAAGCCTGAGACTTTCCAGGCCAGTCATCGGTGGCCGCCTCGAACCATCCTCAACCGACAAAGTAGCCAGTCCGGTGAGATTCAGTCCCTTGTCTTGTACGAGAGAGCCAGAGAGGGGACCATATGATCCCTTGTCTTGGAGTGCTAGCATGGCATGGCATGGCTGGTTACGGGAGCTGATGTGACCGACGTGGTGGTGAAGTGGTTTGGCTTGCAGGTGGCAAATGAAGAGTCACGACGACTGTTTCTGGTATACCAAGGATTTGTGGCGGCAGCATCATTAGGGCACCTTAGGATTAGCCACAAATGTGTTTAGGTTATGGGCTCAATCTGGTTGGGCTTTCCTTAGTGGGTTGTGGATAATTGGGTTAGCTTTGGGTTTAGCTAGGCAGTGTTTTGGGTAATAGGTAGACGGGTACTGCAGTTGGGCCGAAGTCGTGTAGAAGGACATTTAATTAATCAGTAATATCATACCTTTAACTTTCTAACATATTTCACAAACTTATGAAATTTTATATAGTCTTAATAATGTGTGTTTTTCTTAATAAATACGAAATTGAACTTAGTAAGTTATGGTTAATGGATGTGACCATGGAGACTCTGTCATAATGTACAATGTGGATGCATAGGCGGAGCCACATTGACCATTTAGGGTGTCCGTTGACACCCAAAATTTTTAATTTTTTTAGAAATTGTTTTTTTTATATAATTTGTGTATAAAAATAATATATATATAATTGACAGCTTTTTACAAATAAAATGACACCCGTTTATAAATAATTAATTTATCTTAAATATCATTCAAAAAAAATGACACCATTTATATAAATTTCTAACTCCGTTCCTGGGTGGATGGAGTGTCACATTAGATTGTACCAAAGCCTCGTTTTTAACGATCAAACTGTAAGACTTACTAAAAACATGTTTTCAGAATCGAATGATTTTCACATGCGTTAAAAATATTTTGAGAAGAATAATAAGTTTTCAAAAAAATAATACCACAATTATTTTTATGACAGTTCTCTTTGAGTCGGGACTCCAATATCAATATGACAACAGTTATTGTCTATTCACATTTCTAATATCTATTTATATATCGACGGATACTAGAGGTCGTTAACCTCGACGCCTATCTCAGAGTTTTCATTGTCGAGGATCCTTCCTCTGATCTAGATCCATCTACACCATAGAAGAAATATAACTAAAATAATAATTTTTGTAAGAACTTTATAGAAGAAATATATATATCTAAATTATTTTTGTAAGAACTTTATAGAAGAAATATAACTAAAATAATAATTTTTGTAAGAACTTGTCAATGAAATAATAACTCTTATAACTAATATAATGTATATAGATAAATATAAAATATATAACTATAACATTATAAAATATATTAAATTATTTTTGTAAGAACTTTATAGAAGAAATATATATATCTAAAATAATAATGAAAATGATTACATGTTTCCTATGAGTTTTTAACATAAAATAAGACACGTGCAAGAGAAGAGATTTAATGTGGTTTGGTCTTACCTATTTTTATGGATGAGAGAAACAAATAATCCACTATCAACGTAAAAAATACAAAAAGTGCAAATACATGATATCTCATGTATCCCAAACCCGGTGTATCAAAAACAGTCCCGAATTACATCTCTACAGTACACATCGCTGCAACATTGTTGCAATAGTTGTAGAGATCATAAAAGGGGCTACATCTCTTTAAAATAATTCTCTCTAATAATTCTAAAGGTCAAGACCAACTATATGTTTATAGAGCTAAATATTTGGCCATCAAAAAACCTTAACCCATAATAAACATACCTAACTACCAAGTATTTTCCAACCATTAAAATTTCAATAAAATCTAACTTAACTATCAATTTGAATTTAAGTCAATATCTAATAAATTTAATGTTAGAAATATAACTTGTTAAAAAAAATCATAATACAATTTGATAAAAATATGCATTCCGATAGTCTTATATCTTCGACCAAACACAATAGTGTTACATTTTCACCAAACAAAATAATGAAACATGCACAATAATACATCAAATAATATTACATTTCAAAAATCCTATCCTCAAAATAATGTTACATTCCTTAAACCAAAAACCCTAGATATTTTGTTGAAGCACCACATATGACATCATCCCTAATAATAAACTACCGTGCATTTTATGAGTAATTGTACCACTTTTCGACAAAATCAACATAAAGTTAACATAGAAACCTTCCATATAGAAACCTTCCATATAGAAACCTTCCATAGACCGCAGCAACAGTTTTGGTATAATGAAGAAAGAGTGATGTTGAAGTCTATAGCGTAAATTTGGTGCGAGCTATAAGCTCTGGTTTCAATTTCCACAAATTCATAGAGAAAATTATGGTGGCAGACAAGATTACTTTATATAGAGAGAGAAAATGTTAGAATAATGTTTCATACCATAAATGTAAAAGAATTGTTTAATTTTTAAAATATAGAACACTACACTAGTACACTAACAATAACTCCAATTTAAAACCTATTAGACAGGGATGACCGAGGGGTGTTGAAAGGGCAGTTGCACCTCTGAAAAATTTCAAACTGTAATATAGTTTATGTATTTTGATACTTTTATATTCTTGACCAAACACAAAAGTTTTATATTTTCATCAAACAAAATAATGAAACATTCACAATAATACATCAGATAATATTACATTTCAAAAATCCTATCCTCAAAGTGTAGCGATCTCTTTTTCTTTGTTAAAAAAACGAATGGGTTTCGAAGGTGTTTGGGGTCTTCCGGGTATTTTATGAAATAGCTTCCATTGGGGTTTTAGAAAAAAAAACCGTATTATTTAAAAAATGGAGTCGCCACCGGCCACTAAGGTAGGCCGGACACCATAAAAACCAGAGATTTTAAAAATGTCGGGTTCGGAAGTCGATTACGGATGAGGAAGGATTAGCACCCCCACACGCCCAAAATTGGTACTTTAATAATTACCGCTTTATTAATATTAAATTTTTCGGATTAAAGTGACGATTAAATTAAATTTTGGATATAAGTGCGAGTAGATTTTAAGGACCTCGTTATTCGAGAGTAAACTAATAGACCACCATCACCGCGTTTGATACTGGCCACGTTTACGCTCGAATAAAGGGGCACCACATTGACAATAATATATCTGAAATGCAACTTAAAACATGGCAAATAAAAATAAATACTAACATAATAAAATACTAATCTAACATAAATAAAATACTGATTTGAAACATACATACATTAATCTAACACATAAATATAAGCAAATCTTAATAAAATACTAATCTAAAACATTCATAAATATTAATCTAACACATAAATAAAAACAAATCTAACATAAATAAAATACTAATCTAAAACATAAATAAATATTAATCTAACACATAAATAAAAACAAATCTAGCATAAATAAAATATTAATCTAAAACATAAATAAATACAAAGCATAAAATACTAATCTAAAACATACCAACTAAAAGTAGGAATAAAATTAAACAACATTTTATTAAATCAAACAACATAAATAAAAATATACCTCACTAGGAGCCCGAATAACGAACCCCGACTGATCTCCACCGAGATCTATCACGATCCCTTCAAAAATTAACTAGATCGGATCCAAAATAAGACCCCCGATAAAATGTTGGATCGAACCAACTAGGGCCGAAGGCACTGCCCCCGACCCCAGCCATCCTTGTTTGGCCGGCCATAGCTCCCAAATATTTTAGGAGCCGATTTCATGCCAAAATTTGGCGTGTTTGATTTGTGTATTGGTGCCGCCCCTCCCTATGCCTTTTATAGGCAATTTTGGGAGGGTGGGGGGTGACATGGAGCACCCTCCTCCATTATCTTTTTTTTTACTTTTTTTACTTACTTTTTTTTACTTTTTAATTAATTTTTTTTACTTTATTTACTTTACTTTTTTATATTATATTTTTATTATATTTTTATTTTTTCATTAATTTTATATTAATAATATTACTATTAAAATAATACTAATAATACTAAAACCCGGACAAAAATGAATGATTACAACTGCCCCTCTTTGCTTGTTCTTATGAAACGAGAACAAAGCAAAGATCAAAAGCACTTATTTTTGTCCTACTTCCTTGTCCTTGGCTTTAGAATCATAGGTTCTTCTGGAACTTTCCGTTCTTTCTCGGCCGACCCTTCAAGCTTGTAAGTCATTCCTATATAGAACTTTTTCGCATTCTGATCTTGGAGTTACAGGTCCTTCCTATATAGAACCTGTTGCTTTCTTGGGTGGATCTTTCGGAATGGAAGTTCTTCTTATATAGAACTTTTTACCTTGAAATCTTGGAGTTAGGGTTCTTCCTATATAGAACCTTTTACTCTGAAGCCTCGAGTTATGAGTCCCTCCTATATAGAACTTTTTACTCTGAGACGGTAAAGCTTGGAGTCCTTCCTATATAGAACTCTTCGCCTTCAACGCGGTGAGTTTTTCCTATATAAAACCTTCTGCGCCACAGATGGATTCTTTCGACTGAGAGTTCCTCCTATATAGAACTGCTAGTCTTCAAACCCTAGAGCTGTAAGTTCTTCCTATATAGAACTTTTAGCTTCTGAAATCTCGTAGTTACGGTTTCTTCCTATATAGAACCTTTCACTATGAGGGCTCGAAAATATAGGCCCTTCCTATATAGAACCTTTATCTTCGAATTTGGGATTCACGCCAAAATGGCTACCGATCTTTCTGGACTCACGCTACTAAGGCTGCCGAAATCTTTCTTCAAATTTGGGGATTCACGCCAAAAATGGCTACCGATCTTTCTTTAAATTTGGGGATTCACGTCGAAAATGGCCACTGATCTTTCTGGACTCACGCTACTATGGCTGCCAAAATTTTTCTTCAAATTTGGGGATTTACACCGAAAATGGCTACTTATCTTTCTGGAAATTTGGGGATTCATGCCGAAAATGACCACCGATCTTTCTAGACTCGCGCTACTATAGCTACCGAACTTTCTTCAAATTTGGGGATTCACGCCGAAAATGGCTACCTATCTTTCTAGAAATTTGGGGATTCACGCCAAAAATGGCCACCGATCTTTCTGGACTCATGCTACTATGGCTACTAAAATCTTCAAATTTGGGGATTCACGCCGAAAATGGCTACCTATCTTTTTGGAAATTTAGGGATTCAAGCCAAAAATGGCCACCAATCTTTTTAGACTCACGCTATTATGGCTGCTGAACTTTCTTCAAATTTGTGGATTCACGCTGAAAATGGCTACCTATCTTTCTAGAAATTTAGGGATTCACGCTGAAAATGGCCACCGATCTTTCTGGACTCACGTTACTATAGTTGTCAAAATCTTCAAATTTGGGGATTCATGCTGAAAATGGCTACCTATCTTTCTGGACTCACGCTACTAAGGCTGACGATCTTTCTAGACTTACGCTACTGAGGCTACCGACATCTGGCCTCATGCTACTAAGGCTGTCGCATCATGCCCGAAAGACTTATTGATAGCCCAAAGGACTTATCATCATGCTCAAAAGATTTACTGGTGGCCCGAAGGTCTTATCATCATGCCCGAAGGTCTTACTGATGGCCCAAAGGACTTAATATCCAGCTTTACGCTACTTTGGCTACCGTCATCTGGCCTCGCGCTACTATGGCTGCCGACATCTGGCCTTATGCTACTATGGCTGTCGTATCATGCCCGAAGGTCTTATCATCATGCCTGAAGGTCTTACTGATGGCCTGAAGGTCTTAATATCCAGTTTTACGCTACTTTGGCTACTGTCATCTGGCCTCAAGCTACTATGATTGTCGTCATCTGGCCTCACGCTACTATGGCTGTCGCATCATGCCCGAATGACTTATTGATGGCACGAAAGACTTATCACCATGCTCGAAAGACTTACTAGTGGCCTGAAGGTCTTATCATCATGCCCGAAGGTCTTACTGATGGCTCGAAAGACTTAATATCTGGCTTTACGCTACTTTGGCTACCATCATCTGGCATCACGTTACTATGGCTGCTGCATTTTTTTCTTTAATAAAATCTACTTCTTCAAACTTTTTGACAATTCTTCAAATACCTGTCTAAAACAAGCAAAAATTGACATGCCTCTATCTATATGATACATGCAATGTAATGTTTTCTTTTTCTTCTTCTTTTTATTCTTCTTCACTTTTTTCCTTTTCTTTTTCTTTTTTTCTCTTTCTCTCTTTTCTCTCTTTATTCTTTTCTTTTCTCTTTTCTTTCTTTCGTTTCTCTTTTTTTCTCGCTCTCTGCTCTTTTTTTCTTTTTCTTTCTTTCCCCATTTTTTTTGTTCTACAGTCTGGCGCACTGAATTGGTCGTTCTTCAGATTTCATTCTCTTTTGTCGCAGCGTGCCCTTTATCAATTATCTATCGCATTCATATCTTTTAACCATTTCATACTATAATTCTTTTTTTTCTCTATCTTTTCATCTTATTTTCTTATTATTATTTTTTTCTTCTTCTCTCTCTCTTTCTATCTTTTTCTTTATCTTTTCTCTTCTATTTTTTCTTTCAATATTTTTCTGTTCTAAAGTCTTACACCCTGAAAGATTGTTCCTCAGATTTCTTCATCGTTTTTTTCTTCACTGTATGCTCTTAAATCCTCATTTGATCAATCAATTCGAATTTGAATTAACATTCTTTCAAATCTTTTGTGCGGAAGACTTTCTTCTCTTCAGGGTTATCACTCGTCTTCATAAATGATCGTCTGGTCCTTATATTATTCTTATAAGAACCCTTGTCTTCTTCTTCGCTTGACTTTTCCCTATTGAATCACGGGCTCCACTGCTTCAAATTTCTTGACCCATCATACAGAGCCTTGATCTATTTCTAATCACTAGGGTGAGCAAAAATGCTTCCATCCCCTAAGCTCATCCTTGATCTTCTCGTAGCATTTCGACGGGAACTAAATCTCAGTCTCTATGCTTTAAATCTCATTATCCTTCATTTTTTTAAAGTAATGCAAAAGGCAATTTACTTGTGTATATTTCAATACAAAAATAATGATTATTTGAAAAGATAACAGTCATTTTGAAAATCACAACTTGGAGGGAATACCAAACATTTAAAAAACATTGTTTGGAACAAATGATAAATATTTTTTTTCCTTTTTTTTCTCTTTTTTTTAAAAAGGCCAAACATTTTTGAAAATTAATGTTTGGAAAATGGTAAACAAAATTCGAAGTATATTGTCACACATTTTAAAAAACTAAAGTTTGGGAGAAATGGTAAATATCAAAACTTTGGGAGAAAATGTCAAACCTTTTAAAACTTGTTTGACTCTAAAATATCAAACACCATAGCACATCTGCTTCAAATTGCCAGAGATCAACTCTAATAAAGCGCATATTTAGAAGATCTTGTCTATTGTGGAGATATACACAAATTATAGTTTCTTCTAGTCTATTAGGCATTCAAGAGGCACAATCACATACCTAATTTCTAACCTATTTAAGGTGGCTCTCTTAATCTCACTAACTCACCATGCCTCATTCTTCTCTCATTTGGGTGTCGATCAAGCACTTTGAAGTTTGACGTTCCTTGAAGCAAGGTTAACCCTTATAGGCGGAATGAAATCTGAAGACATTCTCATTCAACTTGGACATCTATGGATGATCAAAATGGTCTTTGGAAGCTTATAATGTAGGCCTTTGGTTCATAGTTAGACGAAGCCGTATCTCTGTGCTCGTATGATTTGGATATACTCACATGGAGTATTCTTTTTTTCTTTTTCGAGATCACTCTAGACTGCCCGTTTCAGGTTTTCACCCTATAGTTCATTTTCTTACTCTCTTTCTTTTGGCCTGTCTTGCATTCTCGCTGTGTATTGATGCTTATTTTCCGTAAAAAATGATTGATCCTCCAAAGTTCCTTGAATGAAGGATTATGTACATTTCTGGGAGTTCTTGTGATTGGTATGCCCAGATGAAATGTTCATCTTTCTTTCTTCTTCTTCTTCTTCTTTTTTTTTTTTGGGATTACTCTAGACTGCCCACCTTTGGGTTTTCACCCTAGAGTTCACTTCCTTCTTCTGTATCTTCAGATCAGTGTATTTTGGTTGGATATTGATGCCAACATGCTCAGGCAGACTACTCTTTCCTCTTCATTTTTGGGATTGCTCTAGACTACCCATTTTTGTGTTTTCACCCTAAAGGTCATTTCCCTTTTCGAAATTGGCAATCTTTGGGCCGACTTGTCTTGACTTGGCTTCAATTCAAGCTTTTATACAAATCTTCAAAATTATGGATTCTTTATGTATCTCTTGCTCATTTCTTACAGTTGAAGTCTTGATCTTGTATTGTTTGATCTGTGTGTGAAGTATATACAATATTTTTTATTCCTTTTGTCTTTTTTCTCTCTTTTTTCTTTTCTCTCTTCTTCTTTTTTTCTTCTAAGGGAATTCAACTCATCATAGTCCTTTGTCTCGAGGATAATGATGGAGCATACAACAGAACCCCAAGTTACTCAGCATAGTCATGATTTGAATATATCACTCATGTAGCTACTCCACTTTTGACTTAAAATATGGATGGAGCATACAACTACCTTCTGAGCTTTTCACTACAGCATAGTGCCCCAGAAAATTCTACTTATTTCTCTCTTTTTAAACACTCTTATCTAGGAATACCTTTTAGTAAACCCAAATAGTGGAGTGTAATCTCTCTTTTATTTTCTTTTTTTGTCTCTTTCTTTCTTTTCTCTCTTTTTTAGATTGCCCATTTTGGGTTTTCAGCCTAGAGTCTCTTTCCTCTTATTCGAGTCTGGGGATGTATTCTCGAATCAAATTGTATCTATATTGGACATTGTCGCTTGTTCCCGCTTGAACGTAATCAATTCTACCCAGCTATTGTGCCTATCAAACGGTAGAGTCTTCATGCATTTTCTTCTTACACTATTTAACTTAGTGTACTCGCTCTTGATTGCTTCGGCCTTCTGATTGCCATTTCTTATGTTGCTTGGTTTACTTTCTGAGCATAAACTTGTCTTCATCCATTTTCCTCTGGTAGTTCTATGGCCTTCATGTCCAATCTATCTGGTTTTATCTCTTTCTCTTAGTAAAGTGAAAGAATACTATTCGTCCTTCCATTCATATATGTCCTAAGAAAGCCTTTAGGGGGTAAAGGTTTAGGGTCAACTCTCGATTCAAGGATCTTAAACGATAAGTGCCTAAAAAAGAAAATTCCTAAAATCAGAACTACCCATTGTCTAAACACTCGCTTTGTTCATCTTTGGCCTAAGTGGATTAACAGATACTCACATTTGCAATATCTTCACAACATTCAATTTCTTCTAAATATAAACAACTTAGAGTTAATTTCCGAATTTGAACCATAGGTATTCTTACATTTGAGATTCAAGGACCTGGTATAGAAATGATATATACATATGTCCATTCAAACAAAATATGTATATGTGTATGGAAAATCAAAAACTTCCTCATAACAATGAATGAAATGTTTAAAGAATCAAAGAATGCAAAAATGCTTTCTAAGTGGAAATGTGATAAAAATATCTGTTTGAGAGTTTTTTTTCTTTCTTCAAAGCATTGAGAATTTCTTTGTGAATTGATGGGAAAACCATAGAGACCTTCGGACTACCTCCCGAGTACTAACTCATTATGGCCCTTTCAATGTAGTGTAGGCTTGCCATTTCTCTTGTTTTTCCTTGCTGAATCAATTCTTGCGTTAGGACTCCATCGCTGACCAGCTTCTGGATTTCTCGGTGCCATGCTCTGTTGCCCCCACATAAAACTCATATGCACTATTCAGGTCAAAGTTGTGGGCAAATGTGTCAGGTGTAATATTCATCGGCTTAGGGGTAAGCTGCTAACCTTCGACCAAATGAGAAAATATGTCTGAAATGAGTACCCCAAATATTTTCAGACTTGCTCGATGAATTTCCCTCAGTGATTCAGAGGGATTATCAGACCTCCTTCTCTTACCGTTATGAGAATCTTGAAAGTGGTACCCATTTATCTCTTTCTTTTCTTCTACTCCTAGGTAGGTCTGGTCTTTAAACTTAGGTCTCGGAGTGCATGTTCGATTCTCTCTCTGATTGTCACGAAGTCCTCAAAGATGACCTTCATTTTCCCGAGCATCTTATCAAAGAAGAAATATGAAAGGTGGCATGAAACATGGAAGTTACTTTTCTCTTCGTCTACGGGAGGCTGCACCTGGGTCGCTAAACACAACCACCTCAAAGCACATTCCTTGAAGCCTTCATCAGGTTTCATCTTCGTACCCAAGAGATACTGACGACTTGCTACTAGGCCCAAAGCATATTTATATTGGCCCAAAAAGGCATCAGCCTAAGAGATACATATGCCATGACTGTACAATGTGATACAATGCAATGCATGAATGCAAATGCGGTGTTGATTCTCGAACAGTCCTTAAAAGACTTTCGTTCAATAGAAAAATATCTGGTTGTAAGAAACTAATAATGAATTACAGGTAATAGTTAGCTTCCTTCTGGAGATCTTGACTTCGGGAAGCAAAGCTCGTGCTCCATATCTCGACGTCGTCTTCAGGATGATGGGTGACCTCATCTTTTCCTCTAATGCTACTCCATAGCCTTGTGACGTCATTATCTTCATGCTTTGGCTTCTAAAAAACATTGACAAGTGTAGGCATAATGCAGACAAGATTTTCTTCTTCGGTTAATCTGGGTGCAAACAAACCGATCTTCAAATAATGCGTCTAAATAAGGTTGGATCCTAGCGGTCCAAAGGGGGTCTACTTAAAATCTTTAAAATTTTTGGGTTTACATTAAAATTCTCAAAAATCATTTGGTTTACAGATTTCCCCTTTTTTATTATCAAAAAGTTTTAACTTACTTAAAAAATGAAACTTTTAGGGTTTTTTAGGAGGGAAAAGAATTCAAAACACAATAATAATATTTTCAAAAAATGAGTCAAATTAAAATCTTTGAGATTTTTACAAAGGGTTAAATGTGAAGATTTTAAAATTAGTGTTATGTAGTCCCCACTGGATTATCTGCGCCGCACGTTCCTTACTATCAGACCTTTTTCTTTCTTGATTGGTCTTTGCTCGGCCTAACTTGATACTGTAATGTTATCGTTTTTGGCAAAGCATATTTTTTTCTATTTTGAAAGCCTTTTAAATGAACCGTTCTTGAATCAATACCATGTCATGATATGCAAAAGGAATGCAAATAAAGGCGTTGATTCCGCTGGTAATCACCCTTTCGAACGACTTTCATAGAAATTAAAGGGTCCAGATTCTGGAGCCAGAAAAGAAGACTTCTACAGATATGCCCCTCTACATGTTTTTGGGTCGCACCCAAGGAAATGAAAGTCTCGGTTAAAATTGTTGGTACTAGGTTTGCCTTCCGCTTTATGCGTTCAAACAGATCCAAGATGGCTACGTCGATGTTTCCAAGAACCCTCGAGAAAATGACCAAACCCTATATCCCTAAAGAGAACATGTCCATCTTTATCTCTTCATCCAGGTGTGCAGGTATGATGTCTCGGATACACTCCCATGCACAGGCTAGATTGTCTCATCGACTCTGAATCAAACCGTTGGCCCAATCATCACTAATCCTACAAAGGTTTTGAACTTCAATGGATAATTCTAGTTCCTTGGCGGCTTCGTATAGATCCAATCTTTTTGCACATTCTTCTTGTTGAGCAAGGCTATGTACTCTTCTACCGTGGGTATCATGTCATGTCCGTTGAAAGTGAAGCAGCAAAAAGCAAGGTTTCAGAATTGGAAAATGGCTCGACGCAAAGGCTGATTAACCCGGACATACATTAAATGTGCTATGTCGCCATAAGTATTAGGATATAGGTATTGTAGTCGTCGTTCCCATCATTCCCAAATCTCTTTAAGCTCTCATAGGTCATTCTGTTGTAGGCTATTGTATGTATATCCTGGCATTATGCGCTCACTCGGTAAGCTGTTACCTTGGGCCCACTGGTTGACTTTTGACCAATGTCTGATGGATGTTCTTTAGATACCTTTTATCCATGATGAAAGATTTCTGATCGGGCAAACCACTTGAACCAACACCTTTAATGAAACAAAAGTATGTGTAAAGTAAAAAATAAAATAAAACAAAACAAAGAAATGATTTAGTATCGAATAAAATCAATAGATACATAAATAAAAAGCGAAGTAGATAAGGTAACAAGCAGAGCAATCCTATTTATCCCGTCTAAAACACCTACGTTATCCGCATGGCTCTAAAAGGGTGGGCTTTCTATATTCTTTACATGCAATTTTGGTGCTAAGAGGTACCCAAATTATCCTTGTTGTCCCCTACTAAGAGTAACAAGGCCCCGGTCATCACCCATTATAAGCTCTTTTCAACCGGGTTTAACTCAGGGGGACCCATTCGCTTATACCCATACGAAGGAACGATATCCTCACAAAATCATAAGGTACTTGAGCCCCGAAGGTACTTTCTAGGCCCATATGGAGGAACGATATCCACACGAAAGAACTAGCAATTTCCCCCACTTAAAAGGACGGGTTTATATGTCAAATTTTAAATGCGTTAAAATAAACACGCAATTATAATCAAATGTTAGTTTAATAGTCACCTTAATTCGGAACTTCTGATATTAGTAAAGCGATAATTATTTAAAAAGCTTAACTCTCTTTTATTTTTGAAAACCAAAAAATGTCCACAGCGGAGTCGCCATCTGTAGCGATCTCTTTTTTCTTTGCTAAAAAATCGAACGGGTTTTGAAGGTGTTTGGGGTCTGTCGGGTATTTTATGAAATGTCTTCCATTGGGATTTTAGAAAAAAACCGTATTATTTAAAAAATGGAGTCGCCACCGGCAACTAAGGTAGGTCAGGCACCATAAAAACCAGAGATTTTAAAAATGTCGGGTTCGGGAGTCGGTTACGGATGGGAAAGGATTATCACCCCCACACTGCCCAAAATTAGTACTTTAATAATTACCGCTTTATTAATATTAAACTTTCCGGATTAAAGTGACGATTAAATTAAAATTTGGTTATAAGTGCGAGTAGATTTTAAGGATCGCGTTATTCGAGAGTAAACTGATAGACCATCATCACTGGTTTGATACTGGCCACGTTTACGCTCGAATAAAAGGGCACCGCATTGACAATAATATATCCGAAATGCAACTTAAAACATGGCAAATAAAAATAAATACAATGCGATAAAAAATACTAACATAATAAAATACTAATCTAACATAAATAAAATATTGATCTGAAACATACATACATTAATCTAACACATAAATAAAAGCAAATCTTAATAAAATACTAATCTAAAACATTCATAAATATTAATCTAACACATAAATAAAAACAAATCTAACATAAATAAAATACTAATCTAAAACATAAATAAATATTAATCTAACACATAAATAAAAACAAATCTAACATAAATAAAATATTAATCTAAAACATAAATAAATATAAAGCATAAAACACTAATATAAAACATACCAACTAAAAATAGGAATAAAATTAAACAACATTTTATTAAATCAAACAACATAAATAAAAATATAGCTCACTAGGACCCCGAATAACGAACCTCGACTGACCCCCACCGAGATCTACCACGATCCCTTCAAAAATTAACTAAATCGGATCCAAAATAAGACCCCGATCGAATGTTAGATAGAACCAACTTGGGCCGCGGGCACTGCCCCCGACCCCGGCCAGCCTTGTTTGGCCGACCATAGCTCCCAAATATTTTGGGAGCCAATTTCATGCCAAATTTTGGCTTGTTTGGTTTGTGTCTTGGTGTCGCCCCTCCCCCTGTCTTTTATAGGCAATTTGGGGAGGGTGGGGTGACGTGGAGCACCCTCCTCCATTACATTTTTTTACTTTTTTTTTGCCTTTTAATTTTTAATTAATTTTTTTACGTTTTACTTTTCTTTTTTATATTATATTTTTTATTTTTTTATTTTTCATTAATTTTATATTAATAATATTACTATTAAAATAATACTAATAATACTAAAACCCGGACAAAAACGAGTGATTATACAAAGTAACGCCACATTCCTTAAACCAAAAACCCTAGATATTTTATTGAAGCACCACATATGATATTATCCCTAATCATAAATTATTGTGCGTTTTATGAGTAACGAGGGATGGTCATTTTATCCGACTCGGTCGGGTTTTGACCCGATCCGGCCTGTTCGGGTCAATTTTTTTAATGAAAAAATCAGGTTCGGGTCTGGTCGGATTTTTATTGGGGAAGAGGTCGGGTTCGGGTTTAGGATGGAAAATATCCGATATGACCCGACTCGGGACTAATTGTATAATTCTCCCCTAAATTTTTTAGGGATATTTATAATAATACCCTATCTTTATATATTTTTTTATAATTAGGTCCTTAAAATTTAATTTTTATTTACAATTTAGTCCTTAAAATTATATTTTTTATGAATAAGTCCCCTAAAATTATTTTTTTACAATTAGTTCCCTAAAATTAATTTTTTTCTATAGGTCGGGTCGGGTTTAGTGTAATTATTTTCTGGTTAGGTCGGGTCGGGTTTTTTTAAAGAATGTGTTCCGGTCAGGTCGGGTTCAAGTTTAAAACATTTATTTTCGGGTAGGGTTCGGGTGGGCCAAAAAACCGACCCGGCCCGTGCCCATCCCTATGAGTAACTGCACCAATTGTCGACAAAGTCAACATAAAGTTAGCATATAAACTTTCCATATAGAAACCTTTCATAGATTGCAGCAACAGCTTTGTTATAGTGAAGAAAGAATATTGTTGAAGTCTATAGCATCAATTTTGTGCAAGCTACAAGTTCTGGTTACAATTTTCACTCATTCATAGAGACAATTATGGTGGCAGATAAAATTACTTTATAGATAGAGAGAGAATGTTAGAATAATGTTTCATACCATAAATGTAAAAGAATTGTTTAATTTTTAAAATATAGAACACTACACTAGTACACTAACTATAATTCCAATTTGAAACCTATTAGACAGTGATGGACCGAGGGTGTTGAAAGGCAGTTGCACCCCTAAAAAATTTTAAACTGTCATATAGTTTATGTATTTTCTATCGATACTCTAAGTTTACAATTCCAAAAATTTATTAATTCCTCACCCAGTAAATTTTTAATATAACTCTCTAACAATTCGCACTCCCGATATAAATTCACGAGTCCGTCTCAAATATTGGACATTATTATTTTTAGAAGATAATTATGAATTGATTGTGCTATAACTCCAAATTTAATTAGCGGTTTGACCCCAAATTTTAAGTAGCAAGATTCAAAATCACACTATAAAAACCCACAACCTTCGTGTAAAACATGTGTTACCAAACCATGGCTGACCTAAAAAAGATTGTGTTCCCTGTACTTGCATTTTCAGTTTTGTATCCATTGGTAATTGCAGTGAGTGAAGACCTGTTGTTTATCAATTACCACATTCATATAGTGAACGATGCGCCTAATGATCTCCCACCGGGTACTTTGTCGTTGCGTATCCACTGTAAGTCCGGTGATCGAGATATTGGTGAGAAGTGGTTGTTTCCGCATGAGGATTATACATGGGATACTAAAATAAACCTGATCCGAACCACACTTTTCTATTGCGATGTGTCGTGGGAAGGGAAGCAGCAAAATTTCGAGGCTTTCAAGGCCCTGCGAGACGAGCATCGGTGTCGGAAGTATCATAACTCTTGCATGTGGTCTGTTAGGGAAGATGGGATTTATTTCAGCAACGATAATTCCACCTGGTTTAATCCCTATCCATGGTAGATCCACAGAGGCAGATTATTTGTTCAAGTTTTCTCCTTGTTTTGATGGGATAATTAGCAATATATAAATCCCCTCTTATAATAATTTAATACCGTTTTCTCTATACGTTGTCTTTGGTATTTTAAATCTTATTATGACTTTTTTCTTAGAAGATGGTATATTTTTAATCTGATTTTTGTGGAATTACATGTGTCTGATTTGGACTTTAGATTTGTTATATCCCTAGAGAATTTGGACTTTAAATATCGAATATTTAATATTCGATTTCACTATCGAAAGCTGCTTTAACATATGCACAAGACTTGAACATACTCTTTAATCTTCTGAATACAATACCCAAATAATATACAAATTTTTATAATATTTACCCAACTGCATGCCAATAAAAAAAATCCATCGTTCAAATAGATTAAATTTATTCAAGTCTTTAAAGTGAACCCAAAGAATGGTTACATAGAGAAAAAGGTTATGTTTTTCTCCTTAAGAGATCTAGGTTTATCTTTAAAAAATGAGCATATACTATTATGAGATCGAATTAAAAACGTTCAAAATATTAAAAAATTATGAACATTCCATTCAAAAAATATTTTCATACACACCTAGGATATGATTATCTATACATAAAAAAACCAAATTAATTTTTAATCCATTCGTTTTCAGTATTAAATAAATTAAAGAATAAAATAATTAACATTTTTCCAAATTTTAAAAATGAGTTTGATACTTATTTTTTTGTTAAAATAATTTTTTTAGCTTGATTAAAAAAATTAATGTCAAATGTTATGTCAATTTAAACCATTTTTTGGGAACCACTTAAACAGTCATTTTTTAAGTATTGCAAGAAAAATATTTTATTGAATTACCCATCTTTAAAGAAAATTTCAAATATGATGTATTCTTTTGTATTAGAAAAAGGCCTTGAGTAATTAGGGCAACTGTAAGAGAAGATATTTTATGCACTAAAACCGTAAATTTCTTTTGGGATTGAGTTATGCATGTGCTCGAAAGTGATGTTGACATTAGGATGGACCTAAAGTGTAGGGCGTACAAACGATCATTTCGGTTATAATCAAATTGAATTATTTAAAATTGAATTTGTAGATTGGTGTCGCATAATTAGTGTGTTTTCTTGTTTATCTTATGCTTTAGTAGTTTAAACGTTGTCTAGCACTTATCATAAGTGTAGATAAAATTAATATATAAAGGAGGTCTACTAATTGGTTGAGTGGTCAAGAATGATAATATCTCATATTGTATAGGTTCGAATCTTAACATTTAACTTGAGAATATAATACATATTATTTAATAAAAAAATTAGTCTCTAGAGATAACCCAATTAAAATAGAACTCTTTGTATAATCTCTTATAAAGACTTATTTCTATAAATACAAAAGTAATATAGAAAATACAGAAGAAGTATCTCTCTTCACAAAATTGCTCTAATCTATATGGTATCAATTAGGTTTATCGATCCCTATAACAAACCCTAGCAATCCACATTCATTAAGAGAAGGTTGGTAAATAATGTATACATATGCTTGAAAAGGTTGGTAAATATTCTGAATTTGAGAATTGTACAAATATCAAGAACAATCATGATTTTGCAAAACAAACTTAACAAAATGAATGACTTATTTATCAAGCTTCCATCAAAATGGCCCCGTATGAGGCGTTGTATGGTAGACGATGCAGAACTCCTTTGTATTGGTCTGAACTCATTGAAGTCAAGATGTTGGGCCCTGACTTACTTCAGGAAACTGAAGAATGGGTTACCATCATCTACAACCATTTGAAGGCCGCCTTAGACCGTTAAAAGTCTTATGCTGATCTTAAGAGAATGGATATATAGTACGAGGTTGGTGACAAAGCCTTCCTTAAAGTTACTCCGTGGAAGAAGATACTGAGGTTTGGTAAAAAGAGGAAGTTGAGTCCCCGATTCATTGGCCCATTTGAAATTATTGAGAGAGTTGGCCCTATGGCATATCGTTTGGCACTACCTTTAGAATTAAGCAAAATCCATGATGTATTCCATGTTTCAATGCTCCGAAAATACCGCTCTGACCCTTCGCACATTGTCGAGCCAAAATCTGTGTAGATCCAATCGGATTTGACCTACGAGGAAGAACTGGTTCAGATTCTTGCAAGAGAAGTTAAGAGACTCCACAATAAATCTATATCGTTGGTTAAAGTTCTCTAGAGGAGCCATACTGTTGAAGAGGCTACTTGGGAACCGGAGGAGACAATGAAGCAGCAATACCCTCATCTTTTCAGTTCAAGTAAAATTTGAGGACGAATTTTCTTAAGTAGGAGAGTTGTAACACCCTAAAAATTGGTCTAGTCGGAATTAGGTTCTGATGATCAGAAAATCCATGTTAAAAAAGTCCAAATCTTGCATAGGCTTTAATTATGTGACCAATTATATCACATTGGACTCTAACTGAGTCAAATTATAAATATTGGACTTAATTGAACTCTTTGAAAACAATTTAGTGACTAAATTGTGAAAATTAAAAGTTTGGGGGCAAAAGTGTAAAGTTTGGAAAATTGTGAAACTAGCCTCACAAATTTTCCATTATGAATTTGAGTCACCTCCTTGCTTCTTTGAATTCACGTGAATATGACTCCTCTTGTCATAAAAGATGACAACATGGGTAGAAACTAATTATTAAGTTTAGTTTTTCCAAAAGTAAGGAATTGATGGATATTGATTAAATAATAAAAAGGTGGGGAGATTTCCATGCTAGGAGGAGGAAACCTCTACGGATATACAAAGCTTGAGTGGAAGCTTTAAACAAATTTTCCTTACTTATTTCCCCACCACCGAACCTTCTCCCTTTTTAAGATATCATCTTCTTCAAGTTTTAAGAGCAAGCACCTCACTTCATCTCCTACCTCCAAGCTAGCACCTCCATTACTAGTTTTCTAAAGCTCGAGTTTCTTTGGTTTCTCAACACTGTTGAATAGCCACGTACCGGTAAGTTAAAGCCCTCGAACAATTCATCGATTCCATGGATGGTTTTGAGTAATTTCGAATTAAAAGTTGAGCTTAACAGTTTGAGCCTATGTTTTACAAGCTCAAACCCATTGAACTTTGTTAGCTAAAAGCCACTAATATTTTAGATATTGATTTTGAATTCATAGTATTGATTCTAATATCTCCCTTGTTTTATCTAGCTTAAGTGTTGGAGAAGGAAGGTCCCACCATCTCCTTCAAAAGCTAGAAGTAAGGAAATCGTTATCAGAGAGCCTCCCAAGCTTCAAAAGTTGAAGTGAGTGTAGTCAGAGTCTCGGAAATAGGCTAGGTGTCTTTCCCAAATCATTCAATATTGATCATTGCATTGCTAATCTGGTATGTTAAGGGTTTTTGCATAAAAATGTATTGGAGGACATCTTGGTAAGTTTTGGTAAGTATTGCATCGAATCATTGTCCGTAGCATCAATATTGTTGCCATCGAAGTCGTTAAAATATTGCTATTGAAGTATTGCTATTGAAATAATGCCATTGGATCATTGTTATTGATATTGATTAAAAATGGACTAAAACGTATATTTGGCCTAAATCGGGAAAAACATAGTAAACAGATTCGTTTGACCCTAAAATTTGGCATGCTAATAGATTTAGGCTAAATAAACTTGTTGGTAAAGTTTTATTGAATTTGAACATGTTTTGATTGGGTAAATTGCTAATAAACCAGATAAAAACTAGCATTATAGGCCTTTTCGTACCGATACGAGTGATGGTGTATCGGTATAGACTTGCATATTTGGAATTGGATTAAAAGGCGACCGATACGGCTTAAGCTGTACTGGTACGAGATTTTGATTATGGAAAATTACTATAGTTCGGTACTGATACGATATCGATATCGATATACCTTATCAAAACCTAATAATATTAAATAAATTGCCAGATGCGTACCGATACTCAGTATCGGTATGGGTAAAGTGAACTTAATCGTTTTAACGCTTATGGCTAGGGCGTATCGATACGACCTTTTGAATCTATAAAATCCCTAGGTTTCATTGAACACAACGTATCGATACGATAATACTCGTATCGATACGACCCCTCTTTAATATGTAATTGATTTACCGTATTGCATAGAAGCGTACCGATATGATCCCATGGCATATCGATATCCGTAGTGTTAAATCTGTTATAAGGATTAAAATAAATTCTAGAATTTTGCACATTGGTCACTAAGGCTTATAAGTTTAAATTGAGTTAGTAGATGAGTTCTGATTATCATGAAAATTTGCAGACATACTTTTTATTGATCAAATTACAACATGGTAAGCTTAATTTTTGAAGTGGACTCCTAAATTATCAAAATTACAACTTAGTCCCTAAAATTTGTAAAAGTTTAAAATTAGTCTAAAATGGACAATGGCTGTATCGTATCGATCACTAATTCACTGATTATCGAATAAAATACTATATCAAATATCGTTTTAGTCACCGGTAACACATTTCGACCCAAATTCCTACCACGAGAAGAGGGTGTTACAAAAGCATTATAACCAATGGTCCTTCCTAATAGACGAACAATTATCAAATTCCTCATACTCCGATTGATTTGATCATTAACACGATCTAAAAATTTGATCGTAGGAATCATCCCAGATTCATCAATAATGCAGTCTTCATCCATAACAGTCACCTCATCGGTATTAAATCCCAAACCAAACCCTTTGTTATCATCCAAATTAGGTTTCTTGTTCGACACGGAAGCATAGGACGCCGACTCCCCTTTCCCAGGGATCGGATTTAAACTAGGTTCAATAGTTAAAGGAGTAGGAGAACCATCACCGAGTCCACCAACCTCCATATACGTAGCATCTGGTGATTCATGCGGAGGAATCATCGAGTCACCATCACTTTTGCTCTTCTTCGCCACCTGCTGGTCCTCCAAAGTCAAAGGCGATTGAGGCCTTTCCAGTACTGGCGGTACTCCTAAGTGAGGTAGTTTCTACAGAGGTCTACTCTCAGGGCTGTCGTAAAAGTCAAGGCTAGGGCTTCTCACGTTATTAGGGTTTACGCTCTCCATCTTCAGATTATTCTTGTTTTAATCACTTTAAATTATTTTTTATTATTTTAGTTTGACATGTCATTTTTTTTATTTTTATTAAATATAAAAATAATTTAAATAAAAATAAAACCATTTATTATTATTAAATTTATTTTTTTAAAAATAAAATTATTAATTTTTATACACAAACCCTAAACATCCCACACTCTTTCACCCCACCCACCATCCTCGTTCATCTATGTCCCCGCCAGAAACAAAGATGTCGTTATCGTCGGACCTTCTTTCATTTTCTCAACTTTTCGTTTGTTCAATTCTTTCATCGTTCTTCAATATTTTTCTGCTGCTACTTCGTACACCTCAGTTTCAAACACTCTCCTTTGCAATTACCTTGTAAAATACTTGAATTTCAATGAAACCCGAGCCTTTTCAATCTCTAACCATTTCCGTCACTTGAAATCCTTAAAAAAAAAGCAAATCAGTTAACTTTCTCCCAAGTCTAGGCTTTTATAATGTTCAAATATTCTTTTCTGCTCGTACGGCCTCCTAATATATAAAATGGCGCAAGGCGCACTAAGACGATAGGAGTCTTATAGCCAAGGCGCTCGCCTCACTGAAGTGAGGCGCAATTTTTAAAAATAAAAAATTTATTAATCAAGTACAAATAAAATTATCACTTAAATACTATCCACCGTCTTTTCCCTTCTTTTTATGTTACTTGTGCAAATATGTGGTTTTAAATTAATAAATATGTAATTACATTAGATTTTTTATTCATTGTTAAATTGAAAATGTTTCGAAACTAAACTTATAAAAATAAAAAATAATTATTAAATTTATTTAAATATTAAAATTATAGTTGAAAAATTATGTATTTAAAGTGATTTTTTTTAATTATTATTTTTTTAACCAAAAGAGATAAGTTTAAATTTATAAAAATAAAAGGTTAAAATTTATAGAAATAAAAAGATTTTAAATTCTTGGTAAATAAAGAAAGACACGTTGCACAAATGTGTAGAAAAATCTTTGCCCAGAAGTGGAGCACACACCGCCTTTTTGGGTTAAAAAATTCATTTTTTTATTTACTCGTTCCTGTTCCCCTTATCTTCTTCTTCGACCTTTTTTTTTCCTGAAACTTTTCTTCAGTCCATACATCTCCTCTTATTCTTCAATAAATTTCTCTTTTTTGAATTTGTTTGTTTTTTGTTTTCAAAATTTTCTTCCCATGACTGCTGGCCATATTCAATATAATTTAGACTAATTTTTTTTTTCTAATTCTTCTTTCAGTGCTTAAGCATTGCTTTTTTAGCGCTTCAGCGTCTCTTGCACTTTATGCGTGCCAGCGTTTCATTAAAATCACCTCGCCTAACACAAATAGGCGTTTAGCACTTGCCTTCTCTCAGCGCTTAAACGCACCTCAAGTGTGCCTTTTTAAACACCGCAGCCACCAAAATTCTTGTCGCCGATGTAGAAAAGCAATTTACGTTAAAAATAAAGCTTTTTTCAATATTTGGGTTTTATAAAACCCTATATAGGTAAGTTCTTCTCCCGAAATACTACATTGTTAACGTGTATTTTAGAGAAAAAGTTGATTCCTTCAATCCAATTTATCAAGAAAGTTTTAGGGAATAATAATGAAGACTTGTTCAAGCTTTTGAACAGACGTAATGGTTCTATTGCCAGAGATTGCTTGTTAAAGCTGTCGAGAAAAGCATTTGGAAAGCTGCAGGATTGTTGGGTAACAGAGATGAACAGTGAAGGTGAGGGTGAAATAAGGTACAGGTTGTAAAATATGATTTTATTTTTTATTTAAAATTATTAAATTATTTTTTTTTTAAAATTAAGTGAACAAAATAAGAATGAAAAGATAATTGAATAATAATATGTGTATTTTACTCTACATTTAAAAATACTAAGAGAGCCGGGTTCAATCGAAATGTTTGTAAGGTGTGTATACAAATAATACCTTATAATCACCTTTAAACTGTTTTAAAAAAATACTAATAATAACAGTTTCAACATGCAATAAATCCATGTCGGCTTTAAATTTAGTAACCCACAATATGGCTGGGGCGCGTGGTTCAATTGCCCATAGAAGTCCTGGTATAAACAGCTTGAAAAGAAAGGTTCTGATCCCCAATCGACCAATTCGAGTCTTTAAGTCAATTTATTCCCAACTTACATTGTACTAAAAATCAACTGAAATGTCACACTCCATCGAACCTGGAATACTTACCATCATGTGAGCCCAATGGAGCCTCCTGATGATGCATTCGACGCCTTCGATTAGATCTCCTTTGCACACGGCTCTGTGCTCTGCTCGACATACTGGAAGGTGTAGAGTGATGAGTCTCCTCTGAAGCAGCTGTATAACCAAAAACACACTCTAGCGGGTCTGCCATCAACTCAGAACCAGACTTCACCTGGAATAATAGGCAATTGGTGTACTGAGTCAAAATAATCAGTTAATCCCAAAAATTTGCTCCAGTTACATTAACGGCATATACAGTCAGGATAATCACCAGCAAAACAAACAAAAAGAGCCAGGTTCATTATATGTGCTCAATTATGATAAAATAAGGTTATGTAGGTATGCAAACAACACACCTGTATTCACCAGCTACTCAGGTTCAGCTTGAAGAAAATTCGAATTCGGATGTCATTGAAAAGTCAAGCTCGAGCATCGAAATACTTAAGTAGCTCACAAGCCTAATCAAACTTTTTTATTTTTAATATGTATAGTTTTAATTAATTCTGAAAATTTTAATTCAAACTCGAGCTCGAGTACAAATAATCGAGTTTAAAGTCAAGCATGGGAATCGAGCTCTTGCTTTTCACTAGGTAAACAAGCCTAATCGATCGAACTCTAGCAGCTCAATCTTTACCTCAAATCAAGCTCGAGCTGTTATGATGGCTTGAGCTTCACATACCCCTATTTTAAAGACTCTTTCGTACATATCTAAATGCACCTTCTTGTACAACTTCAATTCCAAGGTTAAGAAAATGTTGCAACAATGCAACTTAGAGCACTTACCGGAATTTGCTCAGACTTCAAATCCGGTTTTTTTCTGTCGAAGTTATTATGAATATCACTGGCGCTGGCGTTATGGGTAACATCCCGGGAATCACCATGAGTGCCTTGATCCTGATCAACATTATCACCAAAGAAATTTCGATAGCGCCACCTTAACCGTACCCCCAATGTTGAATCATCAAATACTTCCTCTAAATAGAAATGTTTAGAGATAATCCGCATCTTCCAAGGATCATGCCGGTATTTGTTCACTATTCTGTATTTGACATTCAACTTATGAATAAGAAACTTTAGCAAATGTACCACTAAACAAATATCTATTAACATGCACCAATAGAACATATAAGCAGATGTCAAAGAATCATTTACTGTTTGAAAGTGCAGCAGAAGATACCTAACTTGAATCAGCATTTGTTTAATCCAACACTAACTTTGTGTTTAACTTGGAAGAAAGAATGAAACAAAATGAAGACAAAAGATTCAAGTCACCATCTGATGGAAATCTGTAGCCCTATGTTGCTCTGACTATAATTTTCTTGAAGCACCCATGTTAATGCATATCCAGACATGGGTGTTAAGATTAGACCATCCAAGGACCCCCTCTCCCCCAAATACATGATTGTTTAACTTAAAAAATGAATGTGTTCGAGCCAGACACATACCCATACCCGAATCTTACACTCAAGCCCAAGTAATATGGTTTGTAGCCATAATGAGGCAGATACTATCCAAACTTTGTTTGTAAAAGTCATCCCCTAAAGAAAACAAAAGTTTTTAAAAATGAATAAATGGGATATTAACCATCAGCATATACTTTCAGAAGATCAGGCGCATATACTAATGATACAAACACGGACAAAAAATTCAAGTAACATTTTTGAAAATGAAATTTAAAATAAAAGAGAGAATAATTTTTACATAATAAATGAAATTTTCCGAGATCAATACAATTTTCAACTTTACCTTTAAGAACTAAAATGACCTACTCAGATCAAATTTTGTTGACTCAAAGAAATATACCCTCAAATCTATGAAGCATTGTAATGATTAATCCAAGAAAAATGACATTTAGTTTATTTGTTGATGTAATGCTTTAGAATTTATACTTATTAGTAATCCAAACCTCATGGTATCCAGAATTTCAGAATGCAAATTACAGACATATATTAAACTTTAAAGGCAACATAAAAACAGTATATCTAAGTTAAGCCTGTTAACTTAGTAGAGGATCCAAGCAATCAAGCAAGTATTTTAATCATCATATTTCTGATATGTCTATGAATCCCTTAAAACATAATAATTTTCATATTACTTTAACTAGAAAATTTCATCACAGAAGAGGGGTACATACATATTTGCCAATTCACTTTGCATCCGAGTTCCATCTAACGCAAGAATATGATCAACACTTGATTCTAGTGAATTCCCGAATCTCCAAAATCCAAGTATTGTTGCAGCTCCTGCATAGAGTGAAGACTTGATTGTTATTGGAAAAATAGTGTACCGAGTGTATCAGCATGTTCATAAATGTCAGGTGGTGAACATGATCAGCTAGAGAGAGAGAGAGAGAGAGAGAGAGAGAGTTACCACCAGAGAGGTTTACCCGAAGTAACCTATGCAGCTTCCATGTTGCTGCCAGATAGGATAAAAAAAAGTCAGAAAATCGTATAAATGAAATACCTAGCTGCTAGAATAAGTTGAAAAAACAAAACCTGGCTATTACAAAGGTGATTTGAGTGTTATTAAGATAATCTTACAGAAATGTGTGACGAATCAAAATACAGCAGCAACATCAATAACAAAGGCAAAAGATACTATGTGCGTGCGCAGTCAACAAAGAACTTACCTTCATAATTATTGTACTATCCAATTGAAGCTGCTTTTATTAAAAAAAATTGAAAGTATTGCTAGACAAAAATCTGGAAAAGAACAACTTGTAGATGAACCAAACTTCTCCTTAATTATTGGACACAAAACCATTATTTTGAGAAAAGCAATTATATCATCAATATAGAATCATGATGATTTTATAATCCTTGAACAAAAAAAAAAAACAAGCTATTCAAAGTTGTAGGTAACCATAAAGGATCATAT
Organism: Hibiscus mutabilis; assembly: GCA_019671005.1. NCBI lineage: Eukaryota > Viridiplantae > Streptophyta > Magnoliopsida > Malvales > Malvaceae > Hibiscus > Hibiscus mutabilis. The sequence continues at coordinate 21,805,900 of CM033732.1, forward strand.
TAAAGGCATATTACCCAGATAGTGCTTACAACAACAAAAAAATGGACTGGAGAAGTTTCAGAAAAGCATTTGCATGCATGCCACTTGTACCTGCCATATTGCTTTTTTAATTATGTCCAATTATTCATAGTCTCAGCTCCTGAGACGACAGATTTCCATTTACCACAGTAAGAGAAATTTCAGGATTCAAAGACCTAATATCATGAACTTAGAAAGAATTGATACATGCAACAACAATTCAAATTTATCTAACTATTGAAAGTTCAGGAAAACAAAGATCAATAACAATGATCCTAAACAGAACATCATTCATTGCAGAAGACATAGTGTTTTAATCTATGTTGCTCCGACTCTTCATGTATCTTTTAAGTACTTATATCCGACGCAGCGTTCAACACATTTTCAAATATGGGTATGGTGATATGACCCTACAGGCTACAAGGGCCTCCAAATATACGGGAAAACATAGAAACAATAGAACATACTTGTATTGATCACGATCAAGATAGGCCCTTCTCTGTATATCAAAACCCATATCCATCGGTGTTCATTTGAAACAAAGAACCAAAAATAAGGAGCAAAACGTAGATACCTGCCCAAACAAGACCACCTCCAGCAATTACACCAGCCGTGAACTGATTAAGTGCGGAGGACTTGCACCTTTGAAAAATGTTTTCTTCTTGTAGGGTCAATTGTTCCTAAGAAAAGAACACACAATTTAAAACAATTATAGGACTTTACATCATGAAAAACATCGACATCATAACGCCAAAAATTATTTGTATTGCTATTCAATGTTTACACAAATTAACAGTTCGGAAACAAATTGTACTGGTTATAATCGGTTTTTTGGGACCCTTTTAATTTTCTGTTGCAATGGACCCCCAAAGTTGAAAAAGGGAAATGAAGCCATGAAAGTGAACAGGAAATGAAGGTACCTTTTGGGATCTTAGATTCCGTTCAAGCTCAAACAAAGCGTCACCCATTTTTTTTTCCTGAAAACTCAGGTACTCTTTTTTTTTTTTTTTTGGGGGGGAGCAGTTGAGATTTGAGAGACCGTACGACAAAAGGGAATTTGTTCAGGTTATTGGGTCGTGGCCCAGTTTTGTTGATAAGTTTGAGCTTTGAATCTTAAAGATGAGGTTTAAATGACAATGTCTGGTCGAGTTTGGACTGAGTGGTGTATAATAAAAATAATATGATATATAATTATTATGTATGTTTTACTCGATTAAAAATGAGTCTTAAATTAAATAAAAGAATATAAGTCTTGGATTTTATTTGAATTTGCTCATATTTGTTTATAAGAGGTGTACTCAAGTCTCGAGTTTGTCTATAGAAAGTACGGTGGAAAAGTATTTCTGATAAGTGCTTTCAAAAAGTGTTTATGTATTATTTGATTTAAAATAAGAGTATTTGATATTGCTGTCAAAAAGTTATTTTAAGCAGACAAAATGTCTATTTTATACATTATTTTTAAAAATATATAAAAAATTGGTGATATGAACGAGGATAAATAAGTAATTATATTCAAAAGTGCTTTTGAAAAAGTTAGAAGCTAGAAAAATTTCAACTAACTTTTTAAAAATATTTTCCAAACCAAACTGAAAAGTACTTTTGGCCAATACGAAGCTAATTATTTTGCATTATTGTTGACCTCAAAAAGTACTTTTGGACCAACAATGAAGAAATCTACTTATAAAATTTTAATAAGAAAATGTTAATTATTATTTAATATTTAGGGTCTTTTTCTTTTATTAAATTTGTAAATATAAAAAAATAATATATTTTTAATATTTATATTATTGTTATGAATATTTATCTATGTGGATGTCTATCATGATAAGAACTTTATCTAGGAGATTTGATTTACTTTATCAGTAGAAATATTATCTTCATTAATTAGAGTTTCATATATTATGTACTTCTTAAGCTTATGATGAAGGCATTGTACACACTTGAATATTCAGAATAAATACAAATCTCCCTCTCTCTCATCTCTTTGTTCTTATTATTGTTCTTTATTATTTTATTCACAACACGTTATCAACACAAGACTCTAACCTACTGAGGTGTTTGTCGTTCGAATCCTAAAGGAGTTACTGAAAAGAATTTGATTCTAACATGAATCAAAGATAAGTTCTTCTTCATCAATTATATTTTAATTATTGATTATCTTCCTCTCTTTATCTTTAACTTGATTTTTAATTTTTGAAAAATCATTAGTTGCTCGGTGTTAGTGTAGCCAGCAAGTGGCATCATTTTCTTTAAAATAATACTTTTATTAGTATTATTCTATTTTATCTTGATAATGTTGAAAGTTGTATTTTTATAGGGATATTCATGTACTTCTACTTTGCACGGATTGGCTCTCTTAAATCATCGCGCAAGATATTGGATTAAAGGTGAAGTACACGTGTTTTGTGAAAATTGATATTTGTGATTGTCAATAAATAATAGCAAATGAGATTCAAATCCCTTTGACAAAAAATCACGCATCAAACTAGTTAGGCGAACATGGTGCGCGCATTTTTTCGAAAGGAAAAACAGTGGTATGATCCTTTGTACTTTTATTCATATGATTTAATATGAAATTTGTGTAGTGAGAATATTATTGATGCAAACTTATTAAGATTTTCTCTTTTTAGTTCATAACTAAATATCATTATTAATTTATTTTATTCTATTGATAAGATTTGATGTTTTTAACCATGTTTTTGAGTTTTACATGATATGTTTAAATGGCCTGATAAGAGACATGCCATAAAGAAATTATGAGAAGTTGTCTTGGTCATTTGCTATGTTTCCATTGTCCTTGAGAGAAAAATCATTATCGATAAACTCTACTTTTATTTTTATTCTTTAAACTACGATTTTAAGTGTGATAAATCATGGTGATTTTTAATCTACAAGAAGTTTGTTATAAAGTCTATATTTGCTCGAAAGCAATAATTCTTTTACATCGAAAAACTCGACTATAGACTTCTCCCAAAGTTCAGATTACAAAAATTCATCTTGATCGAAGAATTTTCATGGGAAACATCCCCTGAAGTGAATGCAAATAGAATGTTAAATTTACTCCGCTCCATTCCCTAAAGTGAATGTGACATTATATAGAGGAAAGAATAAAAGCCACAATAACAATTGTGGTCGTGCCACAATATGATTATTTTAATAGCACTTATACCCACAGAATTGGGATTATAAGAATGACAAAAAAGATAACCCACCAAAAGTGGAGTTATAAGGATGCCAAGAGTGGTAAAGATCCTTCTAAGAAAATGAAATCCTTTTTGCGATGTTATAAACTATTGGTCTCGTACTTGTCGTACGCTGAAAAATCAACAATCATTGGACGATAAAGGAAAGAAAATAAAAGCAAATTTTGTTTGCAAAAATGACGAAGATGATATCAGTCTAACTCATTTAAACGTTGTTGGTCCAACTCATTTGGACGTTGTCGATTTCCTTATAAACCTTGAAGGGAATAAATCGTCTTCTAATTATTCTCATAACCTTGAAGAAAATTATTGCTCTTTTAATTTACTTTACTTTATGTTTATTTACTTCAAGCATTAATTATTTACGTTTTGTATTTATATATATATTATGGCAGTTATTTATTTTGTTTAACATGATTACTTAATCAAATACAATCTATGGTGACAATTTATGCTTAAAATAAGCATAAGAAATATTTTCCCATTTAAATGCAAGGGAAAAATGTGAGTACTATATCTCAAAGTACATAAAATATTGATGCTCCAGAAGAGCAATAAGTTCTTAAGAGAAAACACATTTATGAAAAGTGCATAATTGTGAATATTGTAATAATTACTGCTAATGGTAATAATATTGTCACCATCAGAAGTGAAAACTTTAAGAGAACAATAAGAGTTATCAGAATAATCCTTCGGGAATTATGGATAACATATGTTATCAATTGGCATGAAATAATCCAATGTGAATATAAGTTCTGGTAGCCAAAAAATCAATTGAAAGTTCTAGAAAAGCTATATATTGCTACCAAAAGAATAAATTTCATTGAAAGCTCCGAAAGAGCTAAATATTCCTATTCAAAGGAACAATTTTTGGTGGGCAATGTATTATCAAGTTTCATAGAAACTTCTATTTCAAAATTTGTTCCATGCATGTACAAGTGAGATTGAATCACATCTTATGGTAAACCATAAGTTTACAAATTCAAAGATATATATACACATATATAGTTGGCATGACCAGTTAGACCATCCTGATCAATAATGATGCAAAAATTATTGAGATTTATATGCACATTTATTAAAAGAACCTGGAGTTCTTGTGGTGCTTGTTCTCAAAAGAATCAATTAAATTCCACTTACTAAAAGAATACAAAGTTCTTGTGTTGCTTGTTCTCAAAGGAAATGATTTAGATCCCACATACCAAAAGAACTTGAAGTTCTTGTACTAAAGTTGAGACTGTATGTCTTGCATATCTGAATGGAATATGAGCCCATTTATTCACAAAATGCGGAAAGTTTTTATGAGTTTAGTAGATGCATCTACGTATGTTTTATCAACTTACAACCAGAAGTTTGTGATATTGGTTAAAAAAAGATTCAGTGGAAATAACTGTTACAAAGCCTATTGGTTATGAAAAATATAGTTTAGCAAAATTTTAATTGGATGCCTCCTATTTAATAGCTAAGCTATGAGAACAAAAGATTTATTTTCTATATGATATTTCACATATAGTAGCATTTATAAGCATCAAGCCAACGAGTTATAATAAAATCCCTGTTATGATTGGTTTTTGATCAGAAGCCATACATTTCCCATTTTAGATTTGTTTGAATGTGCGATATATAGTTGAATTGCTCCACCACAACGCACAAAATGGGTAAATAAAAGGGTTGAGAATATATATTGAGTATGAGTCTCCTTTTATGTTCAAATTCTTAAACATTACTTGGAGAATCATTTATGAGATGGTTTTTCTCAACATCAAGGGGATAGAATAATCAGCTGGATAAAGAAGGAAAATGAATTTTCATTATCTAGATACTCGTATATGAACCAAAAGTTCATAAGATAATTCATGTTATTATATGTCAACTTCCAGATATGTTGACTGACTAATGAGAGTAATCAAGTCTCATATACCAGCTAAAATGCTCTAAATTTGAATTTGTTAGAGCGAATGGATGTAAATCATGCCTGAAGCATGGTAGCTGAAACTGGTTCAAATGATCAAAATTCTCGTAAATGCAAAATAATATGAGATGGTCATATATTGGAGGCGGGTGCTCCTGAAGAGACCCAAGGCATAACTAATAATAAGACTCTAGAAGAGGTTCAGATACTTGAAATAAATATTGAAAAGAGCTCTCGATAAGTTATGTCACTACGAGAAAAGAATGGAACCGAAATAGAAAAAATTGTCGACAATAATTTTACGTAGAATACTTCTATAAAAGTAAAGAAAGAAAACGAGGATCTCGTATAGAAATCTATAGCTACTAAAATGACTGGCCAATATAGAAAGATGCTTTGAACTTCCAAAAGTGAAGTTTTTGGATCTGTAGTCCAAATACCTAAAGGTGTAATGTAAGTGGGGTACAAATAAGTAGTCGTGAGATATAACACAACTTGAATTATAAAGAATTTCTAACTACTTCATGGTGGATGCAATTACTTTGGCAGTTATGAAATGTTTTATATGCGTCTAATTATTTTGTGGATCCCTATTTATCCTTGATGGATTTAAAATGCAGAAACATTTGGAAATTTTTGAGAAAATATATTTAGATATGACCCTTGAATATTTATATTTTGGCACATTTGGTATAATTGCCTTAGTGAGTACTAATTGAGGAAATACTATAAGAATGATCATATTTCCTTATATATTTTATAAAGGAGTTTGGATCAAGATTCATTATGATAATTTGAATATCATTAGAACTCCTAAAGAGCTTCAAATTTAAAACTCATTTAATGAAAGTATTTGAGAAAAAGAATCTTAAGATAGGGTTTTGTCTCGAACTAAAGATCGAGCACTTAAATATGCATTTTTACCTATGAATGGACATAAGCTGAAAGAATCTTAACGAAGATTCAATATGGATAAATCATATTTATTTAGTGCCCTAATGATTGTAAGTTTGTTGGACGTGAATAAATTTATCTTCGAAAGAAAGATAAATAGATTCTTAGTTTGGAAGCACCATATATTAGTTGGTCTAGAAATACTATCAAAACGCTACAAAGATACCTTTAGATCTTCAAACATTAATCGATGTCTCATCAAATCAAGTAGAAATCATTGTTATTCATGAGGCAAGCCAAAAATGTGTTTGGCTAAAACTATTGCTCCAACATATTCAGAAGATATGCGATTTACTTTCACAAGATAAGATACAAGCTATCTTATGTAGAGATAATGCAAAATTTATATCTCAATCGAAATGCGGATACATCAAAGATGGCAAAATGAAACATATTACTCCAAATTTGCACCCTTCATGATCTTCAAAAAAATAGTATTTAAGATTGAATTATGAAGATTCAAAGATCTTATGTGATGTTTTCATGAGGAAGAGTAAATACACGTTGCACTCTTTTTCCCTTAACCGAGGTTTTGTCCCAATGGTTTTTCCTAGTAAGGTTTTTAATGAGACAACATGTTATGCGTATCAAAGATGTGTGTACTCTTTTTCCTTCACTAAAGAATTTTTTCCCACTGGGTTTTTATCTTAGTAAGGTTTTAACAAGGCACATTATCTTCATAGACATCCAAGGGGGAGTGTTATGAATATTTATCTATGTGGATGTCTATCATGATAAGAACTTTATCTAGGAGATTTGATTTACTTTATCAGTAGAAATATTATCTTCATTAATTAGAGTTTCATGTATTATGTACTTTTTAAGGCTATAAATAGATGATTTGATGAAGGCATTGTACATACTTGAATATTCAGAATAAATACTAATCTCCGTCTTTCTTTCTCTACCACATGTTCAAGATTGTTTGACAAAATATAAGTTTTATCTTCAAAAAGATTTGGGATAGAAGCCATAATTTTGGGTAACAAAATACTACCCCATTTATTTTTTTCCTCTATTTTCTCCCCTAAAGAAAAATTTCTTTGAATAAGGATGATTTTCAAGAAATAACATCCATAGAATTTATGACCTTTTTAATTTTAGGATTAAAAACCTTATACCCTTTCTTATAGGCTGCATAACCAATAAAAACATGTCTCAGCAACTGGATCTAGTTTGGTTTGATCCTTGTCGCTAGTTACATGAACATAGGTTGTACAATTGATCGGTGTAAAAACGTTACACTCTAAGTGAAAGCAAACACTATCGATGCAAGAATAGAAACAAGATAATCTTGTTTGAATATTGATCCTACGAGGATGATGTATGTGGCTTAAGTATTATGTGGCCATAAGCAATTATGTAAATGAGAATATTGTGAGTGTAATGGTAGTTGCAATAAAGGAATAAAGAAATGAGTAATAGATCAATTGTTGTAGCAAATATCAAGTAATAAAGATTAGAGAAATAATAGGATAAGGCCTGGATCTCCTCGATTTAGCTTGGCAGAAAATCAAGTACACATAAAGGAGTACGATGGCTCAATTGGCAATTGAGAATAAAGCTTGCTTACTAACTTCCATTCAATATTCAACTATTGAAACAAAGATGTAGATCAGCCTCAACTCTCGTTATAAGTTGAAACTACAATCCTTCGAATAAGTGGATCAATTCTCATTGTATCCTCATTCAACTCTCGTTGTAATGACTTGTTAACCTGACTTGGCACTGTATCCGTCGATGTTAGTAGCTATGTTTAACATTCTCATGCAAACAACAATCAGATCCAATAATCAATGTATGAGAAAAAACTAGTAAAAATATATTAAACTGAAAGGTAAGATTTCAATGAGTTCATACAAAGCTTCTCCCACTCGATAAGCTAAAGAAAACAATAACCATGGATGTTCTTTCGGTTGAGAGCAAATGAAAAAGATGATAAATATGTAAAAAAATGCATTCCCTTTCCTCTTTTTCCCTCTTACCCGGCAAGTCTTCCATTTTCCTTTTAATTTCATTAAAAAAAATCAAATTGCTTTGGTGAATAATCACCTAGAGATAGTCAATGATGGCCACGTAGTTAATGTCATGCATAGAGGAAGAATTGCCATGCAACCATTGAATCTTTGTTTAATTTTCATAATGGTTAGTTTTAATTTGGCACTATACTTGTTGGCTATAACATTTTAGTCATTTCTAAAATGGTCACCTATTATTTCATTAGTTCATTTTCCCCCTAAATCTTCAATTAGTCAATAGCTTAGATAGTGGTAACCTTCCTAGGCCCAGTTTAAGGTGTTACAATTCTCCCCCCTTAAAATAAATTCGCCCTCAAATTTACCTGAATCGAATAGGTGAGGATATTGCTTCATCATGATTTCTTCAGATTCCTAACTTGCCTCTTCTATCTTGTGGTTTCTCCACAAGACCTTGACAAGAGGAACGGTTTTGTTCCTAAGCTTTCTAACTTCACAATCAAGAATCTGGACTAGTTTTTCTTCGTAAGACAAGTTAGGATTCAACTCTACTTCTTCAGGCTCAAGGACATGGGATGGGTCAGATCTATATCTTCAGAGCATAGACACGTGAAAGACATTATGAATCTTGTCAAATTCACTGGGAAGAGCTAATCGATAGGCCACTGGCCCTATCCTTTTAATGATTCAAATGGACCAATGAATCGGGGACTGATTTTCCCCTTTCTTCCAAACCGAAAGAGTTTCTTCCAAGGGGACACTTTGAGAAAGACTTTGTCTCCAACATTGTATTGGATGTCTCTCCTTTTCAAGTCTGTATAGGCTTTCTATCTATCAAAGGCTTGTTTCAATCGATCATGTATGATTTTCACTTGTTTTTTGGTTTCTCTGAGCAATTGAGGTCCCAATACCTTGTTTTCTCCCAGTTCAGGCTAGCACAAGGGAGTCCTACATTTCTTTCTGTATAGAGCTTCGAAGAGAGCCATCTGGATAGATATTTGGTAGCTATTGTTGTAAGCAAACTCTACTAGGGGTAGAGATTTCTCCCAGTTCTTTCTGAAATCTATAACACAAGCACGTAGCATGTCTTCAAGTACTTGTACGATTCTTTTAGATTGGCCATCTAATTGACGATGAAGGCTGTGCTCAAATGCACTTTGGTTCCAAGGGCTTTTTGCAAGGAATTCCAGAATTGGGAAGTAAACCTGAGGTCTCGATCAGAGATTATAGCTGTAGGTAAACCGTGTAATCGAATCACTTCACGGATGTATAGCTCGGCTAAGGTTTCCAAGCTCATGTTCATTCGAACAGGGATAAAATGAGTAGACTTTGTGAATCTATCAACAACCACCCACACAATATCATTCTCTCTTGGAGTGGAAGGAAGACTAGTAACGAAGTCCATTATAATCTGATCCCATTTCCACTAAGGGAATTTGATTGGTTGGAGTAATCCGGTAGGGACTTGATGCTCGGCTTTGACCCTCTGACAAGTTAAGCACTTTGAAATAAAATCCGTGATAGCTAATTTCATGCCTAGCCACCAGTATAGTAGCTTTAGGTCCTTGTACATCTTAACCGATCCAGGGTGAATCGAGAAAGAGCTTTGGTGAGCTTCTTGTAATATCTCATGTCTTAGTTCTTCATTGTTAGGAACACATACTCTATCTTTGAAATAGAGGAGTCCATTCGACTTGAGGGAGAAGTCAGAATTAGACTCAGAGTCTAACTTGGACATGATCTTCTGAATATCTGGATCAATTAGTTAGAGTTATTTGATTCTCGAGATTAGACTAGGTTGAACTTGAAGTTTAGACAAGAATGTTCATCATTTGGATAAACAGAAATGAACATTGATAGCCAAGGAAGCTAGAAACGAATAGAAAAGATCATTGAGGGAGATTTTTGAATAGTTACTTGTAAGTTAAGAAAGGTCTAATTCGAATAGATTATTCTTGGATTTAGATTTCGAGGAGTTACCCGAGTATGGTCTGCGACTAAAGGCATCAGCAACCACGTTTTCTTTCCCCGGATGGTAGTCGATAACTAAATCGTAGTTTTTAAGTAACTTTAGCCAACTCATTTGCCTCAAATTCAAGTTTTTCTAAGTTAGGAGGTATTTGAGGCTCGTGTGGTCTCTAAATAAGTTGCATTTATCCCCGTACAAGTATTGTCTCCAGATTTTGAGTGCAAACACGATAGCTACCAATTCTAGATCGTGTGTAGGGTAGTTTGACTCGTGTGGTTTTAGTTGTCTTAAAGCGTAAGCTACCACGTTTCCATCTTGCATTAGGACACATCCTAGTCCCAAATGAGATGTATCACTGTAAACAATGTACTCTTTGCCTGATATTGGTTGGATGAGAACTGGAGCATGAGTCAGGGTTTGTTTAAGTTGATTGAAGCTTCGTTGTTGGTTCTCTGACCAAACAAAGCGTGTATCTTTGCAAGTTAGCTTAGTCAAACTTGTGACAATAGATGAGAATCCTTTGACAAAACATCGATAATACCAAAACCGAGAAAGCTTCTGACCTCACCAATATTCCTCAAAGGTCTCCAATCCAGGATAGATTGAATCTTCCTTGGATCTACTTTAATCCCTTCTGTCGAGATAACATGTCCAAGAAATGACACTTTCGATAGCCAAAATTTGTATTTAGGGAACTTTGCAAATAATTGACGTTCTTGAAGATTTTGCAATACGATTTGAAGGTGTTCAGAATGTTCTTCCTTATTACGAGAATACACCAAAATGTCATCAATAAAAATGGCCACAAACTTGTCAAGATAGGGCTTAAATACACGGTTCATGAGATCCATGAAAGCAACTGGAGCATTCGTTAATTCGAATGGCATTACAAGGAATTCAAAATGGCCATATCGAGTATGAAAGGCTGTCTTGAGTACATCTTCTTCTATTACCCTCATTTGGTAGTATCCCGATCGTAGATCAATCTTTGAGAATACTGCGGCATCTTTGAGTTGATCGAAAAGATCTTCAATCATTGGGAGAGGATATCGATTCTTGATAGTAAGCTTGTTCAACTGTCTGTAGTCAATGCAGAGTCTCATAGTCCCATCTTTCTTCTTTACGAACAAGACTGGAGCACCCTAGGGAGACGAGCTAGGCCTAATGAAACCCTTGTCTTGTAGCTCTTGGAGTTGCTTCTTGAGTTCTTTCAACTTAACATGTGCCATTCGATAAGGTGTGATGGACACTGGAATTGTTCTAGGTTGGACATCAATCCCGAACTCTACTTTTCTGGTTAAAGGGAGACCAGGGAGTTCCCCGAGAAAAACATCGAGATATTCAGATACAATAGGCACACTAGGTAAGTCGGATTTAAGTTCATCTTGTAAGACTATAGTAGCAAAGTTCGAGGTTAGTTTCTTATCAATTAGAAGAATTGATTCCTTTCCTAAACCCTGGAGATAAAGTCTCCTATTTAGCAATCTACCCAGGCTTCATGCTTGCTTAACCAATCTAGTCCCAGTACTAGATTGAATTAACAAGTTAGTAGTACATATAGATTAACAAGAGGGTACATTTCAAATGAATAGGGGACAGTTTCTACAGATAAGACTTATATTTGTAATTCCCCCTATAGGGTTCGATACTACAAGGCTTTGTTTTACAATTTTAGGCTTTAAGTTCAACTTTTGAATCAAGGTTTAGCATACAAAAGAATGAGTAGATCCCGAGTCTATTAAAGTATAAACATGAGTCGAATTTAACTCAATAGTACCTGTTATAACGTTGGGTGATTCTTTATCTTCTTTTCCACGGATATGATAGATTTGAGCAGGAGCCCGAGATTCTTGGTGAATAGGGGCATTCGAATGTTGTTCTTTGCATTTCCCTTGATTTACAGACTGAGCTTGTCTGGGACCTTTGTTTCGAGTGGAAGGAGTTGAACTAGCATTTGTAGGAGTTTGATTCAGAACTTTGTTAGGATTTTGAGGACAATCCCTAATATAGTGATCGGAGGCTCCACATAAGTAACATAGATTCTGTTGAGTTCTATACTGACCAGTATGGTGTTGCTGGCAACACTTGCAAGTAGGATATTGAACAGCTTTACCTAAATTCCCCGTACTATCAACAAAGATGATCGGGGCTGAAGGCTTGGTTGCCGATTGGGGTCTCGGTATGAAATTGCTTTTCTAAGCAGGAGTGTAATTCGAAGAGTGGTCCTTAGAATATTTGGACTTCTTTGACTGTCAGTGAGGCTTGTCATCATTCCTTGATTGCTTGTCTTTCAAGAAGTTTCTGCTTTTGCATTTCTCAAAGGCTTTCATCTTTGCCTCGGTTGCAATAGCCCGGTTCACCAAATTCTGGAAGTCAGTGATACCCAGGGCAGTGAATATTGGACATAATTCATCATTCAATCCATCAATAAACATTCTACACTTGTCATCATCATTCTTGATGTATTCTGAATTGTATTTGTAATACTTGTAGAAGTCACTCACGTACTATTCGATAGGTCGGCCACCTTGCTTGAGGTACAAGAAACGCTTCCAACGCTCTGCTAGGTATTGTTCACTGATGTATTTCTTCTTGAATTCCCCGAGGAAGAATTTCCAAGTTACAGATTTAGCAGGAGCAGTCAGGGTAGTAGTTTCCCACCAGCTCAGAGCTTCGTCTGCCAACATGGCTATAGCACATTCGAGTTTGTGTTCATTAGAACAGGGTAGTTTTTTGGTCAGGATTCGAGTAGTGGCCTCTAACCAATACTCAACTATTTTGGGATTGGCTTCATCAATATCGGTGAAGGTATAAGCCCGGTGTTGAGCTAGTTTGTCAATAGGGACTCTAGTTGGAGCAGTAGTAGGAGGAGGAATAGGATGGCATCGTTTCAAGGTAGTTACAAGATGATCGAACATCACCTTCATGCTCAGGAGACATTCCTGCTGCACAAGATTTATAGCAGGAGCTTCCTGTTGAGCAGCAGCTTGGGCTCTAGGTTCAGCTCATTGCTGTGGAGGATTCTGTTCCATCCTCACACTATCTCCTTCATTTGAGGAGCCTACATGACTTTCATCATCTCGAGCGAGCCTTGTTTCATACATTCTACATTTAAATAGAACAATTAGGAATTCAGTTTAGTTAAGCAAAGACACAAGCTATACAATACAAGTCTCCTAGGTGGCACAAGTATCCTATATGATGCAAGAGAGCCCGATTTAGTCCTAGAACCGACTAAAAAGCTCTGATACCAATAAAATGTAACACCCCTACCCCGGGTTGGCAGCAAACCGGTTCAGGAGCATTACCAAGTACAATACAAGTATGAACAAGAAAGAATAGGCTAACTCATCCCTATTAGGTGAGTTACTTAACTAACAAGTAAGCAAACATTTATGACTTATCATGTAAGAAATTTTATCTTTTTTTTACAAGACATTATAGGTTTCCAAACAATTGATCAATCAAGGTTAATATCATCTTACAACTATCATTTGAATATCCTAAGAGCAATCATGATTCCATTTCATTTCATTTTCCCTTAACTTGATACATGTGACATTACATATATAACTTATTAAACATGATCAATAGTACATACCTTGATTCCAAGCAAGCATATGCCACCCTTACCATTCGGCATTTACCATTCAATCTTATAAAAATACATATACATCATGGTATGATCACACAAGTGACTATCTTATTTCACAAGACATTCAAATGGCACAAGACTAGATCAATTACTTTGGTCAAACCAATATATACATAACCATAGGCACAAAAAATACTTACAATAGATAGAATTTCGGTTCATTACATAATTAATCTTAATAACCAAGTTCACAAAATAGTAGGCCCATTCAAGACATATATACATATACAAGTTCAAGTATTCAAAATACATGCACTAGACATTATATACAAACTAAGTGCCACCAACTAGGGGAGTACAAACAAGTATGAACCATACTTTAGCTATGCTTGTGTCTTGCTTCGAGCTCAAGAAATCAGGCTTCAGGACCAAGCAACGATCGAATCCTTTATCCTGTGGTTGGGAAGAATGAAAACAAGAGTGATAAGTACAAGAATGTACTTAGTGAGTTAGTAACTAGTTCTAACCCATTTTTTATATCAAGTCAGGTGTCAATTAATCAAGAAGGATCCTAGCTAAAGATTTCAAGACAATCGAATAGTATAAGAAGCAAGAGACAATGAATCATAATTCATGCTTTATCCATTTCAAGAAATCAAGCTATTCATGGACACATATCAAGTAGTCAAGCAGTTGATGCTTATATATCATGAAATCAAGCAATTTAAACTTTACATTCAAGACAAGTTTACAATTAGAACTCATGAATTCAAGTAAGGTCAAGGTCTATTTCAAGCAATAATCATGTAGCAAGAAATTCGAGTATACAAGTCAAGTGACAAATAATTCAAGTTTACATGTTTTCCATTTCAAGAATACATGTCAAGTAATCCAAGTAGCAAGTTTTCATATCAAGTAATTCAAGTATTCAAGATTATATTAACTCATTTATTATCTTTTAACACAATCCTTGGTTTCTAGTTTGTCTAGGTAATCGAGTCTCTAACCAACTGTCGCCACAAGATGTACCTTAGTACGCAAGATGTACTGTACTATTGGTCAACCCTCCTACTGTCGCCAAAGACCACACATACGTACCCTCCGTCTATCGCCAATTAGGGGCCTTAGTCCTGGACCGTAGTCCACCCTGACACAATAAGCTCTAGACTCTAAGGCATGCCCTTCTACCTATTCAACTAGAACCAAGGTTGTTTGATTACACTTTACTTATTCAAGAGTTATCAAGCTTTTCAAGTTCAAGATCATGTAGTCAAGAATAATTTCAAGCAAGTAAAGCAATATTATGCTTTAGCCCTTAGGCCATTTGAGCCTTAGCTCTTAATTTCATTTGACGTTTTCATGTGTTTCATGATCAAGACATTACAATTCAAGTAAGTATTCAAGTGAATTTCATTCATGATTCAAGGATCAAGCATCATATATCATTATCATACATATATGCCATTACTTGGATAGGCACAATCAAGAACAAGAAATCAAGTATTTGTTTTCATTTTTCTTTCTAATTAATTTCTCGATTTGCATGCTATTACTTATTCACAATTTTAGTTTAGTCCATTCTTCCCTTTTATTCATATTCAAGTTAAAATTGAGATCATTAACATGGAATATCAATGTCAAGAAGATAATCATGCACATTTGGTTAGGACCTAAGTCCTAACCCTATTGTAAACTACACTCACAATACTCAAGACTATCCCCTTTTTCTTGTCCCTTGAATGCTCGACTTTAGATCCTTCTCCAAAGTCCTTTCTTTTCTCTAATAAATCACATAGATAGGACAAGGTCAAAACATGTAATCAGAAAATCATTCAACATAGCAACAAGGTTAACACATCACATATACAAGACCAATAACATCTAAACTGCTGCTGCCAGGCAGCTTGTGCACTGTTTACTTAAACATACATAACTTTCATTCCGTACGTCGGAATTTCAATTGGTTTACACCTTTGGAAAGCTAAATTAATTTTCTTTCTAACCATATAGGCCTTGCATTTTAATTCTTTTCCAATTAATACAGTTTTTTTTGTTTAAAGACAAGCAATTTACAACACTGGACAGTTTGCACTGTCCCTAGTGTTTCATTTCTAAAATCTGTTTTACAATCTAGAATTTAGTTATGTTTTCTCCTAATGAATTTAGACATGTTAAGGCATTGTCCATAAAATTTCCAGCCTTAAATTACCTTTGTACAATTTATAGTGATTTTTCAAAGTTACAGCCCAGAACAGAGTATTCTGGGCAGATTACACTAGTTTAAGTTTCTAGCTTCATTATTAACTTAGATGACATTTCTAACATGTTAATTCAACTTATATACATACTCATACAAGTCTAGGTTAGCTCTATTCAACTATCAATGTGATCAAAACAGGGCATTTTATAAAATCAATCATGTTTATACAATCTTCCCTAGCAATGTGATCAAAACAGTTTCATGCCATGATACATTCAAATCATACCAATTTAGTACCTAAATTTCCAGCAATTTCTAGCATGTATAATCAAGTTTCCAGCAACCATATACATTCTACAATCAAGATACATATCTCTCTCTCTCTCTCTATATATATATATATATACATGGATTCAAATCTGGGCAGCAAGCTTGTTTGTACACATATTACAATCATCCTATTCAAATTAGGCAACAATAACATCACTAATTCAATATTCAAGCATTCTATTTCAATCATTCAAATCTATAACATGTAGGAATCAAGCATTTTACCTTCAAGATTAATTGATAAGAAATGGAGATGAATCTAATAACTAGCTTTAGCCCACTCTTCTCCCACTTGATAAGCTTAAGAAAACAATAACCATGGATGTTCTTTCGGTTGAGAGCAAATGAAGAAGATGTAAAAAAATTGCATTCCCTTTCCTCTTTTCCCTCTTACCCGGCAAGTCTTCCATTTTCCTTTTAATTTCATAAAAAAAATCAAATTGCTTTGGTGAATAATCACGTAGAGATAGTCAATGCTGGCCACGTAGTTAATGTCATGCATAGAGGAAGAATTGCCATGCAACCATTGAATCTTTGTTAGATTTTCATAATGGTCACTTTTAATTTGGCACTATACTTGTTGGCTATAACATTTTAATCCTTTCTAAAATGGTCACCTATTATTTCATTAGTTCATTTCTTTTCCTAAATCTTCAATTAGTCAATAGCTTAGGTAGTGGTAACCTTCCTAGGCCCGGTTTAGGGTGTTACAACTAGTGTTAAATGATTTTTTGTTTTTAAACATAAGCAACTTGGATTTTTGCTACAAGCTGGTCTATTTATTTTGTTTTATTGCATTATCATGTTTTAGACTCATGTTTTTGCAAATGGGACTGAGACGAGAGACGAGAGCTTATTTGGAGAGTGTTATGGATGGACAAAATGATGAGTTGCCTCTTCCTACCATCGATTCCTCCTATTAGTGCTGGAGTTGAGGGTGGTGTGCCTCAGGCACCGTAAGGACCTATTTTTGGTGATATGACATCGTTGATCCAGGCGATGACTAAAGCTTTTCAGGCGGCCATAGCTAGAGTGCAAGTACCTACACCGGTGCCTGCAATAGCTATTGATATTGGGCTTCTGTTGGAGCTCTGCGTAGCTTGGGAGGTACCAAGTTTAGGGGTTTAGCTCCAAAAGTAGCTGAAGAGTGGTTTACTCGCACAGAAAGGATTCTTGGGCAGATAGAGTGTACAAATGTCTATAAGCTGGAGTGCATAGTGTCTTCACTTTAGGGTGATGCCTACAGTTGGTGGACGACTACTATCACGGGTATGGCACCTGCTGTTGTGATATGAGAGTTCTTTTGTGCTACTTTTTGGAAGAAATATCTGGGTTCTCGATATCAGAATGAAAAAGAAAAGGGAGTTTATGGCATTGGAACAGAGGAACATGTTTGTGGTTGAGTATGATGTTCAGTTTGTTTAGTTGAGTTAGTACGCTCCTGAACTGGTTCCAGATGAGCGTCAACGATGCGATCATTTCTGTTATGGGCTGGTTAAGAAGATGATGACTTACATTTTGGCTACGGATTATACAGAGTTTGATGTCCTGGTTTCTCGAGTTAAGGATAGAATATAATTTAGGGTTGTCTTCTCGATCAAGGAGTTCTTTTGCGTGGAAAAAGAATGCTGAGTTAGATGTTGGTAGAGATCGATACAAGAAGCATGGAGATAGGAGGTACCGTTCGGATCAGAGACGCGGAGGGAGTAACGATGGGCTTGGACAACATGCTCAGAATACCTTTGCTCGAACACCTGAGTGTGGGAGATGTGGTAGGCGACATTTGGGGAAGTGTTGGGGTACTCTTGGTACTTGTTGGAGCTGTGGTTCACGGGATCACATTAGGCGTTATTGTTCGCAGTTAGCTAGGAAAGGTCAGTCTCCTACACCTATTGTTGTACCATAGAGAGGCCGTGGGCACGGTCATAGACATTTTTAGCGTAAAAAGGATGGTCAGAGGATAGTTGCTCATACCATAGCGGTTTAACTTAAGGGTGGTGGACCGACGAGAGTTTTCACGCATCGTGTGGGAAAGAACGATACTGATGTGATTACAAGTACATTTACTTTACATTCCATACCACCGCTTTCTTTGATTGATTCTAGTTCTACACATTCATACATCTTGCGCGAACATGCATGCTTGCTTGATATACCTGTAGAGGTGTTAGATATTGGTATGCGGGTAACTAGTTCTTTTGGTGAGACAGTATGTAACACCCTCAACGTATATTCGATGATTAATTACACATTGAAGATGCTACTAAAGTTTTTAACTGATTTCCTGACTTGTAATTTTTTTTCTTTTTTTAAAAAAACTAGTTTAGTAAAATAACTTTTCTTCGGTTTTATTAAATTACAAACATGTATAGTGTCACCTAGTTTCGACCCTGAATTGGTTAAATAAATATTTAAGACAATTATTAACATGAAAATATAATTCAGTGTGTAAACTATGTGTGCTACCTAGACGCTTTCTTGATTTTAAAATCGCTACTCGATTAGCATTAACTATGTAATAATTATACCAAATCCCATTGCTAAGAGTTTAAAACCATACTATTCATCCATAATACTTACGTTACAAGACCACTTAAAATAAGTAAACTAACTTATACGTTTAGTAATACAAAACAACTGCAATTTAAAATACGAGTACATGCCCATTAGACTAGGATGTAAGTGTACGTACTATTGCTTATAAGCGATAATTCAATTTCCAAAAGTGCAGGTCCTTCTTTGATAATACTAGCCTGATCGACCTACATGTATTTCGAAACACACGCTAAGTATAACTTAGTGAGGCATAAATATAACAACATAAACAATTAACATAAATATCACAATTTCTACAAAAGTGGTAAACGATTTCCCGTGCAGTTTATAACATTTCATCATTTATCATATCACATGAGAAACTAACTTATTTCAATGAATCATGGTTGCATATATATGTATTCAAAGTCATAATATCATTCATAATTTATCAGTAATAAATATGATAGACTTACTAGCCTATCTATTTGCATAAAAACATTTCATGAATTACAGCCCAAAGTACAGTTTCATGTGAACCTATGGTATACGAGTCATCATAATGACACCGTAGTGTCTGCAACGCTGTAGCGTCTAATGGTGAGTACATACTCGAGGATGCCCTTTGCTCCTCATTATCGCACCTTTTTGTGCTAGTCGACACCGTAGTGTCTGCAATGCCGTAGCGTCTGATGACAACACCGAAGTGTCTGGATTGCACCGTAGTGTTGGAACGCAGCTACTAAGACTCTATGGATATCCAACTATACCAAAGACTCTCACACTAGTACTCGGGCATAACAATATAATATTTTCACAATCAATATCCAATCCATAAATACTATCATCCCTAATTCGATAATGTGCAGTTCATACCCAAAGTCTAAAATTCGATTTATCTTAGATAAACCATTATGCCATATCAATGTATCACATATGCCATTTAATATTTCATGCCATTTGCATAACTTTGATTAACATACATTTTCATTAATATCAAGGTCGACTTATCGCAAGTCGTCCTATTTGTAACATGTCATACATGCATATAATGCACTAACCTGGGCTATGCAAAATACTAGGCCTCACTAAGCTAGTTCACTACTTTTTCCTTGCCTCTTTTATCTCATGTTTCCTTGTCCTGCTCGAATGCTGCAAATTTACCCATCGAACATATACAATAACATATATATTAGATTTTTTATCTGACACTGCTTAACTATAAAATACTAGCATAATTATTCGAATATAAAAAAGTTCCTAAAATTTTCCTTTTTCTCCCTTAGTAGCCGAATAGTCCATTTTGGTCCCTAGTGACCATTTTGCATTTTCTTGCAATTATTCAAGCTCAATCACAATTACTCCATAATTCTAACATTTTCACTAACTTTTACTCAATGCTCTTCAATCCACAAACCTTTGTTAAAGTGACATTTTAGTCACCAATTTCCCACAAAAGTTTGCAAACTTGTACTAATTAATCAATCCAACATTTTTACAATGTTTCTCAAAATTGTCCTTCTATTTTAGCCTTTGGACGAATTGGTCACTACACCTTCCAAAGGTTGTTTTTCATTCAAACAACATTCTAATATGCTCAAAATAATTTTTCCAACATATATTCTTCATTTCCAAGAATTAACACTTAAAACCCAAATTTATTCCTACATGTCATATTGGGTGTCTAAGCTTTTCAAGGACTTTATTTTGGTTCTAATGCCATAATCAAGCTTGTATAATCATAAATCTTCCATATTCATCCTTAATTTCAAAACCCTAAAAAAATCTCAAATTCTAGGGTTAGGGTTTATGTCTTCAAACATGAAATTAATCTAAATCTAAGCTTGATTTCAACTCGACAACACTTGATTTACTTAAATCAAGCTTCAATCTCAACATAGAACAACTCTTTGTAAAATTACTATCAAATGAAAGAAAATTAAACATAGATTAATTTTCTATCAAAAACATACCTTGAATCTTGTTTGGAAGCCTTCAAAATGGCTACGAAAAATTTTGTATATTTTCCCTTTTCTCTCTTGTAGTTTCGAAATGGAGGGGTAGAAGAAGAACTTATTTTTGTTCATCTTTTATCTTATTAATGCCAAGTGTATTTAATTAAATGAATGTTAAATCCATTTAATTACTTAAGTCTAAATAACCCTCCAACTAAGTGCTATTTTCTAATTTGTCATTATGTAAAAGTAAAACTAAATCTAGTTTGAATCCAACTAGAAATATTAAAATATTCATAAAAATAATATTTTATGAATTTTCCACGGCTTATGGAATTGTCTTTAAAATTCAAATTCGATCTGATTACCTGATAATCACTTACTACGATTTTCCATTTTTCGAACTATCGGATCAAATCTGAAATTCTCATATTTCTATTTTCCATAAATAAATGTTGTTGATATAAAAAATATTTCATAATTTTGTAAAATTCAAAATCTTGAAATTTTGACTCGGTCTAATATACTGATAATTTACCTGAAATCTTTATCGGATAAAATTCTCTTAATAATCCTTTATCAGTTATCCATACGAATAATATTAACTCGAACTGATTCCTTTTTATCAGTCTTAAGTACTAACATGAGACCTTCCCAATGGGTCACTCATCCTATGCCCTGAGCACACTTAACTTTGCAGTTCGATCGAAATTCGATATCTTATACTGTATTTTTATTCGAATCAACCACATAAATCTCATATCAGAAATCTAATTATACAGATCAACTTCCTGTAACTTGTACTACTTATCTGTGCAATAAAATATTCCATCAGGTGCCTATACTTTTCTCATCGAATTTCAACCAAACTTCGCAAGTACCCTATTTTCACATTCAATAACAAATCCATAAATCGATAAGGGGCAGTTCATACCAAAATCTAAAATTTGATTTATCTTAGACAAACCATTATGCCATATCAATGTATCACATATGCCATTTAATATTTCATGATATTTGCATAACTTTTATTAACATACATTTTCATTAATATTAAGGTCGACTTATCGCAAGTCGTCCTATTTGTAACATGTCATACATGCATATAATGCACTCACCTGGGCTATGCAAAATACTGGGCCTCACTAAGCTAGTTCACTACTTTTTCCTTGCCTCTTTTATCTCGTGTTTCCTTGTCCTGCTCGAATGCTGCAAATTTACCCATCGAACATTACAATAACATACATGTTAGATTTTTTTATCTAACACTGCTTAACTATAAAATACTAGTATAATTATTCGAATATAAAAATTTTCCTAAAATTTTCCTTTTTCTCCCTTAGTAGCCGAATAGTCCATTTTGGTCCCTAAGACCATTTTGCATTTCCTTGCAATTATTCAAGCTCAATCACAATTACTCCATAATTCTAACATTTTCACTAACTTTTACTCAATGCTCTTCAATCCACTAACCTTTGTTAAAGTGACATTTTAGTCACCAATTTCACACAAAAGTTTGCAAACTTGTACTAATTAATCAATCCAACATTTTTACAATGTTTCTCAAAATTTTCCTTCTATTTTAGCCTTTGGCCGAATTGGTCACTACACCTTCCAAAGGTTGTTTTTCATTCAAACAACATTCTAATATGCTCAAAATAATTTTTCCAACATATATTCTTCATTTGCAAGAATTAACACTTAAAACCCCAATTTATTCCTAAATGTCATATTGGGTGTCTAAGCTTTTCAAGGACTTTATTTTGGTTCTAATGCCATAATCAAGCTTGTAGAATCATAAATCTTCCATATTCATCCTTAATTTCAAAACCCTAAGAAAATCTCAAATTCTAGGGTTAGGGTTTATGTCTTCAAACATGAAATTAATCTAAATCTAAGCTTGATTTCAACTCGACAACACTTGATTTACTTAAATCAAGCTTCAGTCTCAACATAGAGCAACTCTTTGTAAAATTACTATCAAATGAAAGAAAATTAAACATAGATTAATTTTCTATCAAAAACATACATTGAATCTTGTTTGGAAGCCTTCAAAATGCTTAGGAAATTTTTTGTATATTTTTCCCTTTTCTCTCTTGTATTTTCGAAATGGAGGGGTAGAAGATGAACTTATTTTTGTTCATCTTTTATCTTATTAATGCCAAGTGTATTTAATTAAATAAATATTAAATTCATTTAATTACTTAAGTCCAAATAACCCTCCAACTAAGTCCTATTTTCTAATTTGCCATTATGTAAAAGTAGAACTAAATCTAGTTAGAATCCAACTAGAAATATTAAAATATTCATAAAAATAATATCTTATGAATTTTCCATGGCTTATGGAACTGTCTTTAAAATTCCAATTCGATTCGATTACCTGATAATCACTTACTACGATTTTCCATTTTTCGAACTATCAGATCAATTCTGAAATTCTCATATTTCTAATTTTCATAAATAAATATTGTTCATATACACAATATTCCATAATTTTGTAAAATTCAAAATCTTGAAATTTTGACTCGGTCTAATATATTGATAATTTACTCGAAATCTTTATCGGATAAAATTCTCTTAATAATCCTTTATCAGTTATCCATACGAATAATATTAACTCGAACTGATTCCTTTTTATCAGTCTTAAGTACTGACATGAGACCTTCCCAATAGGTCAGCCATCTTATGCCCTGAGCATGTTTAACTTTGCAGTTCGATCAAAATTCGATATCTTATACTACATTTTTATTCGAATCAAGTATTTGTTTATCCCTTAATTGTTCGATCAAAAATAGATTTCCACATAAATCTCATATCAGAAATCTAATTATACAGATCAACTTTCTGTAACCTGTACTACTTATTTGTGCAATAAAAATATTCCACCAGGTGCCTATACTTTTCTCATCTGATTTCAACTAAACTTCGCAAGTACCCTATTTTTCTTACTCTCTATCACACGGTACTCTTAATTTTTAGAAACTCCTTTCCTAGAA
This sequence comes from Hibiscus mutabilis, assembly GCA_019671005.1. Lineage (NCBI taxonomy): Eukaryota > Viridiplantae > Streptophyta > Magnoliopsida > Malvales > Malvaceae > Hibiscus > Hibiscus mutabilis. Next base: position 21,829,543 of record CM033732.1, read on the forward strand.
TAATAATTAAAGAAATCATAACTTTTATATTTTTGTCATTTTAGTCACTAAGTTAGCTTTTAAGTCCTTATCTTAGTACTAAATGACTCTTAAACAACTTAGCAAATTTTGGGGTATTACACAATAGTTGCTAGAAGGTTTATAGGAGATGTCCCCTGATGGTTCAAGGTCATGTGTTTGAGGCTGATTTGATGGAGTTGTTGTTTTATTGTTTTGATGTAATCTTGGGGATGGATTGGTTGTCTGAGCATAGAGCTGTGGTTGATTTTGAGACCAAGCAAGTTTTGTTGAAACTTGATGAGGATTACAAAGTGGTGGTTGTGGGCGAGAATGTTAAATTCTTGTCCAATGTTATTTCGGCTTTGGAAGCACAAAAGTTGTTAGAATCTGGGGGTCAAGCATACCTAGCTTATGCTATGAACCCAAGTATGAATGAAGTGTGAGTCCAGGATATCCGCACCGTTTTTGATTTTCCAAGAGTGTTTTTGAAATAATTGCCAAGATTACCATCAGATAGGGAGGTAGAGTTTTACATTGAGATGTACGCGGATACGACTCGAGTGTTGATTGCACCGTATCGCATGGCACCAAAGGAATTGAAGGAGTTGAAGATGTAGCTTCAGGAGTTGTTGGACCATGGTTTTATTCGGCCTAGTGTGTCACCGTGGGGAGCACCAGTGTTGTTTGTGAAAAAAAGATGGCACGATGAGAATGTGCATTGATTATCGGCAACTGAACAAGTTTACAATTAAGAATAAGTATCCTTTGTCGAGGATTGATGATTTGTTTGATCATTTTCGGGGTGCTACGGTGTTTTCCAAGATTGTTCTGAGGTTTGGGTATTATCAACTGAAGGTAAAGGACAAGGACATGCCGAAAATAACTTTTCACACGTGTTATGTGCATTATGAGTTCTTAGTGATACCATTTGGGTTGACAAGTGTGCTAGCAACATTCATGGATATGATAAATCAGGTGTTTCGTAAATTGTTGGATCAATTTGTGGTAGTGTTCATCAATTACGTCCTTATGTACTCTTGTACCGAAGAAGATCACGATCGACATCTACGGATTGCGTTGCAAATTCTGTTGGACAATAAGCTTTATGCCAAGCTAAGTAAGCATGAGTTTTGGATCAAGCAAGTGGTTTTTCTTGTTCATATTATTTCGGCTGAAGGTATTCGGGTGGATTCGTAGAAGATTGAGGCTGTGGTGAATTAGGAGCAACCTAAGTTGGTGTTAGAAGTTTGTAGTTTCTTGGGGTTGGTAGGGTATTATCGATGCTTCGTGGATGGATTTTCGAGGATTGCTGCTCATTTGACGAAGTTGTTGCAAAAGGATGTAAGTTTTGCATGGACAAATGGTAGACAACAAGCTTTCAATAAGTTGAAGGAAGCTTTGTCGCAAGCTCCAATCTTGATTCAACCTGAGTCAGGGAAGGAGTTTGTAGTTTATAGTGATGCGCCCTACGTTGGTTTGGGATGTGTTTTGATGCAAGAATGAAGGGTTGTGGCTTATGCATCATGCAGTTGAAGGTGCATGAGTGCAACTATCCTAGCATGATATTGAGCTTTTTGCGGTGGTGTTTGTGTTAAAGATTTGGCGACATTTTCTTTATAGTGAGAAGTGTATTGTATACACGGATCACAAGAGTGAAATATTTGATGTCGCAAAAGGAGTTGATTCTTAGGCAACGAAGATGGTTAGAGTTGCTTAAGGATTATGATTTGACGATAGAGTATCATTCTAGAAAGGCTAATGTTGTAACTGACACCTTAAGTGGAAAGGTTGCGGTTGAGCTGAGGGTTATGTTTGCTCAGTTGAGTGTGACGCGAGATGGAGGCTTGTTGGCTGAGTTACAAGTGAAGCCATTATTGTTGCAGTTGATCAAGGAGAAGCAATCGTATGATGATTCTCTGGTACCTCATGTCAAGGATATAATGGATGGCAATCAGATGGATTTTTGTTTTAGTGATGAAGGATTTTTGTGTTTCAAGAGTCAAGTGGTTGTGCCAAAGGATGAGGAGTTAAGGCATACTATCTTGGCCTAGGCTCATTCAAGTCCTTTTGCTATGTATTCGAGAAGCACAAAGATGTATCAGGATTTGAAAAAGGAGTATTTCTGGGTTGGTTTGAAGAAGGATGTAGTGGATTTTGTTAGTCGATATATGGTATGTCAACGTGTTAAGGTAGAGCATCATTTTCCTTCTGAGTTGTTGCAACCGTTAAGGATTCTAGAATGGAAGTGGGAGAGAATTACCATGGATTTTGTGACCAGTTTGCCTTTGACGCCATCAAAGAAGAATTCTGTTTAGGTTATTGTGGATAGGTTTACGAAGTGTGCACATTTTTTGGCTGTACATATGATATATACTTTGGGTAAGTTGGCGGAGTTGTATATTGCCGAGATTGTGAGGTTACACAGGGTGCCTAAGTCTATAGTATCAGATAGAGATCCGTGTTTTACAGTAAGGTTTTGGTAATGTTTGCATAAGGCGTTGGGTACGCGGTTGAACTTCAGTACTTCGTATCATCCTCAAACGGGTGGTCAGCCTGAATGCATTATCCAATTGTTGGTGGATATGTTACGGTGTTGCATCATTGATTTCCAAGGATCTTGGGAGAAGCAGATGCCTTTGGTGGAGTTTGCCTATAACAATAGTTATCAAGCTATTATCCAGATGGTACCGTATGAAGCTTTGTATGGTAGACGGTGTCGCATACCACTTTGTTGTGTAGAGCCAGGAGAAAAGTATGTTTCCTTGCCTGATATGCTAAAGGATGCTAGTGAGAAGGTGAAGCTTATTAGTGATAGGTTGAAGGCTTGATCTAAATTGTTTATATTTAGAAAAATTGAACACCATGGGGATATTACGAATGCGAGTATCTGCTAGTCCATCTAGGCCAACAAAGGAACAAAAACAAGTGTTTAGATAATGAGCAGATCCCATTTTAGGAAATTCCCTTCTCAAGCACTTGTCATTCAAGATCTTTGAATCGAGTGTTGACCCTAAACTTATACCCCCTGAAGACTATTTTGATATCCATGTATGGAATGACGAATGACATTCCTTCAATTCCCTTCACAAATAATAAAAATCCATTTGTTGTCCCCCTTTGAGCTTGATCGTTTTTTTCATTTGAACCTAAATCAAGGATCACCCCCATACTGGGGGCAAAGAGGGTGAAAATTTTGTTCGCAACTTAAAGTCTCCCGGTTTTGATCATACTACAAGGATAATGCTTCGTGAATAAAGGCAAGAAGCGAGCATATATATTAGATACAAAGGTTAGAGAAACAATAGAAGAAATCAATAAAAGAAAAGTTTATAGTCAAAGAGATGGCTAAGTCAAATTGCGAGTTTGCCAACAAGAAGGTTGAAACAATAAAGAGTGAAAGCACCAAGTCAGAAAGTGCAATAAAGGACATCAAGAGCCTTGAAGATTTGATTACATTCGAATAAGAAGTGCATCAACATTTAGTCAAGATGCAAGCTACATGAAAAGAGGAAATGAAATCTAGGGTGAAAACCCAAAAATGGGCAGTCTAGAGCGATACAAGGAATATATTACTCCATATGAGCATACCCAAATCAAGCAATACATGAATAAAGTTTTAATAAAAAATTTATACAAACTTTGGTGAACTGATCACCTTTAAATGGAAGTGCGCATCAATGCCGAGCCAAGACGCAAAGCAGTCCAGAGCTACAGCTACAAGAAGGAAATGAACTCTAGGGTGAAAACCTAGAAATAGGCAGTCTAGAGCGATCCAAGAAAAAAGAATTTTTTTCATTAAAAGCATATCCCAGTCAACAAGTGCAGAGAAGATATTTCAATAAAAAGAAATGATCCTTGGTTTTATCACCCTTAAACACTTATTTGGGCCTATATATCCTTTCTTTCACAGCCGTGAACCATAGCCTACATTACAAGCCTACAAAGACCATTCTGATCATATATAGATATCTGAGTTGGATAAGTTTGTCTTCAGATTACATTCTGCCTATAAGGGTTAACCTTTCTTCATGGAACATTAAACTTCGAAGTGCCTGATCAACACCCAAATGAGGGAAGGATGGGGCATAATGAGTGGTGAGATTAAGAGAGCCACCTTAAATGGGTTAGAAATTAGGTATGGGAAATGATCCTCTCGAAAGACTAAATGGACTAGGGGAGACCATACATATGTGTATATCGCCAAAAAGTTAAGATCTTCTAAACATATAAATTCACTAGTGCATTTGATATTTTAGGATCAAACATTAGTTTTCAAAAATGTTTGGACTTTTTTTTTCAAATTTCAATTCTTTTACATATTGGCCATTTCCTCCAAGCATTAGTTTTCAAAAATGTTTGGACATTTTTTCCAATTTTCAATTCTTTTACATATTGGTCATTTCCTCTAAGCATTAGTTTTCAAAAATGTTTTGACTTTTTTCAAATTTCAATTCTTTTGCATATTTGTCATTTCCTCGAAGCATTAGTTTACAAAAATTTTTGGGCCTTTAATCCAAATTTTGATTTACTCCAAACATTAATTTTCAAAAATGTTTGGCATTTTTCTCCGAATTTTGATTCTTTTAATGCTTACCATTTCCTCAAAACATTAGTTTTCAAAAATGTTTGGCATTTTTCTAAACTTTGATTTTTTAAGATATCTATAGCTTTTCTCCCAAACATTAGTTTTCAAAATGTTTGGCATTTTCTTCTAGTTTTGTTTTCAAAATGGCTGACTTTTTTAAAAAAATTATTATTGATAAGAATTATAGCATAGAGACCGAGAGTTGGTTCCCGACGAGATGCTGCAAGAAGATTGGATTTAAGGATGGTTCAGGGAGTGGAGCGTTTTTCTCGCCCCAATGTTGAGATAGATGAAGACTCTGAGTGTTGGGTCAGAGACAATAAAAATAGTTTAGCCCAGGATTGAATGGGGCAACGTTGAATGAGACGATGAAAGTCCCTACATAAGAGTGCTATAGGTAATAGAATGAGATTATTTGCGAAGTGTGTAGTGACCCCAAAGAAGAAGGGCATTTGTGCAAGAGGATTGAAAGTGTGGGTCCAGTCATATTTGAAATGAGTATTCAACTAATAAAGTAAAGACTGAAGAGCATACTGCAAAGAAATGAAGTGAAGAAATCCAAGAATGACCTTTCAGGGACTTGGAGTTTTTAACATCCCTAAAAAATTGCATTTCATTCATCATATATAGTTAGACACCCCTATGATAGGAGCATGCTAACTTAAAAGCATTTTGCTTATTTTAAGCAGGTATTTAAAGACAAGGAAAGATTTTGATCTGCAACTTCATGTTGAAGAGGTAGATCCTATTAAAGATTTCCTATTGGTAGTTGTGTTGGTGTGAATCTAGTTCTTTGATCTACAGCTTCATGTTGAAGAGGTGGATCATATTAAAGATTTCCATTGGTAGCCAGGTTGGCGTGAATCCATATCTTAAGTCCTTTGGGCCATCTATAAGTCCTTCAAGCATGATGCTAACCTTACTTTGATGTCAAGACTGGTAGAAATCGGGGTATCATTTTACGCGATTTTTGTAGCCAATTTGGCGTGAATCCATATCTTAAGTCCTTCGGGCCATCTATAAGTCCTCCGGGTATGATGCTAACCTTATTTTGATGTCAAGACTGGTAGAAACCGGGGTATCATTTTAAGGAATTTTGGTAGCAATTTTGGCATGAATCCAGTTCTGAAGTCCTACAGGCCATTTGTAAGTCCTCCGAGCCATCTGTCAGTCCTTCAGGCATGATGTTAACCTTATTTTGATGTCAAGACGGATAGAACCGGGGTATCATTTTAAGGGATACTTTTCTTAAATTTAATTTCTTAATGTGATCCTTTCATAAGGATGTTTTGCTTAAAACCCAAATTTCTTAATTTGATCCTTTCACAAGGATGTTTTCTCCTTTTGGTAGTCTCAAAATACCATTTTTATTAAAACCCAGATTTCCTAATTTTATCCTTCCATAAGGATGATTTTCTTAAAACTCTAATTTCTTAATTTTATCCTTTCATAAGGATGAATTTCTTAAGACTTGAATTTCTTAATTTGACCTTCTATACAGGTGTTTTTCCTAAAAAAAAAATCAAATTTCTTAATTTCATCCTTCCATAAAGACATTTTTCTTAAAAACAAGTTTCTTAATTTTATCCTTTCATAAGGATGTTTTTCCTCAAAACTTGAATTTCTCAATTTGATCTTTTCTTAGGGATTTTTTTTAAAACTCAAATTTCTTAATTCAGTCCTTTACTAAGGACGTTTTTCTCAATTAAAAAGAACTTCTCAATTTGCTCCCTTTATAAGGATGAGTTTTGGTGAAGTAAATTTTTTAACTCGATCATTTCACAAGGATATTTAAAAAAGGAAGGAGAGGAAAAATAGAGAGGAAAAGAAGAAAAGGAAAAGAAAAGAAAAAAAAAAAAAAAAAAGGAAAAAAAAAGGAAAAAAAAAGAAATAAAGAGAGAACCAAAGTGAAAATCTGAAAGGGCACTTAAAGAAAAGGAAGCAAGGAAATGAACAAAGTGAATCGACCAGAAATATGTATGCAAGGGCCATCAAAGATTTTGATCTACAGCCTCACATTTTGGAGGAATAGATCCCATCCAGGATTTCAATCCGCAACTTCACCTATGAAGAGGTGGATCTTAGCAAAGAACCAAGGGTCTTCTGTACTCAGCCAAGAATGATGTTATGGCATTTAGTTTTTGATGCCGAGAAAATAAGAAATCGGGGCATCATCTTGAGGATTTCCATTCTTTAGCCTTTCAAGGAAGCATTTAGAATCTTCCGGCAGTCTCAAAGTGAGATACCTTTTGATGCCAAAATGATCAGAACTCAGGGTACCCTTCAAAGATTTCCAGTCTTCAGCCTTTTGGGAAGTAATGGAGATTTTTCGGTACTCGCGCCATAGAAAATGTGGTGTCATTTTTGAAGATAAAGGTTCTATATATAGGAAGAACCCGTATTTTTAAGAATTCGAGGTGAAAGGTTCTATATAGGAAGACCCTGTCAAGTTCTATATAGGAAGAACTTGTAGCTCAAAAGATTTGAAGCAAAAGGTTCTATATAGGAAGAACCCGTAGCTTCAAGATTTTAGAGCAAAAGGTTTTATATAGGAAGAACCCGTCAAATTCTATATAGGAAGAACTTGTAGCTCAAAAGATTCGAAGCAAAAAGTTCTATATAGGAAGACCCCGCAGGTTCAAGATTTTAGAGCAAAAGGTTATATATAGGAAGAACCCGTAGCCTCAAGATTTTAGAGCAAACAGGTTTTATATAGGAAGAACCCGTCAAATTCTATATAGGAAGAACTTGTAGCTCAAAAGATTCGAAGCAACAAGTTCTATGTAGGAAGACCCCACAGCTTCAAATTTTAGAGCAAAAGGTTATATATAGGAAGAATCCGCTGCTCTACCATTTCAGAGTGAACATATCTATATAGGAAGAACTAGTTACTTCAAGAGTGTGAGATTCTATATAGGGAGAACCAACAGCTCTAACATTTCGAGGCAAAAGATTCTATATAGAAAGAACTTGTAGCTCAAAGATTTCAAAACGGGGAGCTATATATAGGAAAAACTCATAGCTTTAGATTTTAGGAAAAAGAAAAAGCAGTGAAAAAGAAGAAAAAGAAAAAAGAAAAAAGAAAAAAGAAGAAAAAGAAAAAAAAGAGAAAAAAGAAAGAGAAAGAGAAAGAGAAAAAAAGGACAAAAGAAAAGAAGAAAAGAGAAAAGAAAAAGAAGAAAAAAAGAAAATAAAAGAGAAGAAGAAGAAGTAAAAGAAAAAAAAGAAAAGAAGAAGAAATAAAGAAAAAAGTGAAAAAAAAGAAAAAAGAAAAAGAGTTCTATATAGGAAGAACTTAAATCTTTAGGATTTCAAGCCTCTAGAGTGAAAGGTTCTATATAGGAAAAACCCATAACTCTAAGATTTTAGGGTAAAAAGATCTATATAAGAAGAACTCGTAACTCTACAATTTCAAAGGGAGAGGTTCTATGTAGGAAGAACCAACAGCTTCAAGAACAAGATAAAAGTTTTATATAGGAAGAACTTGCGACTCAAAGAATCCGCTATAGAAAAGCGAAAAGTTCAAGAAGAACTCGTGGTTCTTAGGCAATAGACGAAGAAAAGGATTTCAAGGCGATAAGTTCTATATAGGAAGAACTTGTAGCTTGAAGAATCCATCCAGACAAGGTAAAAGGTTCTATATAGGAGGAACCTGTAGCTCCAATACTTGATGGTGAAAAAGTTCCATATAAGAATAACTTGCAACTTGAAGATTTTGCAAAGAACCGTGAGTTTTTTTATACATTCAAATTAATGCCATGGCCATGCATTTATTCTGTCACATATAGTGTTAGGCCTCTTATTCCGGTATTCTAGTGGGAGTGTCATCCCGGTCTCCAGGTGTCATCTCTTTTGGTATCGTAGATATCGAGGCAAATTTAATATTCGAACCATGCATTTTAGGAATTAATTATTAAATTAAATTGAATTTTGTATTTTTCTTAATAATTATGATACGAACCCTTAGCTACCAATTTTAGGCGTAGCGGGGGTGCTAACCCTTCCCCATACGTAACCAACTCCTGAACTTAGAATCTCTAGTTTTGTTTTTGGTGTCCTGTCTACCTTATCCATGTGACTGGTGGCGACTCTATGTTTTCAAAATACGAGTTTTTAAAGAATTCACCTTTTTAAACAATTTTTCAATAAGCGGGAATACCCCCAAATACAATTTTTTTAATTTTTCGTAGCGGCCCAAAAAAATAGGCGCTACAGTAATTTAATATTAAATCAACCCATTTAAAATTACCCAAATTCAATTTCGTCCTTTGACAAACTCATTAAAATATTTTCTAAAATATTTACCACGATAAATTTATTGAAAACCAATTTAATCAACTCAACTTATTTTTTAGAATTAATTAATTAGCTAAAGCCTAACCCAAAATTTCAACCCGATTATGATAATTCACCGAAATCTTCTAGCTCGTTTTCTAGGGTATTACAATGTTGGCTCAATTTGAAGGTCCTCACACCACCTTTTCCACGATAAGTTCATGACTACGTACATAGTTAACAAGATGACAGTAATTTGTCAATGAAATCTAAGGATGTATCTCTTGAGGAACCAACGATGATAGATTTGAAGCCATCAAAGGAAGGGTATGATCATTTGGAAGAAGATACTCTATCCATGGTGATTCCCTCCGATATTATTGCTGCACCAAAATCTCTACTAATGAAGTTGTTTGAAAACCATGAACAAAGTGGTGGTTGGATGCTTGAAAAATTTCAGAGAATTGGTCATTCACTTGATTTACATAGAATTCTAATAGAGGATTGCTATGACAATCGGCTGGATCATCAAATGTCACCATAACGAAAGTTACATTCAACTATGATGGAAGTCGATGAGAATGGGGTAATCAAATGGTTGGATTTCAAAATTGTTGCTCATATTGACTTTATGCCTTCCAGGATAGTAGCAAGGTGGAGGATACACATGGACTTTAAAGGAAAATGAAAAAAGACACCTCAACCAAGGTACCACTAATGGGAATAATTGCATTCACATTGGCCCAACTCTTTTTGGGTAGACTTGTTACTCGATGGAGGGTGCAGATGAGCCATAATAAGTATGGAAAACGACTCTCTAATGCAACCCTTGCCACAACGAAATAATAAATGGGTGCTTATTGTGGGTGCACTCAGATTTCACTAGAATAAGTAGAGGCTGATAATGTTAAAGTTGAACCTGAACAAGAGGAGGAACTTGCGAACCAAGCTGAGATAAGAGAAAAAAAGAAGAAGATGAAGACATTACTACAAATTTTTTTGTTACATTCGAGGTTGTGGATGCAAATGCTACAGCGAGAAGAAGTACCATTCAGCCACATCGGGAGCAAAAGAACACTAAGTTATTTTGTTTTAATTTTTTAGTTTGTTCTGATCAAGCATTTCATGTAGCTGTTATTTTCCTCTTGTTACTGCATTTTTGTCATTACATTCTGTTCTTTGCATTGGGGACAATGCAATCTTTAAGTTTGGGGGTATACACCTAGGGTTTGAAATGCACCCCTATTTTAAAAAAATTAAGCAAATACAAGGTTCATTTTGTGCTATAATTTTTTTCTTACATTGGATGCTTAATTCTTGAATCATGATTGTCAATGAATTGGTTGGATACATGTGATAGAATGTTGTAATAGAATTCTATTATGAATGAATTTGATTGCTTGATTAATGAATTTTTAGCATCATCTCTTAGGTCTTAGATGAATCTTCTCAGTTCAATTGTTGTTATATATGTTTATAGATCATATTATGTGTAAATAAAGAACACTCCAATGTGGGTGCATAACGAAAGTAGCTTAAGGGGGAACACTCCAATGCATGCTCACTCGCATATTTTTGTCTTGCTTTATCTTAGATCACCAGAAATGAGCTTAAGTCGCCATGGAAGGATAGTGAAAGATCACAAGTTGAAGATGATATGAAAATAGAAATTGTGTGATGTCTCTCTCTATCTCTTCCTGAATTTGTTCTTTTATAAGTTGCCCAAGAAAGGACATCTGTCCTTTAGGTGTTTTGCGTGACCCAAAGCCATACCAAATCTTTTATAACAAATAATATAGCTGGCAGAGTCAACCTTATCTTTTAGCAGACTAGACAACTGGCCGCTGCAGTGTTAAGCTAATTGTAGTGGTGAAACTTCCTCTACAAGGACATTAGAAATACAACGACAACAAGACAAAATAGGTAGAAATATGTGAAATAATAGCAATTGAGAATAAGTTAGATAAAATGCAGGAGATAGATATGAAAATGTAAAAATAGATGCAGGTGTTTTATATATGCGGGGACAATTAAATCAATAAATCTAGAGGAAATACATGTTGTTTGAAGAACTATCACACCCCTAAACTTGTGTTTTTACTTATCCTCAAGTAAAATTAAAATAGCTAGGTCCAAACAACAGTTTAGAGGCATTCCAGATACTTGAATCATTTTAACCAACCAATAAATTAATTGCATTGACAAGATATAAGATTGCATACACAACTCTAGCATCAACATAAAAGCTATCATTTCAACAATATATAACATCATATCTATCATCCTAGATTCTTTCCACCTATCAATATTTATTTAATACCACATGTACCAAGATATAAATATATATATATATATATTTATACCACTGCATGATCATGTTTTTAGTCTCAATTGCTCTTATTTCACATATTTTTGCCTATTTTGCCTTGTTGTCGTTGTATTTCTAATGTCCATAGAGAAGAAGTTTTACCACTACAACCAACTCGACAATGCAGCAGCCAGCTATCTAGTCTACTAAGAGATAAGACAACCCTACCAGCTGTATTACTTGTTAAAACATATTTGGTATGGCTTTGGGTTACGCAAAACAACTGAAGGAAAGGTGTCCTTTCTTGGGTAGCTTATAAAAGGAAGAATCCTGTAAGAGAGGGAGTCACATGAATACTATTTTCATATCATTTTCAACCTCAAGTATTTTTCTCTCACCCATGGTAGCTTAAGCTCTATTTCTAAAGATCCAAGGTGAAGCAAGGCGGAAATATCCAAGGAGAAGAGAATTCAAGTGCTAGATCAAGGAGAATATTTTGCTATCTTCTTAATATCTTCTTTAATTAGATGTTTGTTACAAATTTCTATTATATTTTGTGCTTTAATGATGATGGTTTACTTATTTTAAGCTTTGTATGAACTCATTAAAATCTAATCTTTTAGTTTAATATATTTTTACTAGCTTTTTCTGATACTTTGATTGTTGGATCTGATTATTGTTTGCATGAGAATGTTAAACATAGCTGCTGACATCGACATATGTAGTGACAAGTCAAGTTAACAAGTCATTACAATGAGAGTTGAATGAGGATACAATGAGAGTTGATCCACTTGTTCAAAGGATTGTAGTTTCAACTTATAATGAGAGTTGAGGCCAATATACGTCATTGTTTCAATAGTCAGAGATTGAATAGAAGTTAGTAAGCAAGCTTTATTCCCATTTGCTAATTGATCCATCGTACTCCCTTGTGTGTACTTGATTTTCTGCCAAGAGAAATCGAGGAGATCTAGGCCAATTGTTTGCTACGACAATTGATCTATTACTCATTTCTTTATTCCTTTATCGCAACTACCATTACACTCTGATATTCTTATTTACAGAATTGCTTGTGACCATAGAATACTTAAGCTAAATACATCATCCTCATAGGATCGATATTCAAACAGGATTCGCTTGTTTCTATTCTTGCATCGATAGTGTTCGCTTGCACTTAGAGTGTGATGTTTTTACACCTATCAAGTTTTGGCGCCATTGCTGGGATAGCATTATTTGGTTCTTATGTTTCTGCTTGCAATTCTGTTTCCTTTATTTAGTTTAATTTTTAATAGTTTTTTGTTATTTCTTTTTCTTTTTATTAAGTTTTGTAGGTGTATGACCAGAAGTGTTGCTCCACCACTCTTTGTACTAGATCTAGAAGTTGAGAGAACTTTTAGACAAAGAATTCGAGAACATGGTGGGATGGCAAGACAGCCTAACAATAATGATGGTATCCTTCAAGATCCTGAAAACCCACCACTGCACCCACTAGCCCAGAACAATGCACAAGGTTGTTGTTCGCAGTTGGATGATTTGAAACCGGGAGTTGTTAGACCACCTATTTAAGCTGGAAATTTTGATTTGAAACTAGTTATGTTTCAAATGCTCAATTCCAATTGGTAGTATGCAGGGTTACCATATGAAGACGCTTGAGAGCATCTTCAATCTTTCCTTTTAATTTGTGCTTCGTTTAGCTAGCAAGGCATTCCTGATGATGCCTTACGAATGCAATTGTTTCCATATTCTTTGTAGGGTAGAGCTCGCACATGATTTCATGGACTCTCTGATGGATCTATTACATCATGAAATGATCTTGTAACGCAATTTGTTTCGTGCTTTAACCTACCGACAATGAATTTGCGCCTAAGGAATGATATTACAGCCTACTATCAGTTGGATGATGAGACTTTCCATACTACATGGGAAAGATATAAGTCTTTGTTGCGATGATGTCCCAACTATGGCATTCAACAAGAAACTCAAATTGAAATTTTCTACAATGGGCTGAATGCAACCACAAGACATCTTGTTGATGGGTCATCTAATGAACCATTACTTGATTGCACAGTTTGCAATTACACCGCTGTTGTTGGTGTGTTGGAGCAATTTTCTCATAATGATTCTAAATATCATATTCCAAGAGCTGTATTATGCAAAGTTGCACCAAAAGTGTTTGAGCTTGATGATCTTTTTCTTTAAAGGCTCAAATTTCTTCCTTGGAGAACAAAATCAAGAATATGGAGGGTACAATCGAAGTTGCTCCTATCTAGCTTGCTCAACAAACTAACACTCTTGTATTTTCTTGTGAGATTTGTGGTGAGAATCATAGCTATGAAGATTGCCCACAGCATGCCTAAAATTCTAGTTATGTTAGTAACACGTGAGGCAACAACATGGGTACATCTTACAACACAGCTAATCGACAATCTTGGGTTAACTCTAATTCTGTGCATAATTCAGGAGTATTTCTCTCTAGGAAAAATTCCTTTCAAGTGTATTTTAGTGTGTGCCAAGGGAACTTCAGTTATTCACAACAACAGTTTACCCTACAGAATCCATTGCAGCCACAACATAATAGGATGCAACCACACATATTGCTTCACAATCTTAACAATCGCAGTATATTGCGCAATCACAATATAGAGAACCATCTCAGACATAGTCTCAGATTAGTCATTATGCTCCATCATCTATATCTGATCCATTTGCTCTTTTTGAGGAAATGAGGCGCGACCATTTTTCTCGCACAAAGGCTATAGTGCAAGGTTACTATTTATTGATACGCACTTTGGAAGTCAGTCGAGATAGTTAGCTACTGACATGAATTCTTGACAGCGGGCATACTTTCTTGCAATATTGAGAGTCTGGTTGCAAGGCTATTATTCTTTACAGTGGTAAAGAAACTACTAACTCGACACAACTAGTTCCCATATCTACTCGAGAACGAGAAGAGTCCTCTAAACCTGATCATACAGTGGAAGATGGAATAAATGATGGCAAGATAGGTGATGTTCCACTAGTTATTACTTCGTTTCCATTTGTTCTACAATCTAAGTTGTCGCCACAATGCCCAATGTCGGCGCAACCAACAAATTATCTTTCTCTGCCTTTTCCTCAGATAATTAAAAACAATGAGTTTGATAATCAATTTCAATTCTTTCATGATATTTTGCAACAACTTACAGTGCAGATCCCTTTGATTGATGCTCTTACATAGATCCTAATTATGCAAAATTCATGAAAGATATATTGTACAAGAAGAAGAAGCTCAGTGCAACAGAAACCATTACGCTCACAAAATAGTACAATGCATTAATATCTACCCTCTACCGAGAAAGATGAAAGATCCTGGCAGCTTCATCATTCCTTGCTCTATTGGTAATCACTACTTTAGTAAAGATCTTTGTGATTTAGGGGCTAGTATCAATTTAATTCCATTGTCCATTTTTCAAAAGTTAGACATTGGAGAAATGAAACTCACTACAGTCACATTACAATTGGCAGACAGATCTCTGACTCATCTGAATGGTCAAATAAAAGATGTGCTTGTTATGTGGACAAGTTCATTTTTCTAGCAGAATTTATTATTCTTGACTACGAGGAAGAAAAAGATGTACCTATCATTCTTGGCCGCCTATTCTTAGCAACTGGGAAGGTTGTTATCGATATATCAAAAGGAGAGCTTACAATGTGGATTGACAATGAAAAAGTTACTTTTAGGATGTTCAATCCAGATATTGGAAGAAAGACTGAGGAATGTCATCATATTTATGTTCTTGACAATATCATTCAAGAAAACCTGAATCATCATAGTATACTCATTACTGAGGATATTGCACTAACAATGATAGAAGAAGATCTCCCAAATTGTGACCACATTGTTGAAGTACTCACTATGGCAGTTCACCACAAATGGCAAGTTGAATCTTTAGATCTTGCCCACCAAAAAATTGATACATTTAAACCATCTATTGAAGAAGCTCCTACTCTGGAACTAAATCTATTGCTAGCTAATCTCAAATATGTATTCCTTGGAGATGCAAAAACACTCCCAATGATTATCTCTACAACTTTGGATGTAATACAAGAAGTTAAGTTGATAAATATTTTGAAGCAGCACAAAAGTGCTATTACCTAGACCATTGTGGATATTAAGGGCATTAGTTCATCTTTGTGCATGCATAAGATCAAGCTGGATGATGAGAAAAAACAATCCATTGAGCCACAACATAGACTAAATTATAAGATAAAGAAAGTAGTTAAGAAGGAAACACTCAAGTGGTTGGACGCATGTATTATCTATGTAATTTCTGATAGTGTAGGGTTAGTCCAATACAGTATGTTCCTAAGAAAAATGGAATCATTGTGGTTCGTAATGATGCTGATGAATTGATTCCTACTCACATTCCTATGGGTTAACATATTTGTATGGATTCAGCCGACTCAATGCAGCAACAAGGAAATATAGTTTTTCTTTTCCTTTCATTGCTCAAATACTTGATCAACTTGTGGGCAAAGAGTATTACTATTTTCTAGATGGGTATTCTGGCTACAATCAAATTGCTATTACCCTCGAGGACCAGGAGAAGATACTTTTACATGCCCATTTGGGACTTTTGCCTTTCGTCGCATGCCTTTTGGTCTTTGTAATACACCAACCACATTTTAAAGGTGCATGATGGCATTTTTTGGTGTAAGGGATTATGTTGGGCCATAAAATATCTAAAGCTGGAACTAAGGTTGATAGAGCAAAAGTGAATGTAATTGAAAAATGGCCGCCACCGACAAATGTGAAGAGCATTCAAAGTTTCATAGGTCATGTTGGGTACTATAGAAGATTTATTCAAGATTTTTCAAAGATCACAAAACCTCTATGCTTATTGTTGGAGCGAAATAGAAAATTTGTTTTTGATGATGCATGTCTGGATATAGTCAATAAAATTAAAGCACAGCTTGTGAATGAACCGATCATTGTTGCATCCAAATGGGAGCAATCGTTTGAACTAATGTGTGACACCAGTGATTTTGCTGTGGGGGAAGTACTAGGGCATAGAAGAGACAAGGTATTTCATGTGATCTACTATGCCAGTAAGACTCTAACTGAAGCTCAAATCAATTATACTGCTACTGAGAAAGAGTTATTAATAGTATTTTTTTTTCTTTTGATAAGTTTTGTTCTTATATTGTGGGTGCAAAAGTTATAGTTTTCATTGATTATTCTGCTTTGAGATACCTTTTTACAAAAAAAGATGTAAAATCGAGATTGATCTGTTAGATTTTATTGCTGCAAGAGTTTGATATTAAGATAAAAGACCACAAAGGGTTAAAAAATCAAGTTGTCGATTATCTGTCGAGGTTGTAAGCAGGCAACAAAGATGAAAATAAGTTGCAAATAGTCGATGCATTCTCGGATAAAAAGCTTTTAGTTGTGGATGCAATACCATGGTATGCTGATTTTGTGAATTACTTGGTTTGTGGAAAGACTTCGTTTGGTGTAACTGGGCACAAGAAGGCAAGATTTCTTAGAGATGTGATGAAATATCATTGGAATGTACCTTACGAAATATCATTGGAATGAACCTTACTTGTTCAAGGTTTGTAATGACAATATAATTCGACACTACATCGCTGAGGAAGAAATGACATCAATATTACAACATTATCATAGTGCTCTATATGGAGGCATTTTGGTGGCATGAGAGTAATTGCAAAAGTCATTCAATCTGGATTTTACTGGCCAACATTATTCAAACATGCTCATAAGTTTGCCCAATGTTGTGACCATTGCTAGTGCATAGGGTCAATATTGAGGAAAAATGAGATACCACAGCAGTCCATAATGGAAATTAAACTATTTGATGTTTGGGGATTGGATTTCATGGGTCCTTTTCCAAATTCTTTTGGAAATCTATACATTTTAGTTGTTGTGGATTACGTTTGGAAGTGGATAGAAGCTATTGAAGTGCCTAAAGATAATGCAAAAACGGTTTTAAAGTTCTTTCACAAGTATATACTCACTCACTTTGGAACACCAAGAGCGTTAATCAGCGATCAAGAAAAACATTTCACTACAGCTAGGTAGTTGCTGCGTTGAAACGCTTTGGGGTAAATCATAGAATGGCCACAACGTATCATCCTAGTCCAATGGACAAGCAGAGATTTCTAATTAGGCCATTAAAAACATCTTGGAAAAAGTGGTCAATACCACTAGGAAAGATTGGTCCTCTCGCTTAGATTATGTATCATGGGCTATCCATATTGCATGCAAGACTCCATTGGGAGTGTTTCCGTATCAACTTATTCTTGGAAAATCTTATTATTTGCCTATGGAGCTCGAACACAAAGCCTTATGGGCTCTAAAGTAGGTTAATCTTGATTATGAAATAGTGGGAAAGAAACAATTGTTGGACATTACTGAATTAGAAGAAATTCACCGCAATGCGTATGAAAATGCCTCTATTTACAAGGACAAGAGTAAACATTGGCATGATAAAAAATTTTTGCAGGGTCAATTTGAAGTAGGACAATTGGTTTCTCTATTCAATTCAAGACTAAAGTTGCATCCAAGGAAATTATAGTCACACTGGTCAGGACCTTTTGAAGTTGTGGAAGTATTTCCATACGGTGCAGTCACAATCAAAGATACTAAGGAGGGAATTCTGTTCAAAGTCAATGGCTAAAGACTAAAATTCTATTTCGGTGACTTTGATTCTAGAAATATTGAGACCATTAAATTGGTCGAATTCTTTTGAAATTTCCTTCATTTGTTTTATTAGTTATAGATTTAGTTTTCCTTGTTTTCTTTTAATTCTCTTTATTTCCTTTTTTGTAGAATAATTTCTCCTTTATTTGATATGGAAGCTTCTTCCGAATGGCTTGATGGCAAAAAGGCTCACAAGATATGAATGATATTTAGGGGTAATTCGGGTAATTAAATTACACTAATTAATCCCCAAATCACCACCTTACACTGAATTAAAATAAGTAAACCATCATCATTAAAGCATAGAATATAATAGAAATCTTCAACAAACATCTAATTAAATAAGAGTTTAAGAAGATAACAAAATATTCTCCTTGATCTAGCACTTGAATCCTCTTCTCCTTGGATATTTACACCTTGCTTCACCTTGGATCTCCAGAAATGGAGCTTAAGCCACCATGGATGAGAGGAAAAAGCTTGAGGTTGAAGATGATATGAAAATAGAATTTGCGTGACTCTCTCTCTTCCCGGATTCATCCTTTTATAAGCTGCCCAAGAAATGACACTTGTATTTCATATGTTTTTTGTGACCCAGAGTCATACCAAATTTGTTATAATAAATAATGTAGTTGGTAGGGTCATCCTTATATTTTAACAGACTAGGCAGCTGCTCGCTGTAATGTCGAGCTTGTTGTAGTGGTAAAACTTCCTCTGCAGGGACATTAAAAATACATCGACAATAAGGCGAAATAGGAAGAAGTATGTGAAATAAAAGCAATAGAGACTAGGTTAGATAATACAGGAAATAGATATAAAAATGCAAAAAAGGATGCAATAAACACATATGTGGGGGACAATTACATCAATAAATCTAGAGGAAATACATGCTCTTTGAAGAGCTATCACACCTCCAAACATGATTTTTACTCGTCCTCAAGTAAAATTAAAACAACAAGGTCCAACAATAGCTTAGAGGCATTCTGGATAATTGAATCATTTTAGTCAACCAATAAATTCGTTGTATCGACAAGATAGAAGATTGCATACACAATTTTAGCATCAACATAAAAGCTAGCATTTCAACAATATATAACATCATGCCTATATCCTAGATTCTTTCCATCTATCAAAATTTATTTAATACCACATGTAACAAGATATCAATATGAATATATGTGTGCGTGTTTTATGATTTTCTTCTTTTTTAATGTAGCAAGGGATATCGAACAATGAATGCACACTAGATCCTAAGAAGTAAGATGTTCTGTAACGAACCCCCAGGAAGTACTTCATTGCAATGTCACACACTCATGCAGCGGCAGCCTTTGGCCAGATTCATTTTTCTAATGCATGCAGAAGAGTGTTCCCCCTTAAAGCTACTTTTATTTTATTGAACTCACACTGGAATGCCTTTTATTTATACTTAATAAGATATTCTAGCATATATATCACAAGCCAACACAATCAGAATTCATCCAAAATAAAAGAGATGATGCTATATATTCTTTACTCAAACCAACAATTATATTTATGCAAAGTTAAAAATGCAATCATCTAGTATGTATATCCAATCAACTTATCAATAATCAGAATGATTCAAGGTTTACACATCGAATGCAAGCAAAAGATTTGTTCAACAAAAAGAACCTTGTACCTGCTTAGATTTTTTTTGAAATAGGGGTGTATTTCAACTCCATTTCTTATCAATTAATCTTGAAGGTAAAATGCTTGATTCCTACATGTTATAGATTTGAATGATTGAAATAGAATGCTTGAATATTGAATTAGCGATGTTATTGTTGCCTAATTTGAATATGATGATTGTAATATGTGTACAAACAAGCTTGCTGTCCAGATTTGAATCCATATATATATATATGTATCTTGATTGTAGAATGTATATGGTTGCTGGAAATTTGCTGGAAATTGCTGGAAATTTAAGTACTAAATTTGTATGATTTGAATGTATCATGGCATGAAACTGTTTTGATCACATTGCTAGGGAAGATTGTATAAACATGATTGATTTTATAAAATGCCCTGTTTTGATCACATTGATAGGTGAATAGAACTGACCTAGACTTGTATGAGTACATATATAAGTTGAATTAACATGCTAGAAACTTAAACTAGTGTAATCTGCCCAGAATACTTTGTTCTAGGCAGTAACTTTGAAAAATCACTATAAATTGTAAAAAGGGAAATTAAGACTGGAAATTTTATGGACAATGCCTTGACATGTCTAAATTCATTAGGAGAAAACAGAACTGAATTCTGGATTGTAAAACAGATTGTAGAAATAAAACACTAGGGACAGTGCAAACTGTCTAGTGTTGTAAATTGCTTGTCTTTAAACAAAAAACTGTATTAATTGGAAAAGAATTAAAATTCAAGGCCTATATGGTTAGAAAGACAATTAAGTTAGCTTTCCAACGGTGTAAACCAATTTAAATTTTGACATACGGAATGAAAGTTATGCATGTTTAAGTAAACAATGCACAAGCTGCCTGGCAGCAGCAGTTTAGATGTTACTGGTCTTGTATATGTGATGTGTTAACCTTGTTGCTATGTTGAATGATTTTGTGATTACATGTTTTGACCTTGTCCTATCTATGTGATTTATTATAGAAGAGAGAGGACTTTGGAGAAGGATCTAAAGTTGAGCATTCAAGGGACAAGAAAAAGGGGACAGTCTTGCAAGACTAATTAAGCTTGGAGTATTGTGAGTGTAGTTTACAATAGGGTTAGGACTTAGGTCCTAACCAAATGTGCATGATTATCTTCTTGCCATTGATATGCCATTTTAATGATCTCATTTTTAACTTGAATATGAATAAAAGGGAAGAATGGACTAAACTAAAATTGTGAATAAGTAATAGCATGCAAATTGAGAAATTAATTAGAAAGAAAGTGAAAACAAATGCTTGATTTCTTGTTCTTTATTGCGCCTATTCAAGTAATGGCATATATGTATGATAATGATATATGATGCTTGATCCTTGAATCATGAATTAAATTCACTTGAATACTTACTTGAACTGTATTGTCTTGATCATGAAACACATGAAAACGTGAAATGAAATTAAGAGCTAAGGCTCAATTGGCCTAAGGGCTAAAGCATAATATTGCTTTACTTGCTTGAAATGATTCTTGACTACATGATCTTGAACTTGAAAAGCTTGATAACTCTTGAATAAGTAAAGTGTAATCAAACAACCTTGGTTCTAGTTGAATAGGTAGAAGGGCATGCCTTAGAGTTTAGAGCTCATTGTGTCAGGGTGGACTACGGTCCAGGGCTAAGGCCCCTAATTGGTGACAGACGAAGGGTACGTATGTGTGGACTTTGGCGACATTAGGAGGGTTGACCAGTACTACGGTACATCTAGTGTACTACGATACATCTTGTGGCGATAGTTGGTTGGAGACTCGATTACCTAGACAAACTATAAACCAAGGATTGTGTTAAAAGATAATAAATGAGTTCTTGAATACTTGGATTACTTGATATGAAAACTTGCTACTTGGATTACTTGAATTCATGAGTTCTAATTGTAAACTTGTCTTGAATGTAAAGTTTAAATTGCTTGATTTCATGATATATAAGCATGAACTGCTTGACTTAGTTATGTATATATGTCTTGAATGGGCCTACTATTTTGTGAACTTGGTTACTAATATGAATTAAGTAATGAACTAAAATTCTATGTATTGTAAGTATTTATATGGTTATGTATATATTGATTTAACCAAAGTAATTGATCTAGTCTTGTTCCATTCGAATGTCTTGTGAAATAAGATAGTCACTTGTGTGATCATACCATGATGTATATGTATTTTTATAAGATTGAATGGTAAATGCCGAATGGTAAGGGTGGCATATGCTTGCTTGGAATCAAGGTATGTACTATTGATCATGTTTAATAAGTTATGTATGTAATGTCACATGTATCCAGTTAAGGAAAAATGAAATGAAATGGAATCATGATTTCTCTTAGGATATTCGAGTGATAGTTGTAAGATGATATTAACCTTGATTGACCAATTGTTTGGGAACCTATAATGTCTTCTAAACAAAAGATAAAGTTTCTTACATGATAATTCATAAATGTTTGCTTACTTGTTAGTTAAGTAACTCACCTAATAGGGATGAGTTATCCTATTCTTCTTGTTCATACTTGTATTGTACTTGGTAACGCTTCCAAACCGGTTTGCTGCCAACCCGGGGTAGGGGGTGTTACAATAGTAGTAATAAGGCAATGCGTCCCCAAGCTTATAACCCCAACATATCATATTTCAAACATATTCTCACAAATTCAAACACCGTGCATAATAAACAACGAAATCATACATCAACAATACATCAAACAATCATAACCCATCTCCCAACAATCACAACTAGGCTCTAATACCAACAAATGTAACCCCTTGATCCGGTATAGTCGCAAGACCGAACTGAGCAAGCTCATTGGGGTTTGCCGAGACAAACTTGGAAGAATTAATTGGATAGCGTACCATTTTTATCTTTTCTAAATGCATAATTAAGTCCTAAGGTGATCATGCTGACAACGGTGAAAATTACAACTCAATCGGGCGTCGATTTGACATCCAATTTGTATGAAATAACATTACAGGGACTAAATTGCAATTTTTGCTAATTAGGACGACTTCCTTAAAATTAAAGTTACCAAACCTTAATTAGTCATATTTCATACCATCACGTTAAATTTCAACTTAAATTAACCATCCAACCAATTTAATTGCATGATCAAGAAACTGGGACTAAACTGCAAAGATTCAAACTTTAGAAAGCATTTTAATGGAATAACTACCTACGTACCGTTACATCTGTCACCATACCGATATGATGCCTAAAGAAAACCGTACCGATATAGTAAGGTCCTTATACCGATTCCACCTTTTAAACTTCAAAATCTTAATTTCTAGTAACCAAGATGTGTACCGATAAGGTACCCCTCGTATTAGTACGACACTATAAAAATGAAGGGGTCGTACCAGTACTCAAACCTGTGTACTGATTTTGATGTGTAAAGTCAAAGGGGTGTTCCGATACTCATCTAAGTGTATCGATACCCCTGGGCCTCTTGCCCTTAAAACAGAGCTGTTTTAGACCTTGCCTACCGATCCCTGGGTACTTACACCGGTGCGCGAAGGCCTGTAATGACCTCAAGGTCCAACATATGACACTTGGGCTCAATCTATTATGCTCCAAACAACATCTAATCATCATGTAACATCCCAAATAGTATTTTCACCAACATAAGAGCATGGTAAAAGATCATATGCAACATATCGTATCCAAACAATTGTTCTATAGGCATGATCTCTACCAAAGCATGCAAAATGTTTCCCAACCCCTCAAAACCAAACATTAAGCATCATACAAGTTCAAAACATCAAACATAACTTGTACAAACAGGGAGCATCCAAAATAAACCTCCTAAATACAACTTGGTCACATTGCCTCTTATTACTACTATGTACTTGTAAAACCATACTTGAAAAATATTTTGACCTTTGGATCTTCTCTTGCCCACTTGCTATCCGATAGTGCTTATTTCTCTGCATTGATGAGAAAGGAGAGCGTAAGCTATAACCTTAGTGAGGAAATCTCAAAAATACTCATAAATGCATTTAAAACCATTTTAGTTCAAATATAGTGTATAAGTCCCATGCCAAAACATCTCATGCTTTTATGTTCTTTTCAAATATGTACATTTAAATCATTTACAACACTTGTATCATGGATTTCTATCACAAACCTCAATTTAAGCTTCATATGCCAAAATCTCTAAATAGCAAGCTTAAAGAGCACCTCATGTATAAACCATATTATACAAAAACAGAATCTATTCCTTATGATACATCATCTCATATATTGGCATTCAAGTGACTCGAAAGCAAATTTCATTCTATTTTATAAAAACATATCAGATGCACATATTTCCCAAGTGGTTCCTTTAACCACTTCAATACGTCCTCGAACCGGAGCAGCCCTTAACGGTTATAATGTATAAATCCCCAGTAGGATAATTGGCATACTCTTGACCCCTCGACATACATGAGGCAACTTTTTATAGTGCACTTTAAACCCTATGGCTAGCCAACTATATCCGATAACATTTTACCCCAGCCACTTGCCAATATACACAATAAAAACCACATTAACTTATTATTTTACATATGCATCAATTCAAACCGTTTTCAATACATTAAGTCATGTATTCTAGCATTCTCAAAATTCTTTCATAAATCATTTGATATGCTCAAATATCAACATGTATAATCATTTGCAACATCTTTCATTTCTAAAACATGCATATAACAGTAAGTAATCAAATCTATAAACATGTGCATGAGATTGTATTTTGTAAAACCGAAAACGAGAGAGAGCTCAACCAATACTTACTTCCGAGCTTAGGTAAGTGTTTTAAACTTAATCTAAACTCCCAAGAAGCACCTTCAAACCTTTTAAAAGCAGTAAAACTCGTTTTCACTTACCAACAACCCAAAACTCTCTTGCCATTGCGAGAATCATGCTTTCGAAGCTTCCGCAACCTCTCCAAAAGATAAAGGATCAAACTCCCCTAATTTACCCAATCAAAAACATAGGATTAAAGCACTTCCATGCATCTCTAATTTCCAGCAACCATCAAACACAACTTCGCCTCACTAAAACCATCAAACGCCTCTCTAAAACAACCGAAATCATCATCAAACTTCATCTAAACAAAGCCCAGACAAAACCTATTGATTTTAACATCTTAGAAACATCAATTAACATCCAAAAACATCTTCATAATGTCCTTATATCTCGAGTAACCTTACAGCACCAATAACACTTCAAAATCTAACTATTTACAACCTAGGAAATTGGCAATTCACATAGTTTCGGGATTTCTTTAATTAATCTCTTCTTACAACATTAAAACACATCATGTAAGAAGTCTAAATCAATTAGATTCAATACAAAACAGATCCATAACAGTGTTTATCAAATTTTCACATCAAAACTCAATACAATTACCATATTCATGATTTAATCATAATTCCATAGCAAAAATTAGTTGTAAAGGATCAAGAACTTGAGAATTTCAATAAAGAACCTTTAATTAGAGGAAAGAAATGAAAATCACCTCTAATTACTGATTTCTCCTTTAATTGGCAAAGATTGGATGAAAGCTTCAAGAAACCAAGTAGATTTTAGTGTAGAAATCAAAGGAATCAAATAGGAAATCAAAAGAGATTGATTCTTGTGGATTTTTGGATGAAATTGATAGTTTGGCTACTGAGAAAAGTTGAGAGAAAAATTAGTTACGTGAGAAAATTAATAGTTGGATTAAAACCTTTTTATTAATTCAATTTTATTTTAATATTAAAACCTCTTAAAAACCCTTTTAAAAATAGCCTAAATTAAGGGAAAAATATGATGAAAAAGTTTGGTTAATTAGCTCCTTAAAGATTCTAAGTTTTGACCCTTTTATGATTTAGTCACCAAAAACAGTTTTGAAACTTTACATTTTAGTCACCAGACTAAAATTTCCCAAAATCCGATTTAATTACTTCAAATTGAATTTACCAAAACCCTTAGAATATTAATTAAATATTTTCTCGTATTTTCCATATTTTTATTTTAACCACAAACAATTTATTAAGATTTAATTCCTGAAACTTACTCGAATTGTCTAATTTGGTTCTCTCGAACCGTCTAATCGACCTACCTAACATCTAGGCCCAAATTCATGTCGTTACAACTCTCCCCTGTTAAGAAATTTCATCCTCAAAATTTACCTGATGGAAAAAGGTAAGGAAACTGCTTCAACATATCCTCATTGTTTTCCCAGGTGGCTTCCTCGACTCCACGATGTTGCCACAACACCTTCACCAACTATGTGGTCTTTCCATGAAGAACCTTGCTGCTTGAATCCAGAATTCTCATCGGCACCTCATCATAGGTCAAATTATTAGTTTTAAGTCGAGCCATGGCAAAAAATTTTATTATTATTTTTTGTTTTTTAAATGGTTTGGTATGCAAGGTTCTATCTAATCTACATGGCAATAACAGAATGCAAAAAAACATAAAAATGAGTGAATTTCATGGAAATAAATGTGAGGCAACACACACCCCCAAACCAAAGGTGTGCATTGTCCTCAATGTAGGAGAACACATATTTAGAAATTCTATACATCATAAAAATGAAAAAATATAAAATTAAGGAGTTAAAGGGAAGATGACTCCCCTTTTGAATGTTCGATAGGAGTGAAATGAGTCTTTCTTTTGATGAAGCTCCCTCGATTTGGTGCCAATGACTTCTTCATTTTCAATTGTGGCTTTTAGATAGTAGTAGAGGCCTTCACGTCTTGTAGGACCTCCTCAATTACCCTTGCTTGCTCAGATGCGACAAGAGCTACAAGGGTGACTAAAGAGGCTAGAGCCACTGGTGGCAAATCAATCTTGGCGGGCACATCATCATCAGACTCCTGCTGGTCTATGTTCTGGCAGATTCCACATGAACAGGTAATACTAGAACTCCTGGAATCAGATTGCTGGGTTAGAGTATGGACAGACTAAGGGCTGGCTAGCATCCTTTCTGATGCATGAAGCTCAGTTGGGAACTCTAGATACGATGGAAAAAGATTGGTGGATATGCTATCCATAATTGTCTTTAGGGTACAATTTCTAGCTCTAACATATTGCTAGAGTACCAAGTTTTGTTCCTCAGCTATCTCTAACTTCTATAGAATGAGTTCCTAGCATCGTATCAACTGGCATTTATGTGGAAGGTTTTTCCTTGGGTGTCTTGGCAACAGATGCTAGCTATGCAATTTTTCCCTTGCCCTTCTCTTTAACCTCCCTGGCAATCAAGTGCCCTTAAAGAGTAGGGGTAATGCTTCCTTTGCATTTGTAGACATTGTTGAAGTTAAGCATTCACACCTTATGCTACATGTAAATTTTGGAGATAAGTGAAGAAAAAAATCAAACTACCACAATTCTTACCGGCACACTTGTAGGTCTCATCAATGATCAGACAACCCACATTAATCTTTTTTCCTATCATGATCGAGTGCAATATTGCCATCTTGTCCTCTGACACCGTGTCATTGTGTGTGGATGACATTAGATTGGCCTTCAAGAAACGGTTTCATCCCCTCAGCTGCGATCTTAATGCCAACCTTTTCACTATCCTCTTGCCTTTGGAAGAGATGTTCCACTTTGTGCCTAGTTCATACAAATCCTTCTATAGTAGCTGTCTTTTGGCATCATCTATGGATTCGACGAATACTGAGTGCTCTTCCCCTGCACCATCCAAATTGAACAAGCGATTAACATACGCCTCATCAAACTAAACACACTTACCCCGTACAAACACAAAGGACGAGGCCTTGGTAGTAAGGTGGGCATAAAATTCTCGAACGATGGTTGAGTGGACCTCTCCTGGATGAAGGTAAAAGACCTCCCAATGGTGTTTCTTGATGATGGCAACCACCTTCCGTGAATACCCCAAGTTGGGCTCATTCTTGAATTCAAACCCTTTTTCATAGCGAAAGGTTTGTGCTGCATAGTTCTCCTTATACTTCTTCTTTGTCTCATCGTTGAAGAAGATTTAGGGCGGGGCTGGTGATGATGCCATTGAAGAGTTTAGGAAAAAGGGTTGATCAAGTTAGAAGATGAAAAAGAATTTTGAGTTCTTGATTTCTCTTGCTGTCTTGAAAGAAAAGGATTTGGGAAAGATTCTTGATAATGAGGAAGATAAGGATTAAATAAGGTTTAAGGGAGACAGTTGAGATGGTTTAAGGTAGAGTTAGTGGAGATAATGATGGTGTGGCAATTATGGCATGTATAGGGGAGTAGGATAATGATGAGTTTTGGGTGAGTGGCAGAGTGACAGCACGTGAAATGAAGCATGGTTAAAAATAGGGTAAAAATTTCAAACTTTGATATTTTTAACCTGGGCGACAGCTAGGGTTTCCCGCTTAGCAAGAGTTAATCTCCCTTGGGCTTGATCTGACTAGAGTCTACGTGTTATCCAGACTTGTGATGATGGGTTTCTGAATGCCAGCCTATCTTGGCATACTGCCTTGGTAAAATTTACCTACCCTAACATTCACAAAAACCTTTCAAAACAGAAAGCAAAAAATTTAAAATAAATAAACCAAAATACCAGAAAGAAAATAACTATCCTAATTATTTACAATGATCATACTATGATGGTAAAATTTACTGAATCTTTTCCAGGAGAATAATCTCCTTGGCATTACTCTAACTTCTTTCTCAATAATGCTTCAACCTCTGGCCATTCACTTTGAACATCTTGTTTAAGTCTTTGATGTCAACTGCTCTATAAGCATAAGGCTTGACAACTTCAAAGGGTCATGGCCACCTAGATTTGAGTTTACCTGGAAACAACTTAAGCCTAAAATTGAATAATAACACTTTTTGCCCAACTTTAAATTGTCTTGTCAATATTATGTTGTTATGCCACCTCTTTGTTCTTTTTTTATAAAGCTTGGAATTTTCATAAGCTTGTGCTCTAAACTCCTCTAGCTCATCGAGATCTAACAATTGCTTCTCACATGTGGTCTTCCATTCCATATTCAACTACTTAGTTGACCAATAAGCTTGTTGTTCTAGCTCTACTGAAAGGTGGCATAACTTTCTAAACACAAGCTTGTATGGGGAAGTCCCTAATGGTGTTTTGAAGGCTATTTTGTATGCCCACAAGGAATCATCTAACCTTAATGACCAGTCCTTCTAGGTTGGGTTCACATTCTTCTCCAAGATATTCTTGACCTTTTTGTTTGAAATTTTTACTCGACCATTTATTTGAGGATCGTAGGAAGTGGCAATTCTTTGTTGGATTCTGTACATGCACAGAGCTTTAGTAATTAAATGGCATTTAAAATTGGTACCTTTATCATGTTGATGGCTCTAGGGGCATTGAATCTGGTAAAAATATGTTTGTGTAGGAAATTTGATACGGCCTTGACATCCTTTGTTGGGAGAGAAACAACATCAACCCACTTTGAGACATAATATATTGCCACAAGTATGTATAAATTGTCAAACGATAGGGGAAAAGGACCCATAAAGTCTATCCCTCATACATCAAACAACTCGATAGACATGATATTTTGAAGTGGCAATTGATGTCTGCTAAAAACATTTCTAGTTCGTTGGCACCAGTCACATGACTTGGCAAAATAATGGACGTTTTTGAATAGTGTTGGCCAGAAAAATCCTGACTGCAACACTTTAGCTGTTGTCTTCATTCCAGCAAAGTGACATCCATATAGTGCTGCATGGCAAAGCTGAAGAATGTTTTGTTGTTTCATCCTCTGGCACACAACGACGAATGATTTAGTCAGCATATTGTTTGAACAAGAACAACTCATCCCAATAATATTGTCAGATATCTCTTAGAAAGCATTTCCTAGAATTACTTGACAAGTCTAGTGGTAGTATATTACTGACTAGATAGTTGATATTGTCAGCATACCATGGAATAGTAGTGGTTACAAGTAACTGCTCATCAGGGAAGTCATCTCTAATCACTATGGTGTTATCATTCTCATGGTGGTGCTCTAAATGAGACAAGTGATCAGCCACCAAGTTCTCACTTCCCTTATTATCTCGTATCTCGAGATCAAACTCTTGTAACAAAGTGTCCATCTTATCAATCAGGGCTTGACATCTTTCTTGGCCAAGAGGTATTTGATGGCTGAGTGGTCTGTGTATACTACAACTTTACTACCAACAAGTCAATACCCGAATTTGTCGAATGCAAAGACAACTGCAAGGAACTCCTTCTCAATTGTTGTGTAGTTAAGCTGGGTTTCATTCAACGTGCAGTTGGAATAATAGATTGTATGGAAAATTTTATCATGCCTCTGTCCTAACACAGCTCCAATGGCATAGTCACTTGCATCGCACATGAGCTCGAATGGCTCATTCCAATTTGGTGCCACAACTATAGAGGCATTAATTAACCTGTCTTTTAATTCTTGAAAAGCTTTCACACAAGAATCATCAAATGCAAAAGTGGTATTCTATTCCAAAAGTAAGCATAAAGGTTTAGAAATTTTCGAGAAGTCTTTAATAAGGAGACAATAAAAACTGCATATCCTGTGAAACTTCTAATACCTTTGACACTTGTGGGTGGTGGCAATTGTTTGATTACCTCTACCTTTGCTTTGTCTACTTTTAGTCCCTTCTTGGTTATTTTATGCCCGAGAACTATGCCCTCCTTCACTATGAAGTGGCATTTTTCCCAATTTAAGACTGGGTTAGTTTCAATGCATCTCCGAAGAATATAATCTAAACTCTAAAGCCATTCCTTAAAACTTTTGCCAAAGATTGAGAAGTCATCCATAAAGACTTCTAAGTTATTCTCGATCAAATTCAAGAAAATTGACATCATGCAATGCTGAAACATTGTTAGGGCATTACATAATCCAAAGGGAATCCTTCTAAAGGCGAATGTTCCATATGGACAAGTGAACGTAGTTTTCTCTTGATCTTCTAGAGTAATTGCTATTTGATTGTAGCCCGAGTAGCCGTCCAGAAAGCAATAAAATGCCTTTTTTCCAATCTTTCCAACATCTGATCAATGAAGGGTAATGGAAAATGATCCTTTCGGGTGGCATTATTTAGCTTCCTGTAATCCATGCACACCCTTAAACCTATCATGGTCCTCGAGGGGATCAACTCATATTTTTTGTTCTGAACCACGGTCATTCCACCTTATTTTGGCACACATTGTACTGGGCAGACCCATGAACTATCAGAAATAGGATAAATTATCCTGGAATCTAGCCATTTTATGACTTCTTTCTTGACTACCTCCTTCATGCTGGGTTCAGTCTCCTTTGGGCCTCGATTGTTTTGCCATGGTAAGCCTTCAAAATGATTTTATGCATGTAGATTGTTGGGCTTATCCCTCAAATATCAGCTAGGGTCCACCCCAAGGCTTGCTTATAATTGCCCAATGTCTCTAACAATCTTTCCTCCTAGTCTATAGTCAAATCAGTAGCAACGATCATTGGCAAAGTGGAGTTACCTCCCAGGTAAGCATATTTAAGGTAGCTTGGCAAAGGTTTCAGCTCTATTTTTGGTGGCTCCTCAATAGATGGTTTGAGTGCCTTGATTTCTCTTGTAGCCAACTAAAGTGGTTCAGGTCTCCTGTAATAACTCGTGACCTCATTCAACATGGTTGGTTCTTCATATTCTTCACTCATTATATCTTCATCATCCTGTTCCATGGCATCAGCATTTGCGCCCTGGCAAATGTGTGCTATGTCCACATTAAAAATAAACTTCATCAGCTCGACAGCTTGGCATTCCTCAGGTTTATCTGCATACTTAAGAGCTTGAATTACGTTAAATGTAACCTGCTGGTCATTCATACGCATAGTATGCTTACCTTTTTGTGCATCAATTAAAGTCTTACTCGTGGCAAGAAATGGTCTTCCCAAAATTATTGGGATATCAACATTAGCCTTATACTGTAAAATAATAAAATTAGCTGGGAATATAAATTTATCTCATTTTACCAACACATCTATAATCTTACCTTGGATATGCATAAGATTGATCTGCCAGCTAAAGTGTCATTATGGTAGGCCTGGCTTCTCTAATACCAAGTTGCTTGAAAACTAACATTGGCATCAGATTGATGTTGGCTCCTAGATCACATAGTGCCTTACCCATGAATTTATTGCCAATTGTATAAGGAATAGTGAAACTCCCCAGATCTTTCAGTTTTGGTGGCAATCTGTTGGTTATCATTGCAATGCATCCCTTAGTGAGAGTAACAGTCTCGAAATCATCTAACTTTATCTTTTTGGACAAGATGCCCGTCATGAATTTGACATAGTTGGGCATTTGTTCGAGAGCTTCCAATAAAGGTATGTTAATCTATAGTTGTTTAAGGACTTCCAAGAAGCGCTTAACCTGCTGATCTTGTTTTTGTTTCTGGGGCCTCTATGGAAAAAGGTGGTGGTGGGTAGGCAAATGCTGGCTCAGCTGGTTTTGCTGAAGTGGTGTTGGTATCAAATTGAGGTCTGGAATTTCCAATACTTACTTCTCCTTTCTCAGCTTCCTTGGGTTCTCCTACTAGCACTTATTTCTCTCTCTAGCAAATAATTAGCTGTTTGACAAGTGTTTCATTCACGGCTTGTTTGCTACTCTGGAGCGTGACTGATTTGCATTGTCCTAGCTGAACCTCCAAGTTCTGTATAGATACTGCTAAACTCTGGATAATTGCATCATTTTGCTCTATATAATATGTTAGAGTGTTCCCCTAGTTAGATGTCTTCCCTAAATGAAAATTATTTTGTGCTTTTTGTGGCATTGCATTCTGGTTGAAACCTGGAGGTGCATTGTTGTTCTGACGCTGGGCATTATATTGGTTACCTCCCTGATTCACCCAAGAAAAGTTCAGATGCTGCTTCCACCCTGTATTATAAGTAACAGAAAATAGGTTACTATTATGATTGTAACTGCCAAAAAAATTTACCAATTTTGGGTTTGTTGGGCATTCATTCGCATTATGATCCTCTCCACAAATAGTGCAGAATGGTTCTAGTGCCTTCACTTCTTGAACTTTAGTAGGCTTATGCATTGTTTTCACTATATTAGTGAGATTGGCAATTTGAGCATTGATAGATGACAGTGCATCAAGTTCTAATTTTCTAGCTACTTTTATCTTGGTTCTTATTTTGGCAGTATGTTATTAAAGATCATTGGTGGAAATCCTTTCAAGGATGTCAAATGCCTCAAGGTGATTCTTGTCTAGTAATGAACCATTTGCCGAAGCATCTACCACGGTCATGACATGAGCATCGAGTCCATTATAAGAGGTCTCTATTTGAGCCTAGGTAGAAAATCTATGCATATGGCATCTTCTCAACAGGTCCTTGAAATGCTCTCAGTCATCATACAAAGTCTCTTCATCAGCTTGCCTAAAAGTAATGGTTTCACTCTGCAACTTGGCATTAAGTTTAGGTGGCTGAAACCTCAAAAGAAACTTCTAGCATAATTCTGCCCATGAAGTAACTGAACCAGGTGGCAAAGAACTTAGCCACAATTTCGCTCTATCTCTCAGAGAGAAAGAGAATAGACTCAACTTCACTGTCTCTTCAACCACACTAGGTTGCTGAAATAGTTTGCACACCTTAATGAATTGCTTCAAGTGTTGCCTTGGGGCTATGGTAGGTGATCCATCAAATTGACCTACATTCAATAGTGTCTGAATCATTATTGGTTTAAAATCAAAATTAGTTGTATTTACCTTTGGGCCTGCCAACCCTGGCATCAAATTATCCATGGTTGGTGCTAAGTGTTCTCTAATAAGTTGTTCTTCAGGATTCTTAGTAGCAACAACGGGCGCGGGTGGTATCCCATCATGTATTGCCAGATTTTCTTGGTTGTTGGAATTATTTAGGACATCATCTACTCCATCATTTCCATTTCAATCCATTTTTTGACGTTATCTCTTTATCCTGCGTAGGGTTCTTTCAATCTTTGGATTGTATAATAAATCTTCCTTTGTAGTACGGCTCCCGGTCATACATTAAACGAAACAAAAATAAGTAAAATAAACAAAACAAGTAAAAATCAAAATAATCATTTGCCAAAAACTCATCGACCGACTAATGCTTGGCAGAAGATCGATGATTAAGTGTAATATTGCAAGTGAATAATGCCAAGAATAGATCTTTTTGCGTGCAAGTATACATGGTCAGCAAGTAATACAACAATAAGCTTAGTATCGTATCCACATGGATTGTCCAGGAATTAAATGCCACAATAGTTACTTGTGAGTTGGAACAAATGAGATGGTGAATGATTTCGGATTTTAAGTAAAGAAATAAATTAAAGGAAAAATGAAGTAAAGATTCAGGCAACTTGGCAAACACTTGTGTCAAGATTATTGATTGGCGTTGCAAGGGATGATTGGATTTCACGCTAGCGATGACGGAACTTAATAATATTCAACCTTGGTTTTATTGCTGAGCGGATTTTAAATTAGCATTGCCTCCATCGATGGCAATAGTCTAAGTTAATCACTTTTAATACCTATATGTTTATAGTGATGTTTTCAAATCATTAACTTGGCAAAGTTTTAATCTTTAACTCATAAAGGGTACATTCACTTCCAAAGTAAGCTCATCACTTGAAAATCTTCTGTCGAAGTTTTTCTCCTTAGTATTTGGCAATTAATCCTTATCACCTGAGTCTATTAAGATATTAAGGGATAATGAGCATTCATTGCCAACTACCGTATGATAATAAAAATGATAAAAATAAGCACAAGCCAAATAAACAATAAAGCCAAAGCATTCAATTATTAAAAGCCTAAAGCTATGCGTTTATCGCAACCACCCTTAGCCAATTTAAAAGATTAGTTCATGGATGGGAAAACCAAAATAATATCGTTTTCAAGCATCACCATCATAATAGAAATAAAACTAAGAGAAATGGACAAAAAAGGAGATCTTTCGATGCAGTCCTTCAATGAATCCAAAGCACTCGGCTAAACTGCCTAGTCGAACCTTGGTCTGCCTCTGCCCTCACTTTCTTCTCACGGTGCCACTTTCTTTGCTAAATTGATGGGCTTCTTTATATAGGCGCTCGTAGAAACCCTAATTAGGGTTTGGTTTTTGAAAGTTTGTTATGCACCATTATAGGCGCATTATCCTCTTTTTGAATTAGGGCTGACCTAGCTCTGACTAACGGTAATCTGACTGGGCATCAGTCATCCTTCCTTTTCCAACTGAGCTTGGCATCTTTCCTTTTTTCATTTTGCCAAATACTATCGTTATTTCTCTTTCCTACATTATACGCTTGGCATTTCTCTTCTGCTCCACTTGCTCCTGACCTGCCAAACCTTCCCACCATAGCAAGAAAACATCCATTCACTCTGGAATGAAAATTGTATATTCCTTAACTTCTAGATGCAAATGTATGAATCTATTGGCAAAATGCACAAATATGCACCCAAATTCAAGCAATAGCATGGCAATATATGTGTGAAAAGTAGATCTTTTGAGGAGTTAAAACCTACAATATGTCTTTCATACATAAGATTAGATTCATTTTTTTCTCAAAGCCAAATTTGTTGTGGGTTACCCTTTTGAGGAAAAAATACAAAGTGGCAGACTTGTGTCCTGCTACCTTACATTGATCTGTTTGTACTCCTCCTTGGCAAGCTTTGGCAAACAACTGGATTTGATTCTCTCTAACTTGGCTTAGAAAGTTGGTAATGGTAGCTTAATCCAGCTTCTTAATGATGTATGGCTTCCAACTATTGGCCCTCTAAACTATCACAGCCTTATCCCCCTACCGATCTAGTTGATTTATCTCTACATGATTTGGTTGAAGAATATGGTGACTGGAATATCACGTTGATCGCTTCTATCTTTCAGAGTGACGTGATCCCGCACATCTTTAATACTAAATGTTTGGACCTTTTAGATCAGAATGACACTTGTATTTGGCTTTAGGACCTTAGCTACACTTTTACAATCAAGGTGGCATACAATAGCCTAGTGGAACAAACTTGAGATAAACCTTCACTAGTCTGGAAGGTCATTTGGTGAATGCATGTACTTCAACGGCTCTGATTATTTCTCTTGGTTGTGTACCGCCAAAAACTCATGATAAATTGTGAATGGTGTTAGAGAAATTATAGACTCCTCTACCCACACAGCTTGTGATCACCATGTCGAAACTGTGTCTCATGCTTTAGGAGACTGCCCTCACATGGAGTATTTTTTATGCTCGATCATTCTTAACGCTATGGTATTCTCTTTCTTTGGGTTGGGTATATCAGAATGGCTTCATGCCATTCTAACTACAAATATTGTACACCCGAAATAGAAGCTACCTTGGAATATAATCTTCACTTCCATGTTGTGTTAGGTCTGGAAAAATAAGAATGACTTAGTCTTCAACTGGTCCCTTAAACCAAACAAGACTCTTCTAAGAATTGGCATAGTGTGGGCTAACTATTACGATGCTACTGTCAGTCCTTCTCCTACACCATTGATTGCCTAGTCTAGTGTTAACTAGGCTACTATTCCATGTAATCCAAAAGAACACCCAACTACCCACACATAAAAACTATCTAATTATGGACCTTGGACATGTGTCTCTTGATAGCTCTTTAAAGAGCATGTATTTCCTCTAGATTTATTGATTTAATTGTCCCCACATTAGTGTTTATTGCATCCATTTTTGCATTTTCATGTCTATTTTTTTGCATTTTGTCTAACTTAGTCTCAGTTGCTCTTATTTCATATATTTCTGCTTATTTTGCCTTGTTGTGCTGGATTTGTAATCTCTATGTAGAGGAAGTTTCACCACTGCAGCCAGCTCGACACTATAGTGGTCAGTTGTCCAGTCTGCTAAAAAATAAGAATGACCCTACCAGTTGTATTATTTGTTATAATAGATTTGGTACGGTTTTGGGTCACTCAAAACACCTGAAGAACATGTTTTATTTCTTTGGTAGCTTATAAAAGGAAGAATTCGGGAAGAGAGAGTCACGTGAATTCCATTTTCTTATCATCTTCAACCTCAAGCTTTTTCCTTCCATCCATGGTGGCTTAAGCTCTATTTTTGGAGATCCAAGGTGAAGCAAGGAGGAATTATCTGAGGAGAAGAAGATTCAAGTGCTAGATCAAGGAGAATATTTTGTTATCTTCTTAAACTCTTCTTTAATTAGACGTTTATTGGAGATTTCTATTATATTATGTGCTTTAATGACGATGGTTTAACTATTTTTTAAGCCTTGTATAAACTCATTGAATTCTTATCTTTCAGTTCAATATATTTTTATTAGCTTTTTCTCATACTTTAATTGGTGGATCTGATTATTGTTTGCATGTGAATGTTAAACAAAGCTACTAACATCGACGGATGTAGTGACAAGTCAGGTTAACAAGTCATTAGAACGAGAGTTGAATGAGTATAAAATGAGAGTTGATCCACTTGTTCAAAGGATTGTAGTTTCAAATTATAACGAGAGTTGATGCCAATCTTTATCTATGCGTCAACAGTTGAAGATTGAATGGAAGTTAGTAATCAAGCTTTACTTTTTTTTATCAATTGAGCCATCGTACTCCCTTGTGTGTACTTGATTTTCTGACAAGCTAAACCAAGGAGATCCAAGCCTTATCTTATTATTTTTCTACTCTTTAATACTTTTTGTTCTTACTACCGTAATTGATCTATTACTCATTACATTATTTCTTTATTGCAACTACCGTTACACTCACAATATTTTCACTAACAGAGTTGCTTGTGGCCACATAATATTTAGCCAAATACTCATCCTTATGGGATTGATATTCAAATAGGATTCTCCTATTTCTATTCTTGCATCGACAGTGTTTGCTTGCACTTAGAGTGCGACATTTTTACACCGATCATGTTTTGGTGCCGTTGCCGGGGATGGCGTTATTTGGTTTTTAAGTTTCTGTATGCAATTCCATTTTCTTTATTTAGTTTATAGTTGTTTCTAATAGTTTTCTTTTTTTGTGTCCTTGTCTTTTTATTAAATTTTGTAGGTGTATGACCAGAAATGCTGTCACACCACTCTTTGTACCAGATCCTGAAGTTGAGAAAACTTTTAGAAGAAGAATTTGAGAATATAGTGGGATGGAGAGACAGTCCAACAACAATGTTGGAATCCCTCACAATCCTAAAAACCCACTACTGTACCCACCAGCCCAGAACAGAACAATCCACAAGGTTGTTGTTCCCCAGTTGGACTATTTACTACCGAGATTTGTTAGACCACCTATTCAAGCTGGGAATTTCGAGTTGAAACTGATTATGTTTCAAATGCTCAACTTGAATGGGCAGTATGCAGGGTTACCACACGAAGATGCTAGAGAGCATATTCAATCCCTTTTTTAATTTGTACTTCGTTTAGCAAGCAAGGTGTTCCTGATGATGCCTTACGAATGCAATTGTTTCAATATTATTTGTAGGGTAGAGCTCGTAGATGATTCTGAGGGCTCCTTGTCGGTGCTTTACATCATGGAATTATATTG
The DNA here is from genome assembly GCA_019671005.1 of Hibiscus mutabilis. Lineage (NCBI taxonomy): Eukaryota > Viridiplantae > Streptophyta > Magnoliopsida > Malvales > Malvaceae > Hibiscus > Hibiscus mutabilis. Next base: position 21,867,490 of record CM033732.1, read on the forward strand.
CAACACAATTGTTTTGCTCTTTAATCCATCAACAATGAACTCACTCCTGAGGAATAATATTACAACATATTATCAGTTGGATGATGGGACTCTCTACACTACGTGGGAAAGATATAAGTCTTTGTTGCGATGATGTCTCAACCATGGCATTCAACAAGAAAATCAAATTAAAATGTTTTATAATGGGTTGAATACAACCACAAGTCATCTTGTCGATAGGTCATCTAGTGGACCTTTACTTGATTGCACTTACACCCTTGTTGTTGGTGTGTTGAGAAATTTACTTAGAATGATTCTCAATATCCTATATAAAGAGTTGTTTCATGTAAAGTTGCACTAGGAGTGTTCGAGCTTGATGAACTTTCTTCTCTAAAGGCTTAGATTTCTTCTTTGGAGAACAAAATCATGAATATGGAGGTTACAAGTGAAGTTGCTCCCATTCAGCTAGCTCAACATACTACTACTCTGGCATTTTCTTTTAAGATTTGTGGCAAGAATCATAGTTATGAATATTTCCCATAGCATGCAAAAGTTGCTAGTTATGTCAGCAACACGAGAGGCAATAACATGAGTACTTCTTACAAATAGCTAATTGACAAGTTTGGGGCAACTTTAATTACGTGCATAGTTCAGGAGTTTTTTGCTCTAGGAATAATTCCTTTCAAGGGAATTCTAGTGTGCGCCAAGGGAACTTAAGTTATCTGCAACAACAGTTTACACCACAAGCTTCATTAAAGCCATAACAAAATAGGATGTAACCACAACATCTTGCTTCACAATCTCAGCAATCACAGTATGGTGCGCAATCACAATATAGAGCACCATCTCAGACACAATATCATATTAGTCATTATGGTCCATCAACTATATCTGATCCATTTTCTCTTTTTGAGGAAATGATGCACGACCATTTTCCTCGCACATAGGCTATATTGAAAGGTCACTCTTATCGATATGTACTTTGGAAGCTCAGTTGGGGCAATTAGCTACTAACATGAATTCTCGACAACCGGGCACACTTCATAGCAGTACTGAGAGTCTGATGAATAAGGGTAAGGAGCATTGCAAGGCTATTACTCTTCATAGTGGTAAACAAACTACTAACTTCACATAACAAGTTCCTATATCTACTCAAGAACAAGGAGAGTCCTCTAAACCTGATCATACTATAGAGGATGGAATCAATGATGGCAAGACGGGCAATTCTTCTCCATTTATTACTCTATTTCCATCAGTTTTACAATCTAAGTTTTCACAATACCCAATGTCGGTGCAACCAACAAATAATCCTTCTCAACCTCTTCCTCAAAGATTTAAGAACGTTGAGTCTGATAATCAGTTTTAATTCTTTCATGATACTTTGCAACAACTTATAGTACAAATCCCTTTGATTGATGCTCTTACACAGATTCCTAATTATGTAAAATTCATGAAGGAAATGTTATCCAAGAAGAAGAAGCTCAGTGCTATAACAACCATTGCGCTCACAGAGGAGTGCAGTGCGTTAATATCAACCCCACTACCGCGAAAAATGAAAGATCCTGGCAGCTTCATCATTCTTTACTCTATTGGTAATCACAAATTTAGCAAAGCTCTTTGTGATTTGGGTGCTAGTATCAATTTAATGTCATTGTCTACTTTTCAAAAGTTAGGCATTAAAGAAATGAAACCCACTATAGTCACATTACAATTAGTGTATAGATCTTTGACCCATCTGAATGGTCAAATTGAAGATGTGAGTGTTCGTGTGGACATGTTTGTTTTTCTTGTAGACTTTATTATTCTTGACTATGAGGCAGAAAATGATGTGCCTATCATTCTTGGTCACCCATTCTTACCTATTAGGAAGACAATGATCGATGTATCAAAATGGGAACTTACAATGTAGGTCAATAATGACCAAGTTACTTTTTGGATGTTCAATGCAGACATTGGAAGACAAACTGAGGAATCTCATCTTGTTGATATTTTTGACAATATTTTCTAAGAAGACTTGAATCATCGTAGTATACTCATTGCCGAGGATACTAAACTGACAATGGTAGAAGATGATCTTTCAAATTGTGACCACATTGTTGAAGTACTCACTGTAGCAGTTCACCACAAATGGCAAGTTGAATATTTAGATCTCGCTCACTGGACAATTCCTACTTTCAAACCATCTATTGAAGAAGCTCCTATTCTGGAACACAAGCCATTTCCAACTAATCTCAAATATGTATTCCTTGGAGATGCGAAAACATTTCTAGTCATTGTCTCTGCAACTTTGGATGCAATGCAAGAAGCTAAGTTGATAAATATTCTGAAGCAACATAAATGTGCAATTTCCTGGACTATTACGGATATTAAGGGCATTAGTCCATCTTTGTGCATACACAAGATCAAGCTGGATGATGAGAATAATCAGTCCATTGAGCCGTAACACTGACTGAATGAAAAGATGAAAGAAGTGGTAAAGAAGGAAATCCTTAAGTGGTTGAACACATGTATTATCTATGCAATTTATAATAGTGCTTAGGTTAGTCCATTCCACTGTGTCCCTAAGAAAAGTGGCATCATTGTAGTTCGTAATGATGCTAATGAATTGACTCCTACTTGAAGAATGTGTAAGTGATCTATTTTATATGCCTATTTACTTGTCTTTTGCATGCTTTCAAGTTCATATAGATTGCATATAGGTTAGATTGAACATACTTTGCATGTAGATAGGGTGTTACCGCATGCGCTTTAATGTCATTTATGTTGGTGCTTTTTATGGGAAAGTTGGTGTTTTGTGGTGCATGTGCAGGATGCTGGTAGATACTAGAAGATTGTTGGAGCAGAAGAGTAGCAGATCTCACTGCTGGAGCTGACGAGGCATTAAAGAGTTGGATATGAATCTACTTTTTCCCACGTGGACTTTCTCCCAGATACGAAACATTAAATATAGTGGGAAATCAATGGCCTTGTTTAATGAAGCCATGCACTTTATGGTTCTTAAACCTTAGTTTCATCGCCTATATAAGAGATACTTGGATGCCAATTCAAGAGGTTGGATTATAGACAACGGTCTTAGTTTGAAGCTTGCAAAGAACCACCAGGTGGAAGCTAGAGAAATCTCCTTACGACAGACGCCATCGAAAGAGGCTGACAGAGTACGAGACTTACAACAATAGTTGGAAGGCACGGAGGGAGTTTGTCGAGGATGCTCAAATCTTTTGTTTTCCTTGCTTGATAAATTGTCGTACTTCCATAATCATGTTATGGATGTTCTAGGCTCAGACATGAGCTAAATACTTTAGTTGGGATTATTGCTTCCTAAGATTTTATGTTTTGATTTACTTTATTTTAATGCTATAATTATTTTCCCTTTATCTATTTTGTCCATTGTTCTTCATGCGTAGTTATTGTAAGAGCTATCGAGAGAAGCCTTTTAATTATTTAATTTGTGGCTTAATATCGAGAGAGTTAGGCTATACAAACGTGAACAGTGGGGCTAAGTTGTTAACTTTGTTCTAATTCCGCTTAGATATAAGTTTAAGTTTTCAACGACTAAAAGGAGTTCTTAAACAAATAATAGAGTCGTTAGGGTTCACGCAAACATGTATTACCTTAGCTTCAATATTATTAACTTTTAGGTATCAAGAGAGTCAGAAGTTCTTTAAAAAAATCATGTCGAATAGATAAAGATTCTAATGGTTTACGCAGACATGTATTGCCAGACACTATAGCATTAAAATAAGTAATCAAGCATATATCCTTAGTGTAACATCCCTGTTTCAGGCTTAGTGGTTTTGAGGTTTATTAGATGGTCTGATGGACCGAGTTAGAGTTTCGATTCGGGTTCGGGACCGCATATTTTTTGGTAAGATAAAAATATGGAAAAAAATAGTTAAAAATCATCTTTTAATATATAATTATTTTTGGTGGAATCAATTTTTGGAAAAAGAATTTGGAAATATGACATTTTGGATTAGTGGCCAAAATGCGATTTTTGGAAACTATTTTTTTAAGTGACTAAAATCAAAAGGGTCAAATTCTTAGAATCCTTAAGGAGCTAATCTACCAAGTGTTTGCCGGTGATTTCTCTCTTCAATTAAATCATTTTAAACATGTGTTTTAGTTGGTGTTAATAACGATTAAATATCTAAAGTTAGTTATTAGCTTTTTAAAAGAGATTTACATAACTTTTTCCTAAATCTTTTCTCCCAACTTCTTTTCTTCCAAACACTCAGAATTTTATCAAAATCCAGAGGTAAAGATCTCATTTCACTCAGATTATTGATTTTAATTTGTTCTTTTAAATTTGTTTGCAAAATCTCATTGAAATCTTGTTTTTCTTAGCTTTTAACAAGCCAATTGAGGGAGAAATTACATAACAGGGGTAAGGTCTATGATCTCCTCTGTTAAATGGTTCTTTATTGATATTCCCAAGTATTTGATCCTTGATTTGTAAGTTGCAATGTGGTTTTAATGTTTTATCCATGTTTAATTGAGTTATGTTGGAAATTTTGATGAAACTTGGTGATTTTCGAAGTGGATTTGATTTCTAGTAAATTAGATGGATTTAATATATGTTTTGGATGTATTTTGATGTTGATAAATTGTTTTTATCAATAGAATCCTGGAACTCTTGAATCTCTAATTAGTTAGGTTGCTGGTTTTGATTTATTGTGGTGATAATCGAGTTTAATTGTTGCTGGAGGTAAAAGAATGTTAGGAAGAGGTTTTTGGATGTTATTAGATGTTGATTGATGGTTTGAATTGTTGTTTTATGGCTTGGTTAAGTTTCAGAAACATTTGATGGTGTTTTCAGTATGTTCTAGATATTTTTTGAGTGGGCAACTTGGGAGTTGTGGGTGATTGCAGTTAGGCAATGGTTTGAATGCATTTTAATGCATTTATCCTCTGGTTTTATTTGTTTAAAATAGGGGATATTCAAGGTGACGAAGCTTGACGTTGTTTGGTTGCTTGTCGGGAGCTTTTTTCGCGTTGGCAAGGAAGGTGAAGCGTATCAGTGAGTGGAAACTGGCTTTAAATGCTTCACAAAGGTTTGTAAAGGTTTTTGGGAGCTTAGGGTAAGCGTGAGACACTAACCTAAGCTCGGAAGTAAGTTTCCCTTATTTTGCTCTTGAATATCGGCTTGGATATGAGCATGTTGTTTGCATGTTTTGGTAATAAACATGGCATGATTTAGTTACTGGTAATGCGTGGTTTTTAGTACATATGGAGGGGTATGAAAGTATATTAAATGCTATTGAGCATTGGATTTCATTCCGGTTGGGAATGGTGATATTGTGTTGTTTATGAGATGCATTGTAAAATAGTAAGTAAATGGTTTGGTAAATGATATATTGGCTATGTGACATGGTGAAAACAATCGGATATAGTTGGCATTCCATAGGATTAAAAGTGCACTATAAAATATGAACAAAATCGATCATGGCCATGGGTCCTTGAGGTATGGCGGTTTAACTAGGCCACTCGGAATGTTGGGTCATCATTTGGGGCATGCGGTTTAACTAGGCAACCCAAATTGATGGTGATCTTGTGGTTTAACTAGGCAAGGGTGAAATCTCACGTTTTAACTAGGCGAGGATGTCAAATCTTGCGGTTTAACTAGGTAAGGTTTGGGATATCATGCAGTTTAACTAGGCATGGTATGAGAGATCTATGTATCCGATATGGGTATAGGATAGAGGTAGTCTATCCGGGTCACTATAAATGCCAATATATGAGAAAGGTCTTGAGTTGAATCTTGTACTAAAATGCTTTGGGATTTAAGCATGGATTGATTAAATTGCTTTGAATTTAAGCATGAAATGTTTATGATGTTAAATGGAAATTATTATGTTTTGATTCGGCTAGAATCATGAGAAAGTGCTTTGGAAGTAAGCTTATTTTGAGAAAAGCAAGCATGTGGTTTAAATGAATTTAAATGCATCATTGTTTAAGAGCATCCTCACTAAGCATGTGTGCTTACGCTCTCTTTTTCCTAATGATGCAGAGCATTAAAGTTTGGGCAGCAAAGGCAAGGGTTGGAAGGATCCAAGAGATAAACTACTTTGAGTATGAACCCGGTTTATATTTTTGGTTAATAAGGCAATATGTTCACCAAGGTTTTTTGGGGGTTGTAATATGTTTTCTTATGGATTTTGAGTATGTTTTCTATGCTGGTTTTGAGGACGATTAGTATTGCTAAGCTTGTTATTAATACTTGTTAGTAGTTGTGGATGAATGGTAGCTTAGGTATGCATCTAGAGTTTCCTTTATGATTACTTTGTTGCGATGGTTTGAGTGAGTTTTGTATGCTATGTTAAGTGTGTTGTAGTGTTGCTCATGTTGGGAGTGGCATAAATGTGCATTTTGGTATGTTTGGCAAAGTGGTATAGGGAGCATGCCTCTAGAGTGGACCTTTGGAAGCATGATGTTGTTACGACTGTCTAATCCTGGTATAAAAGTTAGATTATGTATATTGTTGTATTGATATGTATGCTTGAAAGTTGATAGGGACAATTACATCTAGAATTGTATGAAAAACCAGCTAATTTTGACAATACAGGCCTAGGCGTACCGGTACGCGAGGGACCGTATCGGTACGGCTAGGCATATTTGGCCAGGGTGTATCGGTACAGGCAGGGGCGTATTGCAATGTTATGTGGTTACTGGAACATCGCCTTTTGGAAATAGAGCCTGTGTACCGAAACACTAATAGAACCGTATCGGTACAGGATGTATCAACGTTTCGTACCGAAACACCAATTAAATTGTATTGGTACAGTATGCAAGAACTTATAAAACATATTTTATACTTGAAGAGGTGTACTGGTACAGGACCAGCTGTATCAAAACGACAAGTTCACAACCATATCGATACGGGTCATACCGTATCGGTACGAGGGTTGTTAATTCTGTTAATGTCTTATTGAGGCAAGTTCTGTTTCCTTTTGTTTTAGTCCCTAAATCTTGTTTTGTCAATTGTTTAAGCAAGGATGATCGTTTGAGGTTGATGTTTGACATATAAGCATAAAATGAACCTAATTAAAGGCTGGTAACTTTAAAAGCTGAAAAGTCCTTCCATTTGGTTGAATTTGCATTTTGGTCCCTAAATTGAATCGTGGCCAATTGGATACCGTTATGATGCCTGATTGAGTTGTGTGCTCACCTTTGAACAATATGAACATGTAGGAAAGCATTAATGCATCTAGATAAGATAAAAAGAAAAAACGGGCGTGTTCAGGTTTAATCTTCCCAGTTTACTTCGGTAAACCTAATGTAGCTTGCTCGGTTCGGTCTTGCGACTAGGCTAGGTCGAGGGGGTTACATTTGTTGGTATCAGAGCCAGGTTAGTGAAAAGTTGGGATGTTGTTGTTTGTTCAGTTGGTGTTGTTTGAATTACACGGTGATTGTGTATATGTTCGGTGATTGTTTGATGTTTTTTTGGGGTTTGATTGGGGACACATTGCCTATTACCGAGGATTTTAAATGTGTTTTAAAGTTAATTTGGATTCTTTGCCTGAATCTAGCCTAACTTTAATGTGATTTGATGTTTTTGTTAGCATGGCTCGACGTAAGACACGATCTATGGCTAATACTACCAGGGTTGGGAAGAGTAATGAGACAGAAGAGAATCTCCCTCGTGTTTTACCTCCTCCTCCTCTCGTGGTTCCTTCATTTGATGTTGGGGAGGGTAAAGCACCCCAAGTGCTAGTATATGGTGATTTGACTCCGTTAGTACAGGCGATAACGGGAGCTTTTCGGGCAGCGATGGCTGGAGTGCAAGCACCGGTACCTACTATGGTGGCAAATCAAGGTTTACCCTTGGAGAGTTTGTGGAGTTTCAGGGTTTGAGCCCTAAGGCAGTCGAAGATTGGCTGGAAAAGACGGTTCGCATCATGGATCAGATGGGGTGTAACGAGGAGCGCAAGCTGGGTTGTACTATATCTCTGCTGCATGGGGATGCATAGAATTAGTGGGTGTCCATTATTGCTGGCGTTCCTGGGGCGGATGTTACTTGGGAGTTCTTTTGGGGAGCTTTCAAGAGGAAGTGCCTTGGTGTTCAATACTTGGACATGAAGAAGTGTGAGTTTATGTCGCTGACTCAGGGGGGCATGTCAGTTACTGAGTATGAGGTGAAGTTTGTTCGGTTGAGTCAATATTCTTCGTAGTTGGTTCCAGATGACTAGTAGAGATGTGACAGGTTTCATTACGATCTTGTGAAGGACATTGAACAGTCCCTAGGTGCATCAGTTCAAGCTGCAGGCGTGAACTTGGGTAAAGAAGTGGCAGACTCTAGCTATTCTAGGAGGCACAATAGGAGGTTCAGGGACAAGAGGCATAAGCCAGAACATTGGCGTGGTGGTGGAGCTGGCCAGAGAGCTCGTGTTACACTAGAGTGTGAGCGTTATGGTAGGTGCCACATGGGTATGTGCTAGGGTAATGCTGGAGGTTGTTGGATTTGTGGATCGTTAGATCATCTGAAGCGTGATTGTCCTCAGGCTGCGAGGGATGTACTAGCACAGATTTTTGCACCTGCTAGGGGCCGAGGCCGAGGCCATGGCAGGGTAATTTTTAGAGACGCAATGATGGTTAGAGGGATATGGCTCATGATGCAGCAGTGAGACCTGAAGGTGGAGGACCGACTCGGGTCTTTGCTCACCATGAGGGTCGTAATGATACAGACGTGATCGCATGTACTTTTACTTTGCAATCCTTGTCATTGTTATCCTTGATTGATTCGGGGTCATGCATTCATATATCTTGAGTGAGCATGCATCTAAGCTAAATGTTCTTGTCGAGATCTTAGATGTTGGTTTATTAGTTACAAGTTTAATTGGGGAGACAGTTACAACAAAAATGTTGTATCGGTGATGTCCTTTGGTGGTGCAAGGTCATGAGTTTTCCGCAGATCTGATGAATTTGCCATTCCATGGTTTCGATGTCATTTTGAGCATGGATTGGTTGAGTGCGCACAGAGTGGTTGTGGATTGTGAGTCCAAGAGGATCTTCTTGAGGCTGGCCGACGATTATGAGGTTGTGGTGGTTGGAGAGAATGTTAAGTTTCTGTCCAACATGGTTTCGGCTGTTAGAGCGGAGAAAATGATGCTTGATGGTTGCCAAGCTTATTTGGCTGTTGTTATGAATCCGGAAGTCAAGGGTGCTCGAGTGCAGGAAATTCAGACCATTTGCGACTTTTCTAAGGTTTTTTCAGAGGTTGTCAGGTTTGCCTCCAGATAGAGAGGTGGAGTTTCGTATTGAGACATACGAGGGTACAACACCGGTTTCTATTGCCCCTTATAGGATGGCACCGAAAGAATTGAAGGAGTTGAAGTTACAGCTTCAGGAGTTGTTGGACCATGGGTTCATTCAACCAAGTGTTTCTTCGTGGGGCGCGCCTATTCTCTTCGTGAAAAAGAAAGACGGTATAGTGCGTATGTGCATTGATTATCGTTAGTTGAATAAGTTGACGATAAAGAATAGGTACTTGTTACCGTAGATTGATGACTTGTTTGATCAATTTCGTGGGGCAGCAGTGTTTTCCAAGATAGATTTAAGATCGGGGTATTACCAGTTGAAGGTTAAGGATGTGGATGTACATATAACCGCATTCCATACGAGGTGTGGGCATTATGAGTTTTTGGTCATGCCTTTTGGTTTGACAAATGCACCGGCTGTGTTTATGGACATGATGAATAGAGTGTTCCATGAGTATCTTGATCATTTTGTAGTGGTATTCATAGATGATATTCTCGTGTACTCTCGTACCGGGGAATACCATGTTCGGCATTTGCAAAAGTGTTGCAAGTGTTGAAGGATAATTAGTTGTACGCTAAGTTGAGCAAGTGCGAGTTTTGGCTAAAAGAAGTGACATTCCTTGGTCATGTGGTTTCCACGGAGGGTATTCGCGTTGATCCACAGAAGATTAAGGCTATTCTCAATTGGAAGCCACCTAAGTCGGTATCGGAGGTGCATAGTTTTCTTGTGTTGGGTAGTTACTACCGTCGCTTTGTTGAAGGGTTCTCGCATATTGCTGCACCGTTGACCAAGTTGTTGCAGAAGAATGTTCCGTATGTGTGGACGGAGAAGAACCAGCACAGTTTTGAGAAGTTAAAGGAGGTTCTGACACATGCTCCTGTGTTGGTTTATCCTGAATCAGGGAAGGAGTTTACGGTTTATAGTGATGTGTCATATGTTGGCTTGGGATGTGTGCTGATGCAGGACATGAAGGTTGTGGCCTTTGCATCGAGGCAGCTGAAAGTTCATGAGTTCAAATATCCAATTCATGATTTGGAACTTGCAGCTATGGTTTTCTCTTTGAAAATTTGGCAACATTACCTCTATGGTGAGAAGTGTGTGATCTTTACGGATCACAAGAGTTTGAAGTATTTGATGCCCCAGAAAGATTTGAATCTTAGGTAGCGTAGGTGGTTAGAGTTGCTTAAGGATTACGACTTGACCATTGAGTATCATCTTGGTAAAGCTAATGTAGTGGCGGATGCGTTAAGTCGTAAGGTTGCGGTTGAGCTCCGGGCTATGTTTGCAAGGTTAAGTGTAACGCGGGAGGGCGGTTTACTGGCTGAATTACAAGTCAAGCCTACGTTATCACAATTGATTAAAGCTAAACAACTGTATGCCGATTCGTTGGTTAAGCATGTTAAGAATATAACAGATGGTAATCTGACAAAATTCCTTTTCGAAGAGGATAGAGTTTTATGTTTCAAGGGTCGAATAGGGGTGCCGGATGATTCGAAGTTGAGGCACACTATCTTGATGGAGGCACACTCTAGTCTTTTTGCTATGCATCCTAGTAGTGTTAAGATGTATCGTGATTTGAAGGAGGCATACTACTGGGTTGGGTTGAAAAAGGATGTGGCTGAGTTTGTTTCCAAGTGTATGGTATGTCAGCGGGATAAAGCTGAACATCAATTTCCATCCGGGTTGTTGAAACTATTGAAAATTCTGGAGTAGAAATGGGACAGAATCACCATGGATTTTGTAATAGGGTTGCCGTTGACACTGGCTAAAAAGGATTTTGTTTGGGTGATTGTTGACCGGTTCACAAAGTGTGCATATTTCTTGCCAGTGCATACAATGTATACCCTAGACAAGTTGGCAGATTTGTATATAGCGGAGGTTGTGCTCTTGCACGGTGTACCTAAATCCATCATTTCAGATAGGGATCCGAGGTTTACGGCAAGGGTTTGGAAGAGTTTGCACCAGGCTTTGGGTTCGAGGTTGAGTTTTAGCACTGCCTATCATCCTCAGTCGGATGGGCAATCTGAGCGGGTTATACAGGTTTTAGAGGATATGCTAAGATGTTGTATTATTGAATTCCAAGGAACCTGGGAGAAGTATTTGTCCTTAGTTGAGTTTACTTACAACAATAGTTATCAGGAGAGTATACATATGGCACCTTATGAGACGCTATATGGCTGGAGGTGTCGTACGCCCTTATGTTGGGTTGAGGTGGGGGAAAAGCATGTTACCCTACCGGATGTGTTGAAAGACACGGATGAGAAGGTCAAGCTTGTATGCGACCGGTTGAAAGTGGCTGCGGATCGGCAGAAGTCTTACGCGGATTTGAATCGTAAGGAAGTTGAATATGCGGTGGGTGATCGCGTATTCTTAAAGGTGTCACCGTGGAAAAAGGTGAAGAGATTCGAACGTAAGGGTAAGCTTAGTCTGAGGTTCATTGGACTATACGAGGTTATCGAGCATGTGGGGCATGTGGCATATCAGTTGAGGTTGCCTCCCGAGCTGGAGAAAATCCTTAATGTGTTCCATGTTTCGATGTTGAGGAGATATAGGTCAGATCCATCGCATATCATGCCAGTGGAGGATGTGGAGTTGAGGCCAGATTTAACCTTTGATGAGGAACCAGTAGAGATCCTCGATACCAGTAAGAAAGTTCTTCATGGTAAGATGATAGAGCTCGCGAAAATTTTGTGGCGACACCGAGGTGTTGAGGAAGCTACTTAGGAAAGCAAGGCAGATATGAAAGAGCAATTTATGCATCTGTTTCCTCCAGGTAATTTCGAGGACGAAATTCCTTAAGTGGGGGGAGAGTTGTAACATCCCGGTTTTGGGCTTAGTGGTTTTGAGGTTTATTAGACGGTCTGATGGACTGGGTTAAAGATTTGAGTCGGGTTCGGGACCATATATTTTCGGTAAGATAAAATATGGGAAAATAGTTAAAATCATCTTTTAATATATAATGATTTTTTGTGGAATCAATTTTGGGACAAAGAATTTGGAAATATGACATTTTAGATTAGTGACCAAAATGCAATTTTTGGAAATTGTTTTTTTAAGTGACTAAAATCAAAAGGGTCAAATTCTTAGAATCCTTAAGGAGCTAATCTACCAAGTGTTTGCTGGTGATTTCTTTCTTCAATTAAATCATTTTAAACATGTGTTTTAATTGGTGTTAATAAGGATTAAATATCTAAAGTTAGTTATTAGCTTTTTAAACGAGATTTACATAACTTTTTTCCTAAATCTTTTCTCCCAACTTCATTTCTTTCAAACATTCAGAATTTTATCAAAATCCAGAGGTAAATATCTCATTTCACTTAGATTATTGATTTTAATTTGTTCCTTTAACTTTGTTTGCAAAATCTCATTGAAATCTTGTTTTTCTTAGCTTTTAACAAGCCAATTGAGGGAGAAATCACATAACATGGGTAAGGTCCGTGGTCTCCTCTGTTAAATGGTTCTTTATTGATATTCCCAAGTATTTTATCCTTGATTTGTAAGTTGCAATGTGGTTTTAATGTTTTATCCTTGTTTAATTGAGTTATGTTGGAAATTTTGATGAAACTTGGTGATTTTCGAAGTGGATTTGATTTCCAGTAATTTAGATGGATTTAATATATGTTTTGTATGTATTTTGATGTTGATAAGTTGTTTTTATCAATAGAATCTCGAAACTCTTGAATCACTAATTAGTTAGGCTACTAGTTTTGAGTTATTGTGGTGATGATCGAGTTTAATCATTGCTGGAGGTAAAAGGATGTTAGGAAGAGGTTTTTAGATGTTATTAGATGTTGATTGATGGTTTGAATTGTTGTTTCATTGCTGGGTTATGTTTTGGAAACGTTTGATGGTGTTTTCGGTATGTTTCATATGGTTTTTGAGTGGGCAACTTGGGAGTTACGGGTGATTGAGGTTAGGCAATGGTTTGAATGCATTTTAATGCATTTATCTTCTGGTTTTATGTGTTTAAAACAAGGGATAATCAAGGCGACGAAGCTTAACGTTGTTTGGTTTCTTGTCGGGAGCTTGTTTCGCGTTGGCAAGGAAGGCGAAGCGTATCGGTGAGTGGAAACTGGTTTTAAACACTTAACGAAGGTTTGTGAAGGTTGTTAGGAGCTTAGGGTAAGTGTGAGACACTTACCTAAGCTCGGAAGTAAATTTCCATTATTTTGCTCTTGAATATCGGCTTGGATATGAGCATGTTGTTTGCATGTTTTGGTAATAAAGCTGGCATGATTTACTTACTGGTAATGCATGGTTCTTAGTACATATGCAGGGGTTTGAAAGTATATTAAATGCTATTGAGCATTGGTTTTCATTCCAGTTTGGAATGGTGTTATTGCGTTAGCAATGAGATTTGCATATGTGTTGTTTATGAGATGCATTGTAAAACAGTAAGTAAATGGTTTGGTAAATGATATATTGGCTACGTGACATGGTGAAAACAATCGGATATAGTTGGCATGCCATAGGATTAAAAGTGCACTATAAAATATGAACAAAAATCGATCGTGGCCATGGTTCCTTGAGGTATGGCAGTTTAACTAGGCCACTCGGACTGTTGGGACATCATTTGGGGCATTCGGTTTAATTATGGAAGTTGGGATTATTGCTAAGGGTATATGCTTGAATACCTATTACAATGCTATAGCGATAAGCAATACATGTCTGTTTAAACCGTTAAGATCTTTATCTACTCAACAATATTTTTTAATGAACTTTTGACTCTCTCGATGCTTAGAAGTTAATAACATTTAAGTCAAGGTAATACATGTCTAAGTGAACCCTAACAACTCTATTATTTGTTTAAAAACTCCCTTTTAGTCGTTAAAACCCTAAACTTATGCCTTATATAGATTAGGACTAAGTTAACAACTTAACCCCACTTTTCACATTTGTATAACCTAACTCTCTCGATATTAAGCCACAGATCAATAGTTAAAAGGCCTCTCTCGATAGCTCTTACAATAACTATACATGAAGGATTATAAGCCGAATAAATAAAGGAAAAGCAACTATATCGTTATGATAAAGTAATAAAAAATTAAAGTCATGGGAAGAAATAATCCCAACTAAAGTATTTAGCTCATGAATGAGCCTAAAACATTCATAACAAAAACTATAAAGTACGACAGTTTATCAAGCAAGGAAAAGAAAAGAATCGAGCATCCTCGGAAAACTCCCTCTGTGCCATCCAAATGTTGTTGCAGGTCTCCCACTCCGTCAACCTCTCCCAATGGCATATGTCGTAAGGAGATTCATCTTACCCTTCCACAATGGTGGTTCTTCGATGAAGAAGACAAAGGGTTGTTCTTCCTTGATTAAAAGCTTATCTGCGTATTTTTGCGTTAAGTGCAACCTCCTTTTAATTTTTGCCCTTAGTGTCTTTATATAGAGGTGGCTCTCCTAGGGTTTTAAAAACCCTAAAGTGCAAGTAATCTTTTAATTAGGATCTTGCTTTTCTACATCATTAATTGTTCAATAAAAGAATATCTTGTCACATGCTTTTTAATAAAATATCATGTGATCCAAAAAAGAGGATCTTTGTTTTCCACGTCATTAATGTCTTAATAAAGAAGAAGAGCCCACACATTAAATCACCTTAAAGGGTCCAAGATTTGTCTCTAGCATCACAACGAATATTGTAGCATCCAATCCAGCATGAGAAAATTCTGCTCCAATTTTCCAACGCTCCATTGCTCTTTTACCTCCTACGCAAGAAACACTAAAAAACACTATATTTCCCATTAATAGCATCAATATAGATAAACATTAAGATCAAACACCATAAGTCCATAACTATATGCAAAATACTCCTAAATACAACAATATGCTTTCGAGCACATACAATATGCTAAGTAAAAAGGTCTAAAATATAGGTTCTTTATGCACTCATCAACCATCACCAACCTGCTCAAGAACATGCAAACGCCATCTAAAGTCCGAGAGGCCAAGGTAGTGCAATACACTTGTAAGCATTGTGATAAGGAACACCGTCGAGTGAATGCCTCTAACAACAAGAATCTGGATGCTACATAGGGAACACCAACCACAACAACAATCCCTACTCCAACACCTATAACCCAGGGTGGAGGCAACATCTAATTTTTGGTTGGGGAGGCCACAAGAGCAATTCAGGAGCACAACAGAATGCCACAAACAAACCTCCTAGATTTCTAATTCCTTTGATAATTCTTATCAAAATTTTATGGAAACTGCTCTAGTTATCTTGCAGGATCAAGCTGCCCATTTGAAGAACCACAGTGAAATGATCACAACGTAGGCTACCATGTTGCAAAATTAGCAATCAATCATGCAAAACAACACCGTCTCTATACGGTCCATTGAGACGCAACTTGGGCAGATTGCCCAGATGTTGAAAGTGCGACCACCCGGTGGATTAACTAGTGATACTTAAATCACTCAAGCCTTTAATGTAGAACAATGCAATGCCATCACACTATGTAATGGCACGCAACTAAGGATAGAAGCCAAGTTTGGGGGAGGTTACATCGTAGATCGCAATCGAAGCAAGCCATCCACCGATGCTCCTACACCTAAGAAACCAGCTCCAATGTCTGATACAGTGAGTGACCTTGATACTGATGGCAAGAAAGACAAAGAAAAGGATATTCCTACATCCAGCAAACCACACGATGAGCCCAGACCACCACCTCCATTCCTATAGCGATTAAAAGCTCAGAAACAATATGTCCAATAGCAGAAGTTCCTAGATATGCTCAAATAGTTAAACATCAATGTCCCACTCCTAGAGGCCATTGATCAGATGCCTATCTATGCCAAGCTTTTGAAGGAGATTATGATAAAGAAAAGGATAGTAGGTGAAGTTAAAACTGTTGCTACTGCGGGTGAGTGTGTGGCTTTGCTAAGTGATTTGCCACCCAAGATAGATACCCTGGCAGTTTTACCAATCCATGCTCCATAGGCCATAACTATTCTGGCCGTGCTTTATGTGATCTAGTTGCAAGTGTTAATATGATGCCAAAATCTATGTTTAAACGACTAAGGATGGGAAAAGTAAAGCCCACATCGGATACAACCCGAGGGCAAAATTGAAGATATTCTGATAAGGGTAGAAATGTTTCTCTTCCTTGCTGACTTTATCATCCTTGATTGTGAAGCTGATGAGAATACTCTCATCATTTTGAGGAGACCATTCTTGGCCTCCGGGCGTATTGTGATTGCTTGTAAAAAAGGTGAATTCAGCATGAAGATGAGCAACCAAAAGATTACATTCAATATATTCAACACACTCAAGTACGCAAACAACTATGAAGAATGGCAACTTGTGGACACTTAATACTCTCTCATTAATGAGAGTTTGCACAAGATGTGTTGCGGTAATGTGCTTACAGCTGCAGAGCAAGCTGAATTTGATAAGGCCATACAAGAAGCTGAGCTAGAAGGAAGGTGGAGATTGAACAATCCAATGTTGTGCTTACCAGGCCAGGTATGACTTTTGAACCTTTGGATTATGTTGAGTTCAAATCTCTTAAACCATCACTTGCGCATCCACTGATACTTGAACTTAAACTTCTTCCCCCACAATTAAAGTATGCATTTTTAGGGGATAATGATACACTGCCCATTGTTATATCTGCTTGCTTAAAACCTGACCAAGGAGCTAAATTGCTAATTATCTTATCGAAACATAAGAAAGCTATTGGTAGGATTATTGTTGACACAAAAGGCATAAGCCATACTTTGTGTATGAATAAGATTTTGCTTGCAGATGACCAGAGCAGCTCGATAGAACAATAGAGGAGATTGAATCCTATCATGAAAATTGTGGTTATAAAGGAAATTATCAAGTGGCTCAATGCTGGGATCATCTATCCTATTTCAGAAAGCTCATGGGTGAGTCTTGTCCAGTGTGTGCCCAAGAAAGGAGGAATAACAATGATAAAGAATGATGTCGACAAACTCTTTCCTACCAAGACCATTACTGGATGGTGGATCTGTATTGACTACCAAAAGCTGAACAAAGCCACAAAAAGGACCACTTCCTATTATCGTTTATTAATCAAATGCTTGATAAGCTAGCAGGGAAACCCTACTATTGCTTCTTGGATGGTTGCTCTAGATACAACTAGATTGTAATTGCACTTGAGGACCAAGAGAAGACAACATTCACCTTTCCTTATGGCATTTATGCCTTTCGAGGAATTCCCTTTGGCTTATGCAATGCTCTTGCCACCTTTTAGTGTTGTATGATGGCCACTTTTTCAGACATGCTGGATGACTTCTTGGAAATTTTCATGGGTGACTTTTCTATCTATGGAGACTCTTTTGATCATTGCCTAGGCAATTTGGAGAAGGTGTTGCAAAGATGTGGAGATACCGACCTTGTACTTACTTGGGAGAAGTACCACTTTATGGTGTTCGAGGGCATTGTCCTAGTTTATCGTATTTTTGACAAGGGCATTGAAGTTGACAAAGCAAAGATTGAAGTAATAGAGAAGCTGACACCTCCAGCTGATGTCAAATCTATTCGAAGTTTCCTTGGCCATGCGAGTTTCTATAGAAGATTCATCAAGGATTTTTCAAAAATCTCAAATCCACTGTGTTTGTTGCTGGAGAAAAATAGAGCGTTCGAGTTTGATGACCAATGTTGTGGAGCATTCAAAACTTTAAGAAACGAACTCATTTCTACACTGGTTGTTGTGCCCCACAAATTGGTCACAACCATTTGAGCTCATGTGTTATGCTAGAGACTATGTCGTTGGTGCTGTTCTTGGACAATGCCAAAACAAGATTTTTCATATCATATATTACGCTAGTCATACACTTAACGAGGAACAAGTAAATTACACTACCACTAAAAAAGAACTACTTGTTGTAGTTGTTGCATTTGATAAATTTTGGTCATATTTAATAGGAACTAAGGTTATTGTGCACACTAATCATTATGCCATTAAATACCTAGTGACTAAAAAGAATGCTAAACCTACACTTATTTGATGGATATTACTGCTGCAAGAATTTAACATTGTGGTAGTTGATAGGAATGGTACTAAAAATCAAGTAGTTGACCATCTGTCTAGGCTTGAGAACGCATGTGATACTGATGTTGCTTGTGATATTAAGGAAGAATTCCCTGAAGAGAAACTTTTGAAGGCCACACTTTGCTATGGTACACTGACATTGTTAACTTTCTTGTTAGTGGTATTTTTCCTTGTGATCTTAACATCTAAGGAAGAAAGAAATTCCTCCATGTCACACGCTATTATTACTGGGATGAGCCCTACCTTTTCAAGTAGTGTGCTAACCAGATAATTCGGATATGTGTCCCTCAAAAAGAACGAGAAGATATCCTATACCATTGCCACTCTACCCCGTGTGGAGGACACTTTGGAGGATAAATGACTGCTGCAAAGGTCCTACAATATGGATTCTATTGGTCATCCTTGTTCCACGATGCCCACGCATACTATAGGGCATGCGATAGATGTCAAAGGATAGGAAACATATCTCGACGTAATGAGTTCCCTCATGCAAGCCATCCTTAAAGTTGAGCTCTTTGACGTGCGGGGCATCAACTTTATGGGACCTTTCCCATCTTCTAAGGGGATAGGTATACATCTTACATATGGTAGATTATGTGTTCAAATGGGTGGAAGTTGTTGCTACATCCAAGAATGATGCAAACACTGCCTTGAGATTTCTGCACAAGAGCACCTTCTCCTAGTTTGAAGTCCCTCAAGCTATTACAATGTAATATCCCAATTTTTATCTAGTGACCAAATTGTAAACTTTGAAAGTTTTGGTGGTTAAAGTATAAACTTTGAAAAAGTTTGGGGACTAAAGTGTAAATTTCCCCAATAAATAATTTTATTCACTATAAGAGTGAATCGGATCGAAATAAGTACCTTGATATCGGTTTTAAGAATTAAGATGCATAAAAGGTACTAAATTTGGATAGAATAAAATTGTTAAGCGTGCTCAGGCCAGGGAAATATTAGGATGGGAAGGTCCCATAAAAGTGTTTCTGAATGATATTTTGGATTCAGTAAAAGTAGAGAATATTCGTATGGATTATCGATAAAGGAATTCTAAGGGAAATTTTATTCTATGAAGATTTTCGATAAGTATCGGGAAAATAGATTGAGTTAAGAAAATTCAGTCTAAGTCTTTGGAAAATGAAGTTTTTATGGGATAATAGAGTTTATTTCCCTAATATGGAAATATAGAATTTTCAAAATAAATCCAATAGCTCGAAAAAGGTAAAATCGCAGTAGAAGTATTTTATGAATATCGGGAAATCGGATCGAACTGGAATTTCAGAGGCTGATCCATAAGACATGGAAAAGTCATAAAATACTATTTTATGAATATTTTATTATATTTGGTTGGATTCCAACTAGACTTAGTTGAATTTTTACAAGAATGACAAACTAGTAAATAAAAACTAGTTGGAGGGCAAATTGGTCATTTGGCCCCAATGGTAATTTTGAAATATTTAAAAAGTTATAAGGGAAATTTTGGAAAGAGGAAATGGAAGATTAAATCTTGGCCCTTGATTGATATAAAATAAATCTCAACCATTGGATAAAAAGGGCAAAACTATAATTTCACTATTAAATGAATTTAATATTTATTTAATAGATTTATGTGTAAAATAATGGTGAAAAGATGTTCATCTTTTCCAGCCAAAAACGTGAGAGCTAGGGAAAGAAAGAGAAAAATTTTCCAAGCTCGATTCAAGCCCCAAAACTCAGTTTTCAGTTTGGATCCGAATCAAAAGAAGGTTCAAGGTACTATAAAAGAAATGATCGAATAGAGCTTAGTAAGGCAAGCTAATAAATGGCCTAGGTGAGTGCATTTTTACATATTTTATATATATCATATGAGAAAGAAATATAATATGTCAACCTAGAATGATTTGAAAGAAAAAGAATTTGAATCGTAAATTGATATATTTTACAATAATTTTTAAATGATTTATAATGATCTTTACAAGATATTGATGTTAAAAGCCCTTTGTATGATTATTGAGATTCTTGGTATAATTGGCATGCCAATGAAGTGGAGTATAGTGATATAGTGATACAGTGACGTTGTGTTCTACAACTATAACCAAGTGATATAGTGATGCTGTTAAATTGTAGCAGTGATACAGTGATTCAATGATTTATTATGGCACAACATATTAGTTGATGTCGCACATGTGCATACTCAATAGTGACTCGCATACCATGCATTCTCAATTACATTACATTGGGCTATGAATTGAATAAAAAATAACAAGTACAAGTGATCTAAAGGAAAGTGAAAAGTGAAAGTGATATGATTCAAATGAAAACAAGTGATTTATTGGATATTTGATTTGACACGACATTACCTTATATATGTATATGAGATGTTGATTTTTACAGGTTACATGATAGAGGAACGACTTCGATAAGTCATTTTATATGATTCTAAATTCTTATATGTTATATTTAGTATTTTATTTATTATGCAATTTTTTATTAAAATTAAGGTTCTTTACTTTGATTTATAAGTTTTGCCTCACTAAGTTCGTACTTAGCGTGTGTTTGTTTCACACGTAGACTAAGATTAATATTTGAAGAGGAGACGAGCATGCTGATCAAGCTTCAATCTACAAAACATCAGTAAGATATTCTAGTTTATGATAATCTCTAGTGGGCATGTAATTATTTAATTGCTAGTAGAGTATGATGCCTTAAATTAGACTAAGTGATGGATAAGTAACCAGTTTTGATGATGAATCGTATATGGATAAAGCAAAAATAAGGCATTAGCATTGTAACAGAATAAAGCTAATGTAGAAAGGATAATTACTTTGCTAATAAGAATAATCAGTAATCGTGTAAAGATTTTAAAGTCAAGAAGGGGCCTAGATAGCGAACATAGTTTTCACCCTGAATTGAACTGTTGTTTTTAATAATTGTCATATATGTTTTAAAATAATTAATTCAGGGTTGAAACTAGCTAACTGCACATAGGTTGTATTTTCAAGAAAATTGAGAAAGGGTTAGATTTACAAACTAAAATTTGTAAATACTTGTAAAAATAAATTTATAAGTCGAGATTTCTTTAAACAACTCCGTAACATCTTTAATGTATATTCGATTTACGAGTATACGTTAAGGGTGTTACAGCCAAACATTTCAACAACAAGTTAATTGCTAAGGCACTGCGTCGATATAGAGTCCACCACGAGATAGTCACAGTATATCACCCACAAACTAATGGACAAGCTGAAGTATCCAATCGAGAAATTAAGCAGATTCTTGAAAAGGTGGTCAAACCTAACTGGAGAGATTGGTCTCTAAAGCTAGATGAAGCTCTATGGGCCTATTGGATTGTATTCAAAACATCAATGGGCATGTTACCCTATAGACTTGTCTATGGAAAAGCATGTCACTTATCGGTTGAATTGGAACACAAAGCCTTTCGGGCCATTAAGCAAATTAACATGGACTGTCAACTAACTGGGGAGAGAAGATTGTTGGAATTGAACGAGTTAGACGAGCATCGTCTGGATACCTATGAGAATGCCAAGATCTACAAAGAAAAGACTTAAAGGTGGCATGATGCTAAACTAATGCCCCATCACTTTGATGAAGGCCAAACTGTTCTACTCTACAATTCTCGCTTAAAGCTCTTCCCGGGAAAGTTGAAATCATGGTGGACTGGACCATTTCAGGTTGTTAAAGTTTATCCCCAATTTGTTGTAGACATCAAAGATCTCAAAGATGGCCCAATCTTCAAAGTCAACAAATAACGTTTGAAGGATTACAAAGGAGCATCAATCCACCATGACAAATCTTCAATCACATTACTAGATGTCTAGTTTATCCAATCCTATCCTTACGTTTATGCACTTTTAATTTCTGCATTTATTTTCTGCAATTATTTTAATTATTCGATTTAGGTTTTATTTAATGTTTGTATGTTTTAGCAGTTAATATAAGGAAGAGACAAAAGGGTTGAATGATCTCCTAAGAAACAAGAATGCATACTGGTTACACACTAAATAGGTTGGAACTTTTAGTTATTTGAAACGGGGAAAACAAGTCTTACCCTCCACCATAACCTATAACTTTGACACACGTCCCAACCCCATTCCACACGCTACGTACTTTTACTTTCCCGCTAAACAAAACAATCAACATTAAATGATGACTTCCCTCTATCACTCTCAAAACCTTTTACCTCCATGACTATCCATATCCTTCATCCCCAAGTCTCCCCTTGTTAAGAAACCAAAGCCGATCGTCTGTCAGAGCAATTTGTTTCCATTCTTGTGATAATTTTAACTTCCTTCCTCCTCTTACAATGGCACCGTAGATAAATAGTTTGAGTCCTCCTCCTTTCAACAGTCATCCTCCGATTCTTTTCCAAACTTTGACTCAGACTCCTCTATAGAACTTCTAACATCCCTCCAAAACCAACTCCATTCTACAAGATTCAAACGGCAGTATGAGTCTTTCCAAAATCAAGACCTTATCCCAAAAGAGGGATTGGCAAGGTCCTCCAGGTGCATTGTCCTTTCCGACTGTGAGGAGTTAGCCGTTATCAGTTCCTATAGGTGGGAGGTCTTCTCTAAGCAACTAGGGTCGATCAATATTGACTGGGTAAAGGAGCTTTATACTCACTTTGGCCAACATGGCGATAGATGGGTATTCGTCATAGGAATAAAGGTGGACTTTACCGCACAACTTATCTGTAACACCCCTTTCCAGGCCTGGTAGGAATCTAGGTTAGAATATGTTACCTGAGAATGATACGGTATTCGATGAGATAATTTGTGCAATATTCAAAGATTTTATGGAGAATTGATAAGTAATATAGTGCAATATTTGAAATAGTAAGGTCGGTATTTCAATACAATACTGAATTACTTAATTTTTGGACCAATCTTAAACTTTTACAAGTTTTAGGGACTAAACTATAATTTTGATAAATTAAGGGTCCATTTTAGAAATTAAACCTACCACAATGTAATTTGAACTACAGATAGAGTACTTAAAATTTTTCATCTTGATCAGAGTTCATTTACTAGCTCTATTAAACCTTATAAGATTTAGTGACCAAACTGTAAAGTTCCAAAATTCATTTTAACGCTAGTTAACAGAATTAATGGTATGGGTATCGGTACGCGTTGGGCCGTAATGATATGCGCTAGCAGAGTTTGGTAAGTTAGTTATGACAATAAGGGGTTGAACCGATATGAGACCTCCCGTATCGATACGCTATGATCAATGTGACTTAATAGTTTTTTGCAGATTTGAAAGGTCATATCGATGCGAGTCCTACCGTATCGATATGATAATGACTGTTAATACAGTTACAAAACATTGTACATGTACCGATACAGGGTATCGGTACGCGAGGCCTTAACTAAATATCCAAATTCCAAATACACAAAGGAGTACCAATACGCAAGTATACGTATCAGTACGAAGCTATCAGTACAAGGAAGGGATCGATATGCCCTAAACTCGTACCGATACCTAGTTATAACCAAAATTTTAGATTTAAAAACCCATACCGGTAGGGCTCAAGTCGTATCGGTATGCCCATTAACCTGGGTTGAAATATACAAGTTCATACCGGTACGCCACTAGCCGTATTGGTACCGCAGGGTTTGTAATGTAAATTTTTATCTAGTTTATTAGCCATTTACCCAACCAAACCTTGTTCAAATCCTACCAAATTTTACCAAAAAGTTTATTTAGCCTAAATCCAAAAACATGCCAAATTTTAGGGCTAGATGAATACGTTTACTATGTTTTTCCTAAATTAGGCCAAATATGCATTTTAACCACTTTTAACCCATTTTCAAAAGTCTCATTTTAGCTTTTTAAACATATCATACATGCATCCATGTGGTCAAAAGTAACTTATGCAACCGTTATGCCACCATTTTAGGAGTTTGTAGGATGGACAAACTTTACTTTAACGACCTGATAACTTGTCAAAACCTCAAGTTAGCCCGATCTTGACTCCAAACTTTGTTAACTTGAAATGCATAGAGAATCAATTCATTAGGCATACTTTGCCTAGTGAGGTAGTCATAAACGATACAAATTTCAAATAGTACATCTAAACCATTCTTCAATAACATCAATAGTAATAATATGACCACATGTCCAAGTTTATGTTCAATATGATAACAATAAATGATGCAATGGAAATAATCAATGAAATAGAAATATTTAGGCAATATCAATAATCAATAGCAATAGGTTTTTCCTTCGATCGATGTAGAGAGTTTGGATACGTGAATTCCTACGCCTCACCAAATCGATAGTGGTCTTGTCCCTCCGCCTCACCTTTATGACCAAAACACAACACACCTCTGCCTCACCACAATAAAGGTCGTATCCGCCGAAACCAATGAGCTCATGAATTCTATGGCATGCCAATTGTCTCCAAAGTCCACTCGAATACAATGTTCAATAACAATAGTCCAATAGCAATGTTTTAATATCAATGATTCGGTAGCAATATTTCAATAACAATGGATCAATATCAATAGTTCAATAGCAATGATTCAATATCATAATCCAAGAACAACGGTCCAATAACAATGATTCAATACAATGTTTCAATAACGATATGCAATAGTCAATGATCAATATTTATATATGTCAATATTTCAATGACTCTGATGACAACAATAACGATACTACGGACAATGATTCAATGAAATACTTACCGATACTTACCAATATAGCCTCCAACCATGTTTTATGCAATATCCTCAATACGAAAAGGTTAGCAATGCAATAATTAATACTCAATAGATCGGGGAAGGCACCTAGCCTATCCCCAGTGCTCCAACTGCACTCACCTTAGCTTTCAAAGCTCTAAAGGCTCTCGAATGACAATCACTTTGTCCCTAGCTTTTGAAAGAGATGATGGTCCTTCTTTCTCCAACACTCGAGCTAGGTAAAATAATTAGGAGATGTTAGAATCAATTCTATGAACTCAAAATCCTTATTGAAGCTTAACATAGCTTTTAGCGAATGAAATCTCCATGGATTTATGCTTTTAAAGCATTGGTGCAACTATGGTCTTCAAGAGCTTAAACTTGAAATTAAACTTCAATAATCCATGGATTCCTAAAACTTTTTGAGGGCTTTAGCTTACTGATTCGATGGATATACAACGGTGAGGAGAAATCGAAGAGAACTTGAACTAGCAATAGAGGTGCTACTTAAGCTTTATGTTGAAGATGACAATGAAGGTGCTTGGGAAAACTTGTGAAAAGATGAAGAAAAGTAGAAAGGGAGGCTCGGTGGTATGTAGAGGCTCTTTAGAAACTTAAACTCTTACCTTTTTAGACTTTCTCAACCGAGCTTACCCTCCACAAGGGGAAAGCTAATTTTTTTAAAATTATTTCCTTTCGTTTCAACTTTTTCCTAAACAATGATATCTTCCCCAATTGCCAACCTTTGGCATCATCTCCTAGCAATCCCACGTGATGTGGATAGCAAGCTAGGAGGTGAGTCATCCTTCAAATGGGAAATTCACAAAGATAGTCCCTCAACTTTTCAAAATTCACAATACTGCCCCTAAACTTTCAATTTTCACAATTTAGTCACTAAATTGTTTCTAAAGAATTCAATTAGGTCCAAGGTCTATAAAATGACTCAATTAGAGTCCAACACCGTATATTTGACCACACAATTAAAGTCAACACAAATTTCTAGAGCTTTCTGATATAGAATTTCTGATTGCTAGAACCTATTTTGACTAGACCTATTTTTGGGGTGTTACAACTCTCCCCCTTAAGAAAAATTTGTCCTCAAATTTTACCTGAATCGAAGAGATAAGGGTACTGTTGCTTTATTGTCTCCTTCTGTTCCTATGTGGCTTTTTAAATGGGATGGCTTTTCCAAATAACTTTAACTAACGATATAGATTTGTTGCGAAGCCTTTTAACTTCTCTTGCAAGAATCTAAACTAGTTCTTCCTCGTAGGTAAAATCCTGTTAGATTTGCACAGATTATGGCTTAATAATATGCCAAGAGTTATAGCAGTTTTTTTGAGGCATCGAAACATGGAACACATCATGAATCTTGCTTAATTTTTAGGGTAACACTAAACGGTATGCCACAGGGCCAACTTTCTCAATAATTTCAAATGGGCCAATAAATCGAGAACTCAATTTTCCCTTTTTACTAAACCTCAAAATTTTCTTCCACTGTGAAACTTTAAGGAAGGCTTTCTCACCAATTACGTACTATATATCCCTGCTTCTAAGGTCTGCATAGGACTTTTGACGATCGAAGGCGACCTTCAAATGGTCATGGATGATGGTAACTCATTCTTTAGTTATCCAAAGTAAGTCAGTGCCCAACATCTTTCCCTCATCGAGTTCAGACCAACACAAGAGAGTTCATCATCGTCTGTCATACAATGCCTCATAGGGGACCATTTTGATGGAAGCTTTGTAATTGTTGTTGTAGGCAAACTCGACAAGAGGTAGGGATTTCTCCCAAGATCCCCCAAAATTAATAACACATACACGTAACATGTCTTCTAGAATCTGAATTACCTTTTCTGGCTGGTCGTCAAATTAAGGGTAGAAATCAGTACTAAGATTAACTCTGGAACCTAGAGCCTCTTGCAATGTTCTCCAAAACTGAGAGGCAAACTGAGGGTCTCGATCAGAGATGATAGACTTTAGTACTCTGTGGAGTTGGATAACTTCTTTAATGTACAAGTCAGCTAATTTAGGAAGCCCATAATTTATTCTGACCGGTAAGAAATATGCTGACTTGGTAAAACAATCTACAATGACCCATATAGCACTGTGCTTTGTAAGAGTTAGAGGCAGACCACTAAAAAAGTCCATGGTTATCCTCTCTCACTTCCATTACGGTAGGTCAATATGCTGCAATAATTTGGTAGGGACATGATGCTCAGCTTTAACACGTTGGCACGTGAAGCATTTAGACACAAAGTCAACTACGGCTTTAGCTGTCTCAATGTGTAAGCAATGACCTTGCCTTCCTGTATCAGAACACATCCTAACCCGAGATGTGAAGCATCACTGTAAAGTGTGTAGTCTATTCTAGACTCGGGTTGGGTTAGGATCGGCGCATGAGTTAAGACTTGTTTTAACTGATCAAAGCTTCTTTATTGATCCTCACTCCAAATGAATGGGTTTCTTTTCTCAATAGTTTAGTCAAAGGGGCTACTATTATAGAGAATCCTTTAACAAATCTCTTATAGTAGCCAGCTAGACCAAAGAAGCTTCTGACTTCTCCAACATTTCTCGGTGACTTCAAGTCTAGGATAGCTTGAATTTTTTCAAGTCCACCTGAATTCTCGAGGACGAGACAATATTCCTAAGAAAGGTAACTTTAGTAAGTCAGAATTCATATTTGGAAAACTTGGCATACAATTGCTTCTCTCGAAGGGTTTGAAACACAATACGAAGGTGGTCTCGGTGCTCAACAATATTCTTGGAATAGCTCAATATGCCATTGATGAATACCACTATGAACTTATCCTAGTAGGGTCTAAAAACCCGATTTATTAGGTCTATAAAAGCCACCGGTGCATTGGTTAGCCCAAAGGGCATTACAAAGAATTCGTAGTGGTCGTATCTTGTACAGAATGTAGTTTTGGGCATATCACATTCTTTAACCTTCATCTGATAGTATCCTAACCTTAAATAAATCGTAGAAAACACAAAGGCTTCCTTAAGCTAATCGAGTAGACCATCAATTCTTGGCAATGGATATTTGTTTTTGATGGTTACTTTGTTAAACTGTCGGCAATCAATAAACAGTCTCATGGAACCATCTTTCTTCTTTACAAAGAAGACCAGAGCTCCCCAAAGTGAAGAGCTCGGTCAAATGAAACCTTTATCCAACAACTCTTGAATATAAGCCTTTAACTCTCTAAGCTCAACTGCTACCATACGGTAGGGTGCACTGGAAATTGGGGTCGTTCCAGGTTGCACTTTGATATCAAACTCTACTTCACGGGTGAAAGGTAAACTCGAAAGTTCATTTGGAAAGACATTATAGAATTCATATACGGTGTCAATGTTTTGTAGTTGAGGTTCATCCTTGGATTCCAAAGACAAAGCGTACAACGATGGAATCCTTGAATTCATCAAAGTGATGCTTTCTTTGCTATGACCCAAGAGGTATAGTTTCTTCTTGCCATAATCTACCCAGGCTTGATGTTCACTGAGCCAATCTATACCAGTATAACAACAAATTTGTAAATTGGTAATGCTAACAAATTGGCCAGAAATAGCATCCCTTGAATCATTAAGGGACAAAGTTTGCACACAAGGCTTATGGTGGCACTATCACCTAAAGGATTGGTTTGGTGATCTTCGATGCAATAGGCTCACAAGATAACTTATATTGGTTCACTAACATGGTATTTATAAAGGAATGGGTAGATCTAGGATCGAACGATGCATAGATAGGATGTGAATACAAGTCAATGGTACCTGCAACGATATCGGGGTTATCCTCCTCTTCTCTATTCCTCAAATGATACATTTACGATAGAGCCTTCGATTCTAGCTTGTTCAATGCTCAAGTAGAGCCACTAGGTCTCCCTGATGAACCTTGTTTTTCCCCCTTGCCTTAGAAGGACTGTACCAAAGACAAAGGGTTAGTTGATGTAGTGGTAGATCTAGCAATACTTTTGGGGTAGTCAAGGATAAGATGGCTCGTTTCGCCAAAATAAAAGCACACCCTGAACTTCTTACGATAATGTCCCACATGATGTCTATTCTAGCAAAAGTTACAAACAGGAAGCGGTGTCTCTCGTCCAAACCCACCAGTGCTATCAATAGAGTTAGTCCTAGCAAAGGACTGAGTCACGATCTGAGGTCTAGCAATGTTCCCAAAATGGGAAGGCTGTGAATACACGTTCTACTAGGACTATGATACTTCCCTTTCTTGTAAAACTTTGGAGGACGGAAGTCATCTCGGTATCTTTCCTCAATTTTTCCTGACCCACTTGTCTTATAGGCTCTCTGTTTAGATTCAATGGCTTTGACCCTGTTCACAAGGTCCTAGAAGTTGGTAATGCCCAATGCGGTAAACATAGGACCTAGATCATCATTCAGTCCATTAATGAACATCCTGCACTTCTCTTCCTCTTTCTTGATATACTTAGCACCATATTTTTAGTACTTGCAAAAATCATGGATGTACTGCTCCATAGGTCGTCCACCTTGTTTCAGACGGAGGAAGATGTCACGCTTCTCAGTGAGGTAGAACTCATTGATGTATTTCTTTTGAAATTCTTGTAGGAAGAACTCACACGGCACAGCTTCTGCCAAGACTATGAGAATGGTAGTCTCCCACCAATAGAGTACCTCATCAGCCAGCAACACAAGGGAACACTAAAGTTTGTGTTCATCAGAACACTACAGCTATTTAGTTAAAATCCTCAAGGTGCTATCTAGCTAATATTCAGTGGTTTCAATGTCATTATCATCTCGACCTGTGAAGGAGTAGGCCCTAAGATAGCTTATCAATAGAAGCTTGGGTATACGGGACAACAACGGTGGAAGGTTGGGTTGTTTGCTTAGCCTTCATCGATGTTATGAATAATTTGAACATGTTAGTCATGTTCCAATAGCATTATGCTTGTGCAGTTTGTAGCTCCGGCTCAGGGTTATGTGCCGGAGGGTTTTCTAGATATAGAGGATCTCCTACCCTAATGTCCTTGCTATGTGTCGAGGAGCCAATGACATGCTTGTCTATACAAGCCTCATTAGAGTCAGACATCTATAAGTAAAGAGATCGAGCTAGCCGGCAAGTCACAATATACAATAAATAACTCTTAGGTGGCATAATGCAATGTAATAACAACACAATACTCTATAGTTTAGTCCTAGAATCAACTAAACTCTAGCTTTGATACCACAAATGTAACACATTTTCCCGGCCTGGTAAGAATCAGGGTCGAAATATGTTACTGAAGAATGATATGGTATTCGGTGCGATAATTTGTGCTATATTCGAAGATGTGGTGGAGAATCGATAAGTAATATAGTGTAATATCCAAAATAGTAAGGTCGGTATTTCAATACGATACTGAACTACTAAATTTTTAGACCAATCTTAAACTTCTACAAGTTTTAAGGACTAAACAATAATTTTGATAAATTAAGGGTCTATTTCAGAAATTAAACCTACCACAATGTAATTCGAACTATCGACAGAGTACTTACAAATTTTCATATCAATTTGAGTTCATTTACAAGCTCTATTTAACCTTACAAGATTTAGTAACTAAACAGTAAAGTTCCAAAATTCGTTTTAACCGTAGTTAACAGAAGTAACGGTATAGGTATTGATATGCTCTGGGCTGTATCAATACACCTTAGCGAAGTTCAATAATTTATTATGGCAATAAGGGGTCATACCGATACGAGACATCATGTATCAATACGCTATGATCAATGTGACTTAATAATTTTTATAGATTTGAAAGGTCATACCGATACATGTCCTACCATATCGATATGCTAATGATCGTTAATACAGTTATAAAACATTGCACACGTATCGATACGTGGTATCGGTATGCGAGGCCTTAACTCATATCCAAATTCCAATGATGTAAAGGAGTACCGATTCACATGCATACATATTGGTATGAGGCTATCAGTAAAAGGAAGGGATCGATATGCCCTAAACCCGTACTGATACCCAGTTATAGCTAAAATTCTAGATTCAAAAACTCATATCGATACAACTAAAGCCATATTAGTATGCCCTTTAACCTGGGTTAAAATATGCAACTACTCGCCACTACCCGTCAGGTCGATGTCAAATTTTATCTAGTTTATTATTTACCTAACAAATACAAATTCTAGTTTTATTAGCCATTTACCTAAAAAAAATAACATTGTACAAATTACAATGGTCGACAATGATTCAATACAATATTTCAATAACGATATGCAATAGTCAATGATCAATATTGCAATATGTCAATATTTCAATGACTCTAGTGACAACAATAATGATACTACGGACAATGATTTGATGCAACATTTATTGATACTTACCAATATGGCCTCTAACCATGTTTTATGAAATATCCTCAAGACGAAAAAGTTAGCAATGCAATAATCAATACTCAATAGATTGAGGAAGGCACCTAGCCTATCCCTGGGACTTCGACTACACTCACCTTAGATTCTGAAGCTTTCAAGGCTCTCGGATGACAATCCTTTTGTCCCTATCTTTTGAAGAAGATGATGGTCCTCCTTTCTTCAACACTTGAGCTAGGTAAAACAATAGGGAGATGTTAGAATCAATTCTATGAATTCAAAATCAATATTTAAGCTTAACATAGCTTTTAGCCAATGAAATCTCTATGGATTTATGCTTTTAAAGCATAGGAGCAACTATGGTCTTCAAGAGCTTAAACTTGAAATTAAACTTCAATAATCCATGGATTCCTAAAATTGTTTGAGGGCTTTAGATTATCGACTTGAGAGCTATACAATGGTGTAGAGAAATCAAAGAGAACTTGAACTAGCAATAAATGTGTTAGCTTAAGCTTTAAGTTGAAGATGACAATGGAAGTGCTTGGGAAAACTTGTGAAAAGATGAAGAAAAGTTGAAAGGGAGGCTCAATGGTATATGGAGGCTCTTTAGAAACTCAAAATCGGTTACCTTTTTAGACTTTCTCAACCGAGCTTACCCTCCACAAGGGGTAAGCTAATTTTTCTAAAATTATTTCCTTTCATTTAAACTTTTTTCCCAAATAATGATATCTTCCCCAATTGCAAACCTTTGACATCATCTCCTAGCAATCCCACGTGAAGTGGGTGGCAAGCTAGGAGGTGAGTCATCCTTCATATGGGAAATTTATGAGAGTAGTCCCTAAACTTTCAAAAATTCATACTATTCCACCCAAACTTTCAATTTTCACAATTTACCTACTAAATTGTTTCTAAAGAATTCAATTATATCCAAGGTCTATAAATTGACCGAATTAGTGTCCAACATAGTATATTTGACCATACAATTAAAGTCAATGCAAATTTTTATACCTTTTTGATATAGAATTTTAGATTTCCAGAACCTTTTTCTGACTAAACCAGTTTTTGGGGTGTTACATCATCGCTCGCCTTTATCATCTGGAGATGTTAGAAGGATTACACACTAGGTTTGTCGCTAACGCCACAGCTGAAATAGATACCAGTGTCTTGCGAGACCTTTGTCTTGCAGGAACCACTTGGGAAATAATGTTGTCCATCATAGCTATCTTTAGTTTTATTGTTTTAGTTTTAATCAAATATACAACCATCATTACGTGGAAACACATTTTTAAGTTCGATAACTCCATAGTTATTGATCCAATCATTATGGGTGCAACACTCTACTCACCACTTTATTACTTGATTTGACAAGTATACATGCACTAAAGTGTATCACTACTCGCCTTCCTACATGTTGGCGTATTTGTATGGACTAAAAGCAACTCAATGCAACTGTAAAGAAAGATCATTTCCCTCTTTCTTTCATTGATCAAATACTTGATCGACTTGCAGTAAAGGAGTATTACTATTTTCTAGATTGATATTTTGGCTACAATCAAATTACTATTGCAACCAAGGACTAGGAGAAGGCTACTTTTACATGCCCATTCGAGAATTTTGCCTTTCGTCGCATGCCTTTTGGTCTTTGTAATGCACCAGCCACATTTCAAAGGTGCATGATGGAAATATTTTCAGATGTGATTGATAATTCCCTTGAAATCTTTATGGATGATTTTTTGGTTTATGGGAATAACTTCTACCATTGCATGGACAATCTAGAGAATGTATTACAGCGATATGAAGACACTAACCTAGTTTTAAATTGGGAGAAATGTCAATTCATGGTCACAAAAGGGATTATGTTGGGCCATAGAATATCTAAAGTAGGAATTAAGGTTGATAGTGCCAAAGTGGATGTAATTGAAAAATTACTGCCACCGACAAATGTGAAAGGCATTAGAAGTTTCTTAGGCCATGCTGGGTTCTATAGAAGATTCATTCGGGACTTTTTGAAGATCACAAAACCTCTATGCTTATTGTTGGAGCAAAGTAGAAAATTTATTTTCGATGATGCATGTCTAGATGCATTCAATAAAATTAAAACATAGCTTTTGAATGCACTGATTATTGTTGCACCCAACTGGGAGCAACTGTTAAACTAACGTGCGACGCTGGTGACTTCACTGTAGGAGCAATTTTAGGATAACACAATGACAAGGTATTTCATGCGATCTACTATGCTAGTAAGACTCTAACTGAAGGTCAAATCAATTATACTACTATTGAGAAAGAGTTATTAGCAGTAATTTTTTCTTTTGATAAGTTTCACTCTTATCTTGTGGGTGAAAAATTATAGTTTTTACTGATCATTATAATTTGAGATACCTTTTTGCGAAAAAAAAGATGTAAATATGAGATTGATCCGTTGGATTTTATTGTTGTAAGAGTTTGATATTGAGATAAAAGACCACAAAGGGTCAGAAAATCAAGTTGTCGATCATCTTTCAAGGTTGGAAGCAGGCAGCGGAGATGGAAATAATTTGCAAATTTTCAACATATTCCCTGATGAAAAGCTTTTCGTTGTGGATGCAACACCGTGGTATGCTAATTTTGTGAATTACTTGGTGTGTGGAAAAACTCCTTTGGGTGTAACTGGGAACAAGAAGGCAAGATTTCTTAGAGATGCGATGAAATATCATTGGAATAAACCTTATTTGTTCAAGGTGTGCAGTGATAATATAAATCAATATTGTATTCCTAAGGAAGAAATGACATCGATACTACAGCATTGTCACAATGCTCTATATGGAGGGAATTTTGGTGGCATGAGAACGGTTGCAAAAGTCCTTTAATCTTAATTTTACTGGCCTTCATTGTTCAAAGATGATCATGAGTTTGCCCAATGTTGTGACCGTTGTCAGCACACAGAGTTAATATCTAGGAGAAATGAGATGCCACGACAACCAATAATGGAAATCAAGCTATTCGATATTTGGGAATTGGATTTCATGGGTCCTTTTCTGAATTCTTTTGGCAATCTATACATTTTAGTTGTTGTGGATTATGTTTCAAAGTGGATAGAAGTTGTGGCAGTGCTTAAAGATGATGCAAAAATGGTTTTGAAGTTCTTTCACAAGTATATACTCACTCGTTTTGGAACACTAAGAGCATTGATTAGGGATTAAGGAAAGCATTTCCACTGTAGCCAGGTGGTTGTTACGTTGAAACGTTATGGACAAGAAGAGATTTCTAATCGGGCCATTTAAAACATCTTGGAAAAAGTGGTCAATACCACTAGGAAAGATTGGTCCTCTCGCTTAGATGATGCATTGTGGGCTATTCATATTGCATACAAGACTCCATTGGGAATGTCACCATATAAACTAGTTTTTTGAAAATCTTGTCATTTGCCTGTTGAGCTCGAACACAAAGCCTTGTGAGCTCTAAAGTAGGTTAATCTTGATTATGAGGTAGTAGGAAAGAAAAGATTGCTAGGCATTGCTGAATTAGAAGAAATTCACCATAACGCGTATGAAAATACCTCTATTTACAAGGACGAGCAAACATTGGCATGATAAGATTATTTTGCAGTGATAATTTGAAGTAAGACAATTGGTTTTGCTATTCAATACAAGACTAAAGTTGCACCCAGGCAAATTAGGGTCACATTGTTCAGGACCTGTCAAAGTTATGGAAGTATTTTCACACGGTGCAGTCACAATCAAAGATACTAATGAAGAAATTTTATATAAAGTCAATTGCCAAAGGCTAAAACTCTATTTTGGTGACTTTGATTCTAGGAATATTGAGACCATTAAATTGGTCAAATTCTTTTGACATTTCCTTTATTTGTTTTATTAGTTATAGATTTAGTTGTTCTTGTTTATTATTTTTTTAATTCTCTTTATTGCCTTTTTGCAGAATAAATTCTCCTTTGTTTTATATAGAATTTTCTTCTACCAACTTGTACGGCAAGAAGGCTACACAAGATATGTATAATATTTAGGGGCAATTTAGGTAATTCAATTACACCGATTAATCCCTAAATTATTGCCTTTCAACCTTGAGCACGGGAAATGTAGTAAATGGGTGTGAATATTGTGCCATAATCAGACTGTCAATTCTTATTGCATCAGGCAGTACAAATCATGCCCTTTCATTTCTCTATTTTCTTCTTCTTTATATACCAAGTCTGATCTTCACTGACATATTCACTTAGTCTCTCTGATTTCTTCTTATTAGAAGCTTCAAAGTTCAAAATTTTTCCACCAAAAATCTTTTCTTTTCATCTTCTTTCTCAATCTACCATGGCCAAGACTAAAGCAATGCAAAAAAAAATTTGATGGAATCCTCTATAAAAGATGTTCAAAGCTCAACCTCAATCTCTTAATCGAAGGAACCTATTGTCCAAGAAGAAAACACTGAATGTGAAGTGTTTCAGATAGAAATTGCGAGTGAGCGCTACAAAGAGCATATTCTAAAGCAGAGTATCCACCTAGAACAGAGGATTGAGCTATCTCTAGAGAAAGAACTTGGAAAATCCATCCTACAAACTATAGAGCTTCAAAAATAGAGCAACTTTTGCACTCATCCTAGTAACTACAGCACTACCTTGGTAAGAGATTTTTATGCAAATCTTTATGAGCCTTCCTTAAAACTGGTTTTTGTAAGGGAGAGCTCTATTTCTTGGAGTTCTGTTGTTATTAACAAGTTATTAAAAACTTTTGTGAGTGTGGATTAGCATGCAATATTTGTAACACCTTAACCAGTATTCTATATCCATTACCAATTAGAGTATTACATAAATAATATACCAATGTATCACTTTAGTGTTTATAAGAAAAATTATAAATTATTCATTTTACCATTTATCGCGTAGAATCATATTTCAAATTTTTATCCCATCGAATAAAGTTCGATTTCAGGCAGCAACTTAACAGTTCTTATCTATGATATATAAGGAATATAATTGCCTAAAAACTGCCTAAAATAAAAATCTACCCGATTACTCTATTTAACCTTTTCTAATTTTAGCCGATTTTAAATATAATATAACTACTCATCATTCACTATAAACCTTAACTAGTTTATATGTTATTACAAACCATGTATAAACTAGTATAGAACTGACTAATTTTAACATATACATGCTATCTAGTCACATCAAAACACATCAAAAGATGTTATTATTGATATCGTGATTATACTTCAGATAAGTAGGATGCTAGATCCTTACTCCAGTTTCTACTTTTTACCTATGCGTGAAAACCATCACACGCTAAGTATATACTTAGTGAGGCAATAATAATATTCAGTGCAATATAACATAACTATAACAATTAACATATAAAGGTTTCGTGCATCATGACCACTAGATATGCATTACCATCATGTTAATCATGTATCAACATAATATAAACCGGATATAAATTTCTTACCAATATACTTGCCATTTACTTTGAGAGTTCATCAGTCTTTCACTTGTTTATTTATTATTTGCCAATAAACCCTAGCCCAAATATAAACCTATGAGGACCTTGGGTACTCGAGTCAAATATGCACCAAAGTGCTAATATACATAAGGTCGTGCCCACCATCCGCACATAAGGCTGTGCTAACCATTTACACTAAGTGTCCTTTATTTACACTATAGTGCTAAACCGAGTATGCAGCGTGCTGCTGGACTCTATGGCATGCCAACTATACCTTGTCCCTCAATGACATACTTGGTCATATATTTCATATTTATTTCATCCATGGCAATGTATATCAACATAATTTAACATTGGGCAGTTCATACCTGAAATAACATTCATAATATAACATCATATATAACTAGTGATCTATGCATTTATGTTCAACCTTTGACATATTTAAAACATGTCAATATATGATCAATGACATAAATATCATGCCAATATATAAATAAGGTAGACTCATCGCAAGTCTTCCCAATGATGCATAAAGCATCCATATATCATGTTATGCATGCATTGAACTCACCTGATGCCTCACTAGTAAACCTTACTATCGCTTTTAGCTTTACTCTTGAACTTTTTCCTTGTCTTTAAAATTACTCGTATTACGATCTTGATCACGGTCACAATCTATAAAATCATCATTTACAAAACACATACATTTCAAAGCATATGTTAGTATCATTCTAACATAGGCACATATTAGGAATAAATTACCTAAAAATCCTTTATTATTCATATCCATCACAAATTCACAAGACATTCTCAAATCTCATACAATAACCATAAAATGAATTCTTTTAGAATTCATCTCAATATTTCCAACTTATTCAATATGTCCCCTTTCCATTGAACTTCAAATTCAATCATTAGACAACATATTCAAGCATTCCAAAAATACATTCAAGCTTAACACATTAATTTCTAACCTTAATATGCTATTTGGTCCTCCACTCTCTATAAACCTCC
This sequence comes from Hibiscus mutabilis, assembly GCA_019671005.1. Classification (NCBI taxonomy): domain Eukaryota; kingdom Viridiplantae; phylum Streptophyta; class Magnoliopsida; order Malvales; family Malvaceae; genus Hibiscus; species Hibiscus mutabilis. The sequence continues at coordinate 21,905,212 of CM033732.1, forward strand.
AAATTGATCCAAACAACATTCTAAGCTTTTTAGAATCATTCTCACATCATTTCTAGCCTTAGGGAAATTTTCCAAAAATTTCTCTAATATTTTCCCTAAAGGCCGAATATGAAGGGTCATTTTATTCAAATTTTCCAACTTGATTCAGGCATGAATTTAACTTCTAAACATTATTTCCAAGCTTCTAGAATCATTCCCATATCAAAATCAATCCAAATTCAACTTCACATCAAAACCCTAACTTTAACCAAATTAGGATTTAGCTACTTTCAAGTAGTTTAAATCATAATACAAGCTTGGATATGATTCTACAACAACTTCATCAAAATCTAATCTTAAATCATCCAAATTAAGCATCCCCTTCATCCATCATAATCATAAAACTAAGGTTTCAAGCAAGGAAAGCATGAATAAATGGTACCAAAAGATAGAGAATTTCATGTAGATTAATTCCATGTTTCATGCTTTCATCCAAAATCCAACAAAATAAGCTTGAAAAAAATCAAAAAGAAAATTTTTCCCCTTACCTTGAATGGTGTTCGAACAAGAGGAGAAAGGTGGAGAAAAATCTTGAAATTTCAATTCTTTTTAATTAGGCCATTTGTCATATTTTATAAAGAATTTAATAAAAAAATTCATTTTTATGAAAAAACAACCATTTTGCCCTTATAATCCAATGTCCCACATCTTGCCACATGTCAATCTACTCATCCAAGGGTCAAAAATAAACTATTAAGTTAGTGATTACCAACTTTACCTTTGAAAATTTCCAAAATTACCATCTTGCCATTTTTCATCCAACGGCTCATATTTAACATGGAAAACTTACTTTAATCCAATGGTCCATGTTAAATCCTACCATTTTAAGACATGGAAATGACATTTTTAACCTTGCCTTATCCTCCTTCAAAAATATCTTAAATGTTCAATTCGATCCGATCATCCGAATATATTTCTAAACTTTATCGCTTTATAGCCAATAATACAAACTCCATACGAAAATCAGGGAACACGAAAACATCATTCTCGGGGGTGAATTATTTATTTACAGTACTAAAATACATAACTTTTGGAAATTACAATTTAGTCCCTGAACTTTTCCAAAGTTTATACTTTAGCCATAAAACTTTTGAAATTTTCATTTTAGTCATTAGCCAAAATTTTGGGATATTACAATTCCCCCCTTAAGAAAAATCCTTCCTTGAATTTTCCTTACATACTTGGTTCAAAAAGGTACATATGCTGCTTTTTTATTGCTTCCGCTATTTCCTAAGTAGCTTCTTCTACTTTGTGATTTCTCCACAGGACTTTAACTAGAGGAATCTTTTTGTTCCTTAATTGTTTTTCTCCTCGAGCTAAAATTTTTACAGGTTCTTCATCTTAGGTCAAATCCGGTTGGATTTCAATCTCTTCTGGTGTAATGATATGCGAAGGATCTAGTCGATATTTTTGAAGCACGGACACATGAAAGACATCATGGATCTTACTCATTTCTGGTGGTAAAGCTAGTTGATAAGCCACTGGATCAACCCTTTTTAAAACTTCATAAGGACCAATGAATCTTGGACTAAGCTTTCTTTTTCGTCCAAAGTGTAATATCTTTTTCCAGGTTGAAACCTTTAAAAATATTTTATCTCCAACTTTTAACTCAATATCCTTTCTTTTAAGATTTGAATATGACTTTTGTCTGTCAGAAGTAGCCTTGAGATTATCTTGAATTATCTTTACCTTATTCTCCATTTCTTGAACAAGATCTGGTCTGATAATTTTTCGATCTTCCAACTCATACAAATTTAATGGTGTTTGGCATTTTCTTCCATATAATGCCTCATAAGATGCCATCTTTATACTCGATTGATAACTGCTGTTGTAGGCAAACTCATCTAATGAAAGATATTTTTCCCATGAACCTGCAAAATTTATTACACATGCTCTGAGCATATCTTTGAGTATTTGAATAGTTCTTTCCAATTGTCCATCTGTTTGAGGATGAAAAGCAGTACTAAAGTGTAGCTGAGTTCCAAATGCTTCATGTAATGCACTCCAAAACCTTGAAGTGAACCTTAGATCTTTATTGGATATAATAGATATAGGAACACCATGCAATCTAACAATTTCTTTAATATATAACTCTGTCAACTTGTTCAAGGGGTAATCTGTTTGAACTGGTATGAAATGTGCCGTTTTAGACAATCAGTCCATAATCACCCAAATCGAATCTTTCTTACTTGGCGTTTGGGGTAAACCTGTTACAAAATCCATAGTAACCTTTTCCCATTTCCACTATGGAATTGAGATCGGTTGAAGTAATCCCGATAGAACTTGATGTTCTACCTTTACTTGTTGACATGTTAAGCATCTAGCAACAAACTGAGATAGCTCGTTTCATGCCAGGCCACCAAAATCGACTCTTTATATCTTGGTACATTTTGTTGCCTCCTGGATGCATAGTTAAAGGACTGTAATGTGCTTCTGAAAGTATTTCTCTCTTTAAATCCTCATCTTCAGGAATGTATACACGTCCCTTGTAACATAGGCATCCATTTGATTTTACTTCAAAGTTTTTAGATTCACCATGTTCAACTTGCTTTTTATTTTCCAAACATTCTACATCTTTTGCTTGCAACTCTTTAATCTTTTCTATCAAACTAAGCTCGATATGAAGCTCAGCCATTATTGCACCATTTTCCTGGAACTTGAATTGAGCATTCAATGTTCTCAAGGCAGAAAATGTCTTCTAGCTAAGTGCATTTGCTACCACATTAGCCTTCCCCGGATGATGATCAATGATTACATCACAATCCTTGATCAGTTCTATCCACATTCTTTGTCTCAAATTAAGCTCCTTTTGAGACAATAAATATTTCAAAATTTTATGATCCGTGAAGATGTAGCACTTTTCACCATATAAGTAGTGATGCCAACTCTTTAAAGCAAACACTACTACAACCAACTCTAAATCATGAGTATGATGATTTCTTTCATGAGTTTTGAGTTGTCGAGAAGAATAGCTACAACCTTTCCTTCTTGCATCAATACACATCCCAAACCATTATGGGATGCATCACTAGATATTATGAAATCCTTCCCAGATTCTGGTTGTACCAAGACATGAGCTTCTGTTAATATCTTCTTCAATTTGTCAAAGCTTTCCCGACACTTATCTGTCCAAACAAATGGCACATCTTTTCTTAATAGCTTAGTTATTAGAGCGACAATCATTGAAAAATCTTTCACAGACAGCCAATAATAACCAGCTAATCCCAAGAAACTTCTCACTTCAGAGACATTCTGAGGAACTTTCCATTCGAGTATTACTTGAACCTTCTTAGGATCAACTTGAATTCCTTCAGCTGAAACTATATGTCCAAGGAAAGCTACTTCAGACAACCAAAATTCACACTTTGACAGCTTTGCATATAATTTCTTTTCTTGAAGGATCTGGAGAACTACTCAAAAATGAGTATCATTATCCTCCTTGGCTTTTGAATAAACCAATATATCATCTATGAATACCACCACAAATTGATCCAAATATGTCTAAAATATTCGATTCATCAGATCCATAAAAGCTACTAATGCATTTGTAAGTCCAAAAGGCATTACCACAAACTCATAATGCCCATATCTAGTTCTGAAAGTTGTCTTTGGTATATCTGCTTTTTTGATCTTCAATTGATGGTATCCTGATTGAAGATCAATTTTAGAGAACACTGTTGCTCCTTTAAGTTGATCAAAAAGATCATCAATCCTTGGTAAAGGATATTTATTCTTTACCGTCACTTTATTAAGTTGACGATAATCCACACACAACCTTATTGATCCATCTTTCTTTTTCACAAACAAGACTGGAGCTCCCCAAGGTGATATACTCGGTTGTATAAAACCTTGATCTAATAGTTCTTGTAATTGGGCCTTCAGCTCTCTAAGTTATGTAGGAGCCATCCTGTAAGGTGCCATTGATATTGGTGTTGTTCTAGGAAGCAAATCAATACCAAATTCTACTTCTCAATTCGGATGTAATCCTAAAAATTCATCTGGGAAAACATCTGGAAATTCCTGCACCGTAGGTATCTTTTCCAGATCTGTAACGACCTTTATAAACCCTTTTTGGGCTTGAGTTTAGTTGGGCTTGAGTTGGGAAGATGACATGAGGGTATAAGGGTAATTACCTTATGGGTGAAAAAGATGAGGGAGGGTAAATTTTCTGCATAATGCAGAAGATGGTGAGATCACCATTCTTGTACCATCTCATTCTTTTCTAAAACTTCTTTTTTTGCACCCAAAATCACCACATCAAAGATTAAATCTTTGGATTTTGCTATGGCAATCTCATTTTGCATCTTAAGGGAGTTGTTTTCAACTTTGGGAGATCTATCATTCAAGGTAAGTAATGTGGGAAATGGTGGAGGTTGAGGTTTAGTGGGGGTTTAGGGTGAGAACATGAATGGTGTTGTTAGTCTCATTCCTTGTTGTTGAATCGTCTTTTAAGCTTCTTTTAACCTCTCATTAACGTTGTAACTTGTTTACAACATGTTCTTGTAGTTCAAGAGGTTGGAGATTGTTCAAAGGCTCAAGAGAAGAAGAAAGCTTGAGGTAGAGTTTGGGGCTTCTTCTTAGCTTGAAATCTGAGGTTAGTACACTTCTAACTTCTATGTGTTCATGTGCATCATCATTTTGGTATGTGTTGCTTGACATATGGTGTTTTGATAATTTAGAGCTTGGATGATCATCAATGGTAAATCTTGTAATTGTTGATGTTTAAGGGCAAAAGTGGTTAGAAACTCACCTAATGACTCTAAATAACTTGTATAATCGTTTTAAGACTTAACCATGGGGTTGAGGGAGGGTTTGATACAATCATGAGCTCCAAGTTTTGAAATCGGGGCTTGTGTGCCGGTACGGGGTGGTTGTGTATCAGTACTCCCTCATATCTTAGGGGCTGAACTGTAAGAGACGTACCGATACGCCTCTTTGCGTATTGATACCCCTCGTTAAAGCAGAATTCTAGAGAGGCTTTGGTGTACCGGTACGCTCGGGGTATATCGGTACCCACTGTTGCATTGCCTGGAAAGGCTTTGCGTACCGGTAAGCTAGGGTAAGTGTATTGGTACGGGTAAGGATCGATACGAGGCGATCCCAGTACCGGTATAGAGTACTGGTACAAAACGAAGCGTATCGGTATGGGGCGAGGGCAATTTTCTTTCGAATCTAAATGGCTTATCGATACTCAGCAAGGAGTGTCGATACCTAGAGGGGAGTACCGATACCCTCTTACAGTATCGATACTCGCTGGGTAATCTGTCCAAGTTTTTACGTTTTGAGTTCGGGGGTTCTATAACTTGCGACTAAGGTTCTAATATATCCCTTATGATATAAAATGACTGGTAAAATCGAGAATGTGTGTTCCTTCTTGCTTATATGGATTAAATGGTTAATTGAGTATTGAAATGAAAGTAAATTGCTTGGTAAGCGAGTTTTAGGGATCCTTGGTGGATCAATCATGGTCGTGCCAGGTAAGGGCACTTATTTGGTTATGAGTCCTTGTTTGATAGGATCCGGATACCCAGTGAGGGAGTGTTGCAACACATGAAGGCCATCCGATGTGAGATTTCGGGTGATGATATTTGCTCGATGTGAGATTCTGAGCCCCGCTCGATGTAAGATTCTGAGCAAAGAATCGATGTGAGATTCTGAGTATACATCTCGATGTGAGATTCTGAGCATGGTTGGGTCTCCCAGTGTCGGGTGACATTGGGCCTCACTCCTGGTTTGTTTACTTTTATGTTGTTGTTGAGGTGTTGGTTGGTTATAACATGTGTTTAGGCGGTTATGGTAGCGCCAATGCTTTATCCTATCTTGACATCATATCATAGCATGCTTTTAATTATGATTCACCTGAAGCTTGTTCGAGTGGTTGTGTATCCACTAAGCTTTGTTAGCTCAGCGTTTGGAATCGTTGTTTCCGTTCGTAGGTTAATAGGTAGTTCGAGCGTAGCGGAGAGCCATCGAAGTAAGGATCCAGCAGTGACCTTTTGGTAGAGTACAAGTGCTTAGATGCAGTGGGCTATATATTCGTAGGACCCTATGTATTTGTAACTCTATTTGATTTAACTTGTATTGGTCAAATGTTTTATTACTGTATTTGTAGCTCATTTAACTATTTTGAATGTTTTAAGTAAGTATGGATTTAAATGCTTGATACGTCGCGTTTGGACTTATAAGGTTGAATTTCTTTTACTACTTTTAAAAGCGAAAAATTTTATGGGATTGGTTCGAGCTTGTGGCCCAATTGCAGCATCTGAGTCAAGGGTGTTACATTTGGTATCAGAGCCTAGGTTTAGTCGGTTCTAGGCAGTCCTGAGGGGGTCTAGTGTGGTAAATAGGTGTCTAGCGGATACATGCCCATGAGTCAAAGTCGTACTTGGATTACGCTGGAATTTCGATGGTGTACTCATATTGTTTGTTTGCGCAAAGCTGAACCATGCCAAAGGAGAGCTAGGAACGTGGAAGAAAGTTTGGGTTCCCGGGGTGGGAGCTCTGATGTAGACTATGTGGAGGAGTCTGATGGGGGAGCTAGGCATGGAGTCAACTATTTCTCCCACTTGCACTGGGCCCTAGATAGGATTGTGAGGGCGATTCTGAGGCATTCATCTACCCCTCAGGAGGCGCTAGTTGAGAGGGTACGTAGGCAAGGTGCCATAAATTTTCATGGGTCGGGATAGGACAACCCAGTGAAGGTAGGTTAGTGGCTTCGAGACACCCGTTGGATTATGAGACAGATAAGGCTGCAGTCCGAAGATAAATTGTCCTGTGTGTTACCCTTGCTCAAAGAGAACGTGTGAGAATGGTGAGAAATCGTAGAGCTAGAATGGCATCCTAGTCGACCTTCTTGGGATGACTTCCTTGATGATTTTGAGAAAAAGTATGTGGGGGAGGATCACGTTGATAGGTTGAGAGACTTTGAGTATAAACAAGAGTTTTTGCAGTTGAGCAGGTATGTGCCGGAGCTTGTAGCCACCAAGAAAATTAGATGCAAGAGGTTTATAAAAGGGTTACGAAAGGAGATACAAACCTATTTGACAGCTGCCCCACCCAAGGTATTTTTTGAGTTGACTGCTAGTGCAAAGTCTCTTGAGAGAGTGCAATGTCTGACATATGGTTCTGCTAGTGGGCAAGGGGTCCTAGTGGGAGGCCTCAGAATTTCTCTAACAGCTCGCAGTCTCACTTGAGAAGGGATAGGAACAGATGGAATCAGGGAAGAGGAGCTTCGAATCAGAGTGCAAGGTCGGATCGTAGATCAGAGTCTACCAGCCGTAGAAGGCCTACATCATCTTCATCTATGATGAGCCCAGATAGTTCTCAGGGGAGTACGGGTGCATTGTTTTGTAATCCGTATGGGCGTAGGCACCAAGGAAAGTGTTGGGGTGCAAATCGAGCTTGCTTTGAGTGTGGGTCCTAAGATCACCTTGTGAAGAATTACACCGTAGTTACCACAGTCGTTCTGGTTCAAATACCGAGGGTTTCTTACCCAGCTCAGAGGGGCTAAGGGTTCTCTAGATGAGAGGCAAGTTAGGAGACAGGCCACCAGAGCGGAGGCACATTTTAGCCTACAGTAAGGGCACCAGCGAGGCAGAATGCAGATAGAGCTCAGGAGGATTGCGAACCTACAGATGTGATTGCATGTACCTTTTCCTTGTTTTCTGTTCCCATTATTGCATTAGTGGATTCAGGGTCTACCCACTCCTATATCCGCAGTAGGATATCCCAGCGCTGGGGCATACCGGCTGAAGACCTAGAGATAGGAGTTTGTGTGTCTAGTGTATTAGGTTTAGATGTGCTAATAGACAAGGTGTACTGGAGGTGTCCTATCGAGGTTCAAGTTTCGATCTTCCTAGAGAATCTTATGGTTTTTCCATTCCAAGAGTTTGACGCAATCCTAGGTATGGATTGGCTTATTGAGCACGACGCTAGTTTGGGTTGTAGGACCAAGAGTTTGAAGCTCCGTGTGGCTGATGGATCTAAGCTAACGGTTAGAGGGGAGAGACACCCCTGCATCGCTAGCGTTGTATCAGCTCTTCTAGCTTAGAGGTTAATACATCAAGGTTTTGAGGCCTTTTTGGCTCATGTGGTGGATGTAAGAGCCAAGAGCCCGTCTATCGAGAGCTTCAAAATAGTTTGTGAGTCATAGATGTCTTTTCGGAGGAGCTACCTGGATTACCACCCGACCGTGAGTTTGAGTTTCGAATTGAGGTAATTCCCGGCATGACACTGGTTTCCATTCCACCCTATTGGATGGCACCAACAGAAATGATGGAGTTGAAAAAAGTAAACTCAAGAATTGCTAGAAAGAGGTTTCATCCAAACAAGTGTTTCTCCTTGGGGTGCTTAAGTCTTATTTGTTAAGAAAAATGATGGGTCAATGAGAATGTGCATTGACTACCGGTAGCTAAATAAGGTAACGGTGAAGAATCACTATCCTCTTCCAAGAATTGATGATTTGTTTGACCAGTTGAGGGGTGTCTGGGTTTTCTCGAAGATAGATTTGAGATATGGGTATTATCAGTTGAAAGTGGTGGAAGAAGATGTCCAGAAGACCACTTTCAGGACGTGGTACGGACACTATAAGTTCTTGGTGATTTTTTTTTGGCTCACCAATGCTCCAGCAGCATTTATGGATTTGATGAATAGAATCTTCCAGCCATATTTAGATCAGTTTGTGGTGGTGTTCATTGATGATATTATGGTTTATTCACGTTCGGTTGAGAAGCACGACTACCACCTACGAGTAGTTCTTCAGACGTTGAGAGATAGGCGTCTCTATGAAAAGTTCAGTAAATGTGAGTTTTGGCTTTCGGAGGTGGCGTTTTTGGGCCACATCGTGGTGGCAGATGGGATCCGCGTTGACCCTCAGAAGATTCAAGCAATAGTATAGTGGAAACCACCAAGAAATGTCTCGAAAGTTTGTAGTTTTCTCAGACTAGCGGGATATTATAGACGATTTGTCAAGGGTTTTCCAATCTTAGCTACCCCGTTGACCAAGTTGCTTCAGAAGGGAGTGTCATTTGTATGGAATAAGAAGAGACAACATTGCTTTGAGCAATTGAAGGCCTACCTTACAGAGGCTCCAGTTTTGACGTGACCCGAGCTGGGAAAAGATTATGTTGTGTTTAGCGATGTGTCCTTGAATGGACTTGGTTGCGTTCTTATGCAAGAGGGTAAGGTGGTTGCCTACGCCTCAAGGCAACTTAAACCTCATGAACAGAATTACCCTACCCATGATTTGGAGCTGGCCGCGGTAATCTTTGCATTGAAGATTTGGAGACACTATCTCTACGGGGAAAAGTGTTACATCTATACGGATCATAAGAGTTTAAAGTATCTACTCACCCAAAAGGAGTTAAATTTGAGGCAGCGCCGCTGGATTGAGCTGCTAAAGGATTATGATTGCGTTATTGAGTACCATATCGGTAAGGAAAATGTTGTAGCGGATGCTTTTAGTCGTAAGTCGATGTCTGACTTGAGAGCCATGTTTGCCCGTTTGAGGATGACCGAGGACGATAGGCTTTTAGCCTAGCTCAGGGTTGAATCAACGTTAGTGCAAGAGATAAGGACTCAGGTTCTGGACGAAGAGTTAGTGGCTCAAATTGAGACAGTTTAGAGAGGTGAGACCTCAAATTTTGAAGTACGAGAAGGTGGGTACTTGTACTTCAAGGGCAAGTTGTGTGTTCTAGCTTTAGAAGATTTGAGGAACTGTATCTTACGAGAGGCACACTAGAGTCCTTTCACCGTGCATCCAGGGAGCAACAAGATGTACCAAGATCTTCAACCCTATTATTGGTGGCCGTGCATGAAGAGGGATGTTTCTGAGTTTGTGACGAGATGCCTAGCTTGCCAACAAGTGAAGGCGGAACATCAAGTTCCATCAGGGTTACTACAGCCGATTCAGATTCCACAATGGAAGTGGGATCATGCCACCATGGATTTTGTTACGGGATCATTTGACAAAGTCTGCTCATTTCTTGCTTGTGCGCATGGATTTCACATTAGAGCGGTTGGCTCAGTTGTACATCAAGGAGATAGTGAGGTTACATGGAGTGCCATCTTCGATCATATCGGATAGGAATCCATAGTTCACAGCAAGGTTATAGAAGAAGATTTATAGTGCCTTAGACATCGAGTTGCATTTTAGTATAGCTTTTCATCCTCAGACTAATGGCCAATCCGAGCGGGTTATCCAAATTCTTGGGGACATGTTTTTGTGTTGTGTCGTAGATTTTGAAGGAATTTGGGAGGAACAGCTACCGCTGGTTGAGTTTGCGTACAACAATAGTAATTAATCAAGTATCAAGATGGCCCCTTTCGAAGCGGGTTATCCAAATTCTTGAGGACATGTACGGGCGTAGATGTAGAACACCCTTGTGTTGGACCGAGCTAAATGAGAGGAGGATCGTGGGGTATGATTTGGTTAGACAAACCGAAGAGAAGGTTCACATCATTAGAGAAAGATTGCAAGCGGCCTTTGATCGAAAGAAGGCCTACGTGGATAGGAAGCCCAAGCATATCGAGATAAGATTGGTGAAAAAGTGTTCTTAAAAGTATCTCCTTGGAAAAGGATATTTCACTTTGGACGGAAGGGAAAGTTGAGTTCGCGGTATATTGGGCTATACGAAGTGATTGAGAGGATCAGGCCTATAGCATATTGGCTAGCCTTGTCTCTGGAGTTATCACGTATCCATGATGTTTTCCATATATCTCTGCTAAGACGCTGTCGTTCAAATCCTTTGCATGTTCTATCGCTCGAGGAGGTAGAGGTCGACACGGACTTGACATATGAGGAGGAGACAGTGAGAGTGCTTGATCACGATCACGATCTATAAAATCATCGTTTACCAAACACATACATTTCAAAACATATGTTAGTATCATTCTAACATAGGCACATATTAGGAATAAATTTCCTAAAAACCCTTTATTATTCATATCCATCACAAATTCACAAGATATTCTCAAATCTCATAAAATAACCATGAAATGAATTCTTTTAGAATTCATCTCAATATTTCCAACTTATTCAATATGGTCCCTTGCCATTGAACTTCAAATTCAATCATTAGACAACATATTCAAGCATTCCAAAAATACATTCAAGCTTAACACATTAATTTCTAACCAATTTCCATTTCACTCTCAATTTTTCCTTAATATGCTATTTGGTCCTCCACTCTCTATAAACCTCCAAATTTATCCAAACAACATTCTAAGCTTTGTAGAATCATTCTCACATCATTTCTAGCCTTAGGGAAATTTTCCAAAAAATTCTCTAATATTTTTCCTAAAGGCCGAATATGAAGCGTCATTTTATTCAAATTTTCCAACTTGATTCAAGCATGAATTTAACTTCTAAACATCATTTACAAGCATCTACAATCAATTCCATATCAAAATCAATCCAAATCAACTCCACATCAAAACCCTAACTTTAACCAAATTAGGATTTAGCCACTTTCAAGTAGTTTCAACCATAATACAATCGTGGATATGATTCTACAGCAACAACTTCATCAAAATTTAATCTTAAATCATCCAAATTAGGCATCCCCTTCATCCATCATAATCATAAAACTAAGGTTTCAAGCAAGGAAAACATGAATAAATGGTACCAAAATATACAGAATTTCATGTAGATTAATTCCATGTTTCATGCTTTCATCCAAAATCCAACTAAATAAGCTTGAAAATTCAAAAAGAAAAATTTTCCCCTTACCTTGAATGGTGTTCGAACAAGAGGAGAAAGGTGGAGAAAAGTCTTGAAATTTCAATTCCTTTTAATTAGGCCATTTGTCATATTTTATAAAGAATTTAATAAAAAAATCATTTTATGACAAAATAACCATTTTGCCCTTGTAATCCAATGTCCCACATCTTGCCACATGTCAATCTACTCATCCAAGGGTCAAAAATAAACTATTAAGTTAGTGATTACCAGCTTTACCCTTGAAATTTTCCAAAATTACCATCTTGCCATTTTTCATCCAATGGCTCATATTTAACATGGAAAACTTACTTTAATCCAATGGTCCATGTTAAATCCTACCATTTTAAGACATGGAAATGACATTTTCAACCTTGCCTTATCCTCCTTCAAAAATATCTTAAATGTTCGATTTGATCCGATCATCCGAATATTTTTCTAAACTTTATCGCTTTATAGCCAATAATACAAACTTCGTACGAAAAATTCAGGTAACATAAAAAATAATTCTCGGGGGTGAACAATTCATTTACGGGACTAAAATACATAACTTTTGGAAATTACAATTTAGTCCATGAACTTTTCTAAAGTTTATACTTTGGCCACAAAACTTTCAAAATTTTCATTTTAGTCACTAGCCAAAATTTTGGGATATTACAATATTTGTGGCTGATATTAATGAAGATAAATTGGATCTGCTAGTTAATGATTTATGCATTGCGGGTGCATTGTGGTCGGGGACCAATGTTGGGAATTTCACCATGTATAGGAAGTTTCTGACTCTACCTGTAAAGATCTAGTTTCAGTTTATTAACTCTAGGTTGTTGCCCTCAACTCATAGCACGACTGTCTTGCTAGATAAAATGTGCTTGATACATTCTATCGTAAAGGGCAAAAGATAGATGTTGGTGCAATCATCCACAAGGAAATAATGGGTTTTACTGAGAAGAGGAAGGGAATTTTGGCATTTCCTTCACTGATCATGCAGTTGTACAAATTGAGACGAGTCAAGCCCCTAAAAAAAGAGGAAAAGACAACCAACAGTGGGTTAATCAATGAGGTTGTCATTGAGAGAATGGTACAAACTACAGATGTTCCTACACCAAGAGTAGGCACTGCAACGAGTGAGGAAAAAGGCAAAGCAAAGGTGGACGATGTAACAGAGAATGTCCCTATAAGTGATGAAGTTTGGATGAAGGTTCTGACTATAGAGGAAAAACATGATATTGTAACGAGCACATTGGGAAGAGTTGCAACCACAGTACAAACACTGGATTTGGAACATAATTTATTCTATGCTTATGTTAAAATGTGGCACAAGTCTGCTCTTACTGCCATGAGCAGAATCACTCTAGTTGCCTTATCAGAATTCCCAAAATTTTCTCCCATTATTTGTAGCTATGATTTCTCTTCCGCTGTAGCAAAAAAAGCATCAGCCAAGTCTGTAAACCCTCTTGACAATATAAACGAGGTTGGTGACACACCAAGAGAAGAAGCATCAAGCAAAATCATTAAGGATTGTCTATTTAACTTAAATATCCCTACGAATGTCAACACAACACCCATTGCTACTGAAGAAGATGAAGTCCTTATGGAGGACATTGATGAGAATGACGAATATAGTTCCCAAGTTGAGAAAACCATTGTTGAGAAATATTTTGTTGAAAGAAGTTCGATTGCATCCAAGATTGTGGATGCAACCTCTGAAGGACCAGAGCTGAAGTCAGTTACTGCGAGACCGACGGAAGCTGTGTCTATAATTGATGAACAAGAGGACAACCCTCTTATGATGATGGTGTATAAAGCACCACCATTGTTCATCCCTACTGCAAACATGGTTGATGATGCTGATAGAGAAGAAGAGCCCAAAAAAGAAGAAACAGCTGATCATGACGAGGCGGCCGCCCTTCCAAAAAAGGAGAAAAAGAGAAATCGTTCATAATCAAAAGATAAAAGAAAGAAGAAGTGCAAAGAAGAGAAGAAAATAAAGAAACGATGCTCCACCTAATTCTCCCAAGAGCCTGATAATTAAGTTAGTTTGTTTTAGTTTTTGTAGGCATGCATACCATTTAGTGTAATTTCATTTTGTTTTCTGTATTTTCATGACATTTTCTTTGTTATTATAATTGCATTTAGTTTTAACATCATTGCATTCATCATTGTAACCACATTCTGTCATTGCATTCTGCCATTTCATTTTGTTTTCTTTTGCATTGGGGACAATGCAATCTTTAAGTTTGAGGGTATACGCCTAGGATTTGAAATGCACCTCTATTTTTAAAAAAAATCTTCTAAGCAAATGCAAGGTTCTTTTTGTGTTGAAAAATCTTTTGCTAGCATTCGATGTGTAAAAATTGAATCATTCTGATTATTGATAAGTTGGTTGGATATATATATGCTAGATGATTGCATTTTTAAATCTGCATAAATATGTACGTTTGTTTGATCTGCTTTTGTCAGATTGTGTTATATGTTCTAGTGTATCTTATTAATTATAAATAAAAGGCATTTCAACGTGAGTGCAATAAAATAAAAGCAGCTTTAAGGGGAAACACTCCTCTGCATGCGTTAGAAAAATGAATTTGGCCAAAGGCTGTCACTACATGAGTGTGTGTCGTAGCAATGAAATACTTCCTGGGGGATCGTTGCACAACATCTTACTTCTTAAGGTTTAGGGTGCATTCATTGTTTGATATTCCTCGCTACCTAAAAAAATAAAAAGAAAAAATGTAATATATAACATTACTATTTGGTTATATGTGGTACTAAATAAATACTGATGGGTGGAAAGAATCTGAGATGATAGGCATGATGTTATGTATTCTTGAAATGCTAGCTTTTATATTGATGCTAGAGTTGTTTATGCAATCTTCTATATTGTCGATACAATGAATTTATTGGTTGGTTGGAATGATTCCAGTATCTCGAATGCCTCTAAACTGTTGTTGAACCTTGCTGCTTTAAATTTTACGTGGGGACAAGTAAAAACTCAAGTTTGGGGGTGTGGTAGCTCTTCAAAGAGCATGTATTTCCTCTAGATTTATTGATTTAATTGTCCCCACATCAATGTTTATAGCATCCAATTCTGCATTTTCATGTCTATTTTTTGCATTTTGTCTAACTTAGTCTTAGTTGCTCTTATTTCACATATTTTTGCCTATCTCGACTTGTTGTCATTATATTTCTAATGTCCCTGTACAGGAAGTTTCACCACTGTAGCGGTCAGTTGTCCAATCTGCTAAAAGAAAGAACAACCCTGCCAACTGTATTAATTGTTATAACATATTTGGTACGGCTTTGGGTCACACAAAAACCTGAAAGACAAGTATCATTTCATTGGAAACTTATAAAAGGAAGCATCCGGGAAGAGAGAGAGAGTCACGCGAATTGTATTTTCTTATCATCTTCAACCTTAAGTTTTTCCTTCCATCCATGGCGGCTTAAGCTCCATTTCTAGAGATCCAAGGTGAAGCAAGGTGGAAATATCCGAGGAGAAATGATTCAATTGCTAGATCAAGGAGAATATTTTATTATCTTCTTAAACACTTCTTTAATTAGATGTTTGTTGGAGATTTCTATTATATCTTGTGTTTTAATGATGATGGTTTAACTCTTTTAAGCTTTGTATGAACTCATTGAATTCTTATCTTTCAGTTCAATATATTTCTATTAGTTTTTTCTCATACTTTAATTGTTGGATCTGATTATTGTTTGCATGAGAATGTTAAACATAGCTACTGACATCGATGGATGCAGTGACAAGTCAGGTTAACAAGTCATTACAACGAGAGTTGAATGAGGATACGACAATAGTTGATCCACTTGTTCAAAGGATTGTAATTTCGATATAATGAGAGTTGAGGCCGATCTACGCAAAGTCTTTGCGTCAATAGTTGAAGATCGAATGGAAGTTAGTAAGCAAGCTTTATTTTTATTTGCCAATTGAGCCATCGTACTCCCTTGTGTGTACTTGATTTTTTACCAAGCTAAACCGAGGAGATCCAGGCCTTATCTTAATATTTCTCTACTCTTTAATACTTGTTGTTCTTGCTTACCACAATTGATCCATTAGTCATTACTTTATTTTTCTATTGCAACTACCATTACACTCATAATATTTCCACTGACAGAGTTGCTTGTGGCCACATAATATTCAGCCAAATACCCATCCTCGTAAGATTGATATTCAAGCTTGACTCTCTTGTTCCTATACTTGCATTAACAGTGTTTGCTTGCACTTAGAGTATGACGTTTTTACACCGATCATCTCTTCTATCCATACTCAGCTATGTGTCGCTTCTGGACACCCTTGAATTGAATAACTCGGAGATAATGGTGGTGTTTCAGAGTGTTCATAACAATTCCAGCTCACATGGTCTTGTAAGGGCTTGTCGATGACTTTTAATTAGCACTAATAATTAAAAATATATTTAAATTTAGATCACAATAAATATATCCATCTAACTCTTTTTTGACAAAGGTATCATCTAAGCCACTCTATTAAAAAACAATAAAATACAAATGGCAAGAAAAATAAACAACTGTTTAAATTTATATCACAATAAATATATCCATATAACTATAAACAATCAACTATTAAAATTGTAGTTGAGCATTTTATCGAGTCGAGTTAAAAAAATTTGAGTTAGGCGAGTTTATAAATTGTATTTTACGATTCAAACTTTATTTGAAATTTGTTTGATTTGAGTTGAGTTTATGATATTGGAGTCGAGTCGAATTTTCGAGTTTCTGTATAAATTTAATTGTAATTATTTAAATATTATAATAGATATTGATTTCAATTTAAACAGCTTTCTATAATCATATACATATACACATATGTTCCTAAAGCCTCAACCTTTCCGATACAACCAATGCCTTATTGACTTAAATTTAACTAGTTAAATTAATAATGGCTTAAAGGTATTATAAGCTCTTAAATTTTTGAAAAAAATATTCATTAAGTCCCTAACTTTTTACATCTAATTAAGTCTTTATACTCAAAAATTTCATAAATTCACTCATTTGATCAACGTTGATTCTTAAATCTAACTGTTTTTGGATCAGTTGGTACGTATCGTGTTACAGTATTGTCATTTGGCATTTTCAAAAAGTATTTATTCTATTTAAAAATTCTTTAAAAGTTTAAAAAATCTAAAAAACTTATAAAAATTGTAAAATATCACACTACAAAATTGTAGTGTGTCACGTAACAATAACATCTCAAAAAAAAGTTAAAATTAGTTCAAGGGCTTAACTGGGTGTAAAAAGATCAAAAGTTCAAGGGCTTCAATAATTTATTGTGTATTAAAATTTTGTGATAAATATTAAATTTATACATCAACTTTGATTCAATGTGTAATGTAATACATAAACTTTGATTTTTGTTCAATTATACAAATGAAAGTTTTATTTTAATTCAATTGAACAATTTTTTTTAAATAGGGTAAATTAGACAAATCATCACTCAACTCTACTCTATCTTGTTATGGTCACTAAAGTTCAAATATTCTCAATTTAATCAGTTAACTTTAGTCATTGGATTTGTTAGTCATTCTACCGTTATCTCTCTAATTCCGTGGTGACATAGCCTTTTTATTAATTTTTTGGTGTCAGCTAATATTTTATTAATGTTATTTTTTTCTTGAAATAAGCTCTCCACCTGCCACCCTCGTTCCCCATTCCGCCGCCTGTCATCCCAAACCAACCCAGCTTATTTCTGTTAGGAAAAAAAATTCCATTATGCATATCATGGAGTTAAACTATGATTTGTTTGAAAATGCTTTAAAACCTTATTTCTGAATTTTTTTTACATAACATCTACCATATAAGGAAGCACTTTAACTCCAGAAGGTGCTTTAAACAAAATGGTACAATCATCCATCTTAAGAAAACTTGTTACTCAAATCAAATGGAAGAATTTTATTGTTTGGATAAAGCTCGTAACAAAATGGTACAATCATCCTTATAGCTATATGGCAAAGTTAAAATCTTTAAAGACCAAAGGTTCCTAAAAATGATGGAAACAAAGAAGCATGTTGATGTTGATGTTAATAGCATGATTATGTGCTCATGAAACATTAGTTTTCGGATTAAAGGCTATACAAAAAATGCATTACCGTAGCTTCCTCGAAATAACATTTACCGTGATCTACCTTTACGCCGATTTTTCAATACTGCACAATCTGAACAATACCATTTCCCTCTCGGCTGTTCTTTAAGACCAACACAGGCGAAGTGAAACCATTCTATCTTGCACTGATAAAATGGCAGAGTTCCGTCAGATCAATACGGAGTGCTAATGATATTAGTCTCAAGAGAGATGCATAAAG
The DNA here is from genome assembly GCA_019671005.1 of Hibiscus mutabilis. Lineage (NCBI taxonomy): Eukaryota > Viridiplantae > Streptophyta > Magnoliopsida > Malvales > Malvaceae > Hibiscus > Hibiscus mutabilis. Next base: position 21,923,299 of record CM033732.1, read on the forward strand.
AAGTTCGTTACTTACATAGGGGTTATCGCATGCCACCATCTCTCCATAGCTAACTTGGTTGCACAGACAGTAAGTGGGTTCATTAGGATCCACTGGCAAGTCTAATTCCATGCCAGTTGGGTTTTCTGCCGCTGCAGCCACTTCTGTTGCGGCAGCTGCAGCTGTGGCTGCAGTTGCCAGGCGTGTTCTACAAAAATATGTGCTTCAAATGATATCATGTATTTATATGGTGAAACTTCTGTTGCATATAATTGAAGGAATTCAAGGATCTTTTCTCAGTATGGTCAATCCAAAAGCAAAATTTGACTCCTTTTATAAAGAAAAAGATAATCTATTTCTCTTGATTCTAGAATCTGTTACACTGGTATAACTAGTTTTTTGCAAAAGCCACAAAATTTGATTAATATAATAATTGGATGCCAATTGAATAGCCTATAAGGAAACCGTAAATGAGCTTTATATAAGATAGGTTCATACTTTTTACGCCCTCCTCTTCCACTTTGACTAGATCTTCCAGATTTAGTGGTACTATCAGGACTTGGAGCAGGTGCTGCAGTAGCTGCTGCATTCTCCCTTTCTGTTGAAAAACATACTAAGAGTACGGATAAAAAATTATGAAAAATGGGTTAAGGGCTTAAAGGAAAACTTAAGATACATTAAATAGTGGAATAGTGGTAGAAGTGGAAAAATAGGCAGCATACCACGACGTAGCTCTTCATCGGACATTTTCAAATATTGATCCAGTATTTGTATATGTGAATCAACCTGAACATATTATATCATAAACGGAATATGTGATAAGGAAACAAAAAGTTCCATCCAGCACTGAAATCTTAATTATGTTTCCAACATAGGAATGATACAAATATTTTAGTCATATGAAAGAAAATGATCAACCATGTTATAGATATGACTTCGTATTTATAACTCTTAGGTCAATGGTCCATGTAACAGAGTGAGATTTTTCAAGTTTTAACATAAAAAACACATATCCATGTAAAAACTATATTGCTCCAATTCTTCATATTTTTAAGCCCTCTTGACACCCGCCAGTGACCCTCCAATTAAAATTACCTGCTCAAAACTCGCATTTTTTTTTTGAACAAATCCTACCTAGGGGGAGGGGAAATTTGCTCCGAATGAGTAACATAGTTTAAAAGATTATAGTAACACCACCTTCCTCTTCAAGGTAGCCAAATCTAGAATAAATTAAAGCATTTCCTACTAAAACACCGGCCTTAGAATAGCACCAACTCCAACTTCTCAATCACAGTTATTGCATATGAATAACATAAATACATGCAGCAATAAAACACAATCCAAATTTTGACATAAAACCACGCACCAAATCATACGTCTGAATTGCTAAAGCAACCTTTTCATTCGCAATCCTAATGCCATGCTTTTGTTCGTCAAGTGCCTCGTCGGAGAATCTAATGGTTTCAGCCCTCACACCTCGTTTTATATCATCTATTTCTTGTTCACAACGCTGTTCATTTTGCCTCAAAATTTCTGTTAACATATAACAGCAAAAGGTTGGAAACGATTTTATTTTTCTTTTAGGAAAAGGATTTTATTTCATTGCTCTTATTGAATTTTGAATTTGACTATCTTTGAGGAGTTCTATTTGTTGGTTTGTCAACAAAGTAAAATCATAAATTTCAAATGAATCCCTGGCAAAATTAAGTTTCAAAAGAATACCTTGTAAACTTCTGTCCAGATCACGCATCAATGCATACTTTTTCTGAAGAATATGGGGCAGTGCTTCCAAATCTGTAAAATTTGGATGAAAAAAAACAATTTCAAAATGAAATTAATTAGCATTTCATTACACAGGAGAATCTAGAAATAGGGTTTAGATTTTCAGAATTTAAAAATAAGAGGCCAAAGAAATTAATGTTAGAAACAAAATTAAAAAAGGGAGAAATTTACCAGCTTGGAATTCATCAATGAAAGACATTTTAGGAATTTAGGGTTATCTTTTTTGAGTTCAGCGATTGCATTTGGATGAGGGAAATCTCATTGAAATCTTCCCGCCACTGGCGCAACGAACTTGAACTTGAACTTGAAGCCCTAAAATGCTGAAATAGGATTACTTTTTCAACGAGCGAATGACATATTTAACCTTTTATTCTTGGGACAACTACGGAGATGGACAACCACAACCACTTGCGCAGTTCCAGTGCGTACCAATTAAACGTCCGCAATGAACTGAGTCAAATGGCTTGCCGAAATTATCCATCAAAATATAATTAAATTTGATTCGAATCGATTTATCAAAATATAATTAAATTTAATATGATTCGATTTGGAGAAAAAAAAAGATGATTTAATTAAAAATCAAGGAGGCAGATACGTTTCAGACTCTTAACAAGGAAAGTAAATATTAGTTGAGACAGTAATTTAGTATATTTTAATTATGTGTAGCTGAAATTTCATTCAAACAAATTTACCATTACAATCAGAGGTCACATCTTACCATTGTAACAACGGCTCTGCCCCACGGTGGGTGCTTGACGCATTTTTTTACGAAAAATATTTTGAATGAAGTCGCCACTAATTTTTTTAATTTAGGTGAGATTGAATCACCTGAAAACCCGGTTATTTTATTAAAACTACGAGTTTTGATCTGCGAAATCAGAAAAACAGGTTCGGGAGTCAATTACTTGTGGGGAAGAGTGAGCACCCCACAACGCCCAAAATTGGTATCTGGTCGATTACATATTGTCTAAATGATAGAAATTAATAATTCGAATTTAATTTAAAATTTGTGATCCCTTTTAAAATATTAAAAATATATTTTTTGTTAGAAAGAAATTTACACCCCTATACCCGGGGCATAATTTCCGTTAGATTCCCAAATGAAGGGAACCTGTTTGTAATTTAGAATTAAAAATGGTATTTTGTAATAGAGATTAACTGAAAGCGGCACCCCTTACATTCGAAGTACGTTTTTCACAATAATCTCTAATAAAATAGGGTCATTTTAATTTAAAATTCAATTAAAAATGAAATAATATATATATACACGAGTATAATGATATATATTAAACCATAAATAGGTAAATAATTATAATAATAGTATTAATAATAATAATAATAATAGAATATAGTATTAATAATAATATTAATTAGTGTTAATAATAATAATCATATTAATATATACAAAATAATATATACATAATAATAATATGCTATATATAATACTATATAATATACATATATATAATATTAAGATAATAATAATAATATAAATATAAAATATATAATATGTAATAGAAAAATAATATATATGTACATATGTAATAATAATAATGTAATAATAATAATAGGCAAAAAGTAAAAATGAGGATTGAAATGTAACAAAATGAAAATTAACGTGCAAAACTGCAAGGATACAAAGGCGGAGGGACGAAGGTTGTAATTTCCCCATCCGCTCGAAAACACGCAGATCCTGGCCTCGGGTCAGGTCTGTGCATCGGGTTGAGGTAAAATGACGTCATTTTGAGCCTTAAGAGCCGACACCAAAACGACGTCGTTTTGGAAGCCTTTAAATACCCTTTTATCCCAAAAAAATCATTTGCACTGATATCCCAAAAAAAATTTAATCCCTCTCAAATACTCTCTCCCCTTCTCGGTCTTGGCCGGTCGCTGGCCTCCTACGCCGTAGTGGGCTGCCAGTCGCCGTCAGTGGCCAAAGACTTCAAAGGCCATGACTTTTCGGCTCTCCTCGACGCCCTGAGTTCGATTCCAATGTCGAATTTTTGAACCAAAGCCCTTAGGTGAGTGGATCTAAAAAACCAAATTATATATTTATTTTTTACCTTTTCAATTCCTCTTTTTTATATATTTTTGGTTGTTTTTTTTGTTCGAATGAAAGCCCTTTTTTTAATTAGAACCATCCTCTTTTTTCCTTTCGAATCCTCTCTTTTTTATTCCCAAAATCCTCTCCTGATTACATCTCGTTTTAGGGTTTTTATAACCCAAAATTTATACATAAAAATAACCATTTTTTCAGATCTGATCTTTGTTTTTTGCTTTTTAGGTTCTGAAATGCGGCTCGTTGGGTGGTGGCCACGTGACTGGTGGCAGAGAAGGGCGGTGGCCGGTGCGCGTGACCAATAACGGCGGGCGTGGCAACCATGCGCGGAAGATGGATGGTCATAAGGGGGCGGTAGCGGCTGATAAGGGATAGGGTTTAGGTTATTTTTTGATTTTTAGGGTAAGGGTAGTTTAGGTATTTGGGTTAATTTGGGTTGTTTTTAATTAGGTCTATTTTGGGTATTTGAAATGGGTTTTTTTTGTAATGGGCTAAAGGTTTAAAAATGGGTCTGGTTCTTTGTAATTAATTGAGCTTTAGGCCCGGACTAAATGGGTTAGTACAACTGCCCCTCTTTGCGCATTGCTGTGTAACAAGAATAGTGCAAAGACAAAATAGTAACCATTTTGTCCAGTCAAGTCTGGGTTCATCTCTAGCCACCGCTTCTTCTTTAGGCTTCACTTGATCTTCTTTGCCGCTTTTTGTAAGAAAAATCTTCAAAATAAAGGATTCGTTGGGGAAGACAAAAATTAGAGGTGATTCGTTGGAAGAGACAAAATGCACTTGGATTATTACGACTCTGTCGACGACGCAATGCTTGGAGAAAATTTGACCTAGTTGTAACTCTAACGAAGACGCAAGGTCTGCAAAACTTGATCCAGTTGCAACACTGATGAAGACACAGGATCGAAGGATAAAGGTTTGACCCAGCTACAACACTGATGAAGGACGCAGAACCGAAAGTCAACAAATTCTAATTCAGTGCTTAGCTCATAGATTTCTTTTGCATTTTTTCCAAATGCACAAGGATTAACGGATTTGAGTTGCCTTTACCAGTAGCCGTTTACTCTGAGCTAGTTGTACCATTCCCCTGGGTACAATCAGTTTATACCAATCATGACATTGGATTTTTCAAAGGATTTATTTTTCTTCGACCATTCGTGAAAATAGATTTTTGATGGATATTTGAATTATCCATTATCAACTTTACCGTGTTTAAGCACGTTGTGCCAACATTTCTGTTAGACTTATCAAAATAGCTTTGATCTATCTTCAACACTGACGAAGAGACGGGATCGGAAGAGAAAAGTTTGACCCGCTACAACTCCGACGAAGTGGCATGAAATGGAGAAGAAAGTTTGATCCGCTAAAATTCTGACGAAGTGGCATGATCTGAAGAGAGTTTTGATTAGGCTTCCACTCTGACAAAGAGGCGTGATCTGAATGCGTGATTTGAAGAGAGCTTTGGTTTTCTTCCCTTTTTTGGCTTTTTCATTTTTTTTGTTTTTTTTTTGTCTTTTTGCTTTTTTTGAATAACCATATGTTCGGAGAGAAAATTCGAGAAAAATATCTGGTCTAGTCACACCATCATTGGCGAAACTAGACGTGAATAAAAAATTTGACCTACTGCACCATTAACGACGACGAGAGATGGCAGAGAATTATGACTTTCCTTGGTTCTGTCTATCTTTTCTTCTAAAAGAGCGTAGAACTCTCTAATCATTCTACCGTTCCGCTTCTTTGGAGTAAGTAAACTAGATGATTAGTTCTATCGCATCCTCAAGGAGACAGGGTCTATTTGTTGTGTTTATTTCGTTGTAACTTTAGGGAGACGTACTTATGGTCGTGCTCATTTCACTACAAATTTAGGGAGATGAAATTGATGTCTATGCTTATTCTGCTGCAACTTCAGAGAGATGAGATGGTTGAGATGTCCATTCCACTACACCTTCAGGGAGATGAAATTGTTGAGGTGCTCATTCTACTGCAACTTCAGAGAGATGAGAAGGCTGAGACGTCCATTCCACTTCAACTTCAGGGAGATGGACTTGTTGAGGTGCTCATTCTACTGCAACTTCAGAGAGATAAGACGGTTGAGACGTCCATTCCACTGCAACTTTAGAGAGATAAACTTGTTGAGGTGCTCATTCTACTGCAACTTCGGAGAGATGAGACGGCTGAGACGTCTATTCCACTACCACTTCAGGGAGACGAACTTGTTGTATCCATTCCGCTGCAACTTCAAGGAGATGAGTTTGTTGTGGAGCTCTTTCCACTACAACTTTAGAGAGACGAACTTGTTGACGTACTCGTTCCACTGTAACTTTAGGGAGATGAGACGGTTTAGGTGTCCATTCTACTGTAACTTCAGAGAGATAAACTTGTTGGCGTACTCGTTCCACTACAACTTCAGGGAGATGAGTCGGTTGAGGTGTCCATTCTACTGCAACTTCAGGGAGATGAACTTGTTGAGGTACTCATTCTACTGCAACTTCAGAGAGATAAACTTGTTGGCATACTCGTTCCACTACAAGTTCAATGAGATGAGATGGTTGAGGTGTCCATTCTATTGCCACTTCAGAGAGATGCACTTGTTATTGTCTTGACCTGCTCTACCACTTGTTAGAGAGACAGAATCTAGAGAAGAGAGTTAATCCTCTACACCTTGTTACGAGTGAGATAGGACCTGCAAAAGTTAAAAGAGTGTTTGGTCAAAGGGAGCCACAAATTAACTGCTTTATTTTAAAACTGTAAAGCTAAAAAGTTTGATCTGAATATTTTATTTGGTTAATTCACTCCTTCGTGTCATGGATGTTGGATCTTGTTAATGTTTGTCTGTTTCTTCTTGGTTGAAGGTGCCAGACACTATTTTGCCCCATTTCTTCATGTCAAGGATACTGGAATTAAGAAATTCATTTTTTGAGGAAAACACCCTTGAAAATGATGGAATTAAGATATTCTTATTTTTGAGGAAAATGTCCTTATGGAAGGACAAAGCTTAAGAAAACTCATGTTTTTGGGGAAAATGTCTTTATGGAATGAAGAAATTTAGAAATTCCTGTTTTGAGAAAAAAACGTCTTTAAGGATGAAATTTAGAAATTCTCATTTTGAGAAAAACGTCCTTAAGAAAGAATGAAATTAAGAAATTCCTATTTGAGAAAAAAGTATCCCTATGAAAGGATAGAATTTAGAAATTCTGAGTTTGAGAAAAACGTCCTTAAGGAATGATGGAATTAAGAAATTCTTGTTTCGAGAAAAAATGTATCCTTAAGAAATGATGGAATTAAAAAAATTTGATTTAAGAAAAACGTCCTTAAGAAATGATGGAATTAAGAAATTCCTATTTTTGAGGAAAAGTTCCTTAATAAATGATGAAATTAAGAAATTCCTATTTGAGTAAAAGTATCCCTATGAAAGGATAGAATTTAGAAATTTTGAGTTTGAGAAAAACGTCCTTAAGGAATGATGGAATTAAGAAATTCTTGTTTCGAGAAAAAATGTATCCTTAAGAAATGATGGAATTAAAAAATTTTGATTTAAGAAAAACGTCCTTAAGAAATGATGGAATTAAGAAATTTCTATTTTTGAGGAAAAGTTCCTTAAGAAATGATGAAATTAAGAAATTCCTATGAGAGGTTAGTTTCTGATAATATATTTATGCAAATGACATGTATGTGCATATTTTTGTGACGATGCAGGGATACATGAAATTCTTGTCGGAACCTTCAAGTTATGTGTGCCTTATGACAAACTGGATGCCATGATGTATGAACATGTTTGATGATTCAATAATGCATATGTTTTCATGTACGCCTCCAGGGTGGATAAAGATGCATGTAATACTTGCAGAAGTTTTTTCTTCTAGCCCAGCTTGATTTTCTGATCCATTCCTATTCAAAGCTCGCTCTGGAAAACGTTTGCCCCCCAAATTTCATTGTCCTCATTCTTTTTTGAATTTGAACTTTTGAGCTGAATGACTCTGATGTCATCTTGCGTCTTCTTCTCAAGGGAAATTGACTTGCGACACCACCGTCGAAGATGCAGAATCTGGATTAAATTGGCCCATCACCACTGACGGAGGTAAGATCGGGAAAAAGTTGATTTCGCTACTTCATGGTGGGGAAGTCATAAACCGAAAACAAAAAAACTTTAGTTAGTAATCTGCTCAAAAAAATTACCGTTGTTAGCTGGATGTTTGAGCTATTCGCATGTTCGGCCTCCTTCAGGGCTAAAGGTTGGTCATCATGTTGTTGCCCCTACAGTTGAGGTCTTTTAGTCTCATTTCCTTGACTTGTTTATATGTACGAAATAAATGTATTTAGTATGAATGCATCTTTATGCCTAAATGTATATTTTTAGTCTAAATGAATGATAAACTTTAGATGTGCTTAATGTGACATGATAAATGTGACATTATCTTCCTCGGCCCTCAAAGGGATGCCCATGACTCTCTGTTGGTCAGATCTTTACTTTTGATCAGGTAGTGTTCAGTGCCTTGTATGTGAGGATGCTCCAACCTTTCTTGGGTTCGATCATCTTTTGGAATACTTCATCAGGTGAATGCCTCAACATTTCTTCTAAGACTACTCTTGGAGCTTGAAGTACGTTTATGCCTTTTCTTGATGGGCTTTCATTGTTTTCAAGAACGCATTATGTTACCCCCCAATCGGGTCTATATGTAACACCCACGACCCGGATGTCACATTTGGGCCTCACGCTTGAAACCCAACCAACAGTTTTGACCTAGTTTAGCCCAATCCACAAATCCATTATGAAAATCCATTTAATTACAACCCAATAAAACATAATAAATATTGAAAAACATATACAGTGGAGCTCCTTTTAAAATTACATTATAAACCTTTGACTCGATCATTTAAAAATCCAAATACGATTTACAATATACAATAGGTTCCTACAAATACATAGCTCAAGGACCTAAATACTATACTCTGATGAGACAAGGCGTTGGAATCCTTCCTTGATGGTGTTCCTCCAAGAACGAGCCAAACCTACTAACCTGCAAACGGAAACAACGATTCCGAACGCTGAGCTAACAAAGCTCAGTGGATACACCGCAACTCAACCATGCTCCATGCAAATCATAAATAAAGCAATGCAACATGAATGATATCATGACAAGATAACGATGGCGCTACCATATCCACCTAAACACATAGCATTATGAATGTATGATCACGCACATAGCACATACAAGTACCTCATACGTTTACCTAGTATCACACAGATAACACCAACAATATTAAGTGAGATCCGCGTCCACAAAACATCTGAATCCTACACTTGAGTGAAGCCCACATCCACAAAGCATCGAGATCCTACACTACAAGTAAAGCCCGCATCCACAAAGCATCGAGATCATATACTCAAGGGGATGAAACCCGCGTCCATAGAGCATCGGGATCCTACATCCATGCTCGGAATCTCACATCAAGCATCTTTAAATGAGGCCCGCATCCATAAAGCATCGGTATCCTACATTCGGGAGTCTTCAAGGTGTTGCAACACACTTAGGGTATCCAAATCCCAACAACAAGGGATGACTCGACTATCTAGGTGTCTCATCACCACACAGCAAGCACCCTAGCCACTACACAGCCTCAACACAAGGATCTTATCGCACACAGCTCTAACACACTTACCATCGCCCTATGGTTTCTATCAATTATTATACCACCCTATTGAGCTTATCTATTTATTAGTATGTTATGAAGGTACACATTAGCTGTTCTTATTAATTTATCTTATTATTCAACAAGACTTAACCTTATAGGCGCCCCTTCCGCACACAGCAAGGGCCCAGATTACCACACAGCATCAATCGATCCACCTAGGATCCTTATGGGTTACCACCTCACATAGCTTACCCAAAATATACCGATTCATTAGCCATTTCATTCATACACTGGGTTTAAATCTCCATTTATCAATTTTAATATTCATTTTACACCTTAACGGACCCTCAGGGCCCTTTGCCTGGAATTATAGCACCCCTGAACGTAACCTCGAAATTCTTGGGTAGATTGCCCAGCGAGTATCGATACTCCAAGGTGAGTATCGATGCTTCCATCTAGGTATCGATACTCCCCCATGAGTACCGATACTCCAATTAGGTTCGAAAGAATTAGACCCCAAGCTGTACCGATACACTATATGCCATATTGATACTCCATATTGATACTAGGATCACCTCATATTGATCCCAACCCGTACTCATACCCTCGCCTACCGGTACGCTAAGCCTCTCCCAGGCAATGTAAAGGTGCGTACTGATACAACCCTTGTGTACCGGCACACAAAAGCGTTACTGAAATTCTTGACTTGTAAGGGGTACAGATACACGAGGAGGCGTAACGGTACACCCCTCACAACCCTCTCCCCTTTTATACTAAGGCGTACCGATACGCTAGCCCCAGTACCAGTACACGACACAATTTTTAAACTTTGGGTGCGGGTTTCACCTAGAAACCTTATTTAACCCCCATGGTTAAACCTCAAATCGTTCCTACAAGTTATGGTGATAGTATTAGGTGGATTACTACCGAATTTGAGCCATAGCAACATCAATCCCATGATTTACCATTAAATACCACTCAAGGTATAACCAAACCAAAAACACCAATACATGCATCAAAGCTTAATTTCATGATTTCCAGGAAACTATGGGAGTTAGTAGTGTACTAACCTCGAACTAACGCTGAGGAAGAAGTCTTCAAATATCCATTCCCGTTCATCTACACTAACCCTACCAAAACCTCAAACTCTATCGTTTTAACTCATCTTTACCTTGGTGTGTAGATCCTTTGCTGCTTATCAAACTTCCCTCCATCATCAAAACGTGATCCTCTCTCAAACACTCAAAAATTCCACCTTGAACTTCAAACTTGGGTAGGAAGATGAATATGAGAAAGAGGAAGAAAACAAGGGACAAGGGTGACTTCACCCTCCAACTTTTCTACAGAAAATAAAGTCTTCCCATTAGCCTCTTTGTTTTTAATTATGCTTTTACCCATTTGCCCTTCTTACTTTCACCTTAGCCCAACAACAAACCAACAACCCAAGCCCAAGGTTCTAAGACATGCCCAAAAAGGCTCTCAAAGCCCAAATATCAAGGCCCAACCTTGAAGCCCATACTTCGGGTTAACCCGACCTTCAGATTTCAAAATTCGGGTTGTTACAACTCTCCCCTCCTTAAAGAAAATTTCATCCTCGAAGTTTAAACAGGAAAAGAATATGATACTGTTGAAGATCCAACCATCCTTTCGATCATGCATGCCCACAACTCCTAAGTTCTCCACAACACCTTCCTAACCAAAACTCTTAACATAAACTCTCAACTTTTACAAGACTCCTCAACAAAACATTCCTAACGTCCAGAACAACACTCATATTAAACCTGGAGATAGATCAACCAACGATAATCTCAACAGCATTATGAAACATCATTACTCTGTGCTCACTTCGAATGAGTCACAACTCGGTGAACGAACCTCTCTACCAACACTAGCATTTCCAAAGTCTTGAACTCCACCCTCATATGCGTTCATAACGCGACACTTGTTCAAGGTATACTACGGGGCACTTCCTCATATAAAATTACCATAACCCACGGGTTCAGAAATAACAAACCTTATCAATCATGTTCTATCATCCATCAACAGGAAAATGCAAACTTCTTTCACAACTTGATTAACTAATACAAGACTTAACTCCTCATTCACTTGAACCAACTACGACATAAGCAGATGCGAATCCACAATCAAGCGATTCTACTAGCCAAACCACTTTGGTTCCAAAAGAAAATTGTTACCACAACCAAGCTCTACTAGGGATCAAACCACCAAACTGTCCTCAAAGGTCCGAACACTCTCTTTCACTCTCAACCACCGAATTCTGACTAGCGTTGATGCTAAAACTTTAGCAAGTCCTTCAAGATTCCTATGATTCTCCCAACATAACTTATTACAGCCCAAAATTCGATTCCACACAACTTTAACCAAAACCCATATTTTTCCAAAGCCATTCGAAACATCTTTACACTATTACTATGCATGAAAACAATCCATCTCAAACCCAAATAAGCAACCCTCTACTCTTCGAACTTAAGATTATCTCGACGCATTCGAAAGTCCAAAACACTCTTCAACTTGCCCTCGGAGTTCAAACATTACATCGCCCCAAATTTTAACACAAATTCTTCTTAACCTTCAACTTACGAGACCAACATCTTGAACGATATTACGGAAATCTCAAAGCACTTCAATATTAACAAGATCATCAGCCCCGAAAAATAAATACTAACCTTTCATTATTATACATCGACCCACAACAGCTAGCATCACTATATCTCGCTATACCAACATAAGCATGTTAGACCACAAGATGATGAACACTTAATACCGAACACAACACATCCTTTATTATGGGTACTACTCCACAACCAAGGGATTATCTCGCTCAACCCTCGAAGAGCACCTCGATAACCACTTGCACGTCTATCGCTCTAAACTCCAGACTCTCACCCTTGCACCAACAATGCGAACTAAGAACGTCTTGCAACCTACAAGGTCATCTTCAACCAAAATCATATGAGCACAACACATAAGCTGAAGGGATAGGATTTCTTCACGCACAATACCGATTAACTGGTTCATTCCAAAACTCAACTTGAGGTTCTTGCTTGGAAACCAAGGCACCTCTTGCACTTACGTGACCAACCCGTACCAAGGGTAAGTCTAACAAGTCCATAGGGACTGCCACTCTAAACCATACACACCACCCACGTTGGAACTTTTACTTACCATCACTTACCAATCTATTAATTTACCAAGCCAATGACAACCTTGAGGAAACTTATCACAAAATCCCGCTCAATAAAATCTCTGCCAAGGTAAGAACAAGAAATCAAACTGCCACCAAGAAACTGAAAACCACAATGGGACCAAACCATCTAACACACTTTCGGTAACAAACTTGTCATTTCTGGCATGATCAACATATTGTCTAACAAAATCTCGTACGATGACTCTAACTGTATATCTCACCTGACCTCTACCCTGATACTTCAACAACGACCCAACACCACTCCTCGAAGAACCTTGACTATGCCCAAAAGAAGTCAACCTCAAAGACTAAACCAGTAAATACTCATCCACGATCGAGCAGTCCTTTGCCATGTGACCCGATGTCTGGCACTCATAGCAAATTCTCCAAGCAAGAAACATACCTCAAGATGATGTCAACCATAAGGCTCACAAACTGGTGGAAGGACACTAGAACCCAACCATCAACAGTCTCTGTTATAGAAGAAATCGATAAGCCCCTTACAAAACCTTCAATTTAGATTTTTGGCCAACCCTCAACTGATCTAAAGCAACTCTTTTTGATCCGCTCAAAGCACAAACCCTCCCATCTTCAGGGTTTGAGAAGAATCTTATGATGTTCTGATTCCCAAAAACACGATCTATAGAATCCTCGACTGACTCGATGTTGGCTCTAAGGTTATTCGGGTGCTTCGTACTAACGACTACTTCAGAGAATATCTCGGGTAAAATTGTTGTCTCGTGCATCAAAATGTCAACTTGAATCCACATCTAACCTCAACCACCTTTACTCTTCGATAGCAACAACGTTTGGGCATAACAGCTCAACCGTAGAAAAATCTTACTCATACCTAACACTGCTTGACACTTTAAACTGACTGCAAGAACTGATCCCTCATCTTTTTCATAGGAGCTTCATTGACATACCTTTTCTTAACTCACCCAAGAAAATATCCCATGTTGAGAGAATAGGATTTGGTCCTAACCCTATGGTCTCTCACCATTCATATGCATTACCTTTAAGAAAAGACGATACGGTCAGAATTCCCTTAAGACTATTCCACGTCATCCTCAGATCCCTCTGAGTGTTTCTTAATCATCAATCTGATTTATCAGGTCATCCTTTCTCAACCCCTTTACCATACTTAGATTCGTAACAATAATGCTCCTCCCAGTAAAGGAACATGGCTCCCTTCACGACTCTCCTTGGTCAATCTCGCGCCATCAACCCAACTGGTCTGAACCGCATTCAGAAGATGGTAGTTTGTCTTTTCCATTACCCTGGGTTTGGTTCCCCTGAAGCCTCGAAGCTTCCAACACTACACCTGTCATCTCAAGTTGGCCCATGACCAAACAACAACTGATGGCCAAGATCATATCAATTCTTTTAGGAGGCAACTTCATTGTATCTGTCAACCATGTATTCTCAAGCCTTACTCAAGCATCGCCTCACGCAAAACCCATGATATCCTTTTGGCCACTACTATAGACAATTGCTACAAGCATACCGTGCTCAGGATCTCAGGGTATTCAGCTTAGTAAGAGCGTACTTGGGACCTTACAACCATCATGTACCCCTACATATAGACGAAAACACATATTTGCTAGGCGTGCTACATTCCCATCACATGGTACCCACTATTAATGCTCACTTACTACGAATGATGAGACCCTCGATCGACACTCTACCACTGGTCAATCAAGAGCAAGTCCTCTTATCCGTTCCATAAGGGTCGTCTACCAACACGTAGAATCTCACCATTGGAGGTCCTCACCACGAACTCAAGGCTTTAAGATAACTTACGACACATAACCATGATTATATCTCAAGTGATGGGAGGAGGGCACACCCTCAACTCTTCCATTCCTTCATAGCCCAAGCTTAACGTCTAAGATAACTTCGATCTCAAAATCATCCTCAAAGGAATCAGCCATCATCACGACCCTCACGTCCGCTATCGAATCTATCTTAATGTCATAACCAGCGATACACGCGAACATAGGGCACACCATCCAAATTCTAGTCTTAAAGAGTACAACTTAGACACAAGGGCTTGTATTCGCTAGACACCTAACCACCCCAGGGTTTTTCCTAGAACCGGCTAAACCTAGGCTCTGATACCACTAAATGTAACACCCACGACCCGTATGTCATATTTGGGCCTCACGCCTGAAACCCAACCAACAATTTTGACCTAGTTTAGCCCAATCTACAAATCCATTATGAAAATCCATTTAATTACAACCTAATAAAACATAATAAATATTCAAAAACATATACAGTGGAGCTCCTTTTAAAATTACATTATCCGGAGGAGCTCTAGTTCATGAGAAAGTTGAAAGAAGACAAGGCTGGATACCCACCAAAATAACTTGCACGCAAATCACATGATGAAGAGCAGAGCGGTGCAGAGAAAAAAAAGGAACTCTTTTGTAGAGAAGAAGATGGATTAAATTGATAGATATTAAAATTATGTGGGTTAATCTTTTAGAAATAGGGTTAAATTAAAATAAGTATAAAACTTTAGGACTTATTATGAAATTATATCAATTTATATTAATTGTCATGTCATAACAGCGTCGGATTAATTTGTTACTTTTTTAAATCGGGGACTATTTGTAACTCCTAATAGTCAAAAAATGAAAAAAATGATTGGAACATAGTCGAGAGAATACTTATGTATACCCAAGATGTTCCTAAGAATGAATAGCCCAAGGACCTAAATACTATACTCTGATGAGACAAGGCACTGGAATCCTTCCTTGATGGCGCTCTTCTAAGAACGAGCCAAACCTACTAACCTACAAACGAAAACAACGATTATGAATGCTGAGCTAACAAAGCTCAGTAGATACACCGCCACTCAACCATGCTTCATGCAAATCATAAATAAAGCAATGCAACATGAATGATATCATGGCAAGATAACGATGGTGATACCATATCCGCCATAACACGTAGCATTATGAATGAATGATCACGCACACAGCACATACAAGTACCTCATACATTTACCTAGCATCACACAGATAACACATGTTAGGATTTATGTTTTTATATAATAATTGAAAAATAGCTTTGGACTAATTTAAAAAGATTTTAAAAATGGTTTAAGTCCAAACAACTTGAAAATAAGTTTAAAAAGTTTTTGAAATATTTTAAATGTTTTAAAGTAGCTAAAATAACGTTTTCAACACAGGCGTACCGATACGGTATACCCCGTATCGATACGGTCCAGGGGTTTCGACTATAGTGATTTTCCAGAACTGAAAAACCGTACTGATACGCTTCTAGGTGTACCGATACAGATAGGGTCGTACCGATATGCATGTACGCATACCGATCCCTATTTAACTACCCCTAACGGCTATTTCCCAACGGTCTTTCAAATTACAGAGCGTACCAAAATAGACCAACTCGTACTGATACGATTTTCCAAACAAATCAAGGTGTACCGATACGGTTAGCAAACAGAGCAAGGTGTTTCGACACGGTTAGCAAAATTGAGCGTAACGGCTAATAGCTGTACCGATACAGGTACACGCGTACCGATACAATTAGGCAGCTAAGAACTTAACAACTAGTTTCCAAGAAGGGCGTATCGATACGGGTAACCCGTGTATCAATACAGACAGCTACAAAACTGTATTAATTACGGGAAATAAAGGCTCTAACAGCTCCAATTCAATCCAAATGGTCTCCAACAGCTAGAAACTCAATTAGGAGTATTTAAGGACCCTTCAAGCTTTAGCAACAACTAATGTTTCAATTGTCAACAACAATATGATGTCCAATTTGTCTTAGAGCTTAAATTCCCATTCTTTGTATAGACTACACTTGTTGAGCTTAAATGTCAATGTATGCTCAAGTGTATTAGGTTTTGGGTGAGGGCTAAAATTTTGCAAACACATACCTAGAGAGGGATTTTCAGTTTGCTAGATTTTCTCTTGCTTAAGAGTGTTCCCAAAGCTCGGGTTGTGACCTTTGGTTGCTAGACTTAGGTTGAGTCTAGGATTGTAAAGGTTGCCTCTTAAATCTTGTAAAAGAGGAAGAATATCTAGTGGATATTGGTTGAAAATCCTTAGTGGGAAGCTAAGGTAGTGGAGGTAGGCTTGGCCGAACCACTATAAATCCTTGTGCAATTGTCTATTTTTTACTTCCACTAAAAACACCCAAAAATCAATCTTCTCCACACTTGGCAAGCTTTTCGGTTGAAGGAATTCAAGCCCAACAATTGGTATCAGAGTGAGGCTCAATCAAGAAGGCTTAACATCCCATTGAGATGATCGAGGAAGCTCGATACAACTTCAATCAACCGATGAAATGGCTAGCGGTTCCACATTTGTCCAATTCGAAGAAGGCTGTTCAATCACGTGTCCTCCACTCTTCAAAGGAGATTTCTACTTCCAATGGAGCCACCAAATGAAGTTCTTCATCAAAGCTCTTGACTTCAATCTTTGGGATATACTTGAAGACGATTTTGTAGAAGGTCCTACGAAGAAGAAGAATAGGAGTTCAAATAACACGGGAAAAACTAAGATAAATGCCAAGGCAATGCACACGCTCTTTTGTGGACTCAATGAAGATGTTTCCAAGATGGTCTCCTCTTGCAAAAGTGCCAAAGAGATGTGGGAGAAACTTGAGGAACTCTACAAGAAGGAAGAGATGAAAAGTGCAAAGGTGGATGGAAAAATGGCTCATGAAGAGCCCGAGGTATCTTCTAATTCATCACATTTAATTCCATATTCATTTGATGAATTACAAGATGCTTACGATGAACTGGTTTTAGAGTTTAAAAATCACATTTTGAAAAATAAGAAATTGGTTTCAAATTTGAAAATTCAAAATGATTTGATTTCTAAAACTAAGGATGAACTTGAAGCAAAGCTCAATGAGTTTGAACAAAAGAATGTCGATTTACAAAATTTGTTTCAAAGTTTAGAAAAAGATCATCAAAAGGAGGTGGATGATCTTAAGAAGGAAAATAATTTGATTTCCAAAGAGCTTGAAAAGAAAAATAATTTTGGAAAATTAAATTTTTATCAAAGACAATCTAGTGCCCCTAGATTTTTTAATGGAAAAGTTTTTAGAAGTATTTGGGTCCCAAAAGGACTAACTACTTCCACTAAAAAGGATGAAATTGAAAAATGGATTCCTAAGGGGACTAAACTATATGCTACTAATGTCTATGGATCCAAAGCAATTTGGATACCAAGAATCAAATTATTGTCTTTTGTAGGTGTGATGGAGCTTTGATCAGCATGTGATAAGATTGAGGGGGGGCTCTATACACACAAAGGATGAACACTTGAAGAAGGAAAGCTTCACATCCTCCATTTTGATTCAAGTCTGGTAAAATTAGTTGAATTTTTTTGAGTTATTTATTTTAATTCAACTAATTATCATATATGTTAGACTAACATTTGAATGTTGCTTGAGTAAGGGGAAGCCAATTTTAAAACAAAACTTATTTTTGTCAATTTTTTTATTTGAAACTCTCCATTGTTATGAACTTTAAAGCTTTCAAACTTTGGTTTGAACCATTTTTGATATAACAAAAAGGGGGAGAATGTTTTGAAAATTTGAAAAAGGGGGAGCTTATAAGATTTCCATCATTAAAATCTCTTATTCAAATCTTATTTTTACTAAGGGGGAGAATCTCAAAAACAATTTTTCAAGTTGGTTTTATTATATCAAAAAGGGGGAGATTGTTAGGATATTTGTTTTGATATAATAATTGAAAAATAGTTTTAGACTAAATTGAAAAGAATTCAAAAATGTTTTTAAGTCCAAACAACTTGAAAATAAGTTTGAAAAGTTTTTGAGAGGTTTTTGAAATGTTTTAAAGTAGCCAAATTAACGTTTTCAAAATAGGCGTACCGATACGGTATACCCCGTATCGATACGGTTTAAGGGTCTCAACTGTAGTGATTTTCTAGAACTGAAAAACTGTACCGATACGCATACATGCGTACCGATCCCTGTTTAACTACCCCCAATGGCTATTTCCCAACGATCTTTCAAATTGCAGAGCGTACCGAAATAGACCAACCCGTACCGATATGGTTTGCCAAACAAACCAAGGCGTACCGATACGGTTAGCAAACATACCAAGGTGTTTGGATACGGTTAGCAAGACTAAGTGCAATGACTAGTAACTGTATCGATACAGGTACACACGTACCGATACGATTAGGCAGCTAAAAGCTTAACGTCTAGTTTCCAATAAGGGAGTATCGATACGGGTAACCCGTGTATCGATACGGACAGCTACAGAACTGTATTAATTGCGGGAAATAGAGGCTCGAACGGCTCCAATTCAATCCTAACGGCTAGAAACTCAATTGGGAGTATTTAAGGACCCTTCAAGCTTCAGCAACAACTATTGATCCTCAAGTCAACAACATTATGATGAAAATTTATCTTAGTGCTTAAATTTTCCATTCTGTATAGACAACACTTGTGAGCTCTAAATGTTTATATTTGCTCAAGTGTTTTAGGATTTGGGTGAGTGCTTAAAGAGTGCAAACGCATACCTTGTAGTGAGGAATTATTGTTTGCTTCATTTCTTTTGTTTGAGAGGATTCCCAAAGCTTGGGTTGTAAGCTTTGGATGCTAGACTTGGTAATTGAGTCTAGGTTGTAAAGGTTGCCTCCTAAGCCTTGTTAAAAGGGGAAGAAATTCTTAGTGAATTTGGGAAATCCTTAGTGGGAAGCTAACTTAGTGGATGTAGAGCTTGTTAGAAGCTTGAACCACTATAAATCATTGTGTCCATTGTCTATCTTTTTACTTCCCACCATTGAGACCCAAAAATCAATCTTCTCCATACTTGGAAAGCATATCAGTTGAAGGAATTCGAGCTCAATAATTGGTATCAGAGCGAGGCTCAATTAAGAAGGCTTAACATCCTATTGAGACTATCCGAAAAGCTCGATACAACATAAATCAACCGGTGAAATGGCTAGCAGTTCTACATTTGTCCAATTCGAAGAAGGCCGCTCAATCACGTGTCCTCCACTCTTCAAAGGAGATTTCTACTTCCAATGGAGCCACCAAATGAAGTATTTCATCAAAGCTCTCGTCTTCGAACTTTGGGAAATAATTGAAGATGGATTTGTGGAAGTTCCTAAAAAGAAGAAGAATAGAAATTCAAATGACACAGGAAAAGCCAAGATAAATGCCAAGGCGATGCACACTCTTCTTTGTGGAATCAATGAAGATGTTTCCAAGAAGGTATCCTCTTGCAAAAGTGCCAAAGAGATGTGGGAGAAACTTGAGAAACTCTACAAGAAGGAAGAGATGAAAAGTGAAAAGGTGGATAGCAAAATAGCTCATAAAGAGCCCGAGGTATCTTCTAATTCATCTTCTTCAATTCCATATTCATTTGATGAATTACAAGATGCTTACGATGAATTGGTTTTAGAGTTTAAAAATCACATTTTGAAAAATAAGAAATTGATTTCAAATTTAAAAATTCAAAATGATTTGATTTCTAAAACCAAAGATGAACTTGAAGCAAAACTCAATGAGTTTGAACAAAAGAATGTCAATTTATAAAATTTTCTTCAAATTTTAGAAAAAGATCATCAAAAGGAGGTGGATGATCTTAAGAAGGAAAATAATTTGATTTCCAAAGAGCTTGAAAAGAAAAATAATTTTGGAAAATCAATTTTTTATCAAAGACAATCTATTGCCCCTAGATTTGTAAATGGAAAATGTTTTAGAAGTATTTGGGTCCCAAAAAGACTAAGTACTTCACATAAAAAGGATGAAATTGAAAAATGGATTCCTAAGGGGACTAAATTATGTGCTACTAATGTTTATGGATCCAAAGCAATTTGGATACCAAAAATCAAATGATTGTCTTTTGTAGGTGTGATGGAGCTTGATTAACAAGTGATAAGATTGAGGGGAGCTCCATACACACAAGAATGAACACTTGAAGAAGGAAGGCTTCACATCCTCCATTTTGATTCAAGTGTGGTAAAATTAATTGAATTTTTGTTTTTTTTGATTTGATTTATTTATTTTAATTCAACTAGTTATCATATATGTTGGACTAACATTTGAATGATTGCTTGAGTAAGGAGGAGCCAATTTTAAAACAAAACTTATTTTTGTCAAAAAAATTTTTATTTGAAACTCAACATTGTTATGAACTTTAAAGTTTTCAAACTTTGGTTTGAACCATTTTTGATATAACAAAAAGGGGAGAATGTTTTGAAAAATTGAAAAGGGGGATGAATAAGGGGAGCTTATAAGATTTTCATCATTAAAATCTCTTATTCAAATCTTATTTTTACTAAGGGGAGAATCTCAAAAACAATTTTTCAAGTTGGTTTTATTATATCAAAAAAGGGAGATTGTTAGGATTTTTGTTTTGATATAATAATTGAAAAATAGTTTTAGACTAAATTGAAAAGAATTCAAAAATGTTTTTAAGTCCAAACAACTTGAAAATAAGTTTGAAAAGTTTTTGAGAGGTTTTGAAATGTTTTAAAGTAGCTAAACTAACGTTTTCAAAATAGGCGTACCTATATGGCATACCCCATATCAATACGGTTTAAGGGTTTCAAATACAATGATTTTCTAGAACCAAAAAACAGTACGGATACACCCCTAGGTGTACATGCGCATAGGGTCCCGATACGCATTAACTACCCCCAATGGCTATTTTTCCCAACGATCTTTCAAATTGCGAGCGTGCATCGAAATAGACCAACCCGTACATATATGGTTTGCCAAACAAACCAAGGCGTACCGATCACGGTTAGCAAACATACCAAGGTGTTTGGATACGGTTAGCAAGACTAAGTGCAATGACTAGTAATCAGTATCGATATAGGTACACACGTATCGATACGATTAGGTAGCTAAAAGCTTAACGTCTAGTTTCCAAGAAGGGCACATCGATACGGGTAACCCGTGTATCGATACGGACAGCTCTGAACAACATTAATTGCGGAAATAGAGGCTCTAACGGCTCCAATTCAATCTCAACGGTCTCCAACGGCTAGAAACTCAATTGGGAGTATTTAAGGACCCTTCAAGCTTCAACAACAACTAATGATCAAATTGTCAACAACATTATGATTGTAATTTATCTTAGTGCTTAAATTTTATTCTTTGTATAAAAAACACTTGTGAGCTCTAAATGTTTATGTTTGCTCAAGTGTTTTAGGATTTGGGTGAGTGAAAGAGTGCAAACACATACCTTGTAGTGAGGAATTTATTGTTTGCTTTTGTTTTTTTTTGTTTGAGAGGATTCCCAAAGCTTGGGTTGTAAGCTTTGGATGCTAGACTTGGTAATTGAGTCTAGGTTGTAAAGGTTGCCTCCTAAGCCTTGTTAAAAGGGGAAGAAATCTTAGTGGATTTAGGAAATCCTTAGCGGGAGGCTAAGGTAGTGGATGTAGAGCATGTTAGAAGCTTGAACCACTATAAATCCTTGTGTCATTTGTCTATCTTTTTACTTCCCACCATTAACACCCAAAATTGACTTCTCCACCACTTGGCAAGCAAATCGGTTGAAGGAAATCGAGCTTAACAATTGGTATCAGAGCGAGGCTCAATCAAGAAGGCTTAACATCCTATTGAGACAATCCAGGAAGCTCGATACAACATCAATCAACTGGTGAAATGGCTAGCTGTTCTACATTTGTCCAATTCGAAGAAGGCCGCTCAATTACGTGTCCTTCACTCTTCAAAGGAGATTTCAACTTTCAATGGAGCCACCAAATGAAGTATTTCATCAAAGCTCTCGACTTTGAACTTTGGGAAATAATTGAAGATGGATTTGTGGAAGTTCCTAAGAAGAAGAAGAAGAATAGAAATTCAAATGACACGGGAAAAGCCAAGATAAATGCCAAGGCGATGCACACTCCTCTTTGTGGACTCAATGAAGATGTTTCCAAGAAGGTATCCTCTTGCAAAAGTGCCAAAGAGATGTGGGAGAAACTTGAGAAACTCTACAAGAAGGAAGAGATGAAAAGTGCAAATATGGATAGCAAAATAGCTCATGAAGATCCCGATGTATCTTCTAATTCATCTTCTTCAATTCCATATTCATTTGATGAATTACAAGATGCTTACAATAAATTGGTTTTAGAGTTTAAAAATCGCATTTTGAAAAATAAGAAATTGGTTTCAAATTTAAAAATTCAAAATGATTTGATCTCTAAAACCAAAGATGAACTTGAAGCAAAACTCAATGAGTTTGAACAAAAGAATGTCAATTTACAAAATTTGCTTAAAAGTTTAGAAAAAGATCATCAAAAGGAGGTGGATGATCTTAAGAAGGAAAATAATTTAATTTCCAAAGAGCTTGAAAAGAAAAATAATTTTGGAATGGAAAATGTTTTAGAAGTATTTGGGTCCCAAAAAGACTAAGTACTTCACATAAAAAGGATGAAATTGAAAAATGGATTCCTAAGGGGACTAAATTATGTGCTACTAATGTTTATGGATCCAAAGCAATTTGGATACCAAAAATCAAATGATTGTCTTTTGTAGGTGTGATGGAGCCTTGATTAACAAGTGAAGAGATTGAGGGGAGCTCCATACACACAAGAATGAACACTTGAAGAAGGAAGGCTTCACATCCCCCTTTTAATTCAAGTGTGGTAAAATTAATTGAATTTTTGTTCATTTTGATTTGATTTATTTATTTTAATTCAACTAGTTAATCGTATATGTTGGACTAACATTTGAATGATGCTTGAGTAAGGAGGAGCCAATTTTAAAACAAAACTTATTTTGTCAAAAAAAAAATTTCATTTGAAACTCAACATTGTTATGAACTTTAAAGTTTTCAAACTTTGGTTTGAACCATATTTGATATAACAAAAAGGGGGAGAATGTTTTGAAAAATTGAATTTTCAAATGAATAAGGGGGAGCTTATAAGATTTTCATCATTAAATCTCATATTCAAATCTTATTTTTACTAAGGGCAGAATCTCAAAAACAATTTTTCAAGTTAGTTTTATTATATCAAAAAGGGGGAGATTGTTAGGATTTATGTTTTGATATAATAATTGAAAAATAGTTTTGGACTAATTTGAAAAGATTTCAAAAATGGTTTTAAGTCCAAACAACTTGAAAATAAGTTTGAGAAGTTTTTGAGAGGTTTTGGAAATGTTTTAAAGTAGCTAAACTAACGTTTTCAACACAGGCGTACCTATATGGCATACCCCATATCAATACGGTCCAAGGGTTTCAAATACAATGATTTTCTAGAACCAAAAAACCGTACGGATACACCCCTAGGTGTACCGATACAGATAGGGTCGTACTGATACGCATGTACGCGTACCGATCCCTGTTTAACTACCCCAACAGCTATTTCCCAACGGTCTTTCAAATTGCAGAGCGTACCGAAACAGACCAACTCGTACAGATATGGTTTGCCAAACAAACCAAGGCGTACCGGTACAGTTAGCAAATAGACCAAAGTGTTTTGATACGGTTAGCAAGACCGAGCGCAATGGCTAGTAGCTGTACTGATATAGGTACACGCGTACCGATACGATTAGGTAGCTAAGAGCTTAACGACTAGTTTCCAAGAAGGGCACATCGATACGGGTAACCCGTGTATCGATACGGACAGTTGCAGAACAACATTAATTGCTGGAAATAGAGGCTCTAACGGCTCCAATTCAATCTCAACGGTCTCCAACGGCTAGAAACTCAATTGGGAGTATTTAAGGACCCTTCAAGCTTCAACAACAACTAATGTTTCAATTGTCAACAAGATGTCCAATTTGTCTTAGAGCTTAAATTCCCATTCTTTGTATAGACTACACTTGTTGAGCTTAAATGTCAATGTATGCTCAAGTGTATTGGGTTTTGGGTGAGGGCTAACATAGTGTAAACACATACCTTGTAGTGAGGAATTATTGTTTGCTTCATTTCTTTTGTTTGAGAGGATTCACAAAGCTTGGGTTGTAAGCTTTGGATGCTAGACTTGGTAATGGAGTCTATGTTTTAAAGGTTGCCTCCTAAGCCTTGTTAAAAGGGGAAGAAATTCTTAGTGAATTTGGGAAATCCTTAGTGGGAAGCTAAGGTAGTGGATGTAGAGCTTAATGTTTTGAAAAATTGAATTTTCAAATAAATAAGGGAGAGCTTATAAGATTTTCATCATTAAATCTCTTATTCAAATCTTATTTTTACTAAGGGGGAGAATCTCAAAAATATTTTTTCAAGTTAGTTTTATTATATCAAAAAGGGGGAGATTGTTAGGATTTATGTTTTGATATAATAATTGAAAATTAGTTTTGGACTAATTTGAAAAGATTTCAAAAATGGTTTTAAGTCCAAACAACTTGAAAATAAGTTTGAGAAGTTTTTTAGAGGTTTTGGAAATCTTTAAAGTAGCTAAACTAACGTTTTCAACACAGGCGTACTGATACGGTATACGCCGTATCGATACGGTCCAAGGGTTTCAACTACAGTGATTTCTAGAACCAAAAAAATCATACCAATACGCCCCTAGGCATACCGATACGGATAGGGTCATACCGATACGCATGTACGCGTACCGATCCCTATTTAACTACCCTCAACGGCTATTTTCCAACAGTCTTTCAAATTGCAGAGCGTACAAAACAGACCAACTCATACTGATACGGTTTGCCAAACAAACCAAGGCGTAGCGATACGGTTAGCAAACAGACCAAGGTGTTTCGATACGGTTAGCAAGAACGAGCGCAATGGATAGTAGCTATACCGATACAGGTACATGCGTACCGATACGATTAGGTAGCTAATAGATTAACGGCTAGTTTCCAAGAAGGGTGTATCGATACGGGTAACCCGTGTATTGATACGGACAGCTGTAGAACTACATTAATTGCTGGAAATAGAGGCTCTAATGGCTCCAATTCAATCCCAACGGTCTCCAACGTCTAGAAACTCAATTGGGAGCATTTAAGGACCCTTCAAGCTTTAGCAACAACTAATGCTTCAATTGTCAACAACAATGTGATGTCCAATTTATCTTAGAGCTTAAATTTCAATTCTTTGTATAGACTACACTTGTTGAGAGTAAATGTCAATGTATGCTCAAGTGTATTAGGTTTTGGGTGAGGGCTAAAATTGTGCAAACACATACCTAGAGAGGGATTTTCAATTTGCTAGATTTTCTCTTGCTTAGGAGTGTTCCCAAAGCTCGGGCTGTGAGCTTTGGTTGCTAGACTTAGGTTGAGTCTAGGATTGTAACGTTTGCCTCCTAAACCAGTAAAAGGGGAAGAATATCTAGTGGATATTGGTTGAAAATCCTTAGTGGGAAGCTAAGGTAGTAGAGGTAGGCTTGGCCGAACCACTATAAATCCTTGTGCAATTGTCTATTTTTTGCTTCCACTAAAAACACCCAAAAATCAATCTTCTCCACACTTGGCAAGCTTTTCGGTTGAAGGAATTCGAGCCCAACAACACCAACAACATTAAGTGAAGTCCGCGTCCACAAAGCATCAAAATCCTATACTTGAGTGAGGCTCGCGTCCACAAAGCATCGGGATCCTACATCCATGCTCAGAATCTCACATCAAGCATCTTGAAATGAGGGCCGCATCCACAAAGCTTCGGGATTCTACATCCAGGAGTCTTCAATGTGTTGCAACATACTTAGGGTATCCAAATCCCAGCAACAAGGGATGACTCGACTATCTAGGCATCCCATTAGAACACAGCAAGGACCCTGGCCACCACACAGCCTCTACCTCGTCACAAGGGTCTTATTGCACACAACTCTAACACACTTACCATTGCTCTGTAGTTTCTATCAATTATTATACCACCCTATTGAGCTTTTCTATTTATTAGTATGTTATGCAGGTACACATTAGGCGTTCTCATTAATTTATCTTATTATTCAATAAGACTTAACCTTATAGGTGCCCTTTTCGTACACAACAAGGGCCCAGATTACCACACAGCATCAATCGATCCACCTAGGATCTCTATGGGTTACCACCTCACATAACTTACCCAAAATATACCGAGTCATTAGCTATTTTATTCATACACGGGGTTTAAATCTCCATTTCTCAGTTTTAATATTCATTTTACACCTTAACGGACCCTTAGGGCCCGTTGCCTCGAATTATAGCACCCTGAATATAACCTTAAAATTTTTAGGCAGATTGCCCAGCGAGTATTGATACTCCAAGGTGAGTATCGGTACTTCCCTCTAGGTATCAATACTCCCCCATGAGTACTTATACTCCAATTAGGTTCAAAAGTATTAGACCCCAAGCCGTACCGATACACTTCGTGCCGTATCGATACTCCATATCGATACTAGGATCACCCCGTACTGATCCCAACTCGTACTGGTACTCATACCCTTATCTACCAGCACACTAAACCTCTCTCAGGCAATATAACAGTACGTACCGATACAACCCTTGTGTACCGGTACGTGAAAGTGTTACTGGAATTCTTGACTTGCAAGGGGTACTAATACACAGGGAGGCGTACCGGTACACCCCTTGCAACCCTATCCCCTTTTATACTAAGGCGTACCGATAAGCTAGCCCTAGTACCGGTACGCGAGCCCGATTTTTGAACTCTAGGTACGGGTTTCACCTAGAAACCCTATTTAACCCCTATAGTTAAACCCCAAATCATTCCTACAAGTTATGGTATAGAATTAGGTGGATTACTACCGAATTTAAGTATAGCAACATCAATCCCATGATTTACCATTAATAACCACTCAAGGTATAACCAAGCCAAATACACCAATACATGCATCAAAGCTTAATTTCATGATTTCTAGGAAACTATGGGAGTTAGTAGTGTACTAACCTCAAACTAACGCTGAGGAAGAAGCCTTCAAAGATCCATTCCCGTTCATCCACACTAACCCCACCAAAACCTCAAACTCTACGGTTTTAAATCATCTTTACCTTGGTGTGTAGATCCTTTGCTGCTCATCAAACTTCCGTCCATCGTTAAAACGTGATCTTCTCTCAAATACTCAAATATTCCACCTTGAACTTCAGACTTGGGTAGGAAGATGAATATGAGAAAGAGGAAGAAAACAAGGGACAATGGTGACTTCACCCTCTAACTTTTCTGCAGAAAATAAAGTCCCCCCATCAGCCCTCTTTGTCTTTAATTATGCTTTTACCCATTTGCCCTTCTTACTTTCACCTTAGCCTAACAACAAACCAACAACCCAAGCCTAAGGTTCTAAGACATACCCAAAAAGGCTCTCAAAGCCCAAATATCAAGGCCCAACCACGAAGCCCATACTACGGGTTAACCCGACCTTCAAATTTTGAAATCTGGGTTGTTACACTATAAATTTATTGTTGGTTCATGGAAGCTCATTACTTTCAACTCTGGCAATGTGCTACAGACGATAATCAATGTAGTCGTCTAGGTTGTGGAAGTTTGACTCAACATCGAAGGCTCGCTTTTAAAACTCGTCGAAAAATACCCCCCGATTGATGTCTTGTAGAGCCACAGTGTATGTATGAATGAAGAGGTTATTCTAGAAAATGCCCCTAGACCATGCTCTCGTATATGTTCAGGGTGGTGCTAGATCGGCCAACTTTGTTTTATCTGGTATTTACTGACATGGGGCATCCCGGGGGGTTAGTTTCAAAATTTTTAAATATATGCATGTAAGTGCAAGGTGCATGTCCTGGATGCAAATGTACTGATTCAAAAATGGTTCCTGTGGCTTAACCTCTGAATTCATGGGATTTATTCGCAACTTTGGCTATTGCATTGATATCTAGGATGCTAGATTTTCTCCCGATGATAATTCTTTTTCAAATTGGGAACCAGTCGTGAACAATACTTCATGCTGGTGAAATGCAAAAAATAATGATGTCCTAAAAGTTTTCTAAATTCCAGGAAGATCCAACCTTATCCCCTCGTCAGTTCATCTCAGGGACTCCACTGGTGAATTGCAAAGTGCCATTTTCAATTAGATTTTGCACCTTGTTTTTCAAAGCTCCACAATTCTCGGTAGTGTAGCCCGCACTTCCTAAATGATAATCACGCAGCATTAACATCATATCCTTTTGGGTACAGAGGCTCTTTTGGTTTAAAATGAACTGGGGCTAACAAGTTTTCCTCAACAAGTATTGGAATCAACTCTGTATATGTTACCGGAATTGGATGGACATCTTTTAGTAGTGTTGTACGTCGACGTGAGTACGAATAGTTTGATTGGTGCAAGGACCAAGGTCGATTGGATGGATAAGACCCTACCATATGAGCCTCTGATCCACTTCCTCCTCTAACGATCACACTGCTGGAATCTATAATCCTCACTTGTTTGATGGCTTCTTCTACGAGTTCACCTGATATCACAAGGTCTTCGAGGTTCTTGGTTGCATTTCCCAGCATATGCTTCAGGAATGGATCTTCTAAGGTTCTAAAAAAAATAGGTGTTATCTTCTTTTCAAGTAAAGATGGTTGTACTTGCGCTGCAATACCCCTCCCTCTTTGCACATACTGTCTAAAGCTCTCGTTGGGCCTCTTTTTCATATTTTGCAATGTTAAACGGTATGGGTCAATGTTTGTACTGCTCTGTGAAAGCTTTAGCCAGATCTTTCCATGATTGTATCTCGTCCCGGCTAAGCTGATTGTACCACCTGGTAGCAGACCCTTTTAAACTGTCTTGAAAACAGTGAATTAAAATTTATCATTATTGACATGCCCTATTATTTTTTGCCAGAACATGGTGAGGTGAACGGACGGAGAGCTTGTTCCATCGAACTGTTCAAAGTGTGGCATTTCAAACTTTCGAGGTAACACCAGATCAGGGACCAAACTCAATTCTCTTGCGTCCATTTCACAGACTGCATTTTCCCCTTCTATAGCTTTAAGTTTTTCCTCAAGCCGCTGTCACAAATCTTCTAGCTGCTTGAGTAGTTCGACCTTCGGGTTACCTACTCCGTTCAGATATGGGACATAGTGCTCTTTAGTTCCTCTGTACAATGAAAATCCAACCTGAAGACATTGTTGCTTTCCAACTAAAGTCGACGCTTGCAAAGGTGTCTTGTCGCAAGGATTCTCTAACTTTTGTAAAGTACTGAGATCAATTGCCAATCCTTTACCCTTTTTAGGATCAATGCCTGCCAACATCGCAACTATCTTGGCCAGTAGATCCGCCCGTGACTGTAAGATGAGGTCGCTTGTTGCGCCTTTTCCAGGTTCTGCCCCATGGCACTCTTTATATCTTCGCATGCCTTTTCAACCTTCTCCAAACGGTCATCCATTTTTAGCCTTGCTTCGAGTAGAAAACCAATGCTGACTTGGCCGGACCGGATGCCCCAAAATCACTGCGATCGCAATTCTCTCAGAATTAGAAACTCGACCAAGAAATGGTTATGCAATATGATGTGATGCAAATTCATGCAAAATGAGATGTTAATGCACTGCAAAAAATAAAAACAAGTTAGTACGAATAGAATAATCAATAATGATAATGTATTGCAAAAAGTAAAAGGTATAGAACCTTTAGGTTAACGTGCTTCATTCGAATAAAAGCAGTCCTACCCCATCATGCTTTCTACCCGCACATTTTAAACAAAGAGTGGATCCTACCCGAGCATGCTTTTTTACCAGCATAAAATATATCGGCATGATACCTAATATATGCTTTATTGCGAGAAAATAAATGATACTGAAATTAAAGAACATAATTGAAACAAATTAAAGAAACCCCTTAACTCTCTCTACCATGAACCTATCAGGTGACTCTCTAAACAGGCAGAGGTTCGGTATAGTTCTAAAGGGTAGGCTCTTACGGTTCACTAAAAGTGGTTTAGGTTCTAGTGTAACGGGACCCGAACTTTAGCTTGGACATCGATTCGGGAGGATACTATAATCACTCATTTTTTATCGGGTTTTAGTATTATTAGTATTATTTCAATAGTAATATTATTAATATAAAATTAATAAAAAATCATAAATAATCATAATAATAAAAATGTAATATAAAAAAGTAAATTAAAAACGGAGGAAATTGCATGGAGCAGGGCACTCCACGTCGCCATTTCACCCACCCCAATTGCCTATATAAAGGCATGAAATGGGGGGGCAATTCACACAGAAGGGAAATAAGAGAGCTTGGCTCTCGGGTAGCCAAGGACCGAGCCCTCGGTCCTTACCGGTTTGATCGGGGTCCTATTTTGGATCTAATCTAGTTAATATTTTGGAGAGGACGTGGTAGATCTCGGTGGGGTTCAGTCGGGGTTCGTCATTCGAGCTCCTAGTTAGGTATATATTCTTTTCTTTTATTTGTGTTGTAATTTTTACGATTTAATGAAGTAGTAGTTAATTTAAAATTGTGTTTTTAGTTTGTATGTTTATTTATGTTTTAGATTAGTATTTATTATATTTAAAATTTATGTTTTATATTAATATTTTATTTATGTTAAATTTGTTTTTATTTATGTGTTAGATTAATATTTATGAATGTTAGCATTTTATTTATGTTAGATTTGTTTTTATTTATGAGTTAGATCAATATTTATGTATGTATGTTTTAGATTAGTATTTTATTTTGTTAATATTTATTTTTATTTTTATTGTATTTAAATTATTTTCCATATTTATATTTTGCTCACTAAGATTGCATATCGAGATATATAAATTGTCAATGCGGTGCCCTTTTATCCAGCGTAAATGGGGTCAGTATCAGGCGTAGTGATGGTGGTTGGGCGTTTACCCTCGGATAACGGGGCTTTTAAAATTTACCCCTACTTATAACCAAATTTTAAATTAATCGTCACTTTAATCCGTAAAGTTTAATATTAATAAAGCGGTAACTATTAAAGTACCAATTTTGGGCGGTGTGGGGGTGCTAATCATTCCCCATCCGTAACCGACTCCCGAACCCGACAGTTTTCAAATCTCTAGTTTTATGGTGTCCGGCCTACCTAAGTGGCCGGTGGCGACTCCATTTTCAAAATAAAATACGATTTTTACAAATCCCACGGAAGACATTATTTTCAAAACAAAACAATAGATAAAACTCGTTTTTAGCGAAACGGACATCGCTACATATGGCGACTCCGCTGGGGACCAATTTTTGTTTTTTTCAAGAACAAAATGAGAGTCAAGCTTTTTAAATAACTACCGCTTTATTAATATTAGAAGTTTCGGATTAAAGTGGCTATTAAACTAAACATTTGGTTATAATTGCGCGTTTATTTTGACACATTTAAAAATATGGCATATAAACCCATTTTTTAAGTGGGGGGAAAACGCTAATGCTTTCGTGGAGATATCGTTCTCCCGTGTAGGCCTAGTAAGTACCTTCGGGGCTCGAGTACCTTATGTTGTCGTAAGGATATAGTTCCTTTGTGCAGACATAAGCGAATAGGTCCCCCTGAATTGAACCTGGTTGAAAGGAGCCTATAATGGGTGATGATCGAGGGCCTTGCTACTCTTAGTAGAGGACAACGAGGGCAATTCGGGTACCTCCTAGAACCAAAACTGTATGTAGAGAACATATAGAAACCCACCCCTTAGAGCCATGCGGATAACCTTAGGTGTTTTAGACGGGATAAATAGGGTTGTTTTGTTTGTTTACCTTATTTAATTTGTCCTTTTTATTTATGTATTTATTATTTTTATATGGTACTAACTCATTTCTTTTTGTGTTTTATTTTTATTTTACACATACTTTTGTTGCATTATCATTGCATCCACATTACATAGAGGCGTTGATTCAAGTGGTTTTCCCGATTAGAAAATCTTTCATCATGGAAAAAAGGTGTCTTAAGAAGGACAGTAACAATTTGCCGAGCAAGCGTGTAATGCCAAAGTATACACACGAGACCCTGATGGTGGACATACAACGAGTTGCAAGGCGTGTGAATGACTTAGCTACCGAAGCCGCGGCTCTCCGACCTTTCGTAACCTCGGACATGGAAGAAGCACCAAGATTTATCAAGTTGCTTAGAGCTATCGAAGAGCTAGGAGGTAGAGCTAGGGCTTATGTGTAGAACTTTGTTTTGTAATTAAGACTTTTTGTAATAGGGACTGCTTTTGTAATGTGGACCCTTTTTGTAATCTGGACCCTTTAGTTCCCATGAAAGTCGTTTGAAAGGGTGATTACCAGCGGAATCAACGTCTTTATTTGCATTCATGTTGCATATCATGACATGGTGTTGATTCAAGAATAGTTCATTAAAAGGCTTTCAAAATAGAAAAAGTCTACTTTGCCAGAAACGATAATATTACAGTATCAAGTTAGGCCGAGCAAAGAACAATCCAGAAAGAAGACGGTACGATAGTAAGGCACGTGCGACGTAGAAGATTCAGTCAGAGCGCATAACCCCAAATTTAAATCTTCACATTTAACCCTTTTGCAAAAATCTCAAATATTTTAATTTAACTCCTTTAAAAAATTTTGAAAATATTATTATTTTTCTTTGAATCTTTTTCCCTCCTAAAACCTTCATAATAATAATAATAACAAAAAGAAACCTAAAAGTTTTATTTTTTAAGTAAGTTAAAACTTTTTGATAATAAAAAATGGGGAAATTTTTAAACCAAATGATCCTTGAGAATTTTAATTTAAACCCCAAAAAGTTTTAAAGTAATCCCATAGGATCGATAGAATCCATCCCTGTTTAGACGTATTATTCGTTTGCACCCAGATCTACAAAAGAAAAGATCTTGTCTGCATTATGCATGAACTTGTTGATGTCCTTTTCAGAAGCCACAAAATAAAGATCATGACGTCACGTGTCCATGGAATAGAATAAGAGGAGAAGACGAAGTCATCCATCATCCTGAAGACGACTTCGAGACGTGGAGCACAGGTTTTGCTTATCGAAGTCAAGGTCTCAAGAATAAATCCAACTGTTACATGTAATTCATTATTAATTTCTTGCAAATAGACATTTTCTCTATTGAAA
This sequence comes from Hibiscus mutabilis, assembly GCA_019671005.1. Taxonomy (NCBI): domain Eukaryota; kingdom Viridiplantae; phylum Streptophyta; class Magnoliopsida; order Malvales; family Malvaceae; genus Hibiscus; species Hibiscus mutabilis. The sequence goes on from CM033732.1 coordinate 21,956,853, forward strand.
GTTTTTTAAAGATTGTTCGAGAATCAACACCGCATTTGCATGCATTCTCGTATTTATAGGGTATTGATTCCCAAAGTGGTTTATCAAATCTCAGAAATCGTTCATAATTGGAAAAGGGTCATCTGGTCAGATATTAGAGGGAACGGATCCAGGGTTTTGTCCCAGAACAAGATCAGAGACAATAGAAGAGGAACAATCTGAAGACTTCAGGTCAAACACGGTAAGGAGACACGATACTGGTAGTGAGCAAAGTAAAGTGCAAGAGTTGAAAGAAGAGGAGGGAAGAAGTGATGAATCAGATGAATACTTTGACGAAAGGTAAGCGATCCATCGAACCGAAAGAAGAATCGATTAAGGATCAGAATATAGAGTGGGATAGTCATAATTCTACCTCCAAGCCAGCCAAATACGACAAATTGAACCCTTTTGAAATCGCATCAATAAACAGGAGGAAGGTATGTCTGAGTCGGGCTTTCAAAAAGTAGAGCTCAGTCCAGAAAAAACTCGAGAATCAAGTAATGAGAAGAAGTACATCTCGATTCTTGTCGGGTACACCGAACTACTCCTAATGTTCATCGAGAATAGCCTTATTACCTCGGTGAAGTCTCTAGCGAAGAGACCATTTTATCTGAGAGATTACGACACACATGCTAGAGGCAGTTACCATTTAGGAAGTTTGGGTCACAGTATTGAGGATTGCGGGGCCCTGAGGAACAAGTTCAAGATCTTATCACGATGAGAATTTTGGGTTTCAAAGACGGAGTTCCCCAATTTTGTAGTGAGCTAACAATCACCCGAGGGGCAAAGTCGAGGAAGAATCGATATCTAGGACAAAGTTTGAGTAATATCGAAGTGGGTCACTCAGGCGAGTTAAATTTGAAGATCAGAGATAGGGGCATCCTAGAAGAGGGATATTCTTTCGAGTTCAGCCAGCTCAGATAAGAGAGAGATAACTTGGATAAAATTGAATTTGCAGAATAATCACCAGAAGCTTTACTGAGTGCTTAAGAATATCAGATTGGGTCACATTTAAAGAATAGATGAACAGTGTTGTTCAGTTGAAGGATGACTCAGAATATTGGAAGAAGAGAAACTAGTCAAGCGAGAATCAAGTCAGGCTATTATCAGGTAAGTTTGAGGAAATTGGGAATAGGTACGACAGTCTCCAGATATGAGCAACAGAATAACTTAGCCATTAACAAGAGTTTTGGAAACAAGTTTACGACAGAGCAATGACAATCCAACACTCTTCAGCTGGAAAGTAAGGAGTAAGTGGAATAGCTCGAGACTTCTTTGCGTGAATACGAGGTTCATGTAGAAGTTAACAAACAGGTTGCTGCTGAAAATGTTGTAGGGACAACTTCCAAGCTGCGAAAGACTAAGCAGGGGATAGATGAAGACCCAGAGATCGATATTACCCAAGCAGGTAAGGTGGCTCAACAAGGTGGCAGGCTTAGTCAGAACATGGACCAAGTGTTAGACCACGGAGGCAAGCTGACCGGACTACTAGATGAAGTTAATAAAGTAGACACTGAAGCTTATCAGTAACTGTAAATATGTAATATCTGATATAATGAAACCTTTTGGTCTCAACGAACGTCGTTCTATGGGGATCACTTTTGGAATCAATACCTTACTGCAATCATGTTTATATTTTAGGATTGCACTGCATCGCATTGTACAGTCATGGCATATTTTACATAACATTATCATTACCTTGCATTAAATTTTTAGGGGTATTCCAAAGAACAATTAGAGTTTTATCGTGAATAAAAGAATTGAACACACTCAAAAATCAAGATTCGAGCAGTTAGAAGATGGACTCGAGAGAAAGAGAGACAGAAAAAAAGAAGAAGCTTGATGCCTTTGATGTAAGAAAGCTCTGTCTAGTCCCTGATTTGGTCGTTCCTCCGGATTCCAAAGATTCCCAAATTTGCGCATGATAATGGAACAAGATGCCCCAAGATTCACGTAACCATATTCTGCAAAAAGATGGAGGGCTGCATTGAAAAATTGTCGATCCACTACTTCCCCAACAGTCTAGCAGGACCTATTGTGATATGATATGCTTTGGACCTAGCACCAAGTCGTCAGTATCTCCAGGGTACGAAGATGAAACCTTCAAGGAATGTGCTTTGAGGCTTCTGTGTTTAGCAACCCAGGTGCAGCCTCACGTAGATGAAGAGGAAAGTGACTTCCATACCACCTTTCTTATTTCTTCTTTGATAAGGTGCTCGGGAAAATGAATGCCAGCTTTGAGGACTTCATGACAGTCGGAGAGAGAATCGAACATTCACTCTGGGACCTAAGTTTAAAAGACCAGACATGCCTAGGAGCAGAAGGAAAGAAAGAGATAAATAGGTACCACTTTCGAAGGTTCTCGTGATCATAAGAGAAGAAGATAGGCAGATTCCTCTGAATCACCGAGAAAAGTTCCTCGAACAAGTACATATTTAGAGATATTCAGAGTATTCCATCTCGGATATATGGCCTCATATGGTCAAGGGTTAGTACCTTACCTCAAGGCCGATAAAGATTACGCCTAGCTCATCTGCTCACAGTTTTAATCCATACAGTATATGTAAGTTCTACATTGAGGCACTGGGGCATGACACTAAGAAATTTGGGGTCGTTAACAGAAAAAATCAAGAAGCTAGTTGAAGAGAGAGTTGATCTAGCGGTGGAAAAACAAGAGAAGAGGCAAGCCTACACTACAAAGGACCGGAATGAGTTAGTACTCAGGAGGTAGTCCGGAGGTCCCTATGGTTTTCCCATCAGCTCACAAAGAAATTCTCAATGCTTTAAAAAAACTCTCAAACATATATTTTTTAGAATTAAAAATCACATTTCCATTTAGAAAGCATTTTTACATTCTTGATTCTTTAAACATTTTATTTTTATGGGGTAGTTTTTGTTCTCCCATATGCATATACACGTATTTTTGAATGGACATGTGTATATATCATTTCTATACCAGGTACTCAAATATTGAATGCAACAGTACATTTGCTTTAGATCCAAAGATCAACTCTAAGTTGCATATATTTAGAAGAGATTGAATGTTGTGGGGATACTGTAAATGTGAGTATCTGCTAGTTTACTTAGGCCAACAGAGGAACAAAGCGAGTGTTTAGACAATGGGCAGTTCCCATTTTAGGAATATATCTTCTCAGTCACTTGTCGTTTAAGATCCTTGAAACGAGAGTTGACCCTAAACCTCTACCCCTTGAAGGCTTTCTCAGGACATCTATGAATGTGACGACGAATGGTGTTCTTTTACTTTACTAGAAGACAGAGATGAGACTAGACAGATTGGATACGAAGATCAGAAAATCATCAGAAGAAAGTGGTTGAAAACAAGGATATGTCCAAATGAAAAACCAAAGAAAATAAGAGAAATGGCAATCAGAAGGCCGAAGCAATCCAGATCGAGTAAATATCAGAAGAGCTGCAGAGAGGCAATTAACTTCGAGCGGAAGATAGCATCAATACCCAGTATAGATACGTGTTGATTCGAGGATACATTTATAGAATCGAATAAGAAAAAAGAGATTCAAAGCTAAAAACCCAAAATGGGCAGTCTAAAACAAAAAACAAAACAAAACAAAAAAAGAGAAGAAAAAAATAATAAAATAAAAAGAAGAAAAAAAAGAGAGAAAGAGAGAAAATGAAGAAAAAAAGAGAAAAAATAAAAAAAGAAAGAAAGAAAAAATATTGTATATACTTCACACACAGATCAAACAATACAAGAACGAGACTTCAACTATGAGCAAGAGACACAAGGAATCCACATTTCAAGTAAATATCAGTTTTGAAAACTAGTATAGAAGCTCGAATTGAAGCCAAGTCAAGACAAGTCGGCCCGAAGATTGCCAATTTCGAAAAAGGAAATGACCTCTAGGGTGAAAACCCAAAAATGGGCAGTCTAGAGTGATCCTGAAAATGAAGAAAAAGAGTAGTCTGCCTGAGCATGCTGGCATCAATATCCAACCAAAATACACTGATCTGAAGGTAAAGAAGAAGGAAGTGACCTCTAGGGTGAAAACCCAAAAATGGGCAGTCTAAAGCGATCCAAGAGAAAAAGTGAAAAAGAAGAAAAGAAAAAAAGAAGAGAAAAGAAAAGAAGATAAAAAGAATAACATTTCATCTGGGCGTCCCAATCACAAGAATTCCCAGAAAATGTATTTGTAGTCCTTCATTCAAGAAATCTCAGTTTCGAGGAGTTTTGGAGGATCAAACATTCTTGAACAGAAAATGAACATTAGTACATAGCCAGAATGCAAGGCAACCTACAGTAAAAAAGAAAGAAAATGAGCTCTATGGTGAAAGCCCGAAAACGGGCAGTGTAGAGTGATCCAAAAAAGGGAAGGAATAATGGGCATATCCAAGTTACACAAGTACAGAAATACTATTTCACTTAACCATAAACCAAAGGCCTACATTATAAGCCCCCAAAGACCATTCTAATCATCCATAGATATCAAAGTTGAATGAGAATGTCTTCAGATTTCATTCTGCATATAAGGGTTAACTTTGCTTCAAGGAACGTCAAACTTCGAAGTGCTTGATCGACACCCAAATAAGGGAAGGATGGGGCATGGTGAGATAGTGAGATTAAGAGAGCCACCTTAAACGGGGTAGAAACTAGGTAGGGTTGTTCCTCTCAAAAGCCTATTAGACTAGAAGAAACTATACATTTGCATATATCTCCACAATGGTCAAGATATTCTAAATATGCGCTTCATTAGAGTTGATCTCTGGCAATTTGAAGTAGATGTGTTATGGTGTTTGATATTTTGGGGGCAAACATGTTTTAAAAGGTTTGACATTTTCTCCCAAAGTTTTGATGTTTACCATTTCCCCCAAACATTAGTTTTTAAAATGTTTGGCAATATACTTCAAATTTTATTTACCATTCTCCAAACATTAATTTTTTAAAAATGTTTGGTCCTTAAAAAAAGAAAGAAGAGGAAAAGAAAAAGAGGTTTACCATTTGTTCCAAACAATGTTTTCAAAATGTTTGGCATCCCCTCCAAGTTGTGATTTTCAAAATGACTGTTATCTTTTCAAACAATCATTATTTTTTTGAAATATACACAAGTAAATTGCCTTTTGCATTACTTTAAAAATGAATGATGATGAGATTTAAAACATAGGGACCGAGAGTTAGTTCCCGTCGAGATGCTACGAGAAGATCAAGGATGAGCTCAGGGGATGGAAGCATTTCGGCTCACCCTGGTGACTAGAAATAGATCAAGGCTCTGTATGATGGGTCAGAAAATTCAAAGCAGTGGAACCCGTGGTTGAATGGGGCAACGCCAATCGAAGAAGATGACAAAGGTTCTTATAAGAATAATATAAGAACCAGAAGATCATTTATGAAGACGGATGATAACCTTGAAGACAAGAAAGTCTTCCGCACAAAAGTTTTGAAAGCATGTTAATCTAAATTCGAAGTGAATGATCAAATGAGGATTTAAGAGCATACAAGGAAGAAGTAAAGAGATGAAGAAATATGAGGAACGACCTTTCAGGGTGTAAGATTTAAAACAAAAAAGGGCTAAAAGAAAAAAGAGAAGAAAAAAGAAAAATAAAAGAAAGAAAGAGAGTGAGAAGGAAAAAAAGAAAAAATAAGAAGAAATTGAAGGAAAAAAAAGAGAGAAGGTAGAAAAGAAAAAAATAGGAGAAAGAAAGCATTACATTGCATGCATCATATAGATAGGGGCATGTCAATTTTTGCTTGTTTTGGACAGGTACTTGAAGAATTATCAAAGAGTATTAAGAAGTGGATTTCATTAAAGAAAGAAAGACCGATAGCCTTAGTAGTGTGAGTCCAGAGAAAACGGCAGCCTTAGTAGCGTGAGTTTAGAAAGAACGGCAGCCTTAGTAGCGTGAGTCCAGAAAGATCAGCAGCCTTAGTAGCGTGAGTCTAGAAAGAACGGCAGCCTTAGTAGCGTGAGTCCAAAAAGATCGACAGCCTTAGTAGCGTGAGTTCAGAAAGATCGGCAGCCTTAGTAGCGTGAGTCCAGAAAGAATGGCAGCCTTAGTAGCGTGAGTCCAGAAAGATCGGCAGCCTTAGTAGCGTGAGTCCAGAAAGATCGGTAGCCTTAGTAGCGTGAGTCTAGAAAGATCGGTAGCGTGAGTCTAGAAAGATCGGCAGCCTCAGTAGCGTGAGTCCAGAAAGATCGGCAGCCTTAGTAGCGTGAGTCTAGAAAGATCGACAGCCTTAGTAGCGTGAGTCCAGAAAGAACGACAGCCTTAGTAGCGTGAGTCCAGAAAGAACGACAGCCTTAGTAGCGTGAGTCGAGAAAGATCGGCATCCTTAGTAGCGTGAGTCCAGAAAGATCGGCAGCCTTAGTAGCGTGAGTCCAGAAAGATCGGCAGCCTTAGTAGCGTGAGTCCAAAAAGATCGGTAGCCTTGATAGCGTGAGTCCAAAAAGATCGGCAACCTTAGTAGCGCGAGTCCAGAAAGATCGGCAACCTCAGTGGCGTGAGTCTAGAAAGATCGACAGCCTTAGTAGCGTGAGTCCAGAAAGATCGCCAGCCTCAGTAACGTGAGTCCAGAAAGAACGGCAGCCTTAGTAGCGTGAGTCCAGAAAGATCGGCAGCCTTAGTAGCGTGAGTCTAGAAAGATCGACAGCCTTAGTGGCTTGAGTCTAGAAAGATCGACAGCCTCAGTAGCGTGAGTCTAGAAATATCGACAGCCTTAGTAGCGTGAGTCCAGGAAGATCGACAGCCTTAATAGCGTGAGTCCAGGATGATCGGTAGCCTTAGTAGCGTGAGTCCTGAAAGATCGGTAGCCATTTGGCGTGAATCCCAAATGCAAACATAGGGATTCTATATAGGAAGGGCCTATATTTTTTAGCACTCGCAGCTAGGGGTTCTATATAGGAAGAATTCGTAGCTCCAAGATTTCAAAAGCTAAAAGTTCTATATAGGAAGGACTTGCGGCTCCAGGGTTTGAAGACTAGCAGTTCTATATAGGAGGAACTCCTAGTCGGAAGAATCCATCCGTGGCGCAGAAGGTTTTATATAGGAAAAACCTGCCGCGTTGAAGGCGAAGAGTTCTATATAGGAAGGACTCCAAGCTTTACCGTCTCAGAGTGAAAAGTTCTATATAGGAGGGACTCATAACTCGAGGCTTCAGAGTGAAGGGTTCTATATAGGAAGAGCTTGTAGCTTGTTCCCGTCGGAAGGTGACGAAGTTCTATATAGGAAGAGCTTACAAGCCTGAAGATTCAGCTAAGGAAGAGCGGAGAGTTCCAGAAGAACACGTGATTCCGAAGCCAAAGACAAGGAAGTAGGTCATAATGAGTGCTTTTGATCTTTGCTTTATTCTCGTTTCACAAGAACAAGCAAAGAGGGGCAGCTGTAATCACTCATTTTTTACCGGGTTTTAGTATTATTAGTATTATTTCAATAGTAATATTATTAATATAAAATTAATAAAAAAATCAAAAATAATCATAATAATAAAAATATAATATAAAAAAGTAAATTAAAAAAAATGAGGAAATTGCATGGAGCAGGGCACTCCACGTCGCCATTTCACCCACCCCAATTGCCTATATAAAGGCATGAAATGGGGGGGGCAATTCACGCAGAAGGGAATCGGAAGTGGCAAACCCCTAATAAGAGAGCTTGGCTCTCGGGTAGCCAAGGACCGACTGCCCTCGGTCCTTACCGGTTCGATCGGGGTCCTATTTTGAATTCGATCTAGTTAATATTTTTGGAGAGGTCGTGGTAGATCTCGGTGGGGTTCAGTCGGGGTTCGTCATTCGAGCTCCTAGTTAGGTATATTTTCTTTCCTTTTATTTGTGTTGTAATTTTTACGATTTATAGTTAATTTAAAATTGTGTTTTTTAGTTTGTATGTTTATTTATGTTTTAGATTAGTATTTATTATGTTTTAAATTTATGTTTTATATTAATATTTTATTTATGTTAAATTTGTTTTTATTTATGTGTTAGATTAATATTTATGAATGTTAGCATTTTATTTATGTTAGATTTGTTTTTATTTATGAGTTAGATTAATATTTATGTATGTATGTTTTAGATTAGTATTTTATTTATGTTAGATTAGTATTTTATTATGTTAATATTTATTTGTATTTTTATTGTATTTAAATTATTTGCCATATTTTATATTTTGCTCACTAAGATTGCATATCGAGATATATAAATTGTCAATGCGGTGCCCTTTTATCCGAGCGTAAACGGGGCCAATATCAGGCGTAGTGATGGTGGTTGGGCGTTTACCCTCGGATAACGGGGCTTTTAAAATTTACCTGCACTTATAACCAAATTTTAAATTAATCGTCACTTTAATTCAGAAAGTTTAATATTAGTAAAGCGGTAATTATTAAAGTACCAATTTTGGGCGGTGTGGGGGTGCTAATCCTTCCCCATCCGTAACCGACTCCCGAACCCAACAGTTTTTAAATCTCTGGTTTTATGGTGTCCAGCCTACCTAAGTGGCCAGTGGCGACTCCATTTTCAAAATAAAATACGATTTTTACAAAATCCCACGGAAGACATTATTTTCAAAACAAAACAATAGATAAAACTCGTTTTTAGCGAAACAAACATCGCTACAGATACATTTCCCTAGATCTGTGCGGAGATGAAGATATTACAGAGACAAAGGTACATATGTATCCTGGAAGATCCACTATCCTGTACAGAGGCGATACCCCACGAAGGCGTAGCTTCTCTCTCTCACTTAAAAGGGACGGAGCTCGGGTGCAGAGCTCATGATATGCAAAACCAGGAAAATAGATTTTAAAAATTTTGTAAAAAATTTAGAAATGAAAAGAAGGGATCACAAATAAATCAAATCGAATTTATAGTTTTCACTCGTTAAGACAAAAAAGTAATCGACCGGTGGCTCGACTCTAAAAAAGGTGGTCCCTAGTGGAGTCGCCAAGTTGTAACAATGGCCTCGCCCCGCGGTGGGTGCTTGATGCATTTTTTTACGAAAAATATTTTGGATGGAGTCGCCACCAATCTTTTTAATTTAGATGAGATTGGATCACCTGAAAACCGGATTATTTTAATAAAACATCTTTTTGTCATTTTATTAGAAAAAATGAGTTTTGGTCTGCGAAACCAGAAAAACTGGTTTGGGAGTTAGTTACGTGTGGGGAAGGGTGAGCACCCCCACAATGCCCAAAATTGGTACATGGTCGATTACATATTATCTAAATTATGGAAATTAATAATTTGAATTTAATTTAAAATTTTTGATCCATTTTAAGATATTGAAAAGAATATATTTTTTTGTTAGAAAGGAATTTACACCCTAATACCCGAGGCATACTTTCCGTTAGATTCTCAAATGAAGGGAACTTGTTTGTAATTTAGAATTAAAAATGGTATTTTGTAATAAAGATTAACGGAAAGCGGCATCCATTACATTCGAAGTACGTTTTTCACAATAATCTCTAATAAAAGAGGGTCATTTTAATTTAAAATTCAATTAAAAATGAATGAATACAGAATATATATCTATATCTATACATATGAGTATAATGATATAGATTAAACTATAAATAGGTAAATAATTATAATAATAGTGTTAATAACAAGTAATAAAAATATAATACAAGTAATATGCAAATAAAATAGTAATAATGTAATAGTACAATAATATACTAACATGATAGTATAATATAATAATAGAATATAGTATTAATAATAATATTAATTAGTGTTAATAATAATAACCATATTAATATATACATAATAATAATTTACTATATACTATATATAATACAATATAATATACATATATATAATCTTAAGATAATAATAATATATAATATGTAACAGGAAAATAATATATATACATATGTAATAATAATAATAGGCAAAAAGTAAAATGAGGACTGAAATGTAACAAAATGAAAATTAAAGTGCAAAACTGCAAGGATACAAAGGCAGAGGGACGAAGCTTGTAATTTCTCTTTTCGCTCGAAAACACGCGGATCCTGGCCTCGGGTTGAGGTAAAATGACGTCGTTTTAGACTTTAAGGGCCGGCACCAAAACAACGTCGTTTTGGGGAGTCTTTAAATACCCTTTTATCCAAAAAAAATTCATTTGCACTGATATCTCAAATAAAAATTAATTACTCTCCCCTTCTCGATCTTGGCTGGTCGCCAAACTCTCGCGCCGCCATGGGCCGGCGATCAAAGACTTCGAAGGCCGAGACTTTTCGGTTCTCTTCGACACCCTAAGTTCAATTCCAAGGTTGAATTTTCGAACCGAAGCCCTTAGGTGAGTGGATTTAAAAAACTAAAATATTTATTTATTTTGTTACCTTTTCGATTCCTCTTTTTTATACATTTTTGGTTGTTTTTTTTGTTCGAATGAAAGCCCTTTTTAATTAGAACCCTCATCCTTTTTTCCTTTCGAATCTCCTCTTTTTTTATTCCCAAAATCTTGTCCTAATTACGTCTCATTTTAGGATTTTTATAACCCAAAATTTATACATAAAATAACCATTTTTCTAGATATGATCTTTGTTTTTTTTGCTTTTTCATGTTTTGAAATGCAGCTCGTTGGGCGGTGACAACATAACTAGTAACAGAGAAGCGCAATGGTGGGTGATGACCGACGCGTGTGACCAACGACGACGCGTGTGGCTGCCGCACACGAAAAATGGATGGTCACAAGGAGGCGGCAACCACTGATAAGAGATAGGATTTAGGTTATTTTTTTAATATTTAGGGTAAGGGATAATTTAGGTATTTGGGTTGTTTTTAATTGGATCTGGGTATTTGAAATGAATTTTTGGGCTGAAAGTTTAAAGATGAGTCTGGTTATTTGTAATTAATTGAACTTTAGGCCTGGACTAAATAGGTTACTACAACCATAATCAAACGGAAAAAATAGTCCAAAAAAACAAGAAAACAGAAAAATTGGCCATATAACCAAAAACAAAATCGATGGAGCATCAATAGCAAACAACACAAGATTTGTGAGTACGAGAGACGAAACTGTTCGTCTGGATCCACAAGAGATCCACCGATCGAGACTTGACAACAAATAATGCTGAAATTTGAAGCGACAGAGTAACGAGGATGGCAAGAAACGGGCCATTAAAGTCGCTGGAGACAGATCTCATCACATCAAGGCTACCACCGGCGACATCAAGGTTCATTGAGTGAGGAATTGAAGGGGGAACAAAACTCACAAGCCCCGAATGAGCCGACCACCAACAGGGGAGGCAGGGGAGGTCTTCGCAACAAACAAACGACCATCAAAACATACGACCCTTCATCGGAACCTAAAACAAACACAATAGATCCGACATGACAACAAAACATAAATAAGAAACAACCGAACAAAAAACTAGAGGGCGGTGGCCATCGCAAACCGAGCTAATAGGGGACGTCAGTCGTCTTCATCTAAAAAAAGGCCTGAGCTTGACCTATGGTCGTCGAGATCTGAAGGAGCCAAAGAACAAACCATAGGGGAGCATTATGAAAACCGAAAATAGAAGAGATTGACTGACGAAAAACCGAAAATAGAAGAGATTGACTGACGATTGAAGAAAAATAGGGTAAAAACGAAAAGAGAAAAAGAGAATGAAGGCCAGACGTTAACAAGAACAACGACTGACCGCCAAAGGAATGAGAAGGTAGAGTTAGGTTTTTAGAGAGTAACGTAAGATTGTTGCCCTAAAAATATTTCTCATCATAATTATTAACATAGTTGTATAAATGAAAATTTGATTTTAATTTTTACAAATATTTCTCATCAAAATTATTAACATAACATTATTTTTTTAAACAATTTTTATTTAGTGGAAAGAAATTTATTCTTAATGGGTTTTGAACTCCCAACCAAGGGAAGAGTGGAGGGAAAATTCGTTCTTAATGAAAATTATATTTCCACGACAAATGACGGGATTTGAACTCATATAAGATATGATAATATGAGCTTCATTTTAGGGTAAATTATACGCTTCATAACAACTTTTTTCTTATTCCTGTTGTGGTCAACAAAGTTTAAAGTTTTCAATTTAATCACTGAAAGTTCACATTACTTTTTGTCTTGGTCACTTCACGTTAAATAGTTAACGGTGTTATGTCATGATATATGACACCAAAACATCATTTTAAAAAAATTAAATTTACACCAAAAAGATATCATTTTGAATTTATACAAAACTCATTTTATCCATTTTCCCTCTATCTTCTTTTTCTTCCACTAATTTTCTCTCAGTCTATCCAAATTTCAACCGCCGCACTGACCACCGTCATTTATTGTCAATAATGGTTAATGAACTCCAAAATTTTCCATCAAACTCGTGTTTTTCCTCTTGGACACAAATTTTGTAATACCCCAAAATTTGCTATGTTGACTAAGGGTCATTTAGTACTGAGATAAGGGCTTAAAAGCTAACTTAGTGACTAAAATGATAGAAAGTCAAAAGTTGGTGTCTAGAGTCTAAAGATGAGAAAAATATAGGCACCTAATGGATAATTTTACCATTAATAATTTTTATTCCCAGAATACATGTTGCATGAAGATTTTCGGCATAAGATTTATGTAGAAATTTATTCTCGATCGAACAATTAGGGGAATGAGCAGATATTTGATTCGAATAAAATTACATGGAGAAAAATATGATATAGATTTCGAGAATAAAAAAGCAGTGTAAGATATCAAATTTCGATCGAACTGCAAAGTTAAGCGTGCTTTAGCTCGAGTAGCACTAAGATGGGTGACCTCCTGGGAAGGTCCCATGTCAGTACTTTAGACTGATAAAAAGGAATCAGTCGGAGTTAATATTATTCATATGGATAGTCGATTAAGAAATATTAAGAGAAATTGTATCCGATAAAGATTTCGGGTAATTATTGGTATATTTGGACCGAGTCAAAATTTTAAGTTTGGCTTCATAAATATGGAACATTTTATTTGATAGCTCGGTGAAGGGGAAATCGCAGTAGAAGTAGTAAGTGAATATCGGGAAATTGTTTTGAATCGAAATTTCAGAGGCTGTTCCATAAGCCACGAAAAATTCATAAAATATTATTTTATGAATAAAGTATTGATTGGTTGATTGTGATCTAACTAGAATAGTTGAATTTTTACAAAATGGCAAAATTAGTGATTCAAATGACTAGTTTTGGTAATTTGGCATAATGGCAATTTTGAAATATTTTGAATGTGGCATGGGCAATATGGTAATTTCCCATGTGAAAGCATTACTCTAGTTTGGTTAGAGTTGAATGGAATTTGGTTGGAATTGAACTAGAATGTCAACTTGTAAATTATGATTCACTTAGAGGTTAATTTTGGAATAAGGACTAAATTGAATAAAAAAATCAATTTATCAATTACATGTGGCATAAATTAATAAAAGATGAACAAAATGTTCATCTTCTTCAACCTTATTTTTGAAAACCATGGGGAAAAGGAGAGAAAATACACAAAATTCTCTCTAAGCATTTTGAAGGCTCCCGAACAAGATTAAGGTATGTTTTTGGTAGAAAGTTGATCTATTTTCAATTCTCTTTCATTTGATAGTAATTTTATCAAGAGTTATGAAGATTTGATTATTTTCTTGAAGAAAGAGAAAATAGGGTTTTATGTTCCATGTTTAGATTGAAGCTTGATCTATGCAAATCTAGTGTTGTAGAGATGAAATCAACCTTAGATTGTGATTAATTTCATGTTTAAGGATTAAAAACCCTAACCCTAAAATTTATGATTTTATTTAGGGTTTAGAAATTGATGATGAAAATGAAAGATTGATGATATTAGAAGTTTGATTTTGATGTTAGAATGAAAAATCCTTAACTAGTCTTTTAAGTGACCATTTCAGCATATATGAGGAAATTTGGAGAAATATTGTGAAAATTATCCTAATGATGGATTTGAAGAGATTATGAACTTAGAAGCTTGATTATGGCGTTTGGACTAAAATAAAATTATTGGAAAATATAGATACCCTTTTCGGCTTGTAGAGAAATTATGGGAAAAATATTTTGAAATTATTATGATTATGAGATTTTATGATTCGGATATGTTGTATGAAGTTAGAATTGAAACTAGAATCCAAGGGACTAAATTAACAAGAAAGGAAATGGCAAGGGACCATTTCGACATCCCTGATTTGTTCAAGGACCAATTCAGCTTTGGTCTAAAAGTAGGGGAAAATGTGAGAAAAATTATAGAAATGTTGGATTAATTATTCGATAAAGTTTGCAAGTTTATGTGTAAAATTAGTGACTAAAATGTCACTTTAGTAAAAGTTAGTGGATGAAGGGTATTGAATAAAAGTTAGTGAAAATGATGGAATTATTGAATAATTGTGATTCGAGCTGGAATAAATTGCAAAATGTGCAAAATGGTCACTAGGGACCATAATGAACAATTCGGCATTATTAAAGGAAAAAATGAAAATTTTTGGAAATATTTTATATTCGGATAATTATACTAGTATAGTATAGTTAAGCAATGTTAGATTAAAATCTAGCAAGAATATTGTTATGTATGTTCAGATGGTACTGTACAGCTATTGACGAGGCTAAGGGTACCAGATCAAAAGAAAGCAAGGAAAAATTATCGAAATAGCTTAGTGAGGCTAATATCATGCATGACCCAGGTGAGTGCATTTTTACTTATTTATATATACATGTGATATGAGTGAGTGCATTTTTACTTATTTTATATATGTGATATGAGGGAGACTTGCGAGAAGTTGACCTTGATATTAATAAAAATGTATGTTGATCAAAGTTATGTAAATGGCATGAGATATTAAATGGCACATGTGATACATTGATATGGCATAATGATTTATCTAAGATAAATCGAATTTTAGATTTTGGGTATGAACTACCCATTATCGAATTATGAATGATAGTATTGATAGATTGGATATTGAATGTGAAAATATTATATTGTTATGCCCGAGTACTAGTGTGAGAGTCTTTGGTATAATTGGATATTTGTAGAGTCTTAACAGCTGCATTCCAGTACAACGGTGTGTTCTAGACACTTCGGTGTTGACATCAGACGATACGACGTTGCAGACACTACAGTGTTGTTTAGACATTTCGGTGTCGACTAGCACAAAATGTGCGATAATGAGGAACAAAAGGCGTCCTCGTGTAACACCCTCGACCCGGATGTCACATTTGGGCCTCACGCCTGAAACCCAACCATTAAGGTTTTGATCTAGTTAGCCCAATCCACAAATCCATTATGAAAATCCATTTGATTACAATCCAATAAAACATAATAAATATTCGAAAACATATACAATGGAGCTCCTTTTAAAATTACATTATAAACCTTTGACTCGATCATTTGAAAATCCAAATGCAATTTACAATATACAATAGGTTCCTACAGATACATAGCCCAATGACCTAAGTATTGTACTCTGAAGAGACGTGACGCTGGAATCCTCCACTGATGGTGCTCCTCCAAGAACGTGCTACAGCTACTAACCTGCGAACGGAAACAACGATTCTGAACGCTGAGCTAACAAAGATCAGTGGATACACAACCACTCATCTATGCTTCATGCAAATCATAAATAAGAATAATGCTACAAGATATGATATCATGGCAAGAAAACAATTGCGTTACCACTAGTCGCCTAAACACATGCCTCAATAAAGCAATCATCACTTATGGCACACAAGGCCCAACCAAGCCCGAGATCTCAACAGATCACCAAGGTGAAACGACATCAACAACAACACAACTATGGAGTGAGGCTGGGTCGTAAAGCATTGGTACATACACTTCGAGTGAGGCCGGGTTACGTAGCATCAGATCATACACCTTGGGTGAGGCCGGGTCTTATATCATCGGATCATACACCCTTGCTCAGAATTATCCCTCGAGCATTTACTCTCTGGGTGAGGCCGAGTCACATAGCATCGGAACATACACCCATACTCGAAATGCTCCCTCGAATATCTTCGAATGAGGCCCGGGTCACATAGCATCGGTAACCTCCACTCGATATCTCAACCATGGTTTTGCAACACTCTTTCACTGGGTATCCGAATCCCACCAAACAAAGACTCGTAACCAAACAGGTGACCTATATGGCACGTAACCATACATGATCCACCACTGATCCATACAAGTGCCCTACCTAGTACACAACCATCATACGACCCACCACGAGTCCTTATTGTTGCTATTACAACAAAATCAAGTATTACCGAGTTGTTACGTTTTATGGAGAAGTATTCAATAAATCCCCTAGTAGACTCATTAATCCATATTGTCTTATTGCTCAAGGTAATTCCTCAATATTTACCAAGTTATTAGCCATTTATTACACATACGGGTTTAAGTCTCCGTCTATCGATTTCAATATTCATTTAATACCTTAAGGGACCCTTGGGCCCTTTACCACAAATTATAGAACCCCTGAACACAAACTCACATTTCTTGGGCAGATTGCTCTGCGAGTACCGATACTTCTATGTGGGTATCGGTACACTCTTCTAGGTACCAGTACTCTTCCACGAGTACCGATACTCTAATTACATTCGAAAAAATTGGTGCCAAGCCCATGCTGATACGTCATCCTTCGTGTATCAGTACCCAGTACTGGTACGCTTACCTCATACTGATTCTTAAACTGAAAGAAATAGTGGTACCGATACGCTCCCTTGCGTACCAGTACGGTAAGACGCTACTGGAATTTTAAATAAACAAGGGATATCGATACGCGAGTACACGTACCGGTACCCCATTGCGTTTCGCCTGAAAATAACCCATTTTTACAAAGGGGTACCGGTACGCGACCAGCCCGTATCAGTACGCGAACCCAGAGCTTACATTCTGGAGTTCAAAAATCGACTCTAACTTACCCAAATCATCAAGTTTAACCCTGCAATCAAGTATACAAGGTATGAGAAGTATTTTAAGTGGATTTCTACCAATTTTACGTTTTATTAACATCAAATCTTGAAGTTACCATTAAAGGGCATCCAAGCTCAATCTCAACTAACAATATCAGAACATGTAACAATATCTAATTTTATGATTTCCAGGAAACTATGAGAGTTAGTAGTGTACTAACCTTGGATTAAAGCTGGTGAAGAAACCTTCAAAGATTCATTCCCATTCTTCTTCCTCAAAACCTCACCAAACACATTCTTCTACCACAACCAGCCATTTTTACCTTGATTCAAAGATCTCCAGATGCTGAGTAAACTTTCCTTCTTAAGCACAACGAGATTCAAACTTAAAACTTTAAAGATCCTACCTTTAACACTCATCCTTGGGTAGGAGATGAGGATGGGTGGGGAAATAGAGCAAAAGGAGAAAAATGGTGACCTCACTCCCTTACATTCTGCAGAAAATTAAACAACCACAGCCCCCTTTTCATCCCATTATGCTTTTACCAAACTACCCTTCTTAAATTCTTCCTAACCCATATTCAAACCAATAATTCAAGCCCAACAAGGATTGAGCCCAAAAAGCTCTTATAAACCCAATAAACTCGGACCACACACGAAGCTCGTGTTTTGATTTGACCTGATCCCCAAATTCAAAAATTTGGGTCGTTACAACTCTCTCTTCCTTAAAGAAAATTTTGTCCTTGAAATTTAAACAGGGAAAGAAGATGATACCGCCGAAGATCCAACCATCCTTTCGATCATGCACGCCCACAAATCCTAAGTTTTCCACAACACCTTCCTAACCAAAACTCTTAACATAAACTCTCAACTTTTGCAAGACTCTTCAACAAAACATTCCCAACATCCAGAACAATACTCATATTAAACCTGGAGACGGATCAACCAACGATAATCACATCAGCATTATCAAACATCCGTACTCTAAACTCACTTCGGATGAGTCACAACTCGGTGAATGAACCTCTCTACCAACACTAGCATTTTCGAAGTCTTGTACTCAACCCTCATCTGCGTCCATAACGCGACACTTCTTCAAGGTATACAACAAGACAGTTCCTCATATATAATCACCATAACTCACGTGTTCAGGAATAACAAACCCTATCAATCATGTTCTATCATCCATCTAACATGAAAATACAACCTTCTTTCACAACTTGGTTAACTGATACAAGACTTAATGCCTTATTTACTTGAACTCACTACGACATAAGCAGATGTGAATCCACGATCCATTTTGGTTCCAAAAGAAAATTGTTACCACAACCAAGCACTATTAGGGATCAAACCACCGAACTTTCCTTCAAGGTCCGAGCATTCTCTTTTACTCCCAACCACCAATTTCTGACTAGCATTGGTGCCAAAACTTTAGCAAGTCCTTCAATATTCCTAATGGTTCTCCCAGACACAAGAATCCGATCCCATACAACTTTAACCAAAACTCACATTTCTCTGAAGCCATTCGAAATATCTTTACAATGTCGTCATGCATAAAAACAATCCATCTTAAACCCAAATAAGCAACCCTCTACTCATCGAATTTAAGATTGCCTCGATGCATTTGTAAGTCCAAAACACTCTTCAACTTGCCCTTAGAGTTCAAACATCGTATCAAACCCCAAATTTTAACGCTAATTCTCCTTAACCTTCAACTTAAGAGACCAACCTCCTGAACGATCTTACGGGAATCTTAAAACACTTCAATATTAATAAGATCATCAGCCCTAAAAAACAAATACTGACCTTTCATTGTTGTACATCGACCCATAACAGCTAACACCACTATATCTCGATGTACCAACATAAGAACGTCCCAAGGTGAACCCCTTGGCGACATCGCTCGCACCCCCTCCTCTACCAAGGAGTTCTCACATGAGGGGTTCAGTAAATGTCAGACCACAAGGTGATGACGCTTAATACCGAACTTAACACATCCCTTATCATGGGTATTACTCTACGATCAAGAGGTTATCCCACTCAACCCTCGAAGAGCACCTCGATAACCACTTGCATGTCCACCGCTCTAAACCGCAGACTCTCACTCTTGCGTCAACTATGTGAACCAATGACGTCTTGCAACCTACAATGTCCTCTTCAACTAGCATCAAATGAGCACAACACATAAGCTGAAGAGATAGGATTTATTCACGCATAATACCGACGGAATGGATCATTCCAAACCTCAACTTTGAGATTCTTGCTTGGAAACCAAGACACCCCTCACACTCATGTGACCAACCCATACCAAGGGTAAGTCTAACAAGTCTGTAGGGACTGTTACTCTAAACCATACACACCACCCACGGTGAAACTTTACTTACCAACACTTACCAATCCATTAATTTACTAAACCAATATCAACCTCGAGGAAACTTATCACAGAACCTGCTCAATAAAATCTCTGTCAAGGTAAGAACAAGAAATCAAACTGCCAACAAGAAACTGAAAACCACAATGGAACCAAATCATTTAACACACTCTCGGTAACAAGCTTGTATTTTTGGCATGAACAACATATTGTCTAATAAAAGCTCGTGCGATGACTCTAACTGCAGATCTCACCTGGCCTCCACCCTGATACTTCGACAATGACTCAACACCACTTATCAAAGAACCTTAACTATGCCCAGAAAAAGTTAACCTCAAAGACTGAACCGGTAATTAATTATCCACGATTGAACAATCCTTTGCCATGTGACCCGATGTCTGGCATTCATAGCAAATTTTCCAAGCAAGAAACATACCTCAAGGTGATGTCAACCACAAGGCTCACGAACCGACGAAAAAGATGCCAGGGTTGAACCATCAACACTCTCCGTTATAGAAGAAATCGATAAGCCCCCTACAACACCCTTAATTTAGATTTCTGACCAACCCTCAACTGATCTAAAATAACTCCTTTTTGATCCACTCAAAGCACAAACCATCCCCTCTTCAGGGCCTGAGAAGAATCTTACGATGTTCTGATTGTCTACAGAATCCTCAACTGACTCAATGTTGGCTTTAAGGTCATTCGAGTGTTTCGTACTAACGACTAGCTCAGAGAATATTCTAGGTAAAATTGTTGTCCCGTGCATGAATATGTCAACTTTGAATCCACATCTAACCTCAACCACATTTACTCTTCGATAGCAACAACCTTTGGGCATAACAACTCAACCGTAGAAAAATCTTACTCATATCTAACACTGCTTGACACCTTAAACTGACTGCAAAAGCTGCTCCCTCATCTTCTTCATAAGAGCTTCACTGACATATCTTTTTCCTGACTCACCCAAAGAATACCACATGTTGAGAAAACAGGCTATGATCCTAACTCTATGGTATCTCACCATTCGTATGCATTGTCTTTAAGAAAAAGACGATACAATCAAGATTTCCTTAAGACTATTCCACGTCATCTTCAGATCTCTCTGAGTGTTTCTTAACCATGAATCTAATTGATCCGGCCATCCTTTCTCAACCCCTTCTACTATACTTAGATTTGTAACAATAATACTTCTCCTATTAAAAGAACATGGCTCTCTCCACGAGTCCCTTGGTCGATCTCGTGTCGTCAACCCAACTGGTCTGAACCGCATTCAGAAGATGGTGGCTTGTCTTTCCCATACCCTGGGTTTGGTTCCCTTAAAACCTCAAAGCTTCTAACACTACATTTATCATCTCAAGCTAGCTCATGACCGGACAACAACCGGTGGCCATGATCATATCAATC
This sequence comes from Hibiscus mutabilis, assembly GCA_019671005.1. Classification (NCBI taxonomy): domain Eukaryota; kingdom Viridiplantae; phylum Streptophyta; class Magnoliopsida; order Malvales; family Malvaceae; genus Hibiscus; species Hibiscus mutabilis. The sequence goes on from CM033732.1 coordinate 21,977,481, forward strand.
ACTTAGAAGATAACTTTATTGTATCTGTCACCCACGTATTCTCAAGCTTTACTCAAGCATCGCCTCACGCAAAACCCACGATATCCTTTCGGCCACCACTATAAACAACCGCATCAAGCATACCTTGCTCCAGATCTCAGGGCATTCAGCTTACTAAGATCGTACTTGAGACCTCACAACCATCATGTACCTCTCTATATTAGACGAAAACACATGTATGCCAGGCGTGCTACATCCCCATCACATGGTACCCACCATTAAGGTTCACTTACTACGAATAATGGGACCCCTGATCGACACTCTACCACTGGTCAATCAAAAGCAAGTCCTCTTATCCATTCCATAAGGGTCGTCTACCAACACATAGAATCTCACCACTGAAGGTCCTCACCATGAACTCAAGGTTTTAAGGTAACTTACGACACATAACCATGATTACTTCTCAAGTGATGGGGGGAGGGCACACCCTCAACTCCTATATTCCTTCATAAGCCCAAGCTTAACGTCTAAGATAACTTTGATCTCAAAATCATCCTCAAAGAAATTAGCCATCATCACGAGACCGTGATCAAATCTATTTTAATGTCGCAACTAGCGACACACGCGAACACAAGGCACACCATCCAGATTTCAATCTTAAAGAGTACAACTTAGACACACGGGCTCGTATTCATTAGACACCTATTCACGACTCCTAACCACCCGGGGCTTTCCTAGAACAGGTTAAACCTAGGCTCTAATACCACTAAATGTAACACCCTCAACCCGGATATCACATTTGGGCCTCATGCCTAAAACCCAACCATTAAGTTTTTGACCTAGTTTAGCCCAACCCATAAATCTATTATGAAAATCCATTTGATTACAATCCAATAAAACATAATAAATATTCGAAAACATATACAGTGGAGCTCCTTTTAAAATTACATTATGAACTTTTGACTCGATCATTTGAAAATCCAAATGCAATTTACAATATACAATAGGTTCCTATGGATACATAGCCCAATGACCTAAGTACTGTACTATAAAGAGAGGAGGCGCTAGAATCCTCCACTGATGGTGCTCCTCCAAGAATATGCTACAGCTACTAACCTACGAACGCAAACAACGATTCTGAACGTTGAGCTAACAAAGCTCAATGGATACACAACCACTCAACTATGCTTCATGCAAATCATAAATAAGAACAATGCTACAAGATATGATATCATGGCAAGATAACAATGGCGCTACAACTAGTCTCCTAAACACATGCCTCAATAAAGAAATCATCACTTATGGCACACAAGGCCCAACCAAGCTCGAGATCTCAACAGATTACCAAGGCGAAACGACATCAACAACAACACAAATCTAGAGTGAGGCTGAGTCACGAAGCATCGGTACATACACTCCGGGTGAGGCCACGTCACGTAACATCAGATCATACACCTTGGGTGAGGCTGGGTCACATAGAATCAGATCATACACCCTTGCTTAGAATCATCCCTCGAGCATCTACTCTCTGGGTGAGGCCGGGTCACATATCATCAGAACATACACCCATACTTGAAATACTCTTTCGAGTATCTTTGAATGAGGCCCGGTCACTTAGCATCGGTAACCTCCATTCGGTATCTCAACCATGGTGTTGCAACACTATTTCACTGGGTATCCGAATCTCACCTAATAAAGACTCGTAACCAAATAGGTGCCCTACCTGGCATGTAACCATACATGATCCACCATGGATCCATACAAGTGCCCTACCTAGAACACAGCCATCATACGACCCACCATGAGTCCCTATTGTTGCTATTACAACCAAATCGAGTATTACTGAGTTGTTACATTTTATGGAAAAGTATTCAATAAATCCCCTATTTGACTCATTAATCCGCATTGTCATATTGCTCAAGGTAATTCATCAATATTTACCAAGTTATTAGCCATTTATTACACATACGAGTTTAAGTCTCCATCTCTCGATTTCAATATTCATTTGATACCTTAAGGGACCCCTTGGGCCCTTTACTACAAATTATAGAACCCTCGAAAAAAATCCCACATTTCTTGGATAGATTGCTTTGTGAGTACCGATACTCCTATGTAGCTATCGGTTCGCCCTTCTAGGTACCAGTACTCTTCCACAAATGTCAATACTCCAATTACATTCGAAAGAATTAGTGCCAAGCCTGTACTGATACGTCCCCTTTCGCGTATCGGTACCCAGTATTGGTACGCTTACCCCCGTACTGATTCTTAAACTCAAAGAAACAGTGGTACCAATACGCTTCCTTTGCTTACCGGTACGCTAAGACGCTACTGGAATTTCAAATAAGCAAGGGGTATCGATACGCGAGTACACACGCCCCTTGCGTTTCGCATGAAAAGAGCCCTTTTTTACAAAGGGGTACCTATACGCGACCAACCTGTATCGGTACGTGAACCCAAAACTTACATTCTGGAGTTCAAAAATCACTTCTAACTTACCCAAATCGTCAAGTTTGACCCTGCAATCAAGTCTACAAGATACGAGAAGTATATTAAGTATATTTCTACCAATTTAACATTTTATTAACATCAAATATTGAAGTTACCATTAAAGGGCATCCAAGCTCAATCTCAACCAACAATATCAGAACATGTAACAATATATAATTTTATGATTTCCAGGAAACTATGAGAGTTAGTATTGTACTAATCGTGGATTAAAGTTGGTGAAGAAGCCTTCAAAGATTCATTCCCGTTCTTCTTCCTCAAACCCTCACCAAACACCTTCTTCTACCATAACCAGCCATTTTTACCTTGATTCGAAGATCTCCAGATGCTGAGTAAACTTCCCTTCTTAAGCACAACGAGATTCAAACTCAAAACTTTAAAGATCCTACCATTAACATTCAACCTTGGGTAGGAGATGAGGATGGGTGGGGAAAGAGAGAAAAATGAGAAAAATGGTGACCTCACTCCTTTACAATTGCAAAAAAAATAAACAGCCACCAGCCGTCATTTCATCCCATTATGCTTTTACCAAACTACCCTTCTTAAATTCTTCCTAATCCATATTCAAACCAATAACTCAAGCCCAACAAGGATCGAGCCCAAAAAGGCTCGTATAAACCCAATAAACTCGACCCCTACACAAAGCTCGTGTTTTGATTTGACCCAATCCTCAAATTTAAAAATCTGGGTCGTTACACCTCGAGTACGTACTCACCATCAGACACTACGGCGTTGCAGACACTACGGTGTCGTTATGATGACTCGTATACCATAGGTTCACATGAAACTGTACTTTAGGCTATAATTCATGAAATGCTTTTATGCAAGTGGATAGGCCAGTAAGTCTATCATATTTCCTACTGACAAAGTAAGAATGACATTATGACTTTGGATATATATACATACAATTATGATTTATATTGATGCTTTGAACATGGAATGTTGATTATAATGTTGATTTTGCCCAAGTAATATTGTGAAGTCTTTGGTATAGTTGAATATCCATAGAGTCCTAGCAGTTGCGTCCTAGCACTACCGTGCGTTTTAGTCACTTCGATGATGTTTAGACACTTCGGTGTCGACTTAGACGTTATGGCGTTGTTCAGACACTTTGGTGTTGTTAGCACAAAATGTGCGATTATGAGGAGCAAAGAGCATCATCGAGTATGTACTCATCTCAGTCGCTTCGGCGATGTAGACGCTACGACGTCGTAGACACTACGGTGTCGTGATGACTCGCGTACCATAGCATCACATAATTTTGTACTTTGGGCTATAATACTTGAAATGCATTTATGCAGGTAGTTAAGCTAAAAAGCTTAACGTACACAAGACTGGTAAGACATATCGAATCCTATGATTTGAATATTTTATTGGTTTAATGAACTATAAATGTAAGGTAGTTCTATGCATGATAAAAGGTTATCAACTGCAATTGGAAATCGCTTGCCATTTTGCAGGGCTGTGTTATTTATAATCATTGTTTTATATTGTTATGATTATTCCTCACTAAGTTATACTTAGCGTGTGTTTCGTATCACACGTAGGTACTTCAGACTAGATAGCAGAGGAGGAGCTGCACATTATTGGATCAAGTTAGCCTGCATTATCAGTAAGTATCACCATATCCTAGTCTAGTAGGGCATGTATAGATATTAAATAAGTAGTTATTTTGTATGTCTAAATTTTTGTACTCCACTTATAAGTTAATGTGGATGTATGATCTAGAAACATGACTTAGTTTGAGGAATTAAGAATATTAAATAAGTAGCTATTTTGTATGTCTAAATTTTTGTACTCAACTTATAAGTTAATGTGGATGTATGTCTAAATTTTTGCACATCATCAGACTAGATGCTTTAAAAGATTTTAAACTTAGTTGGTCGTTTATCGCATAGTGATTTTAAAATCAAGAAAGGGTCTAGACAGTACACATAGTTTTCACGCTGAATTATATTTTCATTTTAATAACTGCTTAAAGTATTTTATAAACCAATTCAGGGTCGAAACTAGGTGACTCTAGACAGATTTGTAATTTAATGAAAACCAAGAAAGGGTTGTTTAATCAATTTAGTTTTGCATCAAATTTTTTTTTTACAAGTCTGAAAATCAGTGTAAATCAGTTAGTAACTTCTTTAATGTGTATTCAAATATCGAATATACGTTGAGGGTGTTACAAATTTAGTGTTCGTTTAATTGGACATATAACACCTACTATTTGTGTCAGTCTTTAAACCAGAGCCAGAGATGTCACATCATCATATCAGGAAACTTTAAAAATGAATTAATCTTGAAATCATGCAATTTTTGTCTTAAAATAGTTTTGGGAACTAAAATATAAACTTTATAATACTAAAAGCAAGTTTAAACAATTATCCAAATAGTTTGAAATAAATTTTTTAAAAGCCTGACAAAATGAAGAAAGAATATCAATACTCTCAAGATAGTACCGATACTCATAGGTGAGTGTCGATACTACTAAAGCAGTTCTGATATTAAATTGAAGTACCATAAAAAGAAATTCCAGCTTTGTTAAGGGATTATCTATACCAATTGTTACGGTCGTACTGAAAAAAATACAGAAAATTCACCTTTAATGACTTCCAAACTTGCTCGAATGTTGTCAAATCATATGAGGTTAATCGCAATAGTTCACAAACATGAAAATCTATATAACAAAACTCATTCAAAACCCGATTGATCTCACACAAAAGAATGACCTTTCCAAACCGATTACCTTGATACTGTCCGGTAAACTGCTGGTGTCCATTCATGAGTTTCCATGGCTGTAACTTTAGTTCGTGTCGATTTTTCATAAGGTCAAACGTATGGTAACCATGCCAACCTTTTTGCTTTTTCATTTGAAACTGCACTGTTGGACCCTATTTCTCAGGGAAAGGAAAACTTACAGTTCCATTCATGTCATTGCTATTGTGGTTGACATACTAGGGTTCTGCGTGAGCTGCATGATTGAGGGAAACATATTCACTCGGTGGCTTTGAAGGAACATCGCCAAAACCAGGTGGACCAAAATGTCTAAACTGGGAGGCTAACATAATTCTTCAGTGTTCCAACTTCCAACTTGCAAAGCAGAGGAAGTTTTAGCAGCCAAAGCATCAACAATAACTCTAGATGATAAAACATCATTAATTCTGGATCAGGGATTTAAATCTCGGTCGCGGTCACATTTTTTGTTTCGTCACAGTTATCGCGTTTTCGGATATAACGAATGCTATTGCGGTCACTGCGGGTGTCGCGGTCGTGATTTTTTTTTAAAATTTTGCACAATTTATTGTAAAATATACTAATTATAATTATAAATATAAAAAAGTCAATTTCAATGATTTTTAGAGTATTTTATAACACTTATGAACTTTTATTAATATGAATTTGAAAGTGAAAGTGATTTTGTTTAAAGAATTCTAGATTGTATTGTGATTTTGTTTAGTTTAGTTTGGATAATAAAATCATATGAATATTCTAAATAAACAATGTGCACTAATAAAAGGACTAAACATGTGAATAAACCTAAACAAAAAATAAAAATATTAATATAAAAATAATTAATAATATTAATAAATAATAAAAATTAAATAAACATATTATAAAAACTAATAATAAACAATAAACATATTATAAAAAATTAAATATTTATAATATTATTAATAAACAATTATACCACATTAAATATAAGTCTTTATTCTCATTTATTTGATTTTCTTTTCCAATACTTATATACAATATATACTCTAATTTTATTATTAAGTAAAAGGAAAATAAAATTAATATAATGTTTAAGGGCTGGATTTAACAAAAAAAATAAATCTTTAAGGACGTAATTGAGATAAAATAGAAACTTAAAGGCTTAATCAAGAAGTTTTGAAAGTTTAAGGGATCAATTTGAATGCAGGTTAAAGTATTGTGACCAAAATAAGAACTTTAAAAAGTTCAATGTCACCCTATGTAATTTACCCATTTTTTCCAGAATTTTAAACCTGCTGCTCTTCTTCCCGGCAACCCTGAGATTTTTTAGAACTCAACAATATCGGCCCGTTATCGCCGCGACCGACCGCTATCTGTTATTTCACGTTCGCGAAAGCCCGTTATCGTTGTGATTCCGTTACACACCATAATTTCCTCTGATTGCGGTTTCGGACGGCGGCACGACCAATTTCGCGACTTCTATCACATTAGCGGGATGGCAACACAGTATCTGGCACTTTCTTTTGACTGTAGTACATAAAGTCAGCACCGACACTAATGGGTAGTTTTTGGATATCGACTGAATATGTAACGAGATGAGAAAGGACTGCATTATCTTGCATCTCATGTTTTCTTAAATGGCCATTCTCCGACATAGTCAAGCCTTTCATGCTATTAACTAGAGAAGTAACTTCTTTCACTGGCCACCTAGACGACTGCATCTAAATAGTCTATGGAAGCTGCGGGGGAATACTACCAACGAATACGGACAGTGGAGAACTAGCCTCATATGCATTATGTCGTTGAAGACTAGCAAAAGTAGCAAACATGGAACTACCATAAAATTTGACATCATCAGCAGAGCTACTTTGAACAAGCTTCAAAGTGTCAAAGGGTGGCCGATTTAGACCAATCACTTCATTTATCTTCGCGCTCACTGCTGTCTTCATCATCAGCGCCCTCTTCCTCAATCATTAATGTTGTAGCATTGGTTGGCATATTTCCAACAATAATGTCCTTTCATGCCCCACACCATTTGTTGCCAGTGACGTAGAAGAGCTGAATATGACATCTTCGGAAGTCTCAAAACCAATAAAAATTTATTGGCTTTAGAATCAAAACAAACATTTTTTGGTTATCTCTAATGACATTAGCCAGAGCCTTCCCATTTCGTAATGCTGTCTTAAAACGGGCTTTCTTTTCCTTGTCCTCATCGCTTAAAAATGAACATTTTCAGTCTCGCCTACTTCATACCTGCTCATATTGAAAAAAATTAGTGTGTGCTGGAAAACTAAGTTGCACAGATACGAATACGGAGACGGGAAACAACAATTTCTAAAATTACAAAGTACGGATACGACAAGGGTACGACAAATATAAAATAAATTTTAATATATATAATAAAAATATTAAAATTCATAATACAATAAGGTAAAAAAACCAAGAGAATGGTATTGCCAAATGACCTTAATAACCCGTTACATTGTTCAACAACAAACAAAATCACATCAAAGGGTTTAAGAAAATCACAACAAACAAACAAAATTCATAATCCAGTTACATTGTTCAACAATAAACAAAATCACATCAAAGGGTTTAAGAAAACCACTACAAACAAACAAAGTTCATAATCTTGTTCATTGTTCAACAACAAACAAACAAATTCAAAATCGATTACATTGTTCAACAACAAACAAAATCACATCAAAGATTCAAAAAATTAGTTAACATCATACAAATCCGTAAAAGGGTTTAAGAAACAAAATAACAACGATGCAAGTTAGATATATATACGGTTTTATTTTCTTTTGCACTGTTGCTTTAGTTTGAATCCTAATTTGGTCATCTATTTCATAGATTTCGGAAACTAGAGACGCATCGGAGACGTGGGACGGTCTTAAAGGGGAGTACCCGTGCTTCATAGGTTTTCACAATCATGATGCCTTGATTGAGAAAAGTTCTCCATGGGCAGATCCTGAGTTCAAATATGGGAAGGCATACTTTAAGGTGACAAATTATTAATGTACCGATGATCATTTAAAGAGGACAATAACGACTGTAGTTTTGAAACCGACAAGACACTGCCTACGAGTTATGAGATATGAATACGAGAATATAACTTTCAAAGATCCTCCAAATTTGTAAAAACTTTTTTAAAAAATCGAATAGTACAAGCCAAGAAACTACATACCAAGAGAAAATGAGGGAACACACGACCAATTGTTTATTAGCAGATGCTTTGTCCAAGTCTTTCTGTAATACCCCAATATTTGCTTAGTGACTAAAATGTAAGGAATTAAAAGTTAGTGGTTTTAGTTCAGTGACTAAGACTTAAAATTTTAAAGTTTGGTGGCTAAAGTGAAAAGTTGGGAAAAGTTTAGGGACCAACATGATAATTTTCCCAATAAAAATTTTTATGGCAAAAATGATTAGTTTATCCTGGTATAAGAATTTTGGTGGGAATCATATTTTTGGTCCGGGATTTGTGTGAAAAGCTATAAATAGAATAAGTTTCGGAAATTTATTCGAATGATTATTCAAACTCAGAAAATTATGAAAATTTTATGGAAGCCCTAGAAAGACTTGGAGAATATGATAGTATAGTTTTTGAATCGTTTTTATTCTATTTAAATTCGATTTTATGCAGTATTTGGTGAAATTGGTGAAAATGACATTTTTGAAGATAAGTTGGTTCATTAAGGGTAAAAAGGTCATTTCACCCTTACTTTTTAATTGTTATTGATTATTTTTGGATAAAATAATATATGTGTTGGAAGATGATTAGTTATAATTCAAGGCTAAAGTGGTCTTTTGACTATTAAAGATTTATATTAATTAAATTTGGTGTATATTATGCCATTTGGCATAATTAAAGAATCAAACTTGAAAAAAAAAATTTCTTCTTCTTCCCCAAGGCTGCTGAAACTCCATAACTATGTAAGAAGGAATTTTTGATTCAATTTTTTAAGCATCCATGGTTGGTTTTAGGCTTGAGACATGAGATAGAAATTTAATCTCCGTGAAATTCTCTATCTTTTCGTATAATTTTTGTTAAGTTTCCATGTCTCTAAGATGTAGTTTGGTGATTTTGTGGATGAAGAGCATGGTGGAAACATGAGTTTTAAAGGTTGTTCTTGTTGATTATGATGTTGTGATGTTGTTTCTATGGTTCAAATGTTGAAAATTCCATGGAAAAAGCCTAGGTGACCATTTGGCTATGATGAGGAAATAGGGGAAATTCTTGTAAAAATTTATTTTGATGATGGGAATGATGAGAAAGATGTTATACAAGCTTGTTTATGTTGTTAGATTGAAGAAATACTCATGTTCTTGAAAGATGGAAAATTAGGGTTTATGTTAAGTTTGGAATTTTAAGATGTGATTGAAGAAAGAATGGTTCAAAATGATGATACAAGGTGTTTGGAATTAAAATTCCTAATTATTTTGTATTAAAGACCAAATTGTAAATTTTGGGAAGTTTAGGGACTTGGTTGTTGAATTTATTTTTGAAGTGTATTGGGTTGAAAAATCAAGTTAAATGATTTGAATGTTGATTTTGAAGTTTATTCTATTATTGTGACCATTTTGTGGTTTTCGAGAACTTCAAGGAATAATATGTAATTTTTTAAAGTTTGGGTCCTAAAGTGTAAATGATGAGAAATGTAAGGATTTGGCTTGAAAATGGTGGTTGGAAGCTTAAAAGTGTCCTTAGGGACTAAAATGTAAATTTTGGGAGAAGTTGGAAATTTAAAGAATAGTATGAGAAATATTGATTCGAATATGGAAAGATGTATCAAATCGAGTTTATGATTAATGGATAGTTATTTATATACTTTCCATTATTGTTTGTGGGTTGAGTATGTTCTAACATATACTTTGAAATGGTATATGTTATTTGATGTAGATTCGGATAAAAATCAAGATCGTAGTAGAAGACCCGGTAAAGAAAAAGTTCGAGACTAATCGAATAGTAAAAGAGGCATTGCAAGAAAAAGGTGAGTGCATACATGTTTTTATAATGTATGTTAGTAACATACATATTATAGGAAGACTTATGATAAGTCGACCTAAAAAGGTAATTATTTTTGAAAGCATAATATGTTTTGGCATAATACTTGATTTTAATTTTTAAATGGCAGCATATTATGAATGTTAAAGTACATATTGGAGTATGAACTGCTCCAGTATGAATGTGTTCTATATGACATGGTTATGGGATATATTTGGATTGCTGGCCATTATTGCAGGAAATGTTTTAATGTTGCCCTTGGTAATAGAATTATGAGTTAGACAATATTGTGGTATACCATATGAGTCATATTTGTTATTCGACATGTCGCTCGTGTTCGACACTTTGTGTCGCTTGTATCGATACTTTATTATGTCGCTTGTTTTCGTCACTTCATTGTGGCGCTTGTAAAGGATAATACTTTTTAGTACTCGACTCGAATATTAGTCACTCGACAGTTACCTTGGGCTATATGATTTCACATGATAAGTATGCTTTATGTTAAAGAACAATATGATATACTTTCTTGCATAAACATTCCTGCATATTAAAGTATGTGATTTCAAAGATGATCATGTTTTAAAAATATTATGAAATTGTATATGTTTATTTATGTTACTTACCTTATGCCTCACTGAGTATATTCTCAACGTGTATTTCTGAATACGCGTAGGTAATCCGGAGTAGTTGAGCCGAGCTTTTGCATCAGATCCTTTGGAAGGAAATATGATATTAACATGTTATTTTTAGTATCTATGACATCCTAGTCTTGTATGTAAATAATGGCATGTACGAAATAATCTATCTATTTTGTAAAATTATTAAACCGGCTTGCCTTGTAATGGTTTTGTTTTTATATATTATATGAAATATGGTATGTATAATTAATATGTTTTATATTTAAATTTTTAATATGATGAGATTAATATTTATAAATTAATTGAAAATTTTTTATAGCTCTTATTTTTAAATATAATGATCTATAAATTATTGTAACATCTTTGACTCGTGTTCGGTATACGGATACGGGAAGGGGGTGTTACAATTTCTTTTTCCAAATGCATACGCAGCCACAAGCAAGTTCCCAACAACATGGGCAAGGCCGAGAAGTACTGATGTCGCGAGTCCTGCCTTGTAAGCCTGTAAACTGGGGTCTCTGCACTCGAAAATCCACATCCTCAAATGCTACACCTGTATAGCAAAGAATCATAATATCTTCCAATAAGAAAATGAAGGATACAATTCTATTTACATGCTAATTCCCTAAGAATACCTTATTTTCAGCTTTTTCAGCCTCAATGCCAAGTACTCCAACAGTAATGTCCAAAGCCATGATCAGCAAACAAACCAGAAACCCGTAGTTTTTTTGTTATGTTTACTGTAATAATCTAGCATGGAACACAAACAAATGTGGTTTCAGATATTTGTCAGGGAAAGGCCAAGTCCCCCTTAAATTAAGGGTCTTATTTCCCATTTCTTTAATTAAAATTATTCGGGTACGTCCCTAAAATGTCTCCAGTATAGATTGACCGTACCCGATATAATTTTGAACGTACCCTGTAAAGTTGGGACGCCCCTTAGGACGTCCCCAGCCATCCCCATACCATCCCCGTCTCAGAGACGTATTGGGGACGCAGGACGGCCTTAAAGGGGAGTACCCGTGTTTCATAGCTGGAAAAAGTGGCAAGAACACTCACAACTCAAAGTTCTCCCACAATGCAAGACGATTTTCAGTCTCACCTTCTTGATACCTGCTCATATTGAAAAAAAGGCCACATCTTTGTGAGTTTTAATCGAATTAGTTATTAGAGTTTGTTGTGTATTTGTAAATAGAGTTAGGGATAAAGTCTTATCTTAAAGTAAATAGATAGAGTTTGTATATAGGATTAACTCTGAAATGTTATTGAACTCTTATATCTGAGTCTTTAAGAGACTCTGTAAAGCATTATTATTCAATGTATTGAGAAAATAGAAAGTCAGATTCTACATGGTATTAGTCTAGGAATTGATCCTTAAACAAAATTGATGGTATCCCCTTCCACTTCTTCCATAGTTAATTCATCAGTAGATCACAATACAATTGTTGATGATTTTCCAAAAATCTCAGAACAACAATAACTTGTCATTGATTTGTAGGCCACAATTACCTTTCGCGGTTTCAATTAGGGGTGGGCAAAACTCAACTCGGCTAAAAAATTGAATTATTCGACTTGGCTCGAGGCAAAAAATCTGGCTCGTTTTGACTCGACTCATAATATATTAAACTCGACTTGAAAATTTTTCAAATAAAGTTTGAGTTATGAAATGGAAATTGGAATAACTCAAATAACTCAAAACTTTTAGTAATTAGTTTATCAATTTTTAAGTTCAAGTCGAGTCTATCAATTATGTCTAATATGTTATGTATATCACATGTGAAAATATGAAGAAATATATATGTATATTATATATGCATATAGAAAGTCGTTAAAATTGGAATCAATATGTCCACCGCCCAGCCCTAAGTATATGCATATAGAAATATATATGTGCACCGCTACGTATATGCATATAGAAATATATATATATATACAGAAACTCGAAAACTCGACTCGAACAGAATTTTATAAACTCGACTCAATTCGAAAAAAATTCAAATAAAGTTTGAATTGTAAAATAGGACTTGCAAACTCGAATAACTTGAATTTTTTTGACTCGACTCGATCGAACGCCTAACCCTAGTCTCAATTTGTCAAGATTTTTCATACTGGAAGAGAGAAACTTGGCTATATCTTAGAGGATATTCAGAAACCTCCTTCTATAGATCTAGGATATGAGAAATGGATGTTGAGAATGGTAGAGTGATGTCTTGGCTGGTAAATACCATGTCCCCTAAAATTGGTACACACTTTATACTCTACGAAGTTCAACAAATATCTAGAAAGATGTTCATGAAACATATTCTATCATAGACAAAACCTATGATTTGTTTAGCATTGAGAGTAGGACATCCAATTTGAAACAAGATGGTATAAGTGTTACAGAGTACTATAACACTTTGACAGGTTTTTGGCAACAACTTGAATTGTATTCAGACAATTGTTGATGCCGATTTTGGGTGACACCAGACAAGGAGATTGAATGGGCTGTTGAAGAGGGAGTTGATGGCGGGTGATGGCAATTTACCTGAGCTTTGAATAGGTAGAGAACCGCTGAAGGCTATTCAAGGAGAGGGAAGATTCTGTATTGAAAAGTTTTTTCTCCTACCTTTTATATCTCTCTGACACCTTCATTATGTTGTGGTTCATTCGTGGTACTTTTATGGGTGAGGCCAGTCCTGACTCTATGGAGGCTTATCAGAGGGCTGGTAGGGGTAAATTAAATTGATGGGATGTTGGTCATGTCTGTCGGCGTATTTTAGGATTAGTGATTGGGGGTTTGTCTAAGGTTTTAAAATCCCAGGGTCTCTAGAGGTTGATACTTGTGGGAATGTGGAAGCACTTAGGTGGAGGCCTCCAGTTGGTGCATAGTAAAGAGAAGAGTACCTTGCTCGGAGGCAGTGTTAAAGTTTTACGGAGGCATAACATTAGTCTCATATTTAGTCGAGGGAGTGCCATAAAATGGTATGACCGAAGACATTTGTTGGGTGTAGAGGTTAACTGTGAAGGTGCTCTATATGTTAGTGTTTGTACCGTTAGGGCAAAGGTATCTCATTCTCTTGGAGGAGCTGGTTTCTGAGGAGTTGAAGCATTTTGCATACTTGTAGGATCAAGATCTATGGAATTGAGCTTTTCTCAACACTCATGTAGAATCGAGCATTATGGGTAGGGACATCTCCCTTAAGGGGCGACAGTTTATTTGTGGAGTCCACATGCTTCTGTCAGTATGGGATATATACTTCTCTATCCTTGTAGCATCGTTATGCTGCATGTATCGATAGGACGAGCGTATCTTCCTTATGAAGCATCTCATACCTTTGGAGAAACTATTAGTTGTGGGGTTGAGGCATCTCGTACCCTTGTAGAATCAAGCGTTATGGAGTGAAGCTTTTCTCAACACTCTTGTAGCTGGTATCCTTGACGAGCTCGTTGTTTTTAAGAATAGTGTTGTATTGGGGAAGAGCTATGGGTAGTTCTAACCTATGATCCTATTTCTTCAGCCTCTACGTATCTACTGGCCACCTCATATAATTGGCTGACCTTGGTAGAATTATTGTCCACTAGGGCATTCTTCAAGGGATCGTGGGTTAGCTTGGATATATAGGCGTCAATGGCCCAGTCATCTAACAAGTCTCAGATGTCATGTGTAGCTCTTAAAATCTTTTAGTATACTCCCTCAAGGTTTTGTGGGTTTTTTGTCGTATGCTGAGGATGGTAATTTTGGACATGAATACTACTTTATTGGCGAGGAATTGGCCAATGAACAGTTGCGACAACTGCTTGAAGTTTTGGATGAGGGTGGTAGGGAGTCATACTAATTCTTGGCTCCCCTACGCAGGGTTGTAGGGAAAACTTTGCATTTCAACTCGTCGTTTTCCCTTATTATGTTCTTGTGGTCTCAATATTGGGACAGATGGTCATGTGGGTCCCTGGTGCTATAACACCCTCGACCCGGTTGTCACATTTGGGCCCCAAGCCCAATCCAAAACCATAAAATTTCTCAATACTGGGTCTAGCCCAACAAGGTACTTCTCAAAAAATTTAAATCCAATAGTTGAAAAATATAGATAAATAATCAAAATGGAAAAATGAGCTCTAATTTAATTCTAAAACATTTGAAGATTCGATTTGATTAATACAATTTCAAAGATAAGTATTACAGACTTCATGAATTAAGGTCTTATGAATACACATCCCACTAAATACAAGTATCATACTCTAGAAAACATCACATGCTGGAATCCTATACTGATAGTGCTCCACGATCCTGCGATCAACCTACGCACAAAAACAACGATTCCGAGCGTTGAGATGACAAAGCTCAGTGATACACATCTACTCTACTATATTTCATGCTAATCATAAACATAAGCATGCAAGATAGTACGAGCAATAAGGAGAGATAAATATACATGTTCTACTACCACTAGTCACCTAAACACATGCTCGTATCATAGCAATTATCATACATGGCGCATAAGGCCTAACCATACTCATAACATGGCAATATAACATCATATAAATATGGTGCTACCTCTAGCTGCCAAATCACATCACATAACATAGCAAGAAAGCATAAGCTTCTCATAGCATATAAGCATTATACCACAATATATAGGAGTGAGGCAAGGAACCGCTAAGCATCGGGATACATACACTCTGAGTGAGGCCCACGACCACTAAACATCAGGATATATACACTCTATGGGGTGAGGCCTGCGACCACTAAGCATCAGGATACATACACCAATGCTTGGAATATCTCATCAAGCATCTTTGAATGAGACCCGGTGCCACACAGCTTCGAGAATGTATATTCAGCATATTTAACCATGGTGTTGCAACACTCTTTCTCTAGGTATCCAGATCTTACCAAATAATGATAACTCAACCATAACAAGGACACGTCTACCACACAACAAACAATACATAGCATCACACGATCCATCAAGGATTCATACGGTTGCTATTACATCAAGTCACCCAACATTTACCAAGTTATTAATTATTATAGAAGTGTACATTAATCATCCTCATTAATCATCTTATTAATCCACATTATCTCATTTATATACTACGCCAATTTCCATCTTATATTAGCATTATAAATGATTCTGTTCAACGAGTACCGGTACTCGAAAATGAGTATCGGTACGGTACGCTTCTGGTATAGGTACTCACAGGCGTACTGATATTGACATTACTTATTAGAAATCCTAGATTTCCACAAGTACATGTATGGGTTGACCCGTACTAACACAACCCCCAATCGCATACCAGTATAGCTAAAGCTTCTACCGATACCCTATTCATGGGTTCGCACACTTTCTTCGAATCACGATATTTAATATACTTTAATCAATCCCTAAAGCTTATGGAAAACACTAGGGTTTGTTTTCTAGCACATTTAATCTTTTAATATAAATTCCTGGCTTTATGATTATTTATTCAAATATTACCAATTATCAGTCCATCTAGTATAATTTCTATTGAACATGCCAATCATATCTCAGGCACTCAAGTAACACAATATGTAAATCAACCAATCAGATAGTTATACGAATATTCAACAACCCTGCACAGTCTTTAAAGCTCATAATAGTCTCGTAATACCGGTCTCAACACATGTTTATCTGTCATCAACCTATTTTGCAACCACTAACAAGCGCGGCAATTACACTTATGATGCTCATGAAGCATTTCAGAGTTTGAGGTGTGCTAAACTCAAGCGATTATTGATAAATCCTCATCCAAGCTTCTTGATACTCCATTTGGTCTGATATTTGATCCCAAATAATCTTCATATAAAAACGAATACGAAAATACATTAATTTCATGCATCTCCTATTCAATTCACAAGGTCACACGTGTAAAAACAACTTACCGGGTTTGATTTTAGCAAAAAAGACTCAAAATGTTGAGAAACCCCCGAGTAGGTTCCCCTCAAAAGTAAATGGTCAATCAACGTTGGTCAACAACTGGTCAACAGCCCAGCAATATGGTGTGGAGTGGTGCAGGGTACACCTGCGGAAATTGATCTAGTGCGACAAGGAGTAGGTGCACCCGACCGAGCGAGATCCAATACGAAATGATGTATTGGAACAGGGTGTACCCATTTTGGTAGACACACACTCACTCTCAAAGACTGCGCGTGGTGGTGCGTGAGAGGTGCTCCGGTGGTCAGACAGCGATAGAGAGCTCCAGACCCACTATTTTGATGCTAGTGAACACGTCGGTGGCCTCTATTTTTTGTTTTGGCTGCCAAAAATGCTCCATTTTAAACTTGGCTAAACTTTTTTTCTCTCACCCCCTTCGACGATGGCTTCAGTGACTACGCTGCTGGTACTAATGAACTCATCTCGACAAGATAAACACAATGGCAGTAGAGGTGTTGACAATAGATGGCTGAATCTCTATAGATTAGATTTTAAATCTCCCTCCTTAACCTTTTTCCTCTATTTTCTTTTTCTCTCTCGCACACCACCCACTATTCATTTTTTCCTTTTTTCCCTCCTTTTCCCTTATCTCATTTTCTCCTCTATTTAAATTTCAAACCTTTTCCCTTAATATAAACTTAACAATCTCAACTTGGGCTTCTAAAATAAAGGCCCATAACCCAGGTCCGAGACCTGACTCACTAACCCAAAAATTGGGTCATTACAAGTGCCATCATAGATCACCTTGGGGAGCTTAAAGTGGGGTAGATAGGAGGCACATAGAACATGTGGCATCAATGAGATTTCATTCTTCACATTTTACTCTTCGATTAGGTGGCTTGGTGCTCAGAGGTCATAATATATCACTGCATCGTTTCCATATATCTTCTTTATGATTTCTTCTTCAGGTCGACTGGTAATGCCATATATTCTGCGTTATCCCTTTTTTGTCTTTTACCCAATTGGTCGGTCCTGACCCCTTCAACATTTATTCGAGCAGTTATATGCTCTTGTACGTGATGCCCTTCAGTGTTGGAGGCACTTTCCTACTCTTTGATCCTCTATCTATTAGTTTATCGCTAGGAGATCATTAATTCTTGTAGGGTTCTCTATATTAGCTCTTATTGTTGTAGATTCTGTAGTTGGGAAGTTTGAAGTTTTACTTGCAGGTTTCTTAGTTTGTCTTGCAGAGCTGTGATCTCCCAATAACATTGATCGACGACATATGAAGCTTGCTAGCACTAAACTTGTTGGGCCTGTAGGTAAGTTTGGTCGTAAGGGTTCTAGTAGCCTTGGAAGGAGCTATAGTGTATGGGGTAGGAAGTGTTTTGGTACTGATAGTTAGCAAATCCTAGTACATCGACATGGTTTTGAGTAGGTATGCTTTGTGGTAGCCAGTTGGGAAATTCAGGTGTGCCAAAAAGATTTTAGGTTAGAGTGGAGGGTGTTGTCTAGGGGGATTCATCTCGATTGATTCTTTTAGGTTAAAAATGTTCCACGCTCATTGAACCAATTGTTGATGCCAATTTTGGGTGACACCAGACAAGGAGATTGTGTAGGATATTGATGAGGGAGCAGACGACAGGCGATGGCGGTTCACCTGAGCTCTGAATAGGCGAATAGCGACTGAAGGCCAGCCAAAGGTTTCAGGTAACTTTCTTAGTGTAATCACTCATTTTTGATCGAGTTTTAGTATTATTAGTACTATTTTAATAATAATATTATTAATATAAAATTAATAAAAAAATCAAAATAAAAAATAAAAAATATATATTATTAAAAAAAAATTTGAGTGGAGCAGGGTGCTCCACATCACCCTTAACCCATCCTCTTTGGCCCATAAATAGGTAGCCAATTCACTCCAAAATTCATGCCAATTGAAGGGGAAATTGATGCCAAATTGGGCACCCAATTGGCACGCCAATTTTGAAATTGGCACCCCAAATCGTGGGGGCTAGGCCGGCCGCAAGGCTGGCCGGGGTTGGGGGCAGTGCCCTCGACCCCAGTTGGTTCGATCCAACATTCAATCGGAGTCTTATTTTAGGTCCGATCTAGTTAATATTTTTGGAGGGGTCGCGGTAGATCTCGGTGGGGTTCAGTCAGGGTTCCTTATTCGAGCTCATAGTTAGGTATATTTTCACCCTTTTTTTATTAGTGTTGTAATTTTTATAATTTAATGAAGTATTAGTTATTTTAAAATTGTAGTCTTATTTTTTATTTTGTATTTTTATGTTTTAGATTAATATTTAATATGTTTTAAATTTGTGTTTTATATTAATATTTTATTTATGTTAGATATGTTTTTATTTATGAGTTAGATTAATATTTATTTATGTATGTATGTTTTAGAATAGTATTTTATTTACGTTGAGTTTGTTTTTATTTATGTGTTAGATTAATATTTATGAATGTTAGTATTTTATTTATGCTAGATATGTTTTTATTTATGAGTTAGATTAATATTTATGTATGTATGTTTTAGATTAATATTTTATTAGATTAGTATTTTATTATGTTCATATTTATTTGCATTGTATTTAAATCATTTGCCATGTTTTATATTTTGCTCACTAAGTTTGCATAATGGGATATATAAATTGTCAGTGCGGTGCCCTTTTATCCGAGCGTAAACGGGGCTAGTATCAGGCGTAGTGATAGTGGTTGGGCGTTTATTCTCGGATAACGGGGCCCTTAAAATTTATTCGCAATTATGACCGAATTTTAAAATAATCGTCACTTTAATCCGAAAAATCCAATATTAATAAAGCGGTAATTATTAAAGTACCAATTTTGGGAGGTGTCGGGGTGCTAATCCTTCCCCATCCGTATCCGACTCCCGAACCCAATATTTTTTGAATCTCTGGTTTTATGGTGTCCGACCAACCTAAGTGGCCGGTGGCGACTCCATTTTTTAAAATGCGGTTTTTTTAAAACCCCACGGAATAAACATTTTATATCCAAAAGAATCACAAACACTTTTCAAACACTTCGAAAACCCTCGTTTTTTTAGCGATGAGAAAATAAGGGACATCGCTACAGATGGCGACTCCGCTGGGGATATTTTTTTGTTTTTTTAAAAAACAAATGAGAGTCAAGCTTTTAAAATAATTACCGCTTTATTAATATTAGAAATTCTGGGTTAAAGTGACTATTAAATTAACATTCGGTTATAATTGCGCGTTTATTTTAACGCATTTAAAATATGACATATAAACCCATCTTTTTAAGTGGGGGAAAAACGCTAATGCTTTCGTGGAGATATCGTTCTCCCGTGTAGGCCTAGCAAGTACCTTTGGGGCTCGAGTACCTTATGCTTTCGTAAGGATATCGTTCATTCGTGCAGGCATAAGCGAATGGGTCCCCCTGAATTGAACCCGGTTGAAAGGAGCCTATAATGGGTGATGATCGGGGGCCTTTCTACTTTTAGTAGAGGACAACAAGGACAATTCGGGTACCTCCTAGCACCAACACTGCATGTAGAGAACATAGAAACCCACCCTGTTAGGGCCATGCAGATAACCTTAGGTGTTTTAGACTAGATAAATAGGGTCATTTTGTTTATTTACCTTATTTAATTTGTCCTTTTATTTATGTATTTATTATTTTTATCCGGTACTAACTCATTTCTTTTTGTGTTTTATTTTATTTTTACACATATTTTTGTTGCATTATCATTGCATCCACATTACATAGAGGCGTTGATTCAAGTGGTTTGCCCGATTAGAAAATCTTTCATCATGGAAAAAATGTGTCTTAGGAAGGATGGCATCGATCCAGTTGTATGACATTGGTTAGAGATTAATCAACAGATCCGAGGTAACGATTTGCCGAACAAAGCGTGTAGTGCCAAAGTATACACACGAGATCCTGATGGTGGACATACAACGAGCTACAATGTGTGTGAATGACTTAGCTACCGAAGCCGCAACTCTCCGACCTTTCGTAACCCCGGACTTGGAAGAAGCACCAAGGTTTATCAAGTTACTCAGAGCTGTCGAGGAGCTAGGAGGTAGAGCTAGGGATTCTGTGTAGAACTTTATTTTGTAATTAAGACTTTTTGTAATAAACTCTTTTTGTAATAGGGACTCCTTTTGTAATATGGATCTTTTTTGTAATCTGGACCCTTTAATTCCCATGAAAGTCGTTCGAAAGGGTGATTACCAGCGGAATCAACGCCTTTATTTGCATTCATGTTGCATATCATGACATGGTGTTGATTCAAGAACAGTTCATTAAAAGGCTTTCAAAATAGAAAAAGTCTGCTTTGCCGGGAACAATAATATTACAGTATCAAGTTAGGCCGAGCAAAGACCAATCGCGAAAGAAGACAGTACGACAATAAGGCACGTGTGACGCAGAAGATTCAGTCAGGGCCGTAGAACCCCAATTTTAAATCTTCACATTTGACCATTTTTAAAATTCTCAGATTTTAATTTAACTCAAAAAAAAGAAAAAATTGAAAATATTATTATTTTGCTTTGAAACTTCTTCTCTGATAAAACTTTCAGAATAATAATAATAACAAAAAGAAACCTAAAAGTTTCATTTTTAAGTAAGTTAAAATTTTTGATAATAAAAATGGGGAAATTTTTAAACCAAATGATCTTTGAGAATTTTAATTTAAACCCTAAATTTTTTTTGAAGTACTCCCTTAGGACCGATAGAATCCATCCCTTTTTAGACGCATTATTCGTTTGCACCCAGAAAAGATCTTATCTGCATTATGCCTGCACTTGTTGATGTCATTTTTAGAAGCCACAAAAATAAAGATCATGACGTCACGAGTCCATAGAATAAGAAGAAAAGACGAAGTCATCCATCATCCTGAAGACGACGTCGAGACGTGGAGCACAGGTTTTGCTTCCCGAAGTCAAGATATCCAGAAGGAAGCTAACTGTCACCTGTAATTCATTATTAGTTTCTTGCAACCAGACATTTTTCTATTGATTGAAAGTCTTTTAAGGACTGTTCGAGAATCAACACCGCATTTGCATTCATGCATTGCATTGCATTACATTGTACAATCATGACATATTTTACACATTGCATAAAATTTTTGGGGGGTAATCCAAAGAACAATTAGAGTTTTATCGTGAATAAAAGAATTGAACACACTCAAAAATCAAGATTCGAGCAGTTAAAAGATGGACTCGAGAGAAAAAGAGAGAAAAAGAAGTTTGATGCCTTTAATACAAGAAAACTCTGTTTAAGCCCCGATTTGGTCGTTCCTCCAGATTCCAAAGATTTCCAGATTTGCACATAATAAAGGAAAAGATGCCCCAAGATTCGTGTGACCATATTCTGCAAAAAAAGATGGGGGGCTTCATTGAAAAATTACCGATCCACTACTTACCCGACAGTCTAGCAGGACCTACCGTGATATGATATGCTTTGGACCCAGCACCAAGTCGTCAGTATCTCCAGGGTACGAAGATGAAACCTGATGAAAGCTTCAAGGAATGTGCTTTGAGGTGTATGTGTTTAGCGACCCAAGTGCAACTGCCCGTAGATGAAGAGGAAAGTGAATTCCATGCCATCTTTCTTATTTCTTCGATAAGGTGCTCGGGAAAATGAATACCAGCTTTGGGGACTTCATGATAGTTAGATAGAGAATCGAACATGCACTCTGGGACCTAAGTTTAAAGACCATACCTGCCTAAGAGTAGAAGGAAACAAAGAGATAAATGGGTACCACTTTCAAAACATTGAGGCGATGGGGCATGACACTAAGAAATTTGGGGTCGTTAAAAAAATCAAGAAGCTGGTCGATGAGGGAGTCATGACGAGAGAATTGATCCAGCGGTGGAAAAACAAGAGAAGAGGCAAGCCTACACTACCTTGGAAGGGGCATAATGAGTTAGTACCCTGGAGATAATCCAAAGGTCCCTACGGTTTTCTCATCATTTCACAAAGAAATTCTCAACAAAAAAATCATTGTTTATTAGAATTAAAAACCACATTTCCATTTAGAAAAGCATTTTTACATTCTTGATTCTTTAAACATTTTATTTTTATGGGGTAGTTTTCCCATATGCATATACATGCATTTTTTAATGGACGTATGTATATATCATTTCTATACCAGGTCCTCGAATTTTGAATGCAACAGTACATTTGCTTCAAACCCAAAGATCAACTCTAAGTTGCATATATTTAGAAGAGATTGAATGTTGTGGTGATACTGTAAATGTGAGTATCTGCTAGTTTACTTAGGCCAACAGAGGAACAAAAGCGAGTGTTTAAACAATGGGCAGTTCCCATTTTAAGAATTTATCTTCTCAGGCACTTGTCGTTTTAGATCCTTGAAATGAAAGTTAACCCTAAACCTCTACCCCCTGAAGGCATTCTTAAGGCATTTGTGAATATGACAACGAATTTTGTTCTTTTACTTTACCAGAAGACACATATGAGACCATACAGATTGGATACGAAGATCAGAAAATCATCAGAAGAAAGTGGTTGAAAACATGGATATGTCCAAACGAAAAACCAAAAAAGAAGATAAATGGTAATCAGAAGTCCGAAGCAATCCAGATCGAGTAAATATCAGAAGAGCTGCAGAGAGGCAATTAACTCTGAATGGAAGATCACATCAATACCCAGTATAGATCCGTGTTGATTCAAGGATACATTCATAGACTCGAATAAGAAGAAAGAGATTCAATGCTAAAAACCCAGAATGAACAGTCTAAAAAAGAGAAAAAAGAAAAATAAAGAAAGAAAGAATATTGTATATGTTTCACACACAGATCAAACAATACAAGAACGAGACTTCAACTATGAGCAAGAGACAGAAGGAATCCACATTTCAAGTAAACATCAGTTTTGAAAATTAGTATAGAAGCTCGAATTGAAGCCAAGTCAAGACAAGTCGGCCCGAAGATTGCCAATTTTGAAAAAGGAAATGACCTCTAGGGTGAAAACCCAAAAATGGGCAGTCTAGAGTGATCCTAAAAATGAAGAAAAAGAGTAGTCTACCTGAGCCTGCTGGCATCAATATCCAACCAAAATACACTGAAGGAAGTGACCTCTAGGGTGAAAACCCAAAAATGGGCAGTCTAGAGCGATCCAAGAGAAAAAGGAAAAAGAAAAAAAAAAGGAGAAAAGAAAAAGAAAGAATAATATTTCATCTGGGCGTGTCAATCACAAGAATTCCCAGAAATGTATTCGTAGTCCTTCAAGAAATCTCAGTTCCGAGGAGTTCTGGAGGATCAAACATTCTTGGACAAAAAGCGAACATCAGTATATAGCCAGAATGCAAGGTAGCATACAATAAAAAGGAAGGAAATGAACTCTAGGGTGAAAACCCGAAAACAGGCAGTCTAGAGTGATCCAAAACAAGAGAAGGAATAATGGGCATATCCAAGTTACCCCAAAGACCATTCTGGTCATCCATAGATATCCAAGTTGAATGAGAATGTCTTCAGATTTCATTCCGCCTATAAGGGTTAACTTTTCTTCAAGGAACGTCAAACTTCGAAGTGCTTGATCGACACCCAAATGAGGGAAGGATGGGGCATGGTGAGATAGTGAGATTAAAAGTGCCACCTTAAACGGGGTAGAAACTAGGTAGGGTTGTTCCTCTCAAAAGCCTATTAGACCAGAAGAAACTATACATTGGCATATATCTCCACAATGGTCAAGATCTTCTAAATATGCGCTTCATTAGAGTTGATCTCTGGCAACTTGAAACAGATGCGCTATGGTGTTTGATATTTTGGGGGCAAACATGTTTTAAAAGGTTTGACATTTTCTCCCAAAGTTATGATGTTTACCATTTGTTCCAAACAATGTTTTCAAAATGTCCAAGTTGTGATTTTTGAAATGATTGTTATCTTTTCAAACAATCATTATTTTTTGAAATATACACAAGTAAATTGCCTTTTACTTTACTTTAAAAATGAATGATGATGAGATTTAAAGCATAGGGACCGAAAGTTAGTTCCCATCGAAATGCTGCGAGAAGATCAAAGAAGAGTTCAAGGGATTGAAGCATTTTGGCTAACCCTGGTGACTAGACATAGATCAAGGCTCTATATGATGGGCCAGAAAATTCAAAGCAGTGGAGCCCGTGGTTGAATGGGGCAACACCAAGCCAAGAAGATGACAAGGGTTCTTATAAGAATAATATAAGAACCAGAAGATCATTTATGAAGGCGGGTGATAACCCTAAAGACAAGAAAGCCTTTCGCACAAAAGGTATAAAAGCATGTTCAAATGAGGATTTAAGAGCATACAATAAGCAGTAAAGAGATGAAGAAATCTGAGGAGCGACCTTTCAGGGTGTAAGACTTTAGAACAAAAAGGCTAAAAAAAGAAAAAAGAAAAAGAAAAGAAAGAAACCATTACATTGCATGCATCATATAGATAGGGCCATGTCAATTTTTGCTTATTTTGGACAGGTACCTGAAGAATTATCAAAGAACATTAAGAAGTGGATTTCATTGAAAAGTTTGGCAGCCACATTCGGCGTGAGTCCCTAAAATTTGAAGAAAGTTTTGGTGACCATTTTCGGCGTGAGTCCCTAAATCTGAAGAAGTTTGGCAGCCACCTTCGGCGTGAGCTCCTAAAGTTTGAAGGAAGTTTTGGCAGCCACATTCGGCGTGAGTCCCTAAAATTTGAAGAAAGTTTTGGCGGCCATTTTCGGCGTGAGTCCCTAAATCTGAAGAAGTTTGGCAGCCACCTTCGGCGTGAGTCCCTAAAGATTGAAGAAAGTCTGGCAGCCATCTTCGGCGTGGATCCCTAAAGTTTGAAGAAAGTTTTGGCAGCCATCTTCAGCGTGAGTCCCTAAACTTGAAGAAGTTTTGGCGGCCATCTTCGGCGTGAGTCCCTAAACTTGAAGAAGTTTTGGCAGCCACCTTCGGCGTGAGTCCCCAAATTCAAAAAGAGACATCGGTAGCCATCGTGGTGTGAATCCCAAATGGGGAGGTGAAGGTTCTACATACAAAAGGTCTATGTTTCCAAGCGCCTGCAGAGAGAGGTTCTATATAGGAAGAATCCTCCGCTCTGAGATTTCAGACGCCAAAAGTTCTATATAGGAAGGACCGATGACTCCAGGGTGAAGACTAGCAGTTCTATATAGGAAGAACTCCCAGTCGAAGGAATTCACCCATGACACACAAGGTTATATAGGAAATCTTGTTGTGTTGAAAGCGAAGAGTCTTATATAGGAAGGGCTCCGAGCTTCACTGTCTTAGAGTAAAAGATTCTATATAGGAAGAATCCGTAGCTCCAAGATTTCAGACGCCAAAAGTTCTATATAGGAAGGACCGCGGCTCTGGGTGAAGACTAGCAGTTCTATATAGGAAGAACTCCCAGTCGAAGGAATTCACCCATGACACACAAGGTTTTATATAGGGAAAATCTGTTGTGTCGAAAGCGAAGAGTTCTATATAGGAAGGGCTCCGAGCTTTACTGTCTTAGAGTAAAAGGTTCTATATAGGAAGAACCTGTAGCTCTGAGATTTCATACGCCAAAAGTTCTATATAGGAAGGATTGACGGCTCCAGGGTTTGAAGACTAGCAGTTCTATATAGGAGGAACTCCCAGTCGGAAGAATCCATCAGCGACGCAGAAGGTTTTATATAGGAGAAACCAGCGTTAAAGGCGAAGAGTTCTAAATAGGAAGGGCTCCAGAGCTTTATTGTCTTAGGGTGAAAGGTTCTATATAGGAAGAACCTGTAGCTCTGAGATTTCAGATGCCAAAAGTTCTATATAGGAGGGACTGACGGCTCTAGGGTTTGAAGACTAGCAGTTCTATATAGGAGGAACTCCCAGTCGGAAGAATCCATCAGCGACGCAGAAGGTTTTATATAGGAGAAACCAGCGTTAAAGGCGAAGAGTTCTATATAGGAAGGACTCCAAGCTGCACCGTCTCAAAATGGAAAGTTCTATATAGGAAGGACCGACAGCTCGGGTTTGAAGACTAGCATTCTATATAGGAGGAACTCCCAGTCGGAAGAATCCATCAGCGACGCAGAAGGTTTTATATAGGAGAAACCAGCATTGAAGGCGAAGAGTTCTATATAGGAAGGACTCCAAGCTGCACCGTCTCAGAATGAAAGGTTCTATATAGGAGGGACTCATAACTCGAGGCTTCAGAGCGAAGGGTTCTATATAGGAAGAGCCTGTAGCTCCAAGATCGGAAGGTGACGAAGCTCTATATAGGAAGAACTTACGAGCCTGAAGATTCAGCTAAGGAAGAGCAGAGAGTTCCAGAAGAACGCGTGATTCCGACGCCAAAGACAAGGAAGTATGTCAAAAATGAGTGTTTTTGATCTTTGCTTTGTCCTCGTTTCACAAGAACAAGCAAAGAGGGGCAACTGTAATCACTCATTTTTTTATCGAGTTTTAGTGTTATTAGTACTATTTTAATAATATTATTATTAATATAAAATTAATAAAAAAATCAAAAAATAAAAAATAAAAAATATATATTATTAAAAAAAAGAAAAGAAAATTGCGTGGAGCAGGGTGCTCCACGTCACCCTTAACCCATCCTCTTTGGCCTATAAATAGGCAGCCAATTCACTCCAAAATTCACGCCAATTGAAGGGGAAATTGATGCCAAATTGGACACCCAATTGGCACGCCAATTTTGAAATTGGCACCCCCAAATCGTGGGGGGCTAGGCCGGCCGCAAGGCTGGCCGGGGTTGGGGGCAGTGCCCTCGACCCCAGTTGGTTCGATCCAACATTCGATCGGAGTCTTATTTTAGGTCCGATCTAGTTAATATTTTTGGAGGGGTCGCGGTAGATCTCGGTGGGGTTTAGTCAGGGTTCCTTATTCGAGCTCCTAGTTAGGTATATTTTCTCCCTTTTTTTATTAGTGTTGTAGTTTTTATAATTTAATGAAGTACTAGTTATTTTAAAATTGTAGTCTTATTTTTTATTTTGTATGTTTATGTTTTAGATTAATATTTAATATGTTTTAAATTTGTGTTTTATATTAATATTTTATTTATGTTAGATATGTTTTTATTTATGAGTTAGATTAATATTTATTTATGTATGTATGTTTTAGAATAGTATTTTATTTATGTTGAGTTTGTTTTTATTTATGTGTTAGATTAATATTTATGAATGTTAGTATTTTATTTATGCTATATATGTTTTTATTTATTAGTTAGATTAATATTTATGTATGTATGTTTTAGATTAATATTTTATTAGATTAGTATTTTATTATGTTCATATTTATTTGCATTGTATTTAAATCATTTGCCATGCTTTATATTTTGCTCACTAAGTTTGCATAATGGGATATATAAATTGTCAGTGCGGTGCCCTTTTATCCGAGCGTAAACGGGGCCAGTATCAGGCATAGTGATAGTGGTTGGGCGTTTATTCTCGGATAACAGGGCCCTTAAAATTTATTCGCAATTATGACCGAATTTTAAAATAATCGTCACTTTAATCCGGAAAATCCAATATTAATAAAGCGGTAATTATTAAAGTACCAATTTTGGGCGGTGTGGGGGTGCTAATCCTTCCCCATCCGTAACCGACTCCCGAACCCAATATTTTTTGAATCTCTGGTTTTATGTTTCTGGCCTACCTAAGTGGCCGGTGGCGACTCCATTTTTTAAAATGCGGTTTTTTTTAAAACCCCACGGAATAAACATTTTATATCCAAAAGAATCACAAACACTTTTCAAACACTTCGAAAACCCTCGTTTTTTTAGCGATGAGAAAATAAGGGACATCGCTACACTTAGCGAGTGAGAATAAAGAAGATGGAAGTTTTTGTGTTGAAAAGTCTCATTCTCCTACCTTTTATATCTCTCTGAAACCCTCATTATGTTGTGGATCATTCGTGGTACTTTTGTGGGCGAGGCCAGTCCTAACTCTATGACAGCTTGTCAGAGGGCTGGTAGGGGTAGATTCATCTGATAGGACATTGATCGTGTCTACTAATGAATTTTAAGGATTAGTGATTAAGGGTTTATCTAAGGTTTTAGAACCCCGAGATCTCTGGAGGTTGATGCATGCGGCGATGTGGAAGCACTTAGGCAGAGGTCTCTAAGTGGTGCATAGTAGAGGTGGTGGTACCTTGCTCGGAGGCATTGTTGAGGTTTTACTGAGATAATTTTTCGGAGGCACAACAACAATGATTGGGAGAATCCAAATGATGTAACTATATACAAAAAGATACAAGCATAAAGAAGGGTCTTTCAATTTCTTAATGGTCTAAATACATATTAGGATTATGTGAAGGCTAGAGTCCTCGATACAAAACCTATTCTTTTCATTCGAGAGGTTTTTGCAAAAGTAAGAAGAGAAGAAAGCAAAATGTCCTTCATGCTTCCTCATGTTCTCACAACAGAAAGTTCTGCCTTAATTACTCAATCTTTTTATTCCAATAAGTCTATGAAAGGGAGACATGTCTTTGATTTTTGCAAAAAAAAAATAGGGCATCTGAGGGAACAATACTGGAAGCTTCATGGTAAGTCTGGGGAATGGAAGAATTCTTCGCAGAAAGCACCCAAAAAATCTCAGTCCAATGTAATCAGTACTGTAAGTAGTGGTACTTTTACAAATGAGCATATTGCAGAACTCCAAAAGATGTTTGGCAGTATGGGAGGACCTAGTAAGGCGAATGTGGTTCTGACAGAAGAAGAAGGTACACAACATGGTTTCTTTCCTACAACCCTTTTAGCTACACATGATGATCCAGCATGAATTATTGACTCAAGAGCTTCTGGCCATATGACTGGTAACAATGAATTATTTTCTACATTTATATCCTCATGCTCTAAGTAATCCATTAAAACTGCAGATGGGTCCTTATATATCTCTTATAAAAAGGTCTGGTTCAGTTGTTCTCAATAAGGACATATTGCTTAAGGATGTTCTTTTCGTACCAAATCTTACTTGTAATCTACTATCATTGAGTAAATTGTCTAGGAATTTCAACTATTGTTCACAGTTTACTGACAATGGCTGTGTTTTGCAGGTACTGGATTAGAAAAAGATGATTGGCAATGCTAGATTGCATAATAGACTCTATATCCTATATTGCAATCAACCCTCAAGCTCTTTTCTAGTTCTATTTTTTCTTTAGGACATCATGATAAAATTATGCTATGGCATTTTAGGTTAGGCCACTCCAATTTTTATTATCTTGCTAAACTCTTTCCAAATTTGTTTATTAATAAAAAATCATAATTTTCTAAATGTCATATTTGTCCCCTTGCTAAGCAAACAAAAGCTTCTTAATTCCCCTCTACTTAGAAAACATCTAAACCTTTTGCTTTAATTTACAGTGATATTTGGGGTCCCTCTAAAGTGAAGAATATTAATGGATCTAGATGGTTCATTTTGTTTATTGATGATCACAACAGAACAATATGAACTTACTTAATGAAAGAAAAGTCTGAAATTGTGCCTATTTTTTAAGGTTCTATACTATGATTGAAACTCAATTTGAGAGTAAAATTCAAATATTTAAGTATGATATTGGGGGAGAATTTTTTGCTACTTCTTTGAGTGAATTTTCTAAGGAAAAAGGCATTGTTCAAATTAGCACTTGTGTGAATATACCACAACAGAATGAGGTTGCAGAAAGAAAGAATGGATATTTATTGAAGGTAACTAAATCCTTATTGCTTTTTGGGAATATGCCACATTATTTATGGGGTGAGGCTTTGTTAACTGCCACTTATCTTATAAACATAATACTTAGTAAAATCCTTAAATTCAAAACACCTAGGTCTATTTTCTTGGAGAGTTATCCTCATTTCAAACCTCTCTCTTCCATTTTTCCTCTTAAAATATTTCGATGTACTATTTTTGTACAAAATTTAGATCCTTCTAAATTAAAATTGGATCCTAGAGCTCTTAATTGTATTCTTGTGGGATATTCTTCACTTAAAAAAAGCTACAAGTGTTACTAGCCTCATACTAAAAAATTCTTAATTTTGATAGATGCCAACTTTTTTTTATCAAGATCCTTACTTTCCCAAGGCTGTAATTCAGGGGGGGACTTAGGCAGAATTTCAGCCTCTTCTAACACATCAATTATATCTACTCCCATTTTCTTCTATGCCTTTAGATGTTTTGCCTACTACACCATATGATAATGTCACCACCTAAAAAACCACACCTATAAATCCTTCAACTATTGTTTCTATTTTTTCACCAACAACCTCTCAAATCTCACCACCTAAAAGCATTTCTCAAAACACAAAGGCTCCTAAGAAACTCAGTGTTTACGCTAGAAAAAAGGTCATTTTTAAGGCCATTTTACAGTCTAACACTTATCGAGAGTTGGACTTGGGTCAAGTTTCCTTAGAGGATGTTGGAGGTAATGAAACTTCTACTTGTTTGATTGATATGGTAGATTTACGTATTGCTAAAAGAAAGAGGGTAAGGTAGTGCACTAAATATCCTATTCAGAAATACATTTCTTATGGAAACTTAACGCCATCTTTTAACACTTTTACAACTTGCATTGATAAGCAGGAGATTCTTACAACCATTGAAAATGCCCTAAAAGGCCCTAGATGGAAGAAAGTTGTTGAAAAAAATTCAAGCACTTAAAAAATGGCACTTGGACTGTTATTGATTTACCACGTGGAAAGAAATTAGTTGGTAGTAAGTGGATC
This sequence comes from Hibiscus mutabilis, assembly GCA_019671005.1. Classification (NCBI taxonomy): domain Eukaryota; kingdom Viridiplantae; phylum Streptophyta; class Magnoliopsida; order Malvales; family Malvaceae; genus Hibiscus; species Hibiscus mutabilis. The sequence continues at coordinate 22,008,854 of CM033732.1, forward strand.
TTTACAGTAAAATATATTTCAGATGAAAGCATAGAGTGGTGCAAGGCCAGACTTGTGGCTAAAGGTTTTACACAAACTTATGGCATTGACTACAAGGAGACATTTGTACATGTAGAAAAGCTAAACACAGTTAGAGTACTCTTGAGTCTTACTATGAACAAAGATTGAAATCTTCACCAACTAGACATTAAAAATACTTTTTTGAATGACAAATTAGAAGATGAGGTCTACATGAAGATGTCACCTGAAATGAGTCTTAGCTAGATAGTCAGAAGGTTTGCAGATTTGAGAAATCCCTTTATAGATTAAAACAGTCACTTAGGGACTGATTTGACAGGTTCACCAAAGTTCTTAAAGAGAATGGATACAAACAATGTCAAGTAGACCACACTTTGTTTGTTAGAATAACTTCCTATAGGCAAAGCATCATCGTAATTGTATATGTTGACGACATTGTAGTGATAAGAGATGATGAAAATGAAATCAATCAATTCAAGGACTTATTGAGCAAGGAATTTAAAACAAAGGACTTGGGGAAACTAAGGTATTTCCTAGGCATGAAAGTTGTCAGATCTAGCAAAGATCTGATAATAAACCAGAGGAGATATGTGCTGAATTTACTCTCAGAAACTGATATGTTGGGATGTAAGCCTGCTGATACTCTAATGAAAACTGGCTTGAAGCTAAGAAGAGAATAAATAGGGGGCTAAAATAAATAAAAATCATTTTTACAAATTAGTGGAGAAACTCATTTATTTATCTCTAACCAAACTAGATATCTCTTTTTCTGTAAATATGATCAATCAGCATATGACTAATCCTAGAGAAGGACATTTAGAAATTTCGAACAGAATTTTGAGGTACCTGAAAAGTACACCAGGCCATGGGTTGTTTTTCAAGAAAACTAAATATAAAACTGTAAAAATATTTACAAATTCTAGCTGGGCCAGTGAAGTTACTGATAGAAGGTTGACAAGTGGATACTACTCTTTTGTATGAGACAACTTAGTGACTTGAAGAAGTAAGAAACAAATTAATGTTTCTAGGAGCATCACCGAGACACAGTATAAAACCTTAGGATTGAGAATTTATGAAGGAATATGGTTGTTAAGACTTTTAAGGGAGTTGGAAATAAAGCAAGCTGAAAGTTTAAAGATTCTCAGTGATAATCAATCTGCTATTCATATTGTAAAAAATCCAGTCTATCATTATCACAGGAAACGTGTAGAGATCGACAAACACTTTATTGTTAAAAAAGTAAATGGCGGAATAACAAGCTTGACTTATGTCCCAGTAGAGGAACAACTTGCTGATGTGCTCAATAAAGTACTGTCTAAACAAGTCTTTGATAAGTTTTATCCAAGATGAGTTTATACAATGTGCATACACCATTTTGAGGGGAAGTGTGAGTTGTAATCGAATTAGTTATTAGAGTTTGTTGTGTATTTGTAAATAGAGTTAGGGATAAAGTCTTATTTTAAATTAAAGAGTTAAGAGATAGAGATTGTATATATGATTAACTCTTAAATGTAATTGAACTCTTGTATCGAGTCTTTAAGAGACTTGGTAAAGCATCATTATTCAATGTATTGAGAAAATAGAAAGTTTCTCATCAGATTCTACAATTTTCACCATCATCAATGCCTATTGGCGTACTTGACATGATCTCATTCAGAAAAGATATGCATTGTTTCTAGAAAAGTGATCCAGCAATCAACTGTTTCTCATCCAAATCACTGCCGGCTACTGCAACATCTGGGCAGAAAGCAAGCCATTCTACAAAAACAAGAATAATAGGTAAGGTATAGCTCGAAGAAACATCTTGGAGCTTAAGAGTAATCACACTCTTAATTACAATCCCAGAAGTCTTATGAGATTAAGAGTAGTAAATTTCAAAGTTGGATTACCATGTCAGAAACTGGACATGCTCAATAAATCTTACAAGGTAACTGTTTGACATTATTTCACATTGTAGCTTTAGCTAATGTATACATAGCATGAATGAGCACCTTTGCAGAAAATCATCTGAGACATGTTGCGCCTATTTAAAATTTTCAAAGACCTATAAAATAATGCTCAATGTAATACAGACATCAAAGTGTTCAACTAAGCCAACGGCTTAATGTCATACCCAGATACACATACGTACATTAACCAGTCATTCCCAATACAGATCCACACAATCATGGTAAGTACAATTTCTTCCTGAAATAAGTAAATAAATAAACACATGTTCCAAAATATAAACTAAAAGTTGCACTTATAACTTCTAAAAGGCCACAGTCAAGTTATCTGTTACAGTTCGAAAGCTTGATAAACAGCCACCAGCTCATCTCTAGAATATGAAGCCAATGTAGCTAGCTGAATAAGGAGACCATAGTCCATATTAGAAATCGAAATATAGTTGAACAGACAAAATTTAAGGCAGGTGCAAAAAGATTACCGGGGCATAAAAGTTAAGGATAATATATTAATAGCGAAGGAAAATAAAGAAAAACCTGATGATGTGAATTCCCTCTTTGCAAGTAGTAACTCGAAGCTGCTGCATACTGTTGGTTTTAGAAAACCAGCAAATACAAAAACACAGAAGCAAAAACTGAAAACCAAGAGAAAATGAGAGCTTGGCTGGAAGCAAAAGCATTCACTGATTTTTTTTTAATTAAGAGATCAGATATAAGCCAAAAAGTACACCAACTTTCACCTGCTACAAGACTTAGAAGTTAGCCAAAGTTCACAAGAAAAATCTGATCATTAACAACTACAAACCAAATCTAAAGAAGTTGTCATATGGTTCCAAACTAAGTGAACAACAAAAGAACTTAGTTCAAAAAGAATTACAAACTTAGTGTCATTCCAGCAACTATGCAGCCATATTCCAACACTCCTCCTTGGTTGCTTTGTTGTCAACTTCATTTTGCCTCCTTCAATCATCAAGTTTGATCTTGCACTTGATCTTTCCAAGAGACACAGTCACAAAATTTGTCAACTGATTTTCAGAACTGCAATGAATGAGTGTAACTTCATTTTCATGCTGCATTTTTTTCCCACAAAATCAGGCTGCATTTCCTCTTCAATGTCAGCCTTCCATCTTTCTATACTTGCAGCCTCAATAAAGCTACTAGGTTCCAAAATAACAAGATCACATATCTCAATTTGTTGTGGGCTGTAAATGATATCATGTTGATGCTCAACACCAACAATAGCACAAAAGTCTTCAAAATTTTCCAAATGTCTCAATCTTTTATGGCTTGATGAACTCTTAGTTGCCATACTTGTATATGGACCAAAAGAATCCCAATTCAGAATAAAATTTCTATCATTCATCGCAATGGAAGCAATCTCACAGCCACTTGGATCAAAGATTGTGCAACATTTATCTTTAAAAATGACAGAATAATCCTTCTCAAGAAGCTGAGAAATACTAAGCAAGTTTCTGTCAATCTCGGGCACTAAAAGTACATCTTTAATAGCTTTAGTACCTGATGGAGTGTTCATCACAGCATCTCCTTTTCCTTTTGCTTGAATGTAGCTTCCATTTTCTAATCTTACCTTCGAAGTGCAAGTTCTGTCAATCCTCTTGAACATGCCTTCATTTGCAGCCATGTGGTTTGTACAACCACTATCGATCAACCAACTAAATTTAGCTTGGTTGCTGGTTGCATAACAAGATGCAACGAACATATGCTCCTCCTCAGATTGGTTTCCATCAGCAACCTGAACTTGTAAATTTTGCTGTTGCTGGAATTTGTTTTTGCAAACTCTCTCCATGTGACCAAGTTGTTTGCAAGACCTACATTGTATGTCTGGTCTAAACCAGCAATACTTCTCCAAGTGAGTGATTTTTTTTACGATGGGAATGTAATCACTCATTTTTGTCCAGATTTTAGTATTATTAATATTATTGTAATGATATTATTATTAATATAAAATTAAAAAAGAGAAAAATTTAATGTAAAAAAAGGGGGAAAAAGAAGTGCTTAGAGCACATAGCTCCACGTCATCATTAACCCCTCACTTGCCTATAAATAGAGGCATGGGGAGGGCAGCAATGAATCGGAAAAGGCAAGGCCAAATAAGGAGGCTTAGGCTCCCGGCTAGCCAAGGTCCGGGGCAATGCCCTCGGTCTTAACTGGTTCGATCGGGGTTTTATTTTAGATCCGATCTAGCTAATTTTTGGAGAGGTCGTGGTAGATCTCGGTGGGGTTCAGTCGAGGTTCGTCATTCGAGCTCCTAGTTAGGTATATTTTCTTCTTTTTTTATTTTTATGATTTCATGAAGTATTAGTTAATTTAAAATTGTGTTCTTTTTTAGTTTGTATGTTTATTTATGTTTTAGATTAGTATTTATTTATGTTTTAAATTTATGTTTTAGATTAATGTTTTATTTATGTTAGATTTGTTTTTATTTATGTATTAGATTAATATTTATGAATGTTTTAGATTAGTATTTTGTTTATGTTAGATTAGTATTTATGTTAGTATTTATTCATTTATGTTTTAATTTTTATCATATTGTATTTAAATTATTTGCCATGTTTTTAAGTTGCATTTTGGAAATATAAACTGTCAATGCGGTGCCTTTTTATTCGAGCGTAAACGTGGCCAGTATCAAGCGCAGTGATGGTGGTCTATCGGTTTATTCTCGAATAACGGGCCCTTAAAATTTACTCGCACTTATAACCAAAATTTAATTTAATCGTCACTTTAATCCGGAAAGTTTAATATTAATAAAGCGGTAATTATTAAAGTACCAATTTTGGGCGGTGTGGGGGTGCTAATCCTTCCCCATCCGTAACGACTCCCAAACCCCATATTTTTAAAATCTTTGGTTTTATGGTGTCTGGCCTACCTAAGTGGCCGGTGACGACTCCATTTTTAAATAAAATACATTTTTTCTAAAAACCCCACAGAAGACATTATTTTCAAAACAAAATAAAATAAAAATATTTTTTAACGAACTTAAAAAAGTGACATCACTACAGATGGCGACTCCGTTGGGGACCATTGTTGTTTTTTAAAAACAAATGAGAGTCAAGCTTTTTTTTTAAATAATTACCGCTTTACTAATATCGGAAGTTCAAAATTAAAGTGACTATTAAATTAACATTTGGTTATAATTGCGCGTTTATTTTAACGCATTTAAAATTTGACATATAAACTTGTCCTTTTTAAGTGGGGGGAGGGGGAACGCTAATGCTTTCGTGAGGATATCTTTCCTCCGTATGGGCCTAGCAAGTACCTTCGGGGCTCGAGTACCTTACGCTTTCGTGAGGATATCGTTCCTTCGTAGGGGCGTAAGCGAATGGGTCCCCCTAAGTTGAACTCGGTTGAAAGGAGCCTATAATGGGTAATGACCGGGGGCCTTGCTACTCTTAGTAGGGGACAACAAGGACAATTCGGGTACCTTTTAGCACCAAAACTGCATGTAGAGAATATAGAAAGCCCATCACTTTAGAGCCATGCGGATAACCTAAGTGTTTAGACATGATATATATAAGGTTATTCTGTTTGTTTGCTTTATTTAAATTTACCTTTTATTTATGTATTTATTATTTTTATCCGGTACTAACTCATTTCTTTTTGTGTTATTTTTATTTTACACATACTTTTGTTGCATTATCATTGCATCCACATGACATAAAGGCGTTGATTCAAGTGGTTTGCTCGATCAGAAAATCTTTCATCATGTAAAAAAGGTATCTTAAGAAGGACGACATCAGCCTAGTCATGCGAAATTGGTCAGAGGTTAATCAACGGGTCCAAGGTAACAGTTTGCCGAGCAAGCGTGTAGTGCCAAATTATACACACGAGAGCCTACAACAGAATGATCTGTGGGAGATTAAAGAGATTTAGGAAATATGGGACCGAAGACTACATGACCTATTTTTCGACAGTTATGGCAACATAGCCCAGCTAATGTATGTTCGAGTCAATCAGCCTTTACTCTAAGTCATTTTCTAGTTTTGGAATCTCGTTTTTGCTGCTTTACCTTCAACGGCCAAGACATGATGCCCACGGTAGAGGAATATACAGCCTTGCTCAACCAGAAGAATGTACAGAAAGATTGGATCTATGCGAAGTCATAGAGGAATCAGAACTATCAATTGAAGCTCAAAATCTATTGATAAGCGAGGATTGAGCCAACGGTTTGATTCAGAATTGAAGAGACAGCCTAGCATCTTCATGGGAATGTATCCGAGATAGCACACCCGAATGAGGTAATAAAGATAGACCTATTCGCTTTGGGGACATATGGTTTGATCATCTTCCCGAGGGTATTCGAAAACATCGATGTAGCCATCTTAGATCTATTTGAGTGCATGAGGAGGAAAGCGAATGCGGTACCAGAAATCTTAACCGAGACTTTTAGTTTCTTTGAGTATGACCCGAAGACATGAAGAGGGGCATATCTGTAGAAGTCTTCTTTTCTAGCTCCAGAATCTGGACCCTTTAATTCCTATGAAAGTCGTTCGTAAGGGTGATTACCAGCGGAATCAATACCTTTATTTGCATTCATTTTGTATATCATGACATGGTGTTGATCCAAGAACGGTTCATTTAAAAGGCTTTCAAAATAGAAAAAAGTATGTTTTGCCGAAAATGATAATATTACAGCATCAAGTTAGGCCAAGCAAAGACCAATCGAGAAAGAAGACAGTCCGATAGTAAGGCACGTGCGGCGCATAGGATCCAGTGGGGACTACAGAACACTAATTTTAAAATCTTTACGTTTAACCCTTTGTAAAAATCTCAAAGATTTTAATTAACTCCTTCAAAAAAAAATTATTGTGTTTTGAATTATTTTCCCTCCTAAAACTTAAAAAAAAAACCCTAAAAGTTTCATTTTAAGTAAGTTAAAACTTTTTGATAATAAAAAGGGAAATCTTTAAACCAAATGATCTTTGAGAATTTTAATGTAAACCCAAAAGTTTTAAAGACTTTAAGTAGACCCCCTTTGGACCGCTAGGATCCAACCCTATTTAGACGCATTATTCGAAGATTGGTTTGTTTGCACCCAGATCAACCGAAGAAGAAACTCTTGTCTGCATTATGCCTACACTTGTCAATGTTTTTAGAAGCCAAAGTATGAAGATCATGTCGTCACAAGTCTATGGAGTAGCATAAGAGGAGAGGACGAGGTCTCCCATCATCTTGAAGACGACGTCGAGACGTGGAGCACGAGCTTTGCTTCCTGAAGTCAAGATCTCCAGAAAGCGTGTTCGAGAATCAACACCGCATTTGCATTCATGCATTTCAACACCGCATTTGCATTCATGCATTGCATTGCATCACATTGTACAGTCATGGCATATTTTACATAACATTATCATTACCTTGCATAAAATTTTTGGGGAGTGATCCAAAGACCAATTAGAATTTTATCGCGAATAAAAGAATTGAACCCACTCAAAATTCAAGATTCGAGCAGTTAGAAGATGGGCTCGAGAAAAAAAAGAAGTTTGATGCCTTTGATGCAAGAAAGCTCTGTTTGAACCCTGATTTGGTCATTCCTTTGGATTTCAAAGATTCTCAGATTTGCACATGATGACGGAACAAGATGCCCCAAGATTCACCTGACCATGTTCTGCAAAAAGATGGAGGGCTGCACTGAGAATGAAAAATTATTGTTCCACTGCTTCCACGACAGTCTAGCAGGACCCACCGTGATATGGTATAATTGTTTGAGTAGAGACCAAGTTCAGTCATGGGGAGACTTAGCCGATGCCTTTTTGGGCCAATATAAATATGCTTTGGGCCTAGACCCAAGTCGTCAGTATCTCCAGGGTACGAAGATGAAACCTGATGAAGGCTTCAAGGAATGTGCTTTGAGGTGGCTATGTTTAGCGACCCAGGTGCAGCCTCCTATAGACGAAGAGGAAAGTGACTTCCATGTTTCATGCCACCTTTCATATTTCTTCTTTGATAAGATGCTCGGGAAAATAAAGGCCAGCTTTGAGGACTTCATGACAGTCTGAGAGAGAATCGAACATGCACTCTAGGACCTAAGTTTAAAGACCAGACCTACCTAGGAGTAGAAGAAAAGAAAGAGATAGATGGGTACCACTTTCAAGATTCTCATAACGGTAAGAGAATGAGGTTTGATAATCCCTTCGAATTACTGAGGGAAATTCATCGAGCAAGTCTGAAATTATTTGGGGTACTCATTTCAGACATATTTTCTCATTTGGCCGAAGGTTAGCAGCTCACCCCTAGGCCGATGAATATTACACCTGACACATTTTCCCACAACTTTAACTTGAATAGTGCATATGAGTTTTATGTGGGGGCATTAGAGCATGGCACTGAGAAATCCAGAAGCTGGTTGGAGAGGGAGTCCTAACGTAAGAATTGATCCAACAAGGAAAAACAAGAGAAATGACAAGCCTACACTACATTGAAAGGGCCAGAATGAGTTAGTACTCGGGAGGTAGTCCGAAGGTCCCTATGGTTTTCCCATCAGTTCACAAAGAAATTCTCAATGTTTAAAAAAAACTCTCAAACAGATTTTTTTCAGATTTCCATTTAGAAAGCATTTTTGCTTTATTTGATTCTTTAAACATTTCATTCATTGTTATGAGGTAGTTTTGGATTTTCCATACACATATACACATTTTTTGAATGGACATATGTATATATCATTTCTATACCAAGTCCTCAAATTTTGAATGCAACAGTAGCTTTGTTTCAGATCCAAAGATGAACTCTAAGTTGCTTATATTTAGAAGAGATTGAATGTTGTGAGGATACTGTAAATGTGAGTATCTGCTAGTTTACTTAGGCCAACAGAGGAACAATACGAGTGTTTAGACAAAGGGCAGTTCCCATTTTAGAAAATTTCCTTCTCAGGTACTTGTCGTTTAAGATCCTTGAATCGAGAGTTGACCTTAAACCTCTACCCCCTGAAGGCTTTCTCAAGACATCTGTGAATGTGACGATGAATGGTATTCTTTTACTTTACCAGAAGAAGAGATGAGACTAGACAAATTGGATACGAAGATCAAAAAATCATCAGAAGAAAGTAGTTGAAAGCAAGGATATGTCCAAATGAAAAAACGAAGAAAAGAAGAGAAATGGCAATCAGAAGACTGAAGCAATCTAGATCGAGTAAATATAAGAATTTTTTCCATAGATTTCAATATCAGAAGAGCTGCAGACAGGTAATTAACTTCGAGCGGAAGATAGCATCAATACCAGTATAGATACTTGTTGATTTGAGGATACATTTACAGATTCAAATAAGAGGAAAGAGACTCTAGGCTGAAAACCCAAAATGGGCAGTATAAAAAAAGAGAAAGAGAAAGAAAAAAGAGAGATTACACTCCACTATTTGGGTTTACTAAAAGGTATTCCTAGATAAGAGTGTTTAAAAAGAGAGAAATGAGTAGAATTTTCTGGGGCATTCTACTGTAGTGAAAAGATCATAAGGTGGTTGTATGCTCCATCCATATTTTAAGTCAAAAGTAGAGTAGCTACACGAGTGATATATTCAAATCATGACTATGCCGAGTAGCTCGGGGTTCTGTTGTATGCTCTATCATTATCCTCGAGATAAAGGACTGTGATGAGTTGAATTCCCTTAGAAGAGAAAAAAGAGAAAAAAATAGAGAAAAAAAAGAAAAAAAGAGAGAAAAAAGAAAAAAAAAAGACAATAGGAAAATACTGTATATACTTCATACACAGATCAAACAATACAAGATCAAGCTTCAACTGTAAGAAATGAGCAAGAGATACATAAAGAATCCACAATTTTGAAGATTTGTATAGAAGCTTGAATTGAATCCAAGTCAAGAAAAGTCGGCCCGGAGATTGCCAATTCCGAAAAGGGAAATGACCTTTAGGGTGAAAACCCAAAAATGGGCAGTCTAGAGTGATCCTGATAATGAAGAAAGAGTAGTCTGCCTGAGCATGTTGGCATCAATATCCAACCCAAATACATTGATATGAAGATACAGAAGAAGGAAGTGAACTCTAGGGTGAAAACCCAAAGGTGGGCAGTCTAGAGCAATCCAAATAAAAAAAAGAGAAAAAGGAACATTTCATCTGGGCATACCAATCACAAGAATTCCCAAAAATGTACACAATCCTTCATTCAAGGAACTTTGGAGGATCAATCATTTTTTTACGGAAAACAAGCATCAATACACAGCCATAATACAATGAGGACCAAAAGAAAGAGAGTAAGGAAATGAACTCTAGGGTGAAAACCCGAAAACGGGCAGTCTAAAGTGATCCTGAAAAAAAGAAGAAAAAAAATACTCCATGTGAGCATATCCAGATCATACGAGCACAGAGATACAGCTTCATCTAACCATGAACCAAAGGCCTACATTACAAGCCTCCAAAGACCATTATGATCATCCATAGATATCCAAGTTGAATGAGAATGTCTTCAGATTTCATTCCGCCTATAAGGGTTAACCTTACTTCAAGGAATGTCAAACTTCGAAGTGTTTGATCGACACCCAAATGAGGGAAGAATGAGGCATGGTGAGTTAGTGAGATTAAGAAAGCCACCTTAAAATGGGTTAGAGATTAGGTATGGGATTGTGCCTCTTGAAAGCCTAATAGACTAGAAGAAACTATACATTTGCGTATATCTCCACAATAGTCAAGATCTTCTAAATATGCACTTCATTAGAGTTGATCTCTGGCAATTTGAAGCAAATGTGCTATGGTGTTTGATAATTTGGGGGCAAACATTTTTTTAAAAGGTTTGACATTTTCTCCCAAAGTTTTGATGTTTACCATTTCCCCTAAACATTAGTTTCTAAAATGTTTGGCAATATACTTCGAATTTTGTTTACCATTCTCCAAACCTTAATTTTCAAAAATATTTGGCTTTAAAAAGAAAGAGAGAAAAAAAGAAAAAATGTTTACCATTTGTTCCAAACAAAGTTTTTAAAATGTTTGGTATTCCCTCCAAGTTGTAATTTTTAAAATGACAGTTATCTTTTCAAACAATCATTATTTTTTGTTGTATTGAAATATACACAAGTAAATTGCCTTTTGCATTACTTTAAAAATGAATGATGATGAGATTTAAAGCATAGGGACCGAGAGTTATTTCCCGTCGAAATGCTACGAGAAGATCAAGGATGAGCTCAGGGGATGGAAGCATTTTTGCTCATCCTAGTGATTAGAAATATATCAAGGCTCTGTATGATGGGTTAGTAAATTCGAAGCAGTGGAGCCCGTGATTGAATGGGGCAACGCCAAGTGAAGAAGATGACAAGGGTTCTTATAAGAATAATATAAGGACCAGAAGATCATTTCTGAAGACAAGAAAGCCTTCTACACGAAATATTTGAAAGCATGTTAATTCAGATTCGAAGTGATTGATCAAATGAGGATTTAAGAGCATACAGTGAAGAAGTAAAGGGATGAAGAAATCTGAGGAACGACCTTTCAGGATGTAAGACTTCAAAACAAAAAGAATAAAATAAAAAAGAGAATAAAAAAGAAAAAAAAGATAGAGAAGAGAGTGAGAGAAGAAAAAAGAGAAATGAGAAAAAAAATAAAAAGAGAGAAAAGAGAGAAAGAAAAAAAGAAAAGAAAAAAAAGAAAAAAGAGAAAAAAGAGAAGAAGATGAAGAAAAAGAAAGCATTACATTGCATGCATCATATAGATAGAGGCATGTCAATTTTTGCTTGTTTTAGACAGGTATTTGAAGAATTGTCAAAAAATTGAAGATGTCGTCAGCCATAGTAGCGTGAGGCTAGATGACGGTAGCCAAATTAGCATAAAGCCAGATATTAAGCCCTTCGAGCCATCAGCAAGACCTTCGGGCATGATGATAAGACCTTCGGTCCACCAGCAAGTCTTTCGAGCATGGTGACATGTCCTTTGGGCCATCAATAAGTCCTTCGGGCATGATACGACAACCTTAGTAGCGTGAGTCCAGAAAGATCAACAGCCTTTGTAGCGTGAGTCTAGAAAGATCAGCAGCCTTAGTAGCGTGAGTATAGAAAGATCGGTAGCCTTAGTAGCGTGAGTCCAGAAAGATCTACAGCCTTAGTAGCGTGAGTCTAGAAAGATCGGCAGCCTTAGTAGCGTGAGTCCAGAAAGATCGACAGCCTTAGTAGCGTGAGTCCACAAAGATCGGCAACCTTAGTAGCGTGAGTCTAGAAAGTTTGGCAGCCTTAGTAGCTTGAGTCTAGAAAGTTCGGCAGCCTTAGTAACGTGAGTCAAGAAAGATTGGCATCCTTAGTAGCGTGAGTCCAGAAAGTTCGGCAGCCTTAATAGCTTGAGTCCAGAAAGTTCGACAGCCTTAGTAGCGTGAGTCAAGAAAGATTGGCATCCTTAGTAGCGTGAGTCCAGAAAGATCGGCAACCTTAGTAGTGTGAGTCTAGAAAGTTCGCAGCCTTAGTAGCTTGAGTCCAGAAAGTTCGACAGCCTTAGTAGCGTGAGTCCAGAAAGATCGACAGCCATAGTAGCGTGAGTCTAGAAAGATTAGTGGCCATAGTAGCGTGAGTCTAGAAAGTTCGCAGACTTAGTAGCTTGAGTCTAGAAAGTTCGACAGCCTTAGTAGCGTGAGTCCAGAAAGATCGACATCCATAGTAGCGTGAGTCCAGAAAGATCAGTGGCCATTTTTGGCGTGAATCCCCCAAATTTGAAGAAAGTTCGGTAGCCTCAGCAGCGTAAGGCCAGAAAGTTCGGCAGCCATAGTAGCGTGAGTCCAGAAAGATCGATGGCCATTTTTGGCGTAAATCCCCCAAATTTGAAGAAAGTTCGGTAGCCTCAGTAGCGTAAGGCCAGAAAGTTCAGCAGCCATAGTAGCGTGAGTCCAGAAAGATCGGTGGCCATTTTTGGCGTGAATCCTCAAATTTCCAGAAAGATAGGTAGCCATTTTTGGCATGAATCCCCAAATTTGTAGAAACTTCAGCAGCCTTAGTAGCGTGGCTCTAGAAAGTTCGGTAGCCATTTTCGGCGTGAATCCCCAAATTTGAAAAAATTTCGGCAGCCTCAGTAGCGTAAGGCCAGAAAGTTCGGCAACCTTAGTAGCGTGAGTCCATAAAGTTCAGCATCTTTAGTAGCGTAAGGCCAGAAAGTTCGGCAGCCTCAGTAGCATAAGGCCAGAAAGTTCGGCAACCTTAGTAGCATGAGTACAGAAAGGTTGGCAGCCTTAGTAGCGTGAGTCTAGAAAGATCGGTAGCCATTTTGGCGTGAATCCCAAATTCGACGATAAAGGTTCTATATAGGAAGGGCCAATATTTTCAAGCCCTCGTAGTGAAAGGTTCTACATAGAAAGGAACCGTAACTACAAGATTTCAGAAACTAAAAGTTCTATATAGGAATGACTTACGGCTCTAGGGTTTGAAGACTAGTAGTTCTATATAGAAAGAACTCCCAGTTGGTAGAATCCATCAGTGATGCAGAAGGTTTTATATAGGAAAAACTCGCAGCGTTGAAGGCAAATAGTCCTATATAGGAAGGAATCCAAGCTTAACCGTCTCAGAGTGAAAAGTTCTATATAGGAGGGACTCGTAACTCGAGGCTTCAGAGTGAAAGGTTCTATATAGGAAGAACCCTAACTCCAGGATTTCAAGGTAAAAAGTTCTATATAGGAAGAACTTTCATTCCGAAAGATCCACCCAAGAAAGCGAAATGTTCTATATAGGAAGGACCTATAGCTCTAAGATCAGAAGGCGAAAAAGTTCTATATAAGAAGGACTTACAAGCTTGAAGAGTTGACTGAGAAAGAGCAGAAAGTTCTAGAAGAACCTATGATTCCGAAGCCAAGGACAAGGAAATAGGTCAAAAATGAGTGCTTTTGATCTTTGCTTTGTTTTCGTTTCACAAGAACAAGCAAATAGGGGCAACTGTAATCACTCATTTTTGTCCAGATTTTAGTGTTATTAGTATTATTGTAATAATATTATTATTAATATAAAATTAAAAAAGAAAAATTTAATGTAAAAAAGGGAAAAAGAAGTGCTTGGAGCACATATCTCCACGTCATCATTAACCCCCCACTTGCCTATAAATAGAGGCATGGGGAGGGCAGCAATGAATCGGCAAAGGCAAGGCCAAATAAGGGGGCTTAGGCTCATGGCTAGCCAAGGACCGGGGCAATGCCCTCGGTCCTAACCAGTTCGATCGGGGTCTTATTTTAGATCCGATCTAGCTAATTTTTGGAGAGGTCGTGGTAGATCTCGGTGGGGCTCAGTCGGGGTTCGTCATTCGAGCTCCTAGTTAGGTATATTTTCTTCTATTTTTATTTGTGCTATAATTTTTATGATTTAATGATGTATTAGTTAATTTAAAATTGTGTTCTTTTTTAGTTTGTATGTTTATTTATGTTTTAGATTAGTATTTATTTATGTTTTAAATTTATGTTTTAGATTAATGTTTTATTTATGTTAGATTTGTTTTTATTTATGTATTAGATTAATATTTATGAATGTTTTAGATTGATATTTTGTTTATGTTAGATTAGTATTTATGTTAGTATTTATTCATTTATGTTTTAATTTTTATCATATTGTATTTAAATTATTTGTCATGTTTTTAAGTTGCATTTTGGAAATATAAACTGTCAATGCGGTGCCCTTTTATTCGAGCGTAAACGTGGCCAGTATCAAGCGCAGTGATGGTGTTCTATCGGTTTATTCTCGAATAACGGGACCCTTAAAATTTACTCACACTTATAACCAAAATTTAATTTAATCGTCACTTTAATCTAGAAAGTTTAATATTAATAAAGCGGTAATTATTAAAGTACCAATTTTAGGCGGTGTGGGGTGCTAATCCTTCCCCATCCGTAACCGACTCTCGAACCCAATATTTTTAAAATTTCTAGTTTTATGGTGTCCGGCCTACCTAAGTGGCCGGTGGCGACTCTATTTTTAAATAAAATACGATTTTTCTAAAAACTCCACGGAAGACATTATTTTCAAAACAAAACAAAATAAAATAAAAATATTTTTTAGCAAACTTAAAAAAAGGGACATCACTACAGTGAACAACGTGGATACTTCTTCTTTTCACCATCCTTGGCATTGTCTAGTTCTTTTTTTACCATAAAACTCTTTCCTTTGTCTTTGTTCCTTGCTTAAAAGGCAGCTTCATCATGTTCTTCTTCTCTGTTTGTTCGTCTTTGCTCTTGATCATAAAGAGCATTTATCAACTCGGACAAGGAAATGTTGGACAGATCTCTCGAGTCTTTAAGAGATGAGATCTTTGACTCATATTTCTCCGGAAGTGTTGTAATCACTTTCTCCACAATTCTTTTGTCACTAAATTCATCTCCAAGCAGCCTAATGCTATTAACAATAGCCATTATTCTGTTTGAATACTGCTCGACAGTCTCACTTTCTTTCATCTTCAAATTCTCGAAACCCCTTCTCAAGTTTATAAGTTGTTGCTGCCTTGTCTTCTCAGACCCCATAAACTCTTCTTTCAGCTTGTCCCAAGCTTGCTTTGGAGTCTCACAAGCCATGATCCTTGTGAAGATCACATCAGAAACTCCATTCTGAATGCAAGACATGGCTTTGTGTTTCTTGGCACACTCTTCACTGTGTTGCCTAATTTGAGCCAATGTAGGATTGGCTCTCAAAGGTGGTGGATCCCTATCCATTTCAACAACTTCCCCACAAATCATAAGCTTGCAGGTAAGTCTTCATTTTTACTACCCAAATGTGGTAGTTTTCTCCAACAAAGATAGGAGATGGTGGTGGAGAAAAGATGGATGATGACATGAGAACAACAACAAACTAGAAACAGATTTCAATGAAATCTTAAGAAGTTAAACAAATAACTCAGGCCCCCAAAGATAGCAGCTCTAATGCCAATTGTTGGTTTTAGAAAACCATCAAATACAAAAAAAGATGAAGCAAAAACTGAAAACCAAGAGAAAATGAGAGCTTGGCTGGAAGCAAAAGCATTCACTGATTTTTTTTCATTAAGAGATCAGATATAAGTCAAAAAGTACACCAACTTTCACCTACTATAAGACTTAGAAGTTAGTCTAAGTTCACAAAAAAAATCTGATCATTAACAACTACAAACCAAATCTAAAGAAGTTGTCATATGGTTCCAAACTAAGTGAACAACACAAAAGAACTTAGTTAAAAAAGAATTACAAACTTAGTGTCATTCCAGCAACTATGCAGCCATATTCCAACACATACTCACGTGATTTAGAGTCTCCATGTCCATAAAATCCTTTGTGCTGTGCTAGGTCTCCCAAGTATATCAAACAACGGTGACAAGACACCAAACCTTTTTTAATATCGGTAGATTTCTTCCCATCTTTGTCCATAACAATTTGGCTTTCTGATCCATCAGAAAGTAGCCAAATGGAAGTTCATATTTTGCTCTGATTTTCAAAATTAAATCATGCTAAAATCCTGTTGCCTCTGAAAGGAAAGTCTTAAACTGTAGTCATATTTTTGTAAGTCGGTCAGATCGTGGAGGAACTTTCACACCCTGAGACGTGTTTGATCCTCCAGAAGGTAGTGCAGCACGAAAATGTGCTCGTAGATCCTCAATCTGCTTGTAATGTAACTGCCACAAAGCAAATTCAATATTGTGTGCACCTGAAAAGCATGGTCCTCAAGAATAATAGCCTCATAGTTCTCACGCATCTGCTGCCAGGCATTGGGATCTGAAGGCACTCGATTATTTTTCTAGTCTATATTCTGCAGAGTATTATATAACATCATAGCAGGAATCTAAAATGGAACCTCATTTCTAAAGAATAAAACATATACCTTCTCATAAGATGTTGTGCGCGCTCCCTGGATGAAGAAGCGGGCATTTTATCCATCTCAACTTTCAGCATCTATCCGAAGTACTTCATCAAAATTCATTAAATCTGCACAATGCACACATCGACAGCAATACAAACTAAGCCATATGTTATCAGATAACACAAATTCAATTAACTACAATAAGTTATATAATGATAGGCGGCAGGGAAAGAAACTAAATGTCCAAAATTATGAGTACGTTACTATATTCATCAAACTGCAACACCAATAAAACAGAAGTAAATTACAGCAGATTATCATATCGACCATAGGTTTAAATTTTTAAGAGCCAAGATTTAAATAAGAAGACAATCACAGTGCATCTCAAATGAAAAAAGCATCTATTAAGAGATCCTTTAATTGGCCGAGCGGTCAAAGGTGCTCATCCGCTTTCACCTTGTGTGGATTTGAATCTCGACATTTGCATTGGGAATTTAAATATAAAAAAAACATCTATTAAACCATTCAACTTATCGAAAAACAACTGACCAATATTGGCAAAATCATCAAAGAATTTAGAGTAAACTCTCACAAAGCATAACAATGCTCTAAAAAGTACAATTAAAATCTCTAAACCAGGATGTCTTCCTTGAATAAACTTCAAAGTTCTTCATTCCTCAAATAATAGCTTCATTCAGTCCAAAAACATCCAAAAATTTAAAATCCTTCCAAAACCCTCTCATGATTAGTTAAAGATTGTTCAGAAACTATTGCAAAATCTAAGATAATGTTGGAGCTTCTTCCAAATGGCAATAAAATCTAGAATTAATATCAGCTCAAGCCTAATATACTAAAAACACAATAACAAAACCAGACATTGTTTCTGTGCTTTAGAATAATTAGCAGCCTCGAACATTTTACAAATCATTAAAGGACCAGAAATATTCAAACACTCTACTTGCTTTCACTATTGCCTCTCGACTCTTGATCTCCAAACAAGTCCTCTAGTGGGTAATACACAATCATGTCCGAGAAAAGCTCCAAGAATCATCTTTGACCTTTTCTCTCAATTCTGGATAAGGAATAAGCCCTTCCAGGATTACTCGAAAAGGCAAAGATAAAGGAGGGTCAGGAGATCGTCTCATTTCATCATATATGTCCATGGCCTCCGACGATAGTCCGCTATCTAACTATGCTCGGACAAGGTCTCCAAAGGTATGCTGATCAAACAAAACTTCCTCTCTTTTCAACTCTTCCCAAACCCGCCTTGACTCGTCTACCTTTCGATTTCTAGCAAGCATCGTAAGCATATCTCTGTAAAAGAACATATCTGGACGGTACCATATTTCTTTACGCACCACATCATATAACTGAGAAACAAAACAAGAGTACTTGAGTAAAAATGTGATAGAGTAGCATACAAGCATCTAATTTGAGTCTATTAATGAGCAATGAACATCTATGTTATTCGAACTCGGAAGTGAATAGTGTAACCAATTATGTCTTCTAAGAGTCCCATCAAATTTTTAATTCGTACCTATATTCAAATAAGAATCAGAAACATATGCCATATGGGGTGAATTTATATATAAAAAAGAGTCCAACTAACATAGACGAGCGATTTTAGTATAAAAATTTTGGATGAAGCATACCAACAACTAATAAGAAATTTACGGTAGATGCCTATTATGCATCAGAATCTAGATTCACAAATGATTCGTATCGATAGAGGTAACAATGATCCGGTACTTACAGTCATAAAATCATAATAAAATAAACTTTAACATACACCAAGTCTAACAAATCAATAAACAATTCAAATTAAAAAAAACAATAACGAACAAAGAAAATGCTAGTTGAATATGTGATGATATTGTTGTGCCTCTGTCAAATGCCTCCGGAAAATCGCCCCCGTCTCCATATTATGCTCCAACATCGCCGAGCCCGGGGTCCCTTTCCCGAACATCTCTACATCTCCGGACTCATCAGTTTCGAAGATCATAGTTCTGTGACACTACAACCATCAAATTCGACTAAGCTCGCTGCTTGACAGCCGAGCTATCACTTGCCAGCCTATCAATACCATCACTAGGCCTAGCACAGTCTCGTAAAACATCAATCCGTCTACATCACTAATGGGATATAAATACCCCTAAGGCCGAAGACAAGCAGGATGACTCTATGACTCTACACCCATTCTATACCGATCACTCCCTCTCTCCTCTCCCTCATGGCTTCGACCACCTATTCTACGCTGTTTGCGGCTCTTGGCCCCCCAAGTCAACCAGGGGTGAACCGCCTGATTCTACAGCCCACCACCGCTTTTTGCGGCTCTTCTCCCGTCGCACGATGGGTGAACCACCAATCCTCATCCCCAAACCATCTCCAGCCGTCGTCTCCACCCCTTTGTCTAGTGTCGCCCAAAATCGGCATTAACAATTGGTACGATGGGCGTAGAGATCCTCCCGACCAAGAGAATCAATCGTGATGGCTTTCCTATTCCTGACAACCTCTCGCCTCCTACGATGAAATTTCTGCCGTCGTCGACCTCTACCAGTAGTAATGCCGATAAGGACGAGGAAGAAAATAACGAAGAAGATGGGACAACAATTTCTCACTATACACGTCTGAGGAAAGCGCCATCAGAACGACGGGTCAGCAATATCTCAATAGGTCTGCTATAGGAGATAAGCCTTTCGGTGATGTACAAGGTAACTGTCTAGAGAAGATGCACCCTACCGGAGGATCCCATCCTATTCTGACGGCCTTGTCAAGACAGTAGAACATCTTGTCTATGCTTGCCAAGAGAGTATGATAGATGTAGCCCTAAAGAAGGCTCAAGATCCTCAACGGTCGCCAAGCCTTCCCTTGAAAACAAGAAAGAGATGAAGCAACTGAGACATCCAAGGAAGATATCCGACATGCCTCGAGGAAAGTGGAAGAGCGAAAGCAGAAGTACACAAAGAATCGACCCACAAAAGAAAAATCAAATAGCTGAGGAGACAACGCGAATGAGGAGCACCCTCAGCTGCGCCCTTACCTCCTTCCCCTTGTATCCTTTTCCCTATGAATATATAGTGTCTGCTGTAAGGACGAATTTGTTTGAGTATGCCCAAAGACCAATCATGAGATGGTTGTATAATACATACTTATTTTATCATGTTTATTAATATAAAGTCATTATTATTTTCCAGTCTTATTCTGTGCATTTATAAATAAACTGAATTATAATAAAGTCCTTAGAATAATATAGTTATTCTTGAATGTCCTTAGTCGAGTATTATTGTGGACATGGACAAAAATAATATATTAAGACTAATATGTAGTTGATTGATGACAAAGTGTTGTCATTGGCATGAAGATGTCAAAATCAATACATAAGTATGTGTTAGAGAATGACATATTGGATTGACCCATTATGAGCATGTTTCTTGGATTATTATGTGACAGTCACAACATTGCTCATAGTGATAACTACCTGTA
This sequence comes from Hibiscus mutabilis, assembly GCA_019671005.1. NCBI lineage: Eukaryota > Viridiplantae > Streptophyta > Magnoliopsida > Malvales > Malvaceae > Hibiscus > Hibiscus mutabilis. The sequence continues at coordinate 22,029,027 of CM033732.1, forward strand.
TGATCCTCAGACTTGAGATCATCATTATTTCAACATCGTGAGTGACATATTTTGATGTGGTCAAACGTGTGTCATAACTGACTACACTATAAAGACTAATTTTGGATATGTTGCAATCTATGTAGCGGAATATGGTTGATCAAGATAGGATTTGTCCCTCCTACATAATAGGAGTAATATCATAGGCCACTTGATTGAGTGAGACTAGAAAATGCATGGCCATGCTCGAATAAATTGATATGAGATATCATAGTTATTCGTTTATAATAGTCTACTCAAGATATCAAGAAATATTAGATGAACTATACAAGTGTGACTATTCCATGACTTGTGTCCGATCTAGATATGAGGACAAAATGATGTAATACGTGAAAAGAGTTAATCACGAAGGTTATGTCGAACCACGACTTCCTGTAACTTAGGTAGCAATGATGCATTGCTAGATGCCACTCATTGCTTGTAATATTAGAATTGTTCTAGATATTACTACTAACGTTACATGAACCTACAAGAGTCACACCCTAATTGAAATGAACAAATATCGACTTGATAGCATATGTACAAACTTGTTGTACACGTAATAAGTAAAAAAACTAAGATTATTATAACTATTGTAATTATAGATAATCTTGTTTGTATATTTTAATACTAGATAATTATTGTAATTATTAAATACTATTAAAATATATATCTCTAAAGAAACCTAATTAAAGTAGAATCAGATTCTACATATTTAATTATATTCGGTTAAATATATTGTATGTTTAATGAATCCGAATTTAATAAGAATTAGGTTTTTGAATGCTGTATAAAGTCATAAGGTCTAGCAGTCGATATATGCCTTTTGCGAAAAACCTCTCTAACAGTTAGAGAAGTAAAATATTGTTTGTTTCAATTGGGTGGACTGCGTAGAGGTCAGAATGCTATTGTGACGACTTGGATTCGATATCGTGCTAGAAGAATTGGATTCTCCTAACTCCCTGCGATTTTTCAGATTTATTTAAGGTAACATTTCATCCCCTTTTCACCCCAGATTTGTTCTTCGTACATGGATCCTCGTAAATGGACTCTAAATGAGCTCATTTCTCATTATGTTCAAGAGGAAGATAGGTTGAAGCGTGATAAGACTGAAAATGCTCATTTGGCTAGTGCCTCTAAGGACAAGGGCATGAAAAACAAATATCAGAATGAAGTTTTTAAGGCTCCAGCTCAAAAGAAACAAGAGCAAGTTCCAAACAATTGTTTCTTTTGTGACAAGACTAGACACATAGAGAGAGATTGTGCCAAATATCACGCATGGCGTGCAAAGAAAGGTATGAATCTTACTTTGGTTTGTTCTAAGGTTAATTTAGCTTTAGTACCTAAAAACACTTGGTGGTTAGATTCTAGTGCTACTACTCACATAAGTGTTTCTATGCAGGGCTGCTTGAGCTACCGAAAGCCAAGTGATGGTGAAAGAAATATCTTTGTGGGTGATGGAAAATCGGTGGAAGTTGAAGCAATTGGGCATTTTAGGTTGTTATTAGGAACTGGGCTTCATTTGGATTTGAAAGAACTTTTGTTGTTCCTTCTTTCAGGTGGAATTTAGTTTCTGTTTCTTTATTGGACAAATTTGGATATTATTGTTTATTTAGAAATAACCAGTTTACTTTGTCTTTAAATTCAAATATTGTTGGAACTGATTATTTAAATACTTATGACAACCTTTATTTGTTAGATATAATTGCATCATATAATGAAACCTTGCATGTGGAATCATGTGGTACTAAATGCAAATTAAATAAAGAAAATTCAGCATCATTACGACATAAACGCTTAGGTTATATCTCAAAAGGTAGGATTGAGCGCCTTATGTCTAATAGTATTTTGGAGTCCTTTGACTTTACAGACTTTAATGTTTGTGTTGATTGCATCAAGGGAAAACAGACTAAGACCAAAATATTAGGTGTAAACAGTTCTCCAGACGTCTTAGAATTAATTCATATTGATATTTGTGGGTCATTCCCTACGACATCTTGGAATGGTCAACAATATTTCATAACATTCATAGATGACTACTCACATTATGGGTACCTATATCTCAGTCATGAGAAATCTCAATCTTTGGACGTGTTCAAATATTATAAATCCGAAGTTGAGAATAAACTCAACAAAAGAATTAAGAAAGTTAAATCTGATCGTGGTGGTGAGTACTACGGCATATATGATGGCTCAAGTGAGCAACGTCCAAGACTATTTGTAAAATTCCTAGAGGAATGTGGTATTGTCCCACAGTACACCATACCAGGATCACCTAGTATGAATGGTGTAGCTGAGAGACATAATAGGACTCTTAAGGATATGGTAAGGAGTATGATTGCTCATTCTAACTTATCTGAGTCCATCTGGGGAGAAGCATTAAAGACAACACATACATTCTGAATAGAGTATCAACTAAATGAGCTGAAAAACACTTTATGAGCTTTGGACAGGTCAAAAACCTACTCTAAAACACCTTCACATTTGGGGATGTCCAGCTGATGCAAGAAATCGGACTCCAAAACAGTTAGCAGCTACTTTATTAGTTATCCTGAGCGATCTAGAGGCTATAAATTTTATGATCCCACGATTAAGAATATTTTTGAGATGGGAACTGCAACATTTTTTGAGGATGTTGAATTTGGAGGGAAAAATAAGGTTAGAGACATTGCTTGTGAGGATAAATTTAGTTCTAACTCAGTTCCAACTATCATTTTTGATAGTATTCAGGTTCTTATACCTGTCATTAATCAAGAAGTGAATCTGGAGCCTCAACAAGACAATGTTGAACAATTTTCTCCTATTTAGGATGAGGTAATTGTTCTAAAGGAACAAATTCAACAACCTCAACAACAAGTTCCATTAAGGAGATCCACGAGAGAAAGGAGAAATGCTATTCCGGATGATTATATTGCATTTCTCCAAGAAAATGAGGATGACAATAAAATGATGGAAGAAGGTCCAATCAAATTTCATCAGGCCATGCAAAGTATTAACTCTCAAAAGTGGATTGATGCCATGTAGGAAGAGTATAATTTCATGCAAGACAATAAAGTTTGGGAACTTGTCATATTACATGAAGGGGCAAAACCAATTGGTTGTAAATGGATATTTAAAACTAAGAGGGGTGCAAATGGTAATGTGAAAAGGTATAAGGCACGTCTTGTAGCTAAAGGATATACTAAAAAAGAAGGCATTGGCTTTTCAGAGATTTTATTTTCGGTTTCATCGAAAGTCTCTTTTAGGACAATCATGACACCTGTAGCTCATTTTTATCTTGAGTTACATCAGATAGATGTTAAGACTGCATTTCTCAATGGAGAGATTGAAGAAACAATTTATATGGTGCAACCAGAAAACTTTGAGTTGGGACACCCAAAGAATATAGTTTGCAAATTAACTGTAACGCCCCTAATGTATACTCGTAAATCGAATATACATTAAAGATGTTACGGAGTCGTTTAAAGAAATCTCAACTTATAAATTTATTTGTACAAGTATTTACAAATTTTAGTTTGTAAATCTAACCCTTTCTCGATTTTCTTGAAAACACAGTCTATGTGCAGTTAGCTAGTTTTAACCCTGAACTAATTATTTTAAAATATATTAGGCAATTATTAAAAACAATAGTTTAATTCAGGGTGAAAACTAGATTCGCTATCTAGGCCCTTTCTTGACTTTAAAATCTTTACGTGATTACCGATTATTCTTATTAGCAAAGTAATTACAGGCTCACTAGAGATTATCATAAGCTAGAATATCTTACTGATGTTTTGCAGATTGAAGCTTGATCAGCATGCTCAACTCCTCTTCAGATCCTCCATCTTAATCTACGTGTGAAACAAATGCACGCTAAGTACGAACTTAGTGAGGCAAAACTTATAAATCAAAGTAAAGCACTTTAATTTTAATAAAAATTGCATAATAAATAAAATACTAAATATAACATATAAGAATTTAAAATCGTATAGAATGACTTATCGAAGTCGTTCCTCTGTCATATAACCTGTAAAAATCAACATCTCATAGACATATATATGTACAATGTTATATCAATACGATCCATTGTACTTTCAATTTCAATATAGCCCAATGTACTATGGATGAGAATACATGGTATGCGAGTTAATGATGAGTATGCACATGTGCAGACATCAACCAATTTGTTGTGCCATAATAAAACAATATATCCATGTATCAATATCAATGTATCAATGTCAATGTATCAATGTAAACACTACCGTAACTTAACGACATCAATAATAACGATAGGTTATAGTTGTAGAACACAACTCACTGTATCACCGCCGTAACTTAACAACAGTATTAACCGATAGGTCGTAGCTGTAAAACATAGCTCACTGTATCATTACTGTAATTTGACAGTAATATTATATCAATATACTCCACCTCTTTGGCATGCCAATATACCAACTCTCAATAATCATACAATGGGATTTTTGAACAATTCACTATTATGAACCTTTCATTTATTTCGATAATATCAATGGATCAAAATAATTTTAACATATAAAAATATGCATAGGGCAGTTCATACCTGAAATCATTCACAAAACCATTCAAAACCATTTAATATAAATCAAATCCTTTTCTTTCAACATTTGAGGTTGACTTATCACAAGTCTTCCTCGTATCATAATTAAAATAAATAAGATTGCACTCACATGGGCCATGTAATAGTATGCCTCACTAAATTCTACTCAATCATAGTATCTTGAATCCACTTTGATTTGTGTTCGGCTTCATTAACCACATAAATACAAATACCATTTGTTAGATTTAAATCTAACAATATTCTAAATATGCTATCAAATCTAATTATTCTAATATGTAAAATTTCCAAAACTTTTTCTTCCTTCATTAAACTGTCCAAAAATTCATTTTGGTCCCCAATTGACCACTTTGAACTTCAAATAATTCTTCCAAGCTTGCTAACTACCATTAGATACCAAATGTCTCAATTTCCATTTTCTGGCAGCTTGCACTACCTTCAAAATTTATTTCTATAAAATAATCTAAAACTCAGAATTCGATTACGTTTGTTCTGAAAGAAACTAGATTCAATAAGCTTTTCACCCATATAAATTTATAGCCCAAATTCAACTTGTACGATTTATGGCGAATTTTCAAAGTCAATTTCCAGTGCTGATTTCGGAACAGACTGCCATATTGTTTTCTGACCTTTCACCACTTAAAAATTCATATCTTTTTGCTCAGAACTCAAAATCAGTTTCCGTTTGTTGGAGGCGAAACTAGACAAACAAATATTTACATAGGTATAAAATTAACCATCTAACCATTTTTGTAGAATTTATGGTGAATTTTCAAACTTACTGCCAAATCTAGTTTTCCTACACAACTTCCATAAATAACTTCAAACTTTATACTAATTTCTCCTTACTTTGCTATTTGTCAATTTAGTCCAATTATTTACTTTAAATCATAAACTTATCACCTTCTTCATCAAATAATTATTCACAATAGTTTCCCTTAATTTCCCTTCTTAACCGAAATAGCCACTAAAATGCAAAGATAAGGATTCTAGCTTCTTAACTTTGCAATTTAGTCCTCAAATCAACATTATTATCTTAATTCCATCATTATAACTAAAACTCAGATTTAATGCTTCTCTAAAACCTCATTTCCGAATTGGTCACTTAACTTTGACAATTTGTCAAAATGTTCACTAACTCGATTTAACATCGGTTTTGCATTCTAACTTCAATTTCATATCTTCAACATCCCTAATAACATAAATACACACCAATTCCATAAAAATCAGAATTATTCCTTCAACTTTTAAACTTGCCGAATTGGTCCCTAAACATTTAAATTAGGGTTTTGCTTCCAAACAACAAATCAAGCTTACTAGATCATTTATCCAACATTGCAAACCCTAAATCAAACTTGAATTTCAACATGGAATCATAAAATCTCAAAACCCCAATTGAGTCCATAAACCCTAATTTCTTCTCATAAAAAATTCTCATCAATCAAGCATGTTTTCCACAAAATATTTACACCAAATGATAGAGCTTGATGAGTAGAACAACTTTGTAGTTCGAAAGATTACCTGAAAAATGAGTTTCAGGGCTTGAATCGAACTTGGAAATTTTTTCTCCATTTTTCTTTCTTTCTCCCCCTCATATTTCGAAATTTGAAGATGGATAATGGTCTTCATCTTTTTATTTTCATCCAGTTTGGCCACTTGACTTGTATAAATGAATTTTAAATTCATTTAAATAATGAAATTACTAAAATGCCATTTTCATCGAATGGCCAAGATTTAATCTCAATAAAATTCAATGGCCAAGATCAAATCCATGTGTAATTGGCCTTTCAAAATTGCCCTTAAAATTTCAAAATATTTCAAAAATGCCATCCATGGTAGATGTCCAATTTACCCTCAAACTAGTCTTTATTTACATCAAGTCTTGAAAATTGCCATTCCATTAAAATTGAACCAAATTGGTTCCAATCCAACCAGCCATGTCCCAAAATATCTTAGATTTTTATTTATGGCATTTATTCGATCCAAATATTCGAATTTCACTCAATCCGATTTCCAAATTTTCTTCATGCGAACTTTAAAGCTTTATAACCATTAATATAAGCTTCGTACGAAAAATTTGGGTAACACGAAAGTGTCACTCTTGGGGGTGAACTATTCATTTATGGGGTTAACTTACATAACTTTTGGAAATTACACTTTGGTACCTAAACTTTTCCAAAGTTTATACTTTGGCCACAAAACTTTCAAAATTTTCATTTTGGTCACTGAACTTCAATTCCCATTTCAATTTTAATCAAATTTTTACCAACTTTGAAAGTACCCAATACAACTCACTATCTATCACATGATACTCTTAAACCTTAAAAATTTCCTCAGATTTTCTTAACTATGTCTATTATTCCGATAATTATTGAAAATCTTCATAGCATAAGGTTTCTCGTAGAAATCTTTTTTTTGAAATCCATACGAATATTTTCTACTTTTACTGAGTCCAAAATATCGATTAGAAACACTTTTATGGTACCTTCCCAAATGTCACCCATCTTTGTATTTTCCTAGCCCGAGCACGCTTAACAATTTCATTCGATCCAAATTCGGTACCTTTTTATGCATCTTAATTCTTAAAACCGATATCAAGGTACTTATTTCGATCCGATTCACTCTTCTACTGAATAAAAGTACTTGTTGGGGAAATTTACACTTTAGTCCTCAAACTTTTCCAAGGTTTATACTTTAACCCCCTAAACTTTCAAAATTTACAATTTAGTTGCTAGCCAAAATTTGGGATATTACATTAACAAAATCCATCTATGGACTCAAGAAAGTTCTCGTCAATGATACCATAAATTTCATCAAGTAATTATCTTGTTCGATTTTGAGATGAATATTGTTGATGATTGTGTGTATCACAAGTTCAGTGGAAGTAGCATATATTTTTAGTTTTATATGTCGATGAAATTTTGCTTGCCACAAATGATATAGGCTTATTGCACAAAACCAAGAGATTTCTATCTAAGCATTTTAAAATGAAAGATATTGGGGACGTTTCTTTTGTTTTAGAAGTTCAAATACATCGAGATCGATCTCGGGGTATTCTTGGATTGTCACAAAAGAACTATATCGATAAAGTATTTAAAAGGTTTGGCATGCAAAATAGTAAACCAATAGAAACCCCTGTCACTAAAGGAGACAAATTTTGTCTTTTTCAATGCACTAAAAGTAACCTTGAAATTCAAGAAATGCAAAAGATTCCTTATACATCAGCTATTAGGAGTCTAATGTATGCTCAGATTTGTACGCGTCCAGATATTGCGTACATTGTTGGGATGTTAGGCAGATTTTCAAGCAACCCTGGTATCGACCATTGGATAGCAGCCAAGAGGGTTATGAGGTATCTTCAGGGAACAAAAGATTACATGCTCAATTACAGAAAATTGGATCATTTGGAGGTCGTAAGGTATTCGAATTCTGATTTTTTTGGGTGCCAATGTTGGAGTATGCCCAAAGACCAATCATGAGATGGTTGTAAAAGACATACTTATTTTATCACGTTAATATAAAGCCATTATAATTTTTTAGTCTTATTTTGTGTATTTATAAATAAACTGAATTATAATAAAGTCCTTAGAATAATAAAGTTATTCTTGAATGTCCTTAGTCGAGTATTATTGTGGGCATGGACAACAATAATATATTAAGACTAATATGTAGTTGATTGATGACAAAAGGTTGTCATTGACATGAAGATGTCAAAATCAATACATAAGCATGTGTTAGAGAATGACATATTGGACTGACCCGCTATGAGCATGTTTCTTGGATTATTATGTGACAGTCACAACATTGCTCATAGTGATAACTACATGTATGATCCTCAGACTTGAGATCATCATTATTTCAACATCGTTAGTGACATATATTGATGTGGTCAAACGTGTGTCGTAACTGACTACACTATAAAGACTAATATTGGATATGTCGCAATCTATGTAGCGGAATATGGTTGATCAAGATAGGATTTGTCCCTCCTACATAATAGGAGTAATATCATAGGCCACTTGATTGAGTGAGAGTAGAAAATGCATGGAATGCTCAAATAAATTGATGTGAGATATCATAGTTATTCGTTTATAATAATCTACTCAAGATATCAAGAAATATTAGAAGGACTATACAAGTGTGACTATTCCATGACTTGTGTCCGATCTAGATATGAGGACAAAATCATGTAATACATGAAAAAAAGTTAATCCCAGAAAAAAAAGGTTATGTCGAACCACGACTTCCTGTAACTTAGGTAGCAATGATGCATTGCTAGATGCCACCCATTGCTTGTAATATTAGAATTGTTCTAGATATTACTACTAACGTTACATGAACCTACAAGGGTCACACCCTATGATTGAAATGAACAAATATCAACAAGATAGCATGTGTACAAAATTGTTGTACACGTAATTAGTAAAAAACAAAATTATTATAATTACAGTAATTATAGATAATCTTGTTTATATATATTTTAATACTAGATAATTATTGTAATTATCAAATACTATTAATATATATATCTCTAAATAAACCTAATTAAAGTAGAATCAAATTCTACATATTTAATTATAATCGGTTAAATATATTGTATATTTAATGAATTCGAATTTAATTAGAGTTAGGTTTTTGAATGCTATATAAAGGCATAAGGTCTAGCAGCCGGGATATGCCTTTTGCGAAAAACCTCTCTAATAGTTAGAGAAGTAAAATATTATTAGTTTCATTTGGGTGGACTGCGTAGAGGTCAGAACGCTGTTGTGACGACTTGGATTCGATATCGTGCTAGAAGTATTGGATTCTCCTAACTCCCTGCGATTTTTCAAATTTATTTAAGGTAACGTTTCATCCCTTTTCACCCTGAATTCGTTCCTCATACATGGATCACTGGCGGAATACTGTTGCACGTAATAAGTTCTACGCAATTGTGCAAGTATACACGTTGTAAGTAATAAAGTGATATGATAAGTATCGAGTATCGTCTCTACAGGGATTGGTTTGGGCCACTTTGCCTTAGTTATCGCACTGTAAAAGTAAAAACACAATTGATAATTGTAGGAGTTCTAACTAACGAATTAAATAAAAGAGCAAGTAAATAAAATAAAGATGTAATCAAATAAGAGGGAATAGGCCAGGTTATCGTGAGTTGAGAAGTGATAGCCGATTGGATCGTCTTGGTAAAACAGTGCAACGGAAACTCAGTTGCCCTGGCAACTTGCACAGCGGGGTTACATTGGCAACTATTTGACGGTTGCCTGGGCAACTGACTAGGCAACTGCTTGGGCGACTCGGCAGCAACTTCAAGGTTCGACAGAGCATTCTTCAATGGTTTCTTCTTATCCCTAAGTCGAAACTCTAGCAAGTTGTGCATTCCTTGACAATACTTCCCTACGTTAATCAAGGGTGAACAACAACCAATCTTGCGCTCCTCTTAGCCATTGAAATCCTTAACTTATTCCTAAGCCGGATTAATCTTCACCATCGATAGATTGAATAAAGACCATACTCATTCATTTCTTGAATCTAACTCTCCCGATATTAGATAAATAGATAGAATTACGAGATCCTCTCCCAATTCACTCGCAAACAAGAATAAAAACCAAGAAAGAGTAAACCTTGAATTGAAAGTGCAAACTCTTATCACCTAAACAAAATTCAATTGTTTCTCACAACAACAAAACACAATAACCCCAACCAATCAAGTTAGTTCATGGTTGGGTTCAAAAGATATACAAAGAATAACCCCCAAATCATGAATCTAATGGAAGCAAAGAAGAAGAAGAAGAAAACGATCAGCCCCTTGAACTCTCTCCCAATCGAACTCTCCCCTCTTGTCGAAATTTCTCCCTTCTTGCTCTTTTAGTTTGACAGCTTGGTCTCTTTTAAATAGGAGATGGCTAGGTCAAAATCCTTCTTGAGGAGGAAGTTAAGTTGGAATTAAATACTTTAAAAGAATATAATTTTTTATTATATTTAAATTCCTTCTAGACCTTCTCCTATCTTTTTGGGATTTAATTTCTCTTTGACCTTTTCATGGAAATCAAACTCCTTTGGGATTTAACTTTGCTCCACGTCATCTTGGACTTATCTAGTTATCAATTTCGACTACCATATCATCTTATCCCTTATCGAAAATTGCCTTGGCAACTAGCTCGGCATCTCCTTCATGCACTGCCCTGACAACTGGTTCTAGCCTTGTTTAGGCAAGTGATTCTGCACACACACAAAAACACACCAAAGTTGTATCTTTTTCCACAAAAATCACCAAGTTATATAATCAAGCTCAACGGTGGAAAGAAACATTAATTAATGCAATAATGACTAATTATGCAATTGATATGAGCCTAAGTCTAACAATAATATGAGTAAAAAGGGTAATAAAAATAGTACTTTTGAACACTTATCACACCCCCAAACTCGAACTATTGCTTGTCCTCAAGCAATGCAAACTAACAATTACCTACCAAGACTTTAATCATCAAAGACATGCTTCAAACTTGAATTCAAACCTCGGAACTGTGGCACAAAGTATGATCACCTTTTAATTTTTTTGGATAGCACAAAAATTACCCGGAATCAAACTATAATGCTAATGACAATGTGTGTGCGTAGTTGTGTACAAGTTGATTTTCAAGACTCTATGTGAACAATAGGCTTTTATCAATTTAATTATCGGGGCATTTATTTTTATTTTCACTAGAGCCAATTTCGGCCACCTCTAGCAAAGTAATCAATTTCCCATTTTATTTTAGTCGACGAGAGCCAATTTCGGGCACCTCTAGCAATTCTTTAATGTGATTAACTACTAGAGCCGGTTTTGGATACCTCTAGCAAGAAAGTGCATTTACTACTAGAGCTAGTTTCGAGCACCTCTAGCAAGAAATTAACTTTTAATTTTCAATTTTAAATTTACCCAAATTTTAAGCAACCTAAGTTCACTAAGTTTCTTTCAATCAACAAGGCACAACTGTGTAAAAAAAATTCAGCATCATAGTAAAATTCTAAGTTATTTTCATGCAATCCTAAAATTAAAGGTTCTTTTAATTAAAGGTTCTTTCATTGATCTTCTGAATCCCCCAAGGTTGCATCCCACTGAGCTATCCTCGTATCCATGGACTTTGATAGCTCTCGAATCTCTTCAATTGATCCTTCAAGTCTAGCCAAGGAAGCTAGCAACGTTTCCTCCAAGGAATTGGAATGCTCTTGAAAAAACTACATTGCCATGGCATATCTGTTGCTGCGGCAAAATTGTTATGGTAAAAAACATTTTGAGCTTTTTGACCATACCATGAAGAATTTTGCTGTTGGTTCCCTCTATAGTCCTCCATGTAGTCATATGCAACCGAAAATGTGAGGGCAATTTTCAAACACACGATGTTCTCCACAAATAGCACAAGATTTTTCCACGGTATAGGCTCTTTGGGCTTTTCTCGGTTGGTATGGGTAATCATCAAAGGGTGCAAGAAACTCTTGATTGGATTGATTCATATCTTCCAGCATCAACTCTCGAATAGATCGGCTTTTATTTCCCGACATGTTGATGTCCCTTAACTTGTAGTGCACCTAATTTTTTTGATAAAACAAACAAAAAGAAAAGGTAGTAAAACTAAGAAAAAAATGCAATAACAAAAACAACTAACACCAATTGCCAATCCCAGGCAACGGCGCCAAAAACTTGTTGCGCATAATAAGTGCTATGCAATTGTGCAAGTATACACGTCGCAAGTAATAAAGTGATATGATAAGTATCGAGTATCGTCTCCACAGGGATTGGTTTGGGCCACTTTGCCTTAGTTATCGCACTATAAAAGTAAAAACACAATTGATAATTGTAGGAGTTCTAACTAACGAATTAAATAAAAGAGCAAGTAAATAAAATAAAGATGTAATCAAATAAGAGGGAATAGGCCAGGTTATCGTGAGTTGAGAAGTGATAGCTGATTCGATAGTCTTGGTAAAATAGTGCAATGGAAACTCAGTTGCCGTGGCAACTTGCGCAGGGGGGTTACCTCGGCAACTATTTGATGGTTGCCTGGGTAACTGGCTAGGCAACTACTTGGGCGACTGGGCAGCAACTTCAATGTTCGGCAGAGCGTTCTTCAATGGTTTCTTCTTATCACTAAGTCGAAACTCTAGCTAGTTTGCATGCCTTGACAATACTTCCCTGCGTGAATCAAGGGTGAACAAGAACCAATCTTGCGCTCCTCTTAGCCATTGAAATCCTTAACTTATTCCTAAGCCGGATTAATCTTCACCATCGATAGATTGAATAAAGACCATACTCATTCGTTTCTTGAATCTAACTCTCCTGATATTAGATAAATAGATAGAATTACGAGATCCTCTCCCAATTCACTCGCAAAAAAGAATAAAAACCAAGAATGAGTAAACCTTGAATGGAAAGTGCAAACTCTTATTACCTAAACAAAATCCAATTGTTTCTCACAACAACAAAACACAATAACCCCAACCAATCAAGTTAGTTCATGGTTGGGTTCAAAAGATATACAAAGAATAATCCCCAAACCATGAATCTAATAGAAGCAAAGAAGAAGAAGAAGAAATCGATATGCTCCTTGAACTCTTTCCCAATCGAACTCTTCCCTCTTGAACTCTCTTGTCGAAATCTCTCCCTTCTTGCTCTTTTAGTTTGACGGCTTGGTCTCCTTTAAATAGGAGATGAGTAGGTCAAAATCCTTCTTGAGGAGGAAGTTAAGTTGGAATTAAATACTTTAAAAGAATATAATTCTTTATTATATTTAAATTCCTTCTAGAATGGAGAATGGTTAGGTAAAAATTCTTTATTATACTTTAAAAAATAACCGAAATTAATAAATAAAAAAATTAAATAGTTTGAAAAAAAATAAGAATGAAAAGAAAATATCGAAAGGAGAGCATGCTCATGCATCTCCTAAGGTGACCACTTCTTTGTTACGTTCCACATGGGCACCGTTGTAGTGCTTCAATCTTTATTCGTTAACTTTGAATTCATGTTCGTCAGTGATGGACTTGATTATCACGGCACCATGGGAGAATGGTTTGACAACTTCGAATGGTCCCAACCATCTTGATTTCAATTTTCCTGGGAAAAGTTTTAGCCGAGAATTGAATAAGAGAACTGGTTGCCCTGGCATGAATTGCCGCGGTAATAGTTTCTTGTCATGCCATTGTTTTGTTTTCTCCTTGTAGATTCGTGCATTGTTATAGGCGAGTGCACTAATTCTTCTATCTTGTTGAGGTCCAACAAAAGCTTTTGTCCGGCACTTTCCCAATCCATATTCACGGTCTTGATTGCCCAATATGCCTTGTGTTCGATTTCCACCGGTAGATGGCATGTTTTTCCATAGACAAGTCAGAAGGGAGACATACTTAAGGGTGATTTGAATGCAGTGCAATATGCCCAAAGTGCGTCATCTAGTCTTACTGACCAATCATTCCTAGAGGGATTTAGAACTTTCTCGAGTATACCCTTCAATTCCCGGTTGGAAATTTTTTTCTTGCCCATTGGTTTGTGGGTGATATGCCGTGGAAATCTTGTGAGATACACCAAAGCGTTGTAACATCTTGGCGATGAGTTTGTTGTCAAAGTGCTTGCCTTCATCACTGATAATTGCTCTCGGCATCCAAAACTGTGTAAATATGTTTTTTTGTAAGAATCGTTGCACGGTCTTAGAATCGTTGGTGGGAACTGCAGCTGCCTCAACCCATTTAGACACGTAGTCGACGACAAGTAGAATGTTACAACACTTTGGTGTATCTTTGTAAAACTCTTGGGCATCTTTGTACAGTGTTGGCCAATACAAACCGGATTGCAAAACTTTGGCCGCGGTACGAGTTCCTCCAAAATGTCCTCCATAGGGTGAAGAATGGCATTGTCGGAGTACATTCTGCTGCTCCTCTTTAGGGACACATCAGCGTATAACCTGATATGCACATTGTTTAAACAAACGAGGCTCGTCCCAAAAGTAATGCTTAGCATCATGGCAAAACCACTTCTTCCCTTGGTGAGTAAGGCCATAAGGTAAAATACCACAAACAAGGAAATTAACTAAATCCGCGTACCAGGGTATTGCTAAGGCATGTGTTGCCGTGGCAACTGCTTCTATGGTTACCAAGGCGTGCGCGTCTAGAGTTGCCTCGGCATGTGCATCAAGGGTTACCAAGGCGTGCACGTCAAGGGTTGCCGAGGCATACGCGTCTGGGGTTGCCAAGGCGTGCACATCAGTGGTTGCCGAGGCATACGCGTTTGGAGTTGCCGAGGCATGTGCGCGTCAAGGGTTGCCGAGGCATGTGCGTCAAGGGTTGTCGAGGCATGCACATCCATGGTTACCGAGGTAACTAATAGTTGCTCATCTGGGAATACATCGCATATCTCTAAATCTGCGTCCTCCTCCCTATTGCGTTCTAAGCGTGATAAGTGATCGGCCACTTGATTTTCTATTCCTTTCCTGTCCTTAATTTCAATGTCAAACTCTTGTAAAAGCAATATCCAATGAGTCAAACGAGGTTTGGCATCCTTTTTAGCAAATAGATACTTAATTGCCGAATGGTCCGTATGGATAATTACCTTTGTACCGATCAAATAGGATCAGAACTTGTCAAATGCGAAAACTACAGCTAGTAACTCTTTCTCTGTTGTTGTGTAATTCACTTGAGCACTATTAAGAGTCTTACTAGCATAGTATATCACATGAAAGGTCTTACCTGTGCGTTGGCCTAGGACTGCTCCTACCGCGAAATATCTTGCATCACACATGAGCTCAAAAGGTAGCGTTCAATCTGGTGGAACGACAATGGGTGCTGAGGTAAGCTTTTCCTTTAGGGTTTCGAATGCTTGTGCGCAAGAATCATCAAAATTGAAGACTTTATCCTGTTCAAGAAAATTGCACTAGGGTTTAGTAATTTTAGAAAAATTATGAATGAACTTCCTGTAAAAACTTGCATGTCCAAGGAAGCTTCAGATTCCTTTAACCGAACTTGGTGGGGGTAATCTCTTGATCACGTCCACCTTGGCTTTGTCTACTTCAATTCCCTTGGATGAAATCTTGTGGCCGAGCACTATTCCTTCATCTACCATAAAATGGCACTTCTCTCAATTAAGGACTAAATCAGTTTCTTCACATCTTGCCAACACATTCTCTAAATTGTCGAGGCAACTGTCGAAGTCATTACCAAAAACGGAAAAATCATCCATGAAGATCTCAAGGAAGTCTTCGACCATGTCTGAAAAGAGTGCCGTCATGCATCTTTAGAAGGTTTCCGGGGCGTTACACAATCCGAACGACATCCTTTGGAAAGCATAAGTACCGTATGGGCATGTGAAGGTTGTCTTTTCTTGATCTTCTGGTGCTATGGCAATTTGATTGTAACCTGAATAACCATCAACAAAATAATAAAAGGGTTTACCTGCAAGACGGTCAAGCATTTGATCAATAAAGGGTAATGGAAAGTGATCTTTCCTAGTGGCTTTGTTTAGCTTTCGATAATCCATACAAACCCTTCACCCGGTCACAGTCCTGGTTGGAATGAGTTCATTGTTTTCATTACTTACCACCGTTATACCTCCCTTTTTCGGTACACATTGTACCGGACTTACCCATGTACTATCAAAGATAGGGTATATGATGCTGGCGTCAAGCCACTTGATGATTTCTTTCATTACAACCCCTTTCATGGCTTGATTCAATCTCCTCTGGACTTCAATCGAAGGTTTGTGATCATCTTCCAACAAAATCTTGTGCATGCACACTGCCGGGCTAATTCCCTTCAAGTCGGCAATTGTCCACCCTATTTCCTTTTGTGTAGCATCAACATTTTGATCAGCTTCTTTTCCTTCTCAAGCTGTAACTTAGAGGAAATAATTACAGGCAATGTATTATCGATTCCCAAGTAAGCATATTTTAGTTGCCCTGGCAATTGTTTCAACTCAAGAATCGGTGGTTGTTCAATGGAGGGCTTTTCGAGTTTACCTTCCTTACCTAAGTAATCCAGTGGTTCAAAGTATGTACTTGGTCGATTGACTAACCAATTTGCATCTTCTTGTTGTTCCTCATCGATCGGTTCTTCATATTCCTCAAGTTCCTCTTGATCGGCAATGTAGTTACCGAGGCAACTAAATTCCTCATCGAAGTTAAACTCTGCCCTGGCATGAAGAAGTTGGCATTCTTCCGGATCATCGGCATGCCTTAGTGGTTGGAACACATTTAGTTTAACTTGCTGGTCATTCACCCTCATTGTGAGTTCTCCCTTTTCAACATCGATCAAGGTTCTCCATGTTGCTAGGAAGGGTCTCCCGAGAATGATAGGTGCATGTTCATCTACTTTACAATCCAAAACAATAAAGTCAGCGGGAAAATAAATTTATCAAATTTTACCAGTATGCCTTCGATTTTCTCTCTGGATGCACATAGGATCTGTCAGCTAGCTGTAGCATAACTGTTGTAGGTCTTGCCTTCCCGATTCCTAGTTTCTGGAAAACCGATTTAGGCATCAAGTTTATGCTTGCTCCAAGTTCACATAATGCTTTCCCGACATAGTGGTTTCTGATGGAACCAGGTACTGTGAAACTTCTGGGATCCTTCAACTTGGGTGGCATGTGATTGTGCAACATGGCCATGCATCCCTCTGTTGTGGAAACTATTTCAAACTCTCGTAGCCTTGTTCTCTTGGACACAATGTATTTAAGAAACTTGGCATAGATCGACATTTGTTCAATTGCTTCAACTAATGGAAAGTTGATGTGGACTTGCTTTAGGATATCAAGAAACTTCTTGAATTGATATTCTTGCTTTTGTCGCTTCAACCTCTATGGGAATGGTGGTGGAAGTCAGATATCTTCGATCCTTTCATTGGTCTGGAACCTGATTGATGGCATTGCCGAGGCATTGTCAACTTGGGTTGTCGTGGCGTGTCTATCGTTGGTTGCCGTGACATCCTTATCGCTGGTTGCCGAGGCATGCTTATCGCTTGTTGTCGAGGCATTTCCTGGTTCTGCATATGAGACTTTGCCGCTGAGTTTGTCTTGTTCTTTTTGTGGAGTTTTGTTTGATGAGCGAGCTTGAGTCTCTTTAAGTTGTTGGCCACTTCTAGTGGTGATCGTCTTAGTTCCTCTTACGACTTCAGTATCGCTAGGTAAACCTCCTTGCGGTCTAGTATTCAGGTTTTGAGCAAATTGTCTGACTTGATTTTCCAATGATTTGATTTTCGCCTCTTGGTTTTGCAATCTCATCTCAGTCTTGTTAATAAAAGCATCGGTTCTTTTTATTAAGTTACTATTCTCAGCTATATAAGATTTAGTTTTCAACATAAAAGCATTAAGAGAATTTTCCAAAGAACTAGATATCGGTTGTTGCTGCGGCAACTGTTGCCGTGGCATATTCTACTGGAATCCCGATGCTTGTGCATTCTGATTTTTCTAGTTTAGATCATTGTTGGGATTACTCCATGAAAAATTCGGGTCCTTCTTCTAAGCTGGATTGTATGTATTGGACATCACATTGTTGTTTCGGTTGTAATTCCCCACATAAAAGCTGGATTCCGGATTCTACATACATTCAGAAGAATCATGGTTACCACCACATAACTCACAAAAGGAATCCATTACCTTGACTTCCTGTGTGTTGTTTGGTTTCTGCATGTTCTGGACCATCTTGGTTAGAGTGTCCAATTGTGCCGAAATTGAGTCTGATGATCCCAGTTCATGTATTGTGGCTTGGCGTCTAACTCCTCCTCTTCTAGCAGATGGGAATTGATAATCATTCTTGGCAAGCTTGTTTAGAATTTGCATTGCTTCCTCCGGCGACTTGTTTAGGAGTATGCCATTTGCCGAGGCATCTAGTATCATCCTTGTTGGTGTATTCACAGCGTTGTAAAACATTGTTACTTGTGTTCAAACTGGGAATCCGTGTAGGGGGCATTTGTGTAGAAGTTCTCTATATCGCTCCCAAGCCTCATACATGGATTCATCATCTGCCTACCGAAAAGAAGTAATTTCGTTACAAAGCTTATCAGTCAAATTTGTAGGATTAAATCGAGCAAGGAAATCACGACAAAGATCGGTCCAAGATCCTATTGATCCGGCAGAAATACTATTCAACCATGCTTTTGCCCTATCCCTTAGTGAATAGGGGAATAATCTTAGTCGTAAAACATCAGGGTTGACTCCTTGTATTTTGAATGAATTGCAAATCTCGAGGAAAGATTTAAGATGTTGTCGTGCATCTTCAGTTGCTAAGCCGCCAAATTGACCAATTGTGTTGATCATATTGAACATCACCGGTTTCAACTCAAAGTGGTAGGCTTCAATTTTAGGTGTGACAACTCCTGGATTAAGTCCTTCAAGATCTTCTTCAAGATAGTCTCGAATAGTTCTGTTTCGTGCAAGAATCAGTCCTCCTCATGATGGAACATCTTGATTCATATTGCCGTCTTGATTAGCCATTTCTACTCTTAACCTTCGTCTGAGTCTTTGCAAGGTTCGTTCAATTTCTGAATCAAAGGGATATTCTGGTGTAATCGGTCTTGCCCTGGTCATATACCAATGCAAAACCAAAGTTTGTTAGCCCTTTGAATCTTAAACAAGAAAAATAACAAGTGCAAGAAAATAAAAACAAAGTTGCTATTGCCAATTCCCGGCAGCGGTGCCAAAAACTTGTTGCGCGTAATAAGTGCTCCGCAATTGTGCAAGTGTACACATCGCAAGTTATAGTATAAAAGATATCGTCTCTACAGGGATTGGTGCCACTTCAAGAATCTAATCTCTTGCACTGTAAAAAGTAAAAGAAACAAGTAGAAGATTGTAGGAGTTTAACTAACAACTAAACTAGAAAGAAAATAAGTAAAAGAAGATGTAATCAAATGAGAGAGAATAGGCCAGGTTATCATGAGTTGAGGTGTGATAGCCGATTGGGTCGTCTTGGTAAAAGAGTGCAAGGGCAACTCAGTTGTCATGGCAACTTGCGCAGCGGGGTTGCCTTGGCAACTAATCGACGGTTGCCTGGGCAACTAGCTGGGCAACTACTTGGGCGGCTGGGCATCAACTTCAAGGTTCGGCAGAACGTTCTTCAATGGTTTCTTCTTATCCCTAAGTCAAAACTCTAGCTATTTGTGCATGCCTTGATAATACATCCCTGCGTGAATCAAGGGTGAACAACAACCAATCTTGCGCTCCTCTTAGCCGTTGAAATCCTTAACTTATTCCTAAGCTGGATTAATCTTCACCATCAATAGATTGAATAAAGACCATACTCATTCGCTTCTTGAATCTAACTCTCTCGATATTAGATAAATAGATGAAGTTACGAGATCCTCTCCCAATTCACTCGCAAACAAGAATAAAAACCAAGAATGAACAAACCTTGAATTGAAAGTGCAAACTCTTATTACCTAAACAAAATCCAATTGTTTCTCACAACCAAAAAACACAATAACCTTATCCAAATAGATTTATTTCATGGCTAGGTTCCAAAGAAACACAAAACAAAGAATTCCTAGCATAAACCTAATTGAACAAGAAAGAAAAAGATGAAGAATGGTTGAAGCCTTGTCGAAATCTCTCCTTGCTCTTGTCAAAATCTCCCTCCCCTCTTTGTCAAAATTTCTCTCTTCTCTCCCTATGGATTTGACGGCTCAGTCCTCAATTTATAGGGCTAGGTCAAAGTCTTTTTTGAGGAGGAAGTTAAGTTGGAATTAAATATCTTTAAAGAATATAATTCTTTATTATATTTAAATTCCTTTTAGAACTTTTCCTATCTTCTTGGGATTTAATTTCTCTTTAACCTCTTCATGGAAATCAAACTCCTTTGGGATTTAACTTTGCTCCATGTCATCTTGGGCTTATCTAATCATCAATTTCGAATACCATATCATCTTATCCCTTATCAAAAATTGCACTGGCAACTAGCTCGGCATCTCCTTCATGCATTGCCCTGGCAACTAGCTCCGCATCTCCTTCATGCATTGCCCTGGCAACTGGTTCCAGCCTTGCTTTGGCAAGTGATTATGCACACACACAAAAACACAACAAAACAGTATCTTTTTCCACAAAATTAAGCAAAATATGAAATCAAGCTTGTCCACCAAGGAAACAATGCAAACATGCATGAATGGCTAATACTGCAACTAATATGAGCCTAAGTCTAGAAATAATATGAAAAAAAGGGTGAATAAAATAGTACTTTTAGACACTTAACACTAATCATAAACATAAGCATACAAGCTAGTACGAGCAAAAAAAAAGAGATAAATAAACACATGGTGCTACCACTAGTCCCCTAAACACATGCTCTCATCATGGCAAAACATTATACATGGCCCACAAGGCCTAACCATACTCTGGATCACACTAGATCATCCAAGCTAAAGTAAACAAAGCCAATAACCACAAACCTAGAGTAAGACCCGGTGCCATACAACTTTGGGAACATACACTCTGAGTGAGGCCCAGTTCCACAAAGCTTCAGGAACATACACTCTTTGGGTGAGACTCGATGCCACATAGCCTTAGAAACATACACCCATGCTCGAAATCTCTCGTCGACCATCTTTGAATGAGACCTGGTGCTACACTACTTTAGGAACATACATTCGACATCTCTAACCATGGTGTTGCAACACTTTCTCATTGGGTATTTGAATCTCATCAATCAAAGGTAACACAACCAATCAAGTGTCCAACTAGTACACATCATGGACAAGATTACCATACAACACATAACATTAACACGATTACTGAACTCTATGGTTTCTATCAATTATCAAGGCACCCATTTCAATTTACCAACTTGTTAATATATTATGAAAGTGTACATTAATTATCTGTATTAATCCATTTATCTCATTAACATCCCATGTGTAACCCCTTAACCCGGTCTAGTCGCCAGACCAAACCGAGTGAGCTACATTGGGTTTTCTGAGACAAAATTAAAGGAATTACTTAGAAAACGGTCCATTTTTTCATTTTATCTTATCTAAATGCATAATCAACTATCATTTTCACATTCATATGAGCATGGTAGAGGGTCATACACATCATAGCATATCCAAATCAAATCCTTATAGGCATGATCTCTATCCAAGCATGCAAAACATATCCTAACCCCTCAAAACCAGAAGTAAAGCATCACACAAGTCCAAAACATTAAATATAACTTGTACAAATAGGGAGTATCCAAAATAACCCTCCCAATTACAACTTGGCCACATTGCATCTTATTACTACTAAGTATTTGTAAAGCCATACTTGAAAACACTTTTCCCCTTGGATCACCTCTTGCCTACTTCCTATCAGAAAGTACTTATTTCTTTACATTGATGAGAAAGAAGAGCATAAGCTATAAGCTTAGTGAGGGAATCTCAAAAACACTTATCAATGCATTTAAAACCATTTTATTTCAAATCAAGTGTATAAATCTCATGCCAAAATTATCTCATGCTTCTATAATCTTTCCAAATATACACCTTTAAATAATTTGCAACACATGTATCATAGATTTTTATCATAAACCTCAATTTAAGCTTTCACATGCTAAAGTCTCTAAATAACAAGCTTAAAGAGCATCTAATGTATAAACCATATTATACAAAACATAATCCATTTTCTCATGATACATTATATCATATATTGGCATTTAAGTGACTCAAAACCAAGTTCCATTCTATTTTACAAAAACACATCGGATACACGAATTTCTCAAGTGGTTCCTTCGACCACTTCACATATGTCCTCGAACTGGAGCAGCCCTCAACGGTTATAATATATAAATCCACCAGTGGGAGAAAATGGCACAATTAACCCCTCGACCGTTGTGATTTTCATGGTGGAGAAAATGGCACAATTAACCCTTTGACACACATGAAGCGACTTATTATAGTGCACTTTAAACCCTATGTCTAGCCAACTATATTCGATAACATTTTATCTCATCCACTTGCTAATGTACTCAATAAAAACCACATTACCTTACTATTTTACATATGCATCAATTAGAACCATTTTCCAATACATTAAACCATGTATTCTAGCATTCTCAAAATTCATTCATAGATCATTTGCCATACTCAAGTATCAACATGTATAATCATTTGCAGCATCTTTCATTTCTAAAACATGCATATAACAGTAGGTAATCAAAATCATAAACATGTGCATGAGATTGTATTTTGCAAAACCAAAAATGAGAAAGAGATCAACCAATACTTACTTCTGAGCTTAGATAAGTGTTTCAAACTTAATCTAAACTCCCAAAACTTCTTTCAAACCTTTTAAAAGTAGTAAAACACGTTTCCACTCACCAACAACCCAAAACCCTCTCGTCGTTGCGAAAATCAAGCTTTCGAAGCTTCTACAACCTCTCCAAAACCTAAAGGATCCAACTCCCCTGCTTTACCCAATCAAAGATAGAGGATTAATGCACTTTCATGCATCTCTAATTTCTAGCAACCATCACAAAAACATCTCCTCACTAGAAACCATCAAACACTTCATTAAAACATCTAAAACCACCACCAAACTCAACCTAAACAAAGCCCAGCCAAAACCTAACTCATCTAAGATCTTAACAACATCAATTAACATCCAAAACATCTTTATAACGTCCTTATACCTCCAGCAACCTTACAACACCAAGATCACTTCAAAATCTAACTATTTGCAACCTAGAAAATTAGCAATTCACATGGTTTTGAGATTCCTTTTATTAATCTTCTCTCTTAACATTAAAACACATTTTCAAGCGATCTGAATCAATTAGATTCAATACAAAATAGATCCACAACAGTGTTCATCAAAATTTCACATCAAAACTCAATTTAAAAACCTTATTCATGATTTAATCATAATTCTATAACAAAAATCAGTTGTAAAGGATCAAGAACATGGAAATTTCATTAAAGACATTTAATTAGAGGAGAGAAACAAAAATAACCTCTAATTGTTGATTTCTCCCCTAATTGGCAAAGATTGGATGAAAACTTCAAGAAACCAAGTAGATTTTGATGTAGAAACCAAAGGAATCAAGTAGGAAACCAAAAAGAAATAAAAAGAGATTGATTCCTAAGAATTTCGGAATGAAATTGATAGTTTGGTTGCAGAGAAAGTTGAGAGCAAAAGTCGTTACGTAAGAAAATGAAATAGGTTAATTAAAATCCTTTTTATCAATTCTATTTTATTTTTAATTAAAATCATTTTAAAAACTTTTAAAAATAGCCTAAATTAAGGAAAAAATCTGATGAAAAATATTGGTTAGTTATATCCTTAAAGATTCTAAGTTTTGACCTTTTTACGATTTAGTCACCAAAACATTTTTGAAAATTTACATTTTAGTCACAGGACCAAAATGTCCAAAAATCCAATTTAATTCCTTCAAATTGAATTTAAAAAAATCCTTAAAATATTAATTAAGTATTTTCTAGCATTTTTCCATATTTTATTTTAGCCAAAAACAATTTATTAAGATTTAATTCCCGAAACTAGCACGAATTGCCTAATTCGATTCTCCCGAGCCGTCTAATCAATCTATCTAACATATAGGCCCAAATTCAGGGTGTTACACCATGAAAATTTCCATCTTTTTATTAGCATTATAATTTATCTCGTTTAGTGGGTATCGGTGCTCGAACACGAGTATCGATACGATACCCTTAGGTATTGGTACTCACACACATACAGATACTAAAATAGCTTACTGAAAATCCTTAATTTCCACAAGTACCAATAGAGATCGAATCATACCGATACAGTCCCCTAATCGCTTAATGGTACAGCCGAAGCTCATATCGAAACCCTCTACATGAGTTCACACAATTTCTTTGAATTACGATTTTACTACACTTTATTCGATACCTAAAGCTTATGAAAGTCGTTATAGTTTCTTTACTAACACATTCATTCAATTATTATTAATTTCTAGCTTCATAATCATTTAATCAGGTATTTGTCCCTTAAGCATGAATTCCATCAAATCACATTAATCCATTCGAACAAGCATACAAAGCATCACAATCTATCAACCAATCAATCAATCATCAAATAATCATACGACCCTCTCAAATGACCCTAAACGGTCTCTAAAGCCTCTATGAGTCTCATCATATTCACAACATCATCATGCAACTTATAAATATCGAGTCTCAATACCGGTCTCTACTCATGCTTATTCATCGTCTACTTATTTTACAGATACTAACACGCAAAGCAATCACATTTATGATGCTCATAAAGCAATAGGAGTTCAAGGTGTACTACCTTGAGCCAACGCGATAAATCCCCATTTGAGCTCCTCTGAATGTCTCTTTAATCCAAAACTCGAGTCCACCAAACCCTTGGATAAAACAAATGCCACTACATAAGCCACTTCACAATATCAGACTACTTTAGAGGACAAAATGCATAAAATAGCTTGTAATGTTCAAATTTTGCAAAACGAACTACGCCAACGGACTCAAAATGTCGAGAAACCCCCGAGTAAGGCCATCTGGAAAAATTCAACGTCAATAAACGGCGACAACAGTGGTGCGGCGGCAGTTAACAACGATGCGACAGTGGCAGTTAACTTAGCTTATGGCTAGTAGGCCGGCTTGGGCTTGGCTGGCAGGCCAGCTCATTGGCAGCTCAGGCTCGGCTGGCAGGCTGGCTCCACATATGGCCCAACGGCTGAAGCCCAACAGCTGTTATGATAGCCTGCTTGGCCGGACGTCGCCCACTAGCGGCCAGTAGCGCGTGTGGCGCATGTAGCGATCTCCGGCTGCGAATGGCTACTAAACTTCATTGGCCGAATGTTCTCGAGTCGGTGAACACGATGGTGGCTCCATTCTTAATTTTTAGCACTCTAACCCTCTCAACTCAACAACCCAAAACTTCATCTCTTACCCCTTCCGTCAGCGACTCTGATGGTGTTGCCGCTGGTATCGGTGAACTCATTTCGACGAGATAAACACAATGACGGTAGAAGTGTCGACAACGAAAGGCCAAATCTCTATAGATTAGAGTTTAAATCTTCCCCTTAACTTTTTCTCTCATTTTTCTCTTTTCTCTCTCCCCATCCCCATCCCCATCCACTTTCACCTTTTTTCATTTTTCCTTTTCCCCTACTTTATCTCTTTTCTCCACTATATAAAATTCAAACCTTCTCCAAAATAATAGGCCCAATTTAATATCCTTAACTTGGGCTTCTAAAATAAATTCCCATCACTCAGGTTCGAGACCCGGTCCACTAACCCAGAAATTATGTTGTTACAACTCTCCACTCCTTGAAAGAAATTTTATCCTCGATATTTGTATCCATAAATCAAAAGAAGATGCTGAAACTTAAATAGATCTTCCAAGATCTCAAATAATTTCTGTTGCGCTACTCTGATCTCTCACAACACTTATCAATTATAACCCTTGTGTTCTATCGATACAAACATAATCTCAACTGATTCTTTCTCTTAAAAGAAATGTATCCTCGCTCGATACGATACAGACGACAAGCAGAACCCAATGATACTCTGACCAAACTGTCACACGAATATGTCATCAAAGAAATTTAACTTATGATGTAGAACTCAAAAGATTATTGCACAACAAAAATCCTTCCACCACTCTGTATGATCTAAAAAAAGTACAAGAGGTCAAATAGCCGTTGCAACCAAAATAAAACGATCCTTCTCGTGGTGACTCCCTGAAGGAGACTCTAACTCTGATGACAACCATTGCCAATATCATTGCTTGCCCGGTGCAAGACTCTTGAAAGCAAACGACATCTCTACATGTCTTAAGGATGACCTTAGATCTCCACATACTTTACATCAAAATGACAACTAAAGCAGCTCCCACAAACTCAGTTCATGCAAGAGTCTTAAACTCCAGACTATCACGTGTTTGTACACGTCATTTGCCCTTCACTAGGATCTGTCGTTGCATGAAATCCCACCAAGGGATAAGGTTATGTCACAACCCTCAAATCTCGCATCAAAAGGTAACATGTACACACCATAGTGTTGTACAACCCAACCCACCAAAAAACCAAGCTGACTTTCTATCTGAATCTCACAGTTGCCAAAAATATCAAACAGTACCTACCAAGGACTATTTCATCGCTCAACGTAATCCCAATGAAACTGTACACTTACAAATCCTTTACAAGGTCCACAATCATCTATTTAATTTCCACTAAATAACATCAAACCGTCACAACAACTTTGAAGAACTCAATGTTAGGCTCCCATCTGATGGTAAGTCAAACACTTATTACTATCTCAAACAGACAATGCCACACTAACTCCCAAAATACGCGACGAAAGTTTGGTTCAAACTATCGCTCTCAAAATTCACCATATACTGAACACTATACAAGAAAAATCTCTTGACTTAACGTGTCTTTCTCTAACACACCCGCAACAAGATCTTTTGGTCAAACAGAAATCATCAAACCTAACTTCAATCATAACACTGTATCCTCTTAATTACAATTAGATGATACTTCTCGCAGCTTCCAAGTTACCCAATCCTCAACTTGGAGCTTAACCAACTATAATCATTAATTTTTGTCTAGGTTTTAGTGTTATTATTATATTTTAATATTGTTATTGTTTAATATTGTTGTTGTTATTTTATTATTATTATTTTCAATTGTTATTATTATTGATATTATAATATAAAATAGATCATAAAAAATAATAAAGCCCATTTTAATTATATGTGTCAAAGTCCATTTACAAACCCCTTTATCAACTGGCCGTTTGGCCCAAATATGGGATAAACCCAACCATTGATAATAGAAACCCTAACCCTAATATTATGTTTATCTGTGCAGCTAAGATCTGGCCGTTGTATCAAATCTGACCCAACAGTC
The DNA here is from genome assembly GCA_019671005.1 of Hibiscus mutabilis. NCBI lineage: Eukaryota > Viridiplantae > Streptophyta > Magnoliopsida > Malvales > Malvaceae > Hibiscus > Hibiscus mutabilis. Next base: position 22,056,456 of record CM033732.1, read on the forward strand.
TAGATTAGACCAAGAGAGCCCCTCCAGCTCCCTACGCGCGCGTAAAGCCACCACCAACACTTCGTCTCCTCCACGCGCGTAAAGCCACCACCAACACTTTGTCTCCTCCACGCGCCCACGCACCCAGCTGTTTCCATCTCCGCTGTCCACGTGGCACCACCACAGGCGATCATGCTACCACCGTACAACCTTCAGCCAGCATTACCTGCAAAAATAGGGGCATGGAGATTGTCATAGCCAATAATCATCAATAGTTTACCCATTTAATGTTTCTTATCCATGCAAAGAAAAAAGGGAGATAAAAACGAATGAAAAGCAATCCATTTGTACAGAGATTATCAATCAATAGAACAAAAAATGAAAGCATTTTAGAGACATTTATCTTTTTATTTTGCATTCAAAAAGGGAAAGGGATTGAGGTTTCTTTACCTTCTAATCTTTGGGATAAACGTCTTCCGTCTGGGAATCATCCCACCGATGATAAACCCTTCGATTCTTTTTGAGGCCAAGTGTGGTGAATCGATTGGGGGAACAGAGGTGTGTGTTCTTAAAAAGGGTATTTCGAAACAATTTTGAAAGAAAAGGGAAGAAGTTTTTAAATTTGTTTCTTTGAAAAAGAAGGTTGTGGTTTTGTTTTCTAAAAAAAACTAAGGCCGGATTTGGATTTTAAAAGAATAACGAAATTGTTTTGGTTAGGGTTTTTAGGCTTATCGGCGCCGACGAGCGACAGCCGGTGATGATCCACAAAGGATGGCACGTCGGAGGCTCGCTAGAATATGGGTTTAGGTTTGAATGTGTGAAGAACACTCAAGAACATGATGAATGTTTAAGAGAAAGAGTAGATTTTATTTTGATCGATTTTTCAAATGAGGTTTAAAATGAACTATGTTTTTGAGTTTTAGCTTTTATAGTTCGTATGAATAGGTCTTAAAAATGGTCTATTACGTTTTTAAGGACCTCCGCCCTAAAGTAATTCTTCCTACGATCTCTGAAATATTTTCAAACATTTTAATTTTGTCCTTTGTGTTGATTCCAATATGAAGATCAGTGGGTTATTTCCCCTTGCAGTCCTCCATTTATTATGATTGTTTCCTTTTGATTAATTTATTGCTATTTTAATTATTGTTTCCTTTTTTTATCCTTATCTTATATATCGTATAGTATATGTCTAAGTATGTGTATATTATATATTATATAAGATAGATAGCCTACAGTATATATACATATATAGTTTTTTTTATCTTTATCTTATCTTATCTCATGAATGTTTGTTTATACTCCTCGTATAGCAATATATTAGAGTGTATATATATAGCAATAATATATTTATATGTATATATGTATAATAGTGTTTTATATATAGTAGTGTTTATATATATGGTTTTTTATGGTAATATTTTTATATACTTTTTTATTAACTTTGTTTTACCTAATATATAATGTTATAGTATTTATATCTGGTAATAGATATATGTTAGATTTGGTAATATATGTGTAGTTTTGTTTTATACCGTTATTTATTACGTTTGCCTTTTTTCCATGATTATCATGTTGCATATCGTATGCTTGCTTTGTGTACTGATTTTACCCCTTTTTTACGAGTATGGTTTTATATATTTTGGTATTTTAATGACTTTTTGCGATTGTTGTATATATGTTTTACTCTTTATATTGTGTAAAGTTTGTTTTTTTTTAATTGTACGTTGACTTTCCTTGATTCAAGTCTTTAGATTTTTTCATGTTTGCCGTGATTGCTTACGTTCTTCGTTTACTTATATGTTCATGCCTCTTATTTATGCGTTAGCATTTATTTATTTTTTTGTTGATTATTTATTTTATCATCTTTTGTTCATACATACTCATTGTCAGCATATTATTTGTTCATGCATAATTAAAATTGACATATTTATTTCGTTGCATTAGTTTAGTTTAGTTTAGTTCACGAGGCCTCGATATCTTAGTGCGAGTGTCGTCTCGAGTCTTCGGGCATCATCTCCTTTGGTTATCATGGGTTGCGAGTTAGTTTATGTTCGAATTCTATGGACATGCATTCATGCATTAGGGGTTAAATATTAATTTAAAACAAAATTTTAAATTTTCTTTGTATTTACGTTACGAACCTTTAGGTACTAATTTTGGGCGTTGTGTGGTGCTAAAATCTTCTCCACACGTAACCGACTCCCGAACCTGTTTAAATCTCTAGGTTACTTTTTTAGTGTCCGGTCTATCTTATCCAAGTAACCGATGGCGACTCCTTTTGTTTTCATTTAAAATACAAGCTTTTTTTCAAGAATTTCCTTTAAATTAAAATTTTCAAGATAAGTGGGAAAATTCGAAGTTTTTAGTCGGTTCAACATGGCGACTCTGTTGGGGACAAAATTTTGTTTTCAAAAATAAAATAAAGAGTCAAGCCTTAGTCGGGTTCATATCATATTTAGTGAGAAAATTTTAAATTTTAGTTTAATTTAATTTTTAATGCCTAAACTTGTTTGTTTTACCGCTTTATATACCCGCTGTTTGATAATTTATCATTCATGCATGAGTTCTTCTCTCGAGCTCCATCCCTCGATAAGTTGGAGTGATTACTTTGCCTCGTGCGGTGTTCACCTCCGTATGGTGTAGTAGTTCACTTCCATGATTCAGTTTTTATATTTAGTGGAGTCCACACCCCCGTATAGTATATGGGTCGAATCCCCCGAATCGATGTCCTAGCGACAGTTCGGGTACCCTTTACTCTAGAACTGAACCACATATAGTGGCCCATAAGCGCCCACCTTTTAGAGCAAAGCCGAAACTCTGCCTGTTTAACAGTAGCCCTACTAGGCTTTGTTTGATATATTTATGCTTTTGTTTGCTATATATATGTTATCTATGTGCTTTTAATCATTTTAATTTATTGCTTTATTTATCGTTCAACATTTAATTTATTTAATTTATTTATTCGACTGTATCACCATACTAGGGTTTTGCTGGCGTTTGTTCATTTTTCTTTCCTCTTTTCCATATTTATTTTTGCATCACATCATAACATAGTGTTGATTCAAGAAGGGTCCAATTTAGAGGGTATTTGAGATAGGAGAGAAGTCTGTGAGGCCAAGAGCGATAATGCTATAGTATCGGGTTGGGCCGAATGAAGACCAACAGAGAAAGAAGATAGTTCGACAGTGAGATACATATCGGGCAAAGAGATGATGTAGCTTGGATGCACTATTCAAGATTCGACTCGTTTGCACCCAGATCTACCAAAAAGATACCCTTGTCTACTCTCTGCCTGTATAGGCTAGCACTCTTTTCAAATCCCCTGGGTACATAGATTACACTATCGCATACCTTTTTGAGCAGCACAAGAATAGAATGACGAGATTCCCATGAGTTCGGAAGCGGCGTTAAGACGTGGAGTGCGAGCCTTGCTTCACAGAGTCAAGATGTCAAGAAGTGAAGTCAACCGTTATCCGTAACTCGTTATTTTAGCTTCTTGTAATTATGTATCTTCTCCGTTAAACGGATGTATTTCTAAGGACTATTTGCGAATCAACACTTCACTTACATTCATTGCATTTTATACTTATTATTTTCCCTTCTAGTCTTTTTAGTCATTTATGACACATTTCATGCATTAATTAATTAAATAATAAGATTCTTGGGGTTCAATGAAGTAATCTGGAATCAGTTGAAGCTTTTTCATGGATGAAAGAATTGAACAAACTCAGAGATCAAGACTCGAGCAGTTAAAAGATAGACTCGAGAAAGAGGAAGAATCGGTGTCTTCAATGCAAAGGAGCTTTGCCTAGTCCCTGATCTAGTTATCCCGCCTAATTTCAAGGCCCTCGACTTTGAGAAATATGATGCCACAAGCTGTTCAAAGACTTATCTACCCACAGTTTTGACCAGGGTAGTATTTGCGATTTCCATATGGGGGCACCGGGGCATTCAACCAAGAAATGTAGGCCATTACTGGAAAAAATTAATAAGCTAGTTAGTAAGGGAATCCTAACACGAATTTTAATCCAACAACAAAAAACCGAGGAAATAGGACAAGCTTACATCGTGCCAAAAAGCCATAATGAATGATTTGTCATTCTGAGGATGACTTGAGGTCCCAATGATGGGTTTCTCATCTTTTCATGTTAGTAAAGACTTCCCCACATTTAGGTTTCCCCTTTTGAGAATAATGCATAGAACAAACCCTACGACTTAAGCCTTAAAGCAATGAGAATATTTTGTGAAGACACATGTCTATTTATGAAAATTGCATTTTCTTTATTCTTATGTAGAAAACATTTTTACATTCCTTGAGTCTTTAAACATTTCATTCATTGTTATGGTGTAGTTTTTGTTCTCCCATGCATGTATACACATTTGTTTTTGAAAAAGGACATGCATATGTATATATCATTTTATTATGACCTTGAATTTCAATTGCAAGAGTACCATTGATTCAAATTCGGAGATCAATCCCAAGCTGCTTATGTTTAGAAGGAATTGAAAGTTCTGAGGATATTGCAAAAGTAAGCATCTGGTGATTTATTTAGGCCAACATGGGAACAAAACAAGTGTTCAGGTAATGGGCAAATCCTATTTTAGTGGAATCCTCCTCAGACATTTGTTGTTTAAGATCATTGAGTCTAGTGTTGAACCTGAACTTCTACCCCTGAAGACTTTCTATGGATGTCTATGAATGATACGACAATGGCATTCTTTCACTATCCAAGAATGAGGAAATGAGACCACATGCATTTGATGCAAAGACCAGAGAATCATCAGAAAGAAATGGTTGAAGGAAAATTTATGCTCAAGGAGACGACCAAACCAAGTTGAAAGTTTCCAACATCAAAGCTAAAACACTCAAAAGAGAAAGCACTAAAAAGGAAAGCAAGATACACATGTGAAATTCTCCATTCAATTTAGAATAGCCATGGAGAATTGATTAAGTTCTAACGAAAACATACATCAATACTAGTCAGGATGTAGTATAGTCCAAATATACATATTCTTAAAGTAGAAGAAAGAGAATAATCTCTAGGATGAAAACCCAAAAGGGGCAGTATAAAAAGAAGAAAAAGAAGAAAAAGAATAAAAAAGAAAAGAATACTTTACATGAGCACGCCCGAATCAAGCAATGGAAGAATAAGACTTTGAGTAAGAGACTTATATGCAATCCTTCATTCAAGTAAATATCAATTTTGAAGACATGGAAGGTTGATCACCTTTGAATAGAAGCACGCATCAATGCCAAGTTAAGACGAAAATTGGTCCAAACATACATTGTAACAACCCAGGATTTAGAACCCGAGAGTCAGGTAAACTCAAGTCGCAGGCTTTGCTTGTTGGGCTGAGATATTGGGCCGAGAAGGGGCTCCTTAAGAGTTTAGTGGGCTTTCATAAGATTTTGGGCTTGGATGTTGGGGATGTGTTTGGATGAGGGATATTTAATGAAGGGTAAGGGAGTATTTTCCCCTAATAAAGGAAAAAGGTTGCTCATCCTTAATATTTTCTACAGAGTTGAGATGTGGTGAGATCACTTTGTCTCTCATCTCTATACCTATCTTCATTCTCCTTCAAACACTCATCCTCAACTTAAAGAAAAAGTTGAAATCTTTTTGTAGTTGAGTGAGAATCCTAGATTTGTTGTCAAAGGAAGTTAGTTCAGTAAGAAAGGATCTATCATTAAAGGTGAACATCCTTAGAATTGGTGGAAGTGGATTTTGGAAGCTTGGACCAAGAAGAGAGGTGGCAAGAGCTTAGTGGGAGCTTTATTCCGGGAATTGTTTGCCTAAGGTCAATACATTTCTGACTCCTACATTTCATGATGATCCTAAAATTATTGCTTTGTGTGGTCTATGGTTAAAGATGGCTAAGATTGGGTTTTAGAAGTTTTAAACCCCTTTAATGGTAAATCAAAGATTGGATGTTGATAATGTGTAAAATTGGTAGGAATCCACCTAATAACTTTCCTATAACGTGTAGTCTTAATTTGAGGTTTAACTATTGATTTTTAGGGGTAAAATTAGAGAAATCTAAACTCCATAAATAGAGTTCTAGGCACGCGCATCGATACAGTCTAGGACAATATCGGTATGCTCTCTTGGAAGTGAGCTCTTCCAGGTGCTTTTATAAGGGGGTATTGGTATGGGCCAAGGGCGTACTGATACAACTATTCTATTGCCAATTCTAGTAGTAAAATAGCGTATCGGTACACAAAAGGGCATTTCGGTATGAGTATGGTTTTGGTATAAAGGTATGTATACCGGTACATGGTTTTGGTACGCAAGGAAGGCGTATCGATACAAGCTGTAGCTATTTCTTTTGAACCTAAAGTGGGTATCGATACTCGAAAAGAAGTATTAATATCTAGAGGGATGTATCGATGCCCATGTAGGAGTATCAATACCCACTGGGCAATCTTCCTAAGAAGTTTGAGTTTGCATTCGGGTGTCTTATAATTTGAGGTAAAGGGCCCAATGGGTCTATAAAGGTGCAAAGTGAGTTCTAAAACTGAGAAATTGAGATTAATACCCCTTGTGTGAAATAAATGGCTAATGACTTGGTAATATTTGGGCGAATTGATTGTATTAGTAGCCCATAGGGATCCTTGGTAGATCAATCTATGTTGTGCAACATGCAGGGTCCTTGCTGGATGCTAAAGGGACGCATGTATAGTCTAGTTGCTTTAAATAAGGAGATAATCTAATGAGAATGTCATGAATAAACTTGAAAGGCATGAATTAATAATTGTAATGAATCAAAATATGCCTTGGGGCATTTGTAATGGTTCAGCTTGATGCTTCTTATATCTTGGTGAGATGTATGGATGCTCAGAGTGCATGTGTATCTTGTGTGTTATGGTAAGGAATCCAGATGTCCTAGAGTCAGTGCAAGGGCACTTATATAAGGGGATATGTACTTTAGGCTGTGTGATCAAATACATCTGACGTATCCAAAGGCTATGTGATCTGGGTGCGGTTAGAAACCTATCCTTGGCTATGGTGAACCGGATAAGGAAACATAACTTGGTGTGTTGTGTGAGCTCGAGTAACTCGATGGTCTGTGTAAACTCGAGTAACCTGATTGGCCGAGTGAGCTCAGGAAAAGACTGCTTGTGGCTATTGTGATCCAAGTATGTCTAGAACGTATCTGTAGCTATGGTGATCTGGATATGGTCTAACTAACCCGATGGCTATGTGATCATGGGTAACCTGACGGCTGTGTGAGCATGAGTAATGTAGGGCTTTGTTAGCCAGAGTGTAGGGCATGTATGGTTATTTATGCTTGTTGTGTGGATAATAGTTAATGGCTATATTTACCCTAGGGCTGTGTGATCAGGGTATGGTATGCTTTAACTCAGTGGGCTGTGTGAGCTCGAGTAACTTGATGGGCTATGTGACCTCGAGTATGGTAAAGCCTAGTGATGGCATGTGAGACTTCTTTTAATTAATGACGTCGTGAGACAAATATTGTAAACTCTAGCTAGGGTAGGCTAAAAGATGATCTTTGTTATATGTGAAACCTTATATGTACCTATTGACTGTAATCACTCATTTTTGTCCGGATTTTAATATTATTAGTATTATTTTAATAGTAATATTATTAATATAAAATTAATTAAAAAATAAAAAAATAAAAAAAAATATAATATAAAAAGTAAAAAATGAAGAAAATAAATAAATAATTAATTAAAAAGGTAATAAACTGCGTAGAGCTTAGTGCTCCACGTCACTAAGAACCTCTCCCATTTGCCTATAAATAGAGGCATGGGGCAGCCACAATTTCACCCAAAAAAATTGCCATGAATTTGGCATGAAATCGGCTCCCCAAATTGGGAGCCAGGACGGCCGCAAGGCTGGCCAGGGTTAGGGGCAGTGCCCTCGGCCCTAGTTGGTTCGATCCAACATTCGATCGGGGTCCTATTTTGGATCCGATCTAGTTAATTTTTGGAGAGGTCGTTGTAGATCTCTGTGGGGTTTAGTCGGGGTTCGTCATTCGAGCTCCTAGTTAGGCATATTTTCTTCCCTTTTTATTTGTGTTGTAATTTTTATGATTTAATGAAGTATTAGTTAATTTAAAATTGTGTTTTTTTAGTTTGTATGTTTATTTATGTTTTATATTAGTATTTGTTTATGTTTTAAATTTATGTTTATATTAGTATTTTATTTATGCTAGATCTGTTATTATTTGTGTTAGATTAATGTTTATGAATGTTTTAGATTAGTATTTTATTTATGTTAGATTTGTTTTTATTTATGTGTTAGATTAATATTTATGTATGTATGTTTCAGATTAGTATTTTATTTATGTTAGATTAGTATTTTATTATGTTAGTATTTATTCATTTATGTTTTTAATTTTTATCGCATTGTATTTAATTTATTTTCCATGTTAGTATGCATAACAGATATATATTTTGTCAATGCGGTGCCTTTTTATCCGAGCATAAACATGGCTAGTATCAGGCGTAGTGATGGTGGTTGGGCGTTTTCTCTCAGATAACGGGGCTTTAAAATTTACTCGCACATGTAATTAAATGTTAACTAAATCGTCACTTTAATCTGAAAAATTTAATATTAATAAAGCGGTAATTATTAAAGTGCCAATTTTGGGCGGTGTGGGGGTGCAATCATTCCCCATCCGTAACTGACTCCCGAACCCAACATTTTTAAAAATCTCTGGTTTTATGGTGTCTGACCTATCCTAGTGGCCGTTGGCGACTCCATTTTTAATAAAGTACAGTTTTTCTAAAACCCCACGGAATACATGTTTTTAAATGCCCGAATGACTCCAAAACACAGAAACCCGTCGTTTTTAGCGTAAAAATGGATATCGCTACAGATGGCGACTCCACTGGGGACAATTTTTGTTTTTCAAAAACAAATGAGAGTTAAGCTTTTTAAAATAATTACTGCTTTACTTATATCGGAACTTCCAGATTAAAGTGACTATTAAACTAACATCTGGTTATAATTGCGCGTTTATTTTAAAGAGTTTAAAATTTGGCATATAAACTCTTCCTTTTTAGGTGGGGGAAAAATACTAATGCTTTCGTGAGAATATCGTTCCTCCGTATAGGCCTAGCAAGTACCTTCGGGGATCGAGTACCTTATGCTTTCGTGAGGATATCGTTCATTCGTAGGGGCATAAGCGAATGGGTCCCCCTGAATTGAACCCGGTTGAAATGAGCCTATAATAGGTGATGATCCGGGGCCTTGCTACCCTTAGTAGGGGACAACAAGGACAATTTGGGTACCTTTTAGCACCAACGCTGCATGTAGAGAATATAGAAAACCCACCCCTTTAGAGCCGTGCGAATAACCTAAGTGTTTAGACAGGATATATATAAGGTTATTTTGTTTGTTTGCTTCCAGTACTAACTCATTTCATTGGTTCAAGTGGTTTGCCCGATCAGAAATCTTTCATCATGGAAAAAAGGTATCTTAAGAAGGACAACATCAACCTAGTCGTGCGACATTGGTTAGACGTTAATCAACGGGTCCGAGGTAATAGTTTGACGAGCAAGCGTGTAGTGCCAAAGCATACACACGGGAAGCCTACAACAGAATGATCTGTGGGAGCTTAAAGAGATTTAGAAAAGATGGGACCGAAGACTACATGACCTGTTTTCCGACAGTTATGGCGACATAGCCCAGCTAATGTATATTCGAGTCAATCAGCCTTTACTCCGAGCCATTTTCCAGTTTTGGAATCCTGTTTTTGTTGTTTTACCTTCAACGACCAAGACATGATGCCCACGGTAGAGGAATATACAGCGTTGCTCAACCAGAAGAATGTATAGAAAGATTGGATCTATGCAAAGTCGCCGAGGAATCAGAACTATCCATTGAAGCTAAAAATCTTTTGATAAGCGAGGATTGAGCCAACGATTTGATTCAGAGTCGAGGAGACAACCTGTCCTATGCATGAGAGTGTATCGGAGACATTATACCCGCACACCTGGATGAGGCGATGAAGATGGACATATTCTTTTTAGGGATATAGGGTTTGATCATTTTCTTGAGGGTTTTTGGAAACATCGACGCAGCCATCTTGGATCTGTTTGAATGCATGAAGCGGAAGGCAAACTCGGTACCAGCGATTTTAACCGAGACTTTCATTTCCTTGAGTGCGACCCAAAAACATGTAGAGGGGCATATCTATAGAAGTCTTCTTTTCTGGCTCCAGAATCTGGACCATTTAATTCCTATGAAAGTCGTTCGAAAGGGTGATTACCAGCGGAATCAACGCCTTTATTTGCATTCATTTTGCATATCATGACATGGCGTTGATTCAAGAACGGTTCATTTAAAAGGCTTTCCAAAATAGAAAAAAGTCTGCTTTGCCGAAAATGATAATATTACAGTATCAAGTTAGGCCGAGCAAAGACCAATCGAGAAAGAAAATGGTCTTATAGTAAGGCACGTGCGACACAGAGGATCCAGTGGGGACTACAAAACACTAATTTTAAAATCTTCACATTTAACCCTTTGTAAAAAAATCTCAATGATTTTAATTTAACTTTAAAAAAAGAAATTGTGTTTTGAATTCTTTTCCCTCCTAAAACTTTCAAAAAAAGTTTCATTTTTTAAGTAAGGTAAAACTTTTTGATAATAAAAAGGGGAAATCTTTAAACCAAATGATCTTTGAGAATTTTAATGTAAACCCAAAAGTTTTAAAGACATTAAGTAGATCCCTTTGGCCGCTAGGATCCAACCCTATTTAGATGCATTATTCGAAGATCGATTTGTTTGCACCCAGATCAACCGAAGAAGAAACTCTTGTCTGCATTATGCCTACACTTGTCAGTGTTTTTTAGAAGTCAAAGCATGAAGATCATGATGTCACAAGACTATGGAGTAGCATAAGAGGAGAAGATGAGGTCACCCATCATCTTGAAGACGATGTCAAGATGTGGAGCACGAGCTTTGCTTCTCGAAGTTAAGATCTCCAGAAGGAAGCCAACTGTTACCTGTAATTCATTATTAGTTTCTTGCAACCAGACATTTTTCTATTGAACAAAAATCTTTTAAGGACTGTTCGAGAATCAACACCGCATTTGCATTCATGCATTGCATTGCATCACATTGTACAGTCATGGCATATTTTACATAACATTGTTATTTCCTTGCATAAAATTTTTAGGGACTAATCCAAAGACCAATTAGAGTTTTATCGTGAATAAAAGAATTGAAGATACTCAAAAATCAAGATTCGAGCATCTAGATTGAGAAAAAAGAAGAAGTTTGATGCCTTCGATGCAAAAAAAACAAACTCTATTTGAACCCTGATTTGGTCATTCCTCTAAATTTCAAAGATTCTCAGATTTGCGCATGATGACGGAACAGGATGCCCCAAGATTCACCTGACCATGTTCTGCAAAAAGATGGAGGGCTGCATTAAGAATGAAAAATTGTTGTTCCACTGCTTCCACAATAGTCTAGTAGGACCACCGTGATATGGTATAACTGTTTGAGTATATATCAAGTTCAGCCATGGGGAGACTTAGCCGATGCCTTTTTGGACTAATATAAATATGCTTTAGACCTAGCACCAAGTCGACAGTATCTTCAGGGTACGAGGATGAAGCCTGATGAGAGTTTCAAGGAATGTGCTTTTAGATGGCGTAGGTTAGCCGCCAAAGTGCAGCCTCCCATTGCTAAAGAGGAAAGTGACTTCCATGTCTCAAGTCATCTTCCGTATTTCCTCTTTGATAAGCTGCTCGGGAAATTGAGGGGCAAATGTAATGACTTTAATAGAATACATGATACATGAAGGAAAACTGAGTCTTAATTCAACGAACCAGACATGCCTAGGAGCAAAAGGAAAGAAAGAGATAAATGGGTACCACTTTCAAGGTTTTCATGATCATAAGAGAAGAACACATGCAGATTCCTTCGAATCACCAAGAAAATTCCTCGAACAAGTACATATTTAGAGATATTCGGAGTATTCCATCTCAGAAATATGGCCTCATCTGGTCAAGGGTTAGTATCTTACCTCCGGGCCGATAAAGATTACGCCCAGCTCATCTGCCCACAGTTTTGATCCATACAGTACATGTGAGTTCTATATTAAGGCACCAGGGCATGACACTAAGAAATCTGGGGTCATTAATAGAAGAAATCAAGAAGCTGGTTGACGAGGGAGTCATGACAAGAGAGTTGATCCAGCGGTGGAAAAATAAGAAAAGTGGCACAAGCCTACACTACCTTAAAAGGGCCGGAATAAGTCAGTACCCTGGAGATAGTCTGAAGGCCCCTATGGTTTTCTCATCATTTCACAAAGAAATTCTTAAAAAAACTCATTGTTTGTTAGAATAACAAATCACATTTCCATTTAGAAAGCATTTTACATTTTTGATTCTTTAAACATTTTATTTTTATAGGGTAGTTTTTGTTCTCCCATATGCATATACATGCATTTTTTAATGGACATATGTATATATCATTTCTATACCAGGTCCTCGAATTTTGAATGAAACAATACCTTTGTTTCAGAGCCAAAGATCAACCTAAGTTGCGCATATTTAGAAGAAATTGAAAGTTGTGAGGATATTGCAAATGTGAGTGTCCATTAATCCACTTAGGCTAGCAGAGGAACAAAGTGAGTGTTTAGACAATGGGCAATTCCCATTTTAGGAATTTTCCTTCTGAGGCACTTGTCGTTTAAGATCCCTGAATCAAGAGTTGACCCTAAACCTTTACCCCTTGAAGGCTTTCTCAAGACATCTAAGAATGGAAGGATGAATGGTATTCTTTCACTTTACTAAGAGAAAGAGATGAAACCAAATAGATTGGACATAAAGGCTGTTGCGTGTAATAAGTGCTACACAATTGTGCAAGTATACACGTCGCAAGTAATAAAGTGATATGAGTATCGAGTATCGCCTCCACTTGGATTGGTCTGGGCCACTTTGCTTTAGTTATCGCACCGTAAAAGTAAAAACACAATTGATAGTGGGAGTTGATTTTAATAAGTAAAATAAAAGAAATAAACTAAAAGAATAGATGAAATCAAATGAGAGAGATAGGCTAGGTTATCATGAGTTGAGGTGTGATAGCCGATTGGATCATCTTGGTAAAAGAGTGCAAGGGCAACTCAGTTGCCGTGGCAACTTGCACAACGGGGTTGCCTTGGCAACTAATCGATGGTTGCCTGGGCGACTAGTTGGGCAACTACTTGGGCGTCTGGGCAGCAACCTTCAAGGTTCGGCAGAGCGTTCTTCAATGGTTTCTTCTTATCCCTAAGTTGAAACTCTAGCTACTTGTGCATGCCTTGATAATACATCCCTGCGTGAATCAAGGGTAAACAATAACCAATCTTGCGTTTTTCTTAGCCGTTGAAATCCTTAACTTATTTCTAAGAAGGATTAATCTTCATCATCAATACATTGAATAAAGATCATATTTATTCATTTCTTGAATCTAACTCTCCCAATATTAGATAAATAGATGAAGTTACGAGATCCTCTCCCAATTCACTCGCAAACAAGAATAAGAACCAAGAATGAATAAACCTTGAATACAAAAGTGCAAACTCTTATTACCTAAACAAAATCCAATAGTTTCTCACAACCTCAAGACATAATAACCTTAGCCAAATAGATTTAGTTCATGGCTAGGTTACAATGAAACACAAGATAAAGAATTCCTAGCATGAACCTAATTGAACAAGAAAGAAAAAGATGAAGAATGGATGGAGCTTTGTCGAAATCCTCCTTGCCCTTGATGCTTGTCGAAAATTCTCTCCTCTCTCTCTCCCCTTGGAGTTGATGGCATAGCCTCTAATTTATAGGGCTAGGTCAAAGTCCTTCTTTGAGGAGAAAGTTAAGTTGGAGTTAAATTATCTTTAAAGAATATAATTCTTTATTATAATTATATTCCTTCTAGAACTTCTCCTATCTTCTTGGAATTTAATTCTTCTTTAACCTCTTCATGGAAATCAAACTCCTTTGGGATTTAGCTTTGCTCCACGTCATATTGGGCTTGTCTAGTCATCAATTTCGACTACCATATCGCCTTATTCTTTGTCGACAATTGCCCTGGCAAGTGGCTCGGTGTCTCCTTCATGCATTGCCCTGGCAACTAGCTCGGCATCTCCTTCATGCATTGCCCTAGAAACTAGCTCTAGCCTTACTTTCGCAAGTGATTCTGCACATACACACAGAACACACCAAAGCAGCATCTTTTCCCACAAAAATAACCAAGTTATTCAATCAAGCTCAACGATGGAAGGAAACATAGATTAATGCATGAATGACTAATTATGTAACTAATATGAGCCTAAGTCTAACAATAATATGAGTAAAAAGGGTAAGAAAAATAGTACTTTTGAACACTTATCACACCCCCAAACTCGAACTATTGCTTGTCCCCAAGCAATGCAAACTAATAATTACCTGCCAAGACTTCAATTTTCACAAACTTAGCTTTGAACTTGATTTCAATTCTTAGAACTGGGGCACAAAGTATGATTGGCTTTTCATTTTTCAGAAAACTTAGGAGTTACTCGGAATCAAACTATTATGCTTGTGAGTGTCTGCGGAGTTGTGTGCAGGTTGATTTTTTGGATTCTATGCAAACAAGAGGTTTTCAAATTACTTCATTGGGTTCTTTAATCATGTTTTAACTAGAGCCGGTTTCGGGCACCTCTAGTGTTTTGTTTTTAGCTTTCTTAAGTTAATTAATTTATTCGACTAGAGCCTATTTCGGGCACCTCTAGCGATCAATTTTTAGCAATACTAGAGCCAATTTCGGGCACCTTTAGCAATCAAATTTTTAGCAGATGCTAGAGCCAATTTCGCGGACCTCTAGCATTTATCCAATTTTTATTCTAATCCCCAATTTTTTTAACTATCAACCTAAGTTCACTAGAATTCCTTAAATCAATCAAACCACAACAGTGTTTCATCAAAATTTAGCATCATAGTAAAATTCTAAGTGTTTCCATGGTTATCCTAGAATAAAAATTCTATCAATTAAGTGCATTGGCAAAGTCATCATCGGATATTAATAAAATCTAGGCAATTCTTGTTCCAACTAAAGGCATGGCAAGAAATTTATGTATCCTAAATGCAATACTTAAGATGAATGCAACTAAACATGGTAACTAACTAATAACAATCCCCCCAAACTCGAGTGAGGCATTGTCCTCAATGCATGCATTAAAGAGAAATAAAAATAAAGAAAAGTAAAATGAAAACGAGGACTTACTTCGAGAGTTCATCGTCGTGGATGATTAGTTTCCTTTTGGTTGGTGTCTTGATTCTCTTGCTTGAACGCGATGGTTGTTTCCTTGTTGCCGATGGTAGAATTGATCCTCGTACGGGGTTGTCCTCACCGTCCTCTTCATCAATGTCATTGGCTTTTTGCTTGGAGGATTCAATTGGTGCGGTCTTTGTTGGTGCAATGGAGGACTCATCCAAATTCAAAAAATCAGACAATGATTCCGTATGAGTTGATTCAGACATAGGTGCTTTACCTTTGGTGTTTGCAGTGGTTGCCAGGACATCTTTAGCTTTGGTTGCCGTGGCATCTTCAGGGTTGGTTGTCGTGGCATCTGCTTTGGCAGGCGCGTGTAGGTTGCCGCGGCATCATCTGTTGCAGTTGCTGTGGTGACTGCTTCATTGGTTGCCATGGCAAGGATCTCGGCCGGAAAGATTGGGAACGGCACGCGGCTGTTCGGGTACTTTTCTAGGATGACTTGGGTGATGGCATTGTTGTGCTCCTTCATGTACCGCATGAACATTAGTTTTCGGTCTTCAATTTGCCTAAGGGAATTAGGTGCTTGGGCATTAGGGGTTGCCGAGGCGGCAGGGGTTGCCGCGACAATTGGAGGCCTTGAGGGTTTTACCGGTGCCTCTCCCATTAGCTTTCAGATTTGTGCTTGATTCCAACTGGACTTTGGTAGGGCCTTTTCATCGGTGGACTCACTTGGGACATGCATCTCCTTGCAAATATTGGAAATTAAGCAAGGGAAGAAAAGAGAACCCTTGTCCTTTGAGCTACATACAAAAATCTCATCACAAATTAATTTTTCCAATGTTAATGATGCAATCATGCAAGATAGAATGTATGAGAAAAAGACGTGGTATATCAACGGTAGTATTGTGTGTGGTGGGCATTAAAGAAGTTTTAACAAACTTATTCCATAGTTTTGCCTCAGGTTTAAGCCGAAGACGATTTACCGCGCCCTTATATTTACCGTCGTTCCAATGAGTTCCCGGTAGAGTGAGTTCTTGAAGCACCTTGTCGAGTTGCTTGGGCATGATTTGATCAACAAAGGCTTGATGCTCGTCCTTCTCAATGTAGAGCCCGTAAAAGGTGTTGATGTTTCCGGAGCTTATGAGTATGGCCTTGTCATGAACAAAAACATAAGGATTATCTGGGTTAGGTGAGTGAGCATAGAATTCTCTTACCCATGAGATGTTACCCGGTTCCGATTGATGGCAAAAGATTTGCCACTTTTGATGTGCAATCCTCTCGAAGATGAATGGTTCAAGGCCTAAATCTTGATGAGAGTTGGAGTATTCAAAGCCTTGTTCTTCGTAAATCTTTCGGCTTTCAAACTTGGAGTGAAATCTTTCTTGAACCACCAGTGTAGCAAACTTCTTGTATCTTGGTTCTTTGGAGGAACTTGGATGAACCAAAAAATTAATTTTGGATGCCATGGATGATCTTGGTTGTGAGTTTTGTAAAAACAAAGAAAAGAAAATAAAAGAAACTAAAGAGTTGCAAGATGAAAAATAGGAATAGGTTTCTTGGAAGTTAAGGGTGATGGGTTATATAGAAAAGATAGGTAGTAAATATGGTATGTGGGATTAATTTTTGATAGAAAATAAAGGGGGTTTTGGTTTAGGGGAAGGGTGACGGCTAGGGGGTTAATTAGGGTAAGTTGGAGGCTTTATATAAGCCTTCTTGGATCAAAATTCCTCTTTATCTTGAACACTTTTCCTACAATTCAATGACAAATCAAATAAGGATTAAAATTAAAGATAAACTAATAAAAGAAAATAAATAAAGATATGTAAAGGGATTCTTAAACTTAAAAAGATAAAAAAGAAAATATATCCTAAAAATATAATAATAATAAAAAATAAAAAAAAATTTAGTTCAAAAAAAATAAAAAAAATAATCGAAAATAATAAAAATAAAAATAAAATATCGAAAGGAGAGCATGCTCATGCATCTCCTAAGGTGACCACTTCTTTGTTACGTTCCACATGGGTACCGTTGTAGTGCTTCAATCTTTGTCCTTTAACTTTGAATTCATGTTCGTCAGTGATGGACTTGATTATCACGGCACCATGGGAGAATGGTTTGAAAACTTCGAATGGTCCCGGCCATCTTGATTTCAACTTTCCCGAGAAAAGTTTTAGCCGAGAATTGAATAGGAGAACTAGTTGCCCTGGCATGAATTGTCGCTGCAGTAGTTTCTTGTCGTGCCATTGCTTTGTTTTCTCCTTGTAGATTCGTGCATTGTTATAGGTGAGTGCACGAAATTCTTCTATCTCGTTGAGGTCCAACAAATGCTTTTGTCCAGCACTTTCCCAATCCATATTCACGGTCTTGGTTGCCCAATATGCCTTGTGTTCGATTTCCACCGTTAGATGGCATGTTTTGCCATAGACAAGTCGGAAGGGGGACATACCTAAGGGTGTTTTGAATGCAGTGCGATATGCCCAAAGCGCGTCATCGATTCTTAATGACCAATCCTTCATAGAGGGATTTACAACTTTCTCGAGTATACCCTTCAATTCCCGGTTGGAAATTTCTGCTTGCCCATTGGTTTGTGGGTGATATGCCGTGACAATCTTGTGTGATACGCCGAAGCGTTGCAACATCTTGGCAATAAGTCTGTTGTCAAAATGCTTGCCTTTGTCACTGATAATTGCTCTCGGCATCCCAAACCGTGTAAATATGTTTTTCTGCAAGAATCGTTACACGGTCTTCGAATCGTTGTTGGGACTTGCAGCTGCCTTAACCCATTTAGACACGTAGTCGACGACAAGTAGAGTGTAGAGGTTGTCGAACAAAGATGGGAAAGGTCCCATAAAATCGATCCCCTATACATCGAACAATTCCACCTCGATGATGTTTCGGAGTGGCATTTCATGTCGTCTAGAGATATTGCCCGTCCTCTGGCAACGATAACATTGCTTGGAAAAGTCTTGGGCATCTTTGTACAATGTTGGCCAATACAAAATGGATTGCAAAACTTTGGCCGTGGCACGAGTTACTCCAAAATGTCCTCCATAGGGTGAAGAATGACATTGTCGGAGTACATTCTGCTGCTCCTCTTCAGGGACACATCGGCGTATAACCTGATCTGCACATTATTTAAACAAAAGAGGCTCGTCCCAAAAGTAATGCTTAGCATCATGGCAGAACCGCTTCTTCCCTTGGTGAGTAAGACCATAAGGTAAAATACCACAAACAAGGAAAATAACTAAATTCGCGTACCAGGGTATTACCGATGCATGTGCTACCGTGGCGACTGCTCCCAAAATTGCCGAGGCGTGTGCGTCTAGGGTTGCCAAGGCGTCGAGGGTTGCCGAGGCATGCGCGTGCATGGTTGCCGAGGCAACTAAAAGTTGCTCATCCGGGAATGCATCGCATATCTCTAGATCGGCGTCCTCCTTCCTATTGCGTTCTAAACGTGATAAGTGATCGGCCACTTGATTTTTTGTTCCTTTCCTGTCCTTAATTTCAATATCAAATTCTTGTGGAAGTAATATCCAATGAATCAAACGAGGTTTGGCATCCTTTTTAGCAAATAGATATTTGATTGTCGAATGGTCCATATGAACAATTACCTTTGTACCAATAAAATAGGATCGGAACTTGTCAAATGCAAAAACTACAGCTAGTAACTCTTTCTCCGTTCTTGTGTAATTCACTTGAGTACTATGAAGAGTTTTACTAGCGTAGTATATCACATGAAAGGTCTTACCTGTGCGTTGGCCTAGGACTGCTCCTACCGCGAAATCACTTGCATCATACATGAGCTCAAAAGGTAGCGTCTAATCTGGTGGAACGACAATAGGTTTCGAGGCAAGCTTTTCCTTTAGGGTTTCGAATGCTTGGGCGCAAGAATCATCAAAATCGAAGACTTTATCCTGTTCAAGCAAATTGCACAAGGGTTTAGTGATTTTAGAAAAATTATGAATGAAACTCCTGTAAAAACCTGCATGTCCAAGAAAGCTTCGAATTCCTTTAACCGAACTTGGTAGGGGTAATCTCTCGATCACGTCCACCTTGGCTTTGTCTACTTCAATTCCCTTGGATGAAATCTTGTGGCCAAGCACTATTCCTTCATCTACCACAAAATGGCACTTCTCCCAATTGAGGACTAAATCAGTTTCTTCACATCTTGCCAACACCTTCTCTAAATTGCCGAGGCAGCTATCGAATTTATTACCAAAAACAGGAAAATCATCCATGAAGATCTCAAGGAAGTCTTCGACAATGTCTGAAAAGAGTGCCATCATGCATTTTTGGAAGGTTGTTGGGGCGTTACACAATCCGAACGGCATCCTTCGGAAAGCATAAGTACCGTGTGGGCATGTGAAGGTTGTCTTTTCTTGATCTTCTAGTGCTATGGCAATTTGATTGTAACCTGAATAACCATCAAGAAAATAATAAAAGGTTTACCTGCAAGACGGTCTAGCATTTGATTAATAAAGGGTAATGGGAAGTGATCTTTCCTAGTGGCTTTGTTTAGCTGTCGATAATCCATACAAACCCTCCAACCGGTCACAGTCCTGGTTGGAATGAGTTCATTGTTTTCATTACTTACCACTGTTATACCTCCCTTTTTCGGTACACATTGTGCCGGACTTACCCATGTACTATCAAAGATAGGGTATATAATGCCGACGTCAAGCCACTTGATGATTTCTTTCATTACAACCCCTTTCATAGCATGATTCAGTCTCCTCTAGGCCTTAATTGAAGGTTTGTGATCATCTTCCAATAAAATCTTGTGCATGCACAGTGCCGGGCTAATTCCCTTCAAGTCGGCAATTGTCCACCCTATTGCCTTCTTGTGTAGCATCAACATTTTGATCAGCTTCTTTTCTTGCTCAGGCTGTAACTTAGAAGAAATAATTACAGGCAATGTATTATCGGTTCCTAAGTATGCATATTTTAGTTGCTCTGGCAACTCTTTCAACTCAAGAATCGGTGGTTGTTCAATAGAGGGCTTTTCGAGCTTACCTTCCTTACCTGAGTAATCCAGTGGTTCAAAGTATGTACCTGGTCGATTGACTACCAATTTGCCTCTTCTTGATGTTTCTCATCATCTGGTTCTTCATACTCCTCAAGTTCCTCTTGATCGGCAATGTAGTTGCCGAGGTAACTAAATTCCTCATCGAAGTTAAACTCTGCCGTGGCATGAAGAAGTTGGCATTCTTCTGGATCATCGGCATGCCTTAGTGTTTGGAACACATTTAGTTTAACTTGCTGGTCATTCACCCTCATTGTGAGTTCTCCCTTTTCAACATCGATCAAGGTTCTCCCTGTTGCTAGGAATGGTCTCCCGAGAATGATAGGTACATGCTCATCTACTTCACAATCCAAAACAATAAAGTCAGCAGGAAAAATAAATTTATCAAATTTTACCAGTATGTCTTCGATTTTTCCCTCTTGATGCACATAGGATCTGTCGGCTAGCTGTAGTATAACTGTTGTAGGTCTTGCCTTCCCGATTCCTAGTTTCTAGAAAACTGATTTAGGCATCAAGTTTATGCAAGCCGAAGGTCACATAATGCTTTCCCAACATAGTGGTTCCCAATGGAACAAGGTATTGTGAAACTTTCAGGATCCTTCAACTTGGGTGGCATACGATTATGCAACATGGCCATACATTCCTCTATTGCGGCAACTATTTCAAACTCTCATAGCCTTGTTCTCTTGGAAACAATGTCTTTAAGAAACTTGGCATAGTTCAGCATTTGTTCAATTGCTTCCACCAATGGCAAGTTGATGTGGACTTGCTTTAGGATATCAAGAAACTTCTTGAATTGATATTCTTGCTTTTGTCGCTTCAACCTTTGTGGGAATGGTGGTGGAAGTCGGATATCTTCGATCCTTTCATTGGTCTGGAGTCTGATTGATGGCATTGCTAGGTCAACTGGAGTTGCCGAGGCATCACCAACTGGGTTGTCGATGCATCCTTATCGCCGGTTGCCGAGGCATGCTTATCGTTGGTTGCCGAGGCATGCTTATTGTCGGTTGCCGCGGCAATTCCTAGTTCAGCATCTGAGGCTTTGCCGCTGGGTTCGTCTTGATCTTTTTGTAGAGTTTTGTTTGATGAGCGGGCTTGAGCCTCTTTAAGTTGTTAGCCACTTCTAGTGGTGATCGCCTTACATTGCTCATGGCCAGTTCCTCCTATGACTTCAGTATCGCTAGGTAAACCTCCTTGTGGTCTAGTATTCAGGTTTTGAGCAAATTCCCTGACTTGATTTTCCAATGAATTGATTGCCGCCTCTTGGTTTTGCAATCTCATCTCGGTCCTGTTAATAAAAGAATCAGTTCTTTTTATGAAGTTACTATTCTCAGCCATATAATATTCAGTTTTCAACATAAAAGCATTGAGAGAATTTTCCAGAGAACTAGATGTTGTCGGTTGTTGCTGCGGAAACTATTGCCATGGCATATTCTGCTGGAATCTCGATGCTTGTGCATTCTGATTGTTCTGGTTTAGAGCATTGTTGGGTTTACTCCATGAAAAATTCGGGTGCTTCTTCCAAGCTGGATTGTATGTATTGGACATCAAATTGTTTTTCCGGTTGTAATTCCCCACATAGAAGCTGGATTTCGGATTATGCATACATTCAGAAGAATTATGGTTACCACCACATAACTCACAAAAAGAATCCATTACCTTGACCTCATGTGTGTTGTTTGGTTTCTGCATGTTTTGGACCATCTTGGTTAAAGTGGCCAATTGAGTCTGATAATCTTAGTTCATGTACTGTGGCTTGGCGTCTAACTCCTCCTTTTCTTGTAGAGGGGAATTGATAATCATTCTTGGCAAGCCTGTTTAGAATTTGCATTGCTTCCTCCGGTGACTTATCTTGGAGTATGTCGTTTGCCGAGACGTCTAGCATCATCCTTGTTGGTGTAATCACGGCCTTGTAAAACATTGTTACTTGTGTCCACACTGGAATCCGTGTAGGGGGCATTTGTGTAGAAGTTCTCTGTATTGCTCCCAAGCCTCGTACATGAATTCATCATCTGCCTGCCGAAAAGAAGTAATGTCGTTACGAAGCTTATCAGTCAAATTTGTAGGATTAAACTGAGCAAGAAAATCATGACAAAGATCGGTCCAAGATCCTATTGATCCGGTAGGAATGCTATTCAACCATGCTTTCGCCCTATCCCTTAGTGAATAGGGGAATAATCTTAATCGTAAAACATCGGGGGTGACTCCATGTATTTTGAACGAGTTGCAAATTTCAAGGAAAGATTTAAGATGTTGTCGTGCATCTTCAGTTGCTGAGCGGCCAAATTGACCAATTGTGTTGATCATATTAAACATCACCAGTTTCAACTCAAAGTGGTCGGCTTCAATTTCAGGTGCGACAACTCCTGGATTAAGTCCATCAAGATCTTCTTCAAGATAGTCTCGAATAGTTCTGTTTTGTTCAAGAATCACTCCTCCTCCTGCTGGAACATCTTGATTCATATTGCCGTCTTGATTATCCATTGCTACTCTTAACCTTCGTCTAAGTCTTTGTAAGGTTCGTTCGATTTCTGGATCAAAGGGATATTCTGGTGTAATCGGTCTCGCCCTGGTCATATACCAATGCAAAACCAAAGTTTGTTAGCCCTTTGAATCTTAAACAAGAAAAATAAAAAGAAAGTGCAAGAAAATAAAAACAAAGTCGCTATTGCCAATCCCCAGCAACGACGCCAAAAACTTGTTGCGTGTAATAAGTGCTACGCAATTGTGTAAGTATACACGTCGCAAGTAATAAAGTGATACGAGTATCGAGTATCGTCTCCACAGGGATTGGTTTGGGCCACTTTGCTTTAGTTATCGCACTGTAAAAGTAAAAACATAATTGATAGTAGAAGTTGATTTTAATGAGTAAAGTAAAAGCAATAAACTAAAAGAATAGATGAAATCAAATGAGAGAGATAGGCCAGGTTATCGTGAGTTGAGGTGTGATAGCCGGTTGTCTGGGGGACTAGTTGGGCAACTACTTGGGCGTCTGGGCAACAACCTTCAAGGTTCGGCAGAGCGTTCTTCAATGGTTTCTTCTTATCCCTAAGTCAAAACTCTAGCTACTTGTGCATGCCTTGATAATACATCCCTGCGTGAATCAAGGGTCAACAACAACCAATCTTGCGCTCTTCTTAGCCGTTGAAATCCTTAACTTATTCCTAAGCCGGATTAATCTTCACCATCAATAGATTGAATAAAGATCATATTCATTTCTTGAATCTAACTCTCCCGATATTAGATAAATAGATAAAGTTACGAGATCCTCTCCCAATTCACTCGCAAACAAGAATAAGAACTAAGAATGAATAAACCTTGAGTAGAAAAGTGCAAACTCTTATTACCTAAACAAAATCCAATAGTTTCTCACAACCACAAGACACAATAACCTTAGCCAAATAAATTTAGTTCATTGCTAGGTTCCAAAGAAACACAAGATAAATAATTCCTAGCATGAACCTAATTGAACAAGAAAGAAAAAGATGAAGAATGGATGGAGCTTTGTCGAAATCCTCCTTGCCCTTGATGCTTGTCAAAAATTCTCTCCTGTCTCTCTCCCCTTGGAGTTGACGACATGGCCTCTAGTTTATAGGGCTAGGTCAAAGTCCTTTTTTAAGGAGGAAGTCAAGTTGGAGTTAAATTATCTTTAAAGAATATAATTCTTTATTATAATTATATTCCTTCTAGAACTTCTCCTATCTTCTTGGAATTTAATTCTTCTTGGAATTTAATTCTTCTTTACCCTCTTCATGGAAATCAAATTCCTTTGGGATTTAGCTTTGCTCCATGTCATCTTGGGCTTGTCTAGTCATCAATTTCAGCTACCATATCACCTTATTCTTTGTCGACAATTGCCCTGGCAACTGGCTCGGCGTCTCCTTCATGCATTGCCCTGGCAACTAGCTCGGCATCTCCTTCATGCATTGCCTTGGCAACTAGCTCGGCATCTCCTTCATGCATTGCCCTGGGAACTAGCTCTAGCCTTCCTTTGGCAAGTGATTCTGTACATACACACAAAACACACCAAAGCAGCATCTTTTCCCACAAAAACAACCAAGTTATGCAATCAAGCTCAACGATGGAAGGAAACATGGATTAATGCATGAATGACTAATTATGTAACTAATATGAGCCTAAGTCTAACAATAATATGAGTAAAAAGGGTAAGAAAAATAGTACTTTTGAACACTTATCAAAGGACATAGAACTACCAGAGGAAAATGGATGAAGACTCTACTGTTCGATAGGCACCAAGAATACATGAAGAATTGATTACGTTCAAGCGGGAACAAGAGACAATGTCCGGTATAGATATAGTTTGATTCGAGAATACATCCACAGAATTGAATAAGAGGAAAGAGAATCTAGGCTGAAAACCCAAAACGGACAGTCTAAAAAAGAGAGGAAAAAAAGAAAAAAAAGAAAGAAAAAGATAAAAAGAGAGATCACGCTCCACTATTTGGGTTTACTAAAAGGTATTCCTAGATAAGAGTGTTTAAAAAGAGAGAAATGAGTAGGATTTTCTGGGGCACTCCGCTGTAGTGAAAAGCTCAAAAGGTAGTTGTATGCTCTATCCATCTTTTAAGTCAAAAGTGTAGCAGCTACATGAGTGATATATTCAAATCATGACTATGCTGAGTAACTCGGGGTTCTGTTGTATGCTCCATCATTATCATCAAGACAAAGGACTGTGATGAGTTCCCTTAGAAGAAAAAAAAGAAGAAGAAAGAAAATAAAAAGAAAGAGAGAAAAAAAGACAAAAGAAATAAAAAGAAAATATTGTATATACTTCACACACAGATCAAACAATACAAGATCAAGACTTCAACTGTAAGAAATGAGCAAGAGATACATAAAGAATCCACAATTTTGAAGATTTGTATACAAGCTTGAATCGAAGCCAAGTCAAGACAAGTCGGCCCGAAGATTGCCAATTTCGAAAAGGGAAATGACATTTAGGGTGAAAACCCAAAATGGGCAGTGTAGAGCGATCCCAAAAATGAAGAGGAAAGAGTAGTCCGCCTGAACATGTTGGCATCAATATCCAACCAAAATACACTGATCTGAAGATACAGAAGAAGGAAGTGAACTCTAGGGTGAAAACCCAAAGGTGGGTTGTCTAGAGCGATCCAAATAAAAAAAGAGAAAAGAAAAGAAAAAAAGGAACATTTCATCTAGGCATACCAATCACAAGAATTCCCAGAAATGTACATAATCCTTCATTCAAGGAACTTTAGAGGATCAATCATTTTTTATAGAAAACAAGCGTCAATACACAGCCAGAATGCAAGGCACATCAAAAGAAAGAGCGTGAGGAAATGAACTCTAGGGTGAAAACCCAAAAACGGCAGTCTAGAGTGATTCCAAAAAAAAGGAAAAGAAAAAAAAGAATACTCCATGTGAGCATATTTAGATCATACAAGCACAGAGATACGACTTCGTCTAACCATGAACCAAAGGCCTACATTACAAGCCTCCAAAGATCATTCTGATCATCCATAGATATCCAAGTTGAATGAGAACGTCTTCAGATTTCATTCCGCCTATAAGGGGCAACCTTGCTTCAAGAAACGTCAAACTTTGAAGTGCTTGATCAACACCCAAATGAGGGAAGAATAAGGCATGGTAAGTTAGTGAGATTAAGAGAGCCACCTTAAATGGGTTAGAAATTAGATATCGGATTGTGCCTCTTGAAAGCATAATAGACTAAAAGAAACTATACATTTTCGTATATCTCCATAATAGCCAAGTTCTTCTAAATATGCGCTTCATTAGAGTTGATCTCTGGCAATTTGAAACAGATGTGCTATGGTGTTTGATATTTTGGGGGCAAACATGTTTTAAAAGGTTTGACATTTTCTCCCAGAGTTTTGATGTTCACCATTTCCCCCAAACATTAGTTTTTAAAGTGTTTGGCAATATCTTCAAATTTTGTTTGTCATTCTCCAAACATTAATTTTCAAAAATGTTTGACCTTTAAAAAAAGAGAAAAAAAAAAGATGTTTACCATTTGTTCCAAACAATGTCTTTAAAATGTTTAGTATTCCCTCCAAGTTGTGATTTTCAAAATGACTGCTATCTTTTCAAACAAACGTTATTTTTTTGTATTGAAATATACACAAAAATTGCCTTTTGCATTACTTTAAAAATGAATGATGATGAGATTTAAAGCATAGAGACCGAGATTTAGTTCCCGTCGAAATGCTACGAGAAGATCAAGGATGAGCTCAGGGGATGGAAGCATTTTTGCTCACCCTAGTGATTAGAAGTAGATCAAGGCTTTGTATGATGGGTCAAGAAGTTTGAAGCAGTTGAGCCCATGATTGAATGGGGCAACGCCAAGCGAAGAAGATGACAAGGGTTCTTATAAGAATAATATAAGGATCATAAGATCATTTCTGAAGACATGTGATAACCCTGAAGATAAGAAAGCCTTCCGCACAAAACTTATAGGCTCCCCCTTATTTATTTGAAAATTCAATTTTTCAAAATATTCTCGCAATTTTTGTTATATCAAAAATGGTTCAAACTTCAAATACCAATAACAATGGAGAGTTTAAAAAAATTGACAAAAATAAGTTTTGTTTTAAAATTGGTTCCCCCTTACTCAAGCATCATTCAAATGTTAGTCCAACATATATGACAAACTAGTTGAATTAAAATAAATAAATGAAAATTAAAATAAACAAAATTCAACTAATTTTACCACACTTGAACCAAAGGGAGGATGTGAAGCCTTCTTTCTTCAAGTGTTCATCCTTGTGTGCATAGAGCTTCCATGGTTAATCAACTTGTTGCTCAAATGCTTCATTCACCTACAATAAGACAATCACAAACATTTTGGTATCCAAATTACTTTGGATCCATAGGCATTAGTAGCACATAATCTAGACCCCTTAGGAATCTATTTTTCAATTTCATCCGTTTTAGTTGAAGTAATTAGTCCTTTTGGGACCCAAATAGTTCTAAAACATTTTTCTTTAATAAATCTAGGGGCACTAGATTGCCTTACATAAAAAATTGATTTTCCCAAATTATTTTTCTTTTGATGTTCATTGGAAATCAAATATTTTTCTTTCTTAAGATCATGTACCTCAATTTGATGATCTTTTTCTTTCTTTTGAAGCAAATTTTGTAAATCCAAAATGTTAAGTTCAAAATCCTTTAATTTTACTTCAAATTCCAAATTGGTTTTCACAAGCAAATCATTTTTATTTTTCAATTTAGAAATCAACTTTTTGTTCTTAGAAAATGAAGCTTTGAATTAAAAACCAATTGGTTATAGGCTTCTTGTAACTCATCAAATATATATGAATTTGAATTTGAACAAGATGAGTTAGAAGTTACCTCCCCATTTTTTAGGGCCATTAAGCATAGGTTGGCTACTCCATCTTCTCAAACTTCTCAAACTTATATTCAAGTTGTTTGGGCTTAAAAACATTTTTGAAATCTTTTCAAATTTGTCCAAAACTATTTTTCTTTTATTATAACAAAACAAATATCCTAACAATCTCCCCCTTTTTGATATAATAAAACCAACTTGAAAAATTGTTTTTGAGATTCTCCCCCTTAGTAAAAATAAAATTTGGATAAGAGATTGATTGTTGAAAAACTCCCCCTTAGTAAAAATAAAATTTGAATAAGACATTGATTGTTGAAAAACTTATAGGCTCCCCCTTATTTATTTGAAAATTCAATTTTTCAAAATATTCTCGCAATTTTTGTTATATCAAAAATGGTTCAAACTTCAAATACCAATAACAATGGAGAGTTTAAAAAAATTGACAAAAATAAGTTTTGTTTTAAAATTGGTTCCCCCTTACTCAAGCATCATTCAAATGTTAGTCCAACATATATGACAAACTAGTTGAATTAAAATAAATAAATGAAAATTAAAATAAACAAAATTCAACTAATTTTACCACACTTGAACCAAAGGGAGGATGTGAAGCCTTCTTTCTTCAAGTGTTCATCCTTGTGTGCATAGAGCTTCCATGGTTAATCAACTTGTTGCTCAAATGCTCCATTCACCTACAATAAGACAATCACAAACATTTTGGTATCCAAATTACTTTGGATCCATAGGCATTAGTAGCACATAATCTAGACCCCTTAGGAATCTATTTTTCAATTTCATCCGTTTTAGTTGAAGTAATTAGTCCTTTTGGGACCCAAATAGTTCTAAAACATTTTTCTTTAATAAATCTAGGGGCACTAGATTGCCTTACATAAAAAATTAATTTTCCCAAATTATTTTTCTTTTGATGTTCATTGGAAATCAAATATTTTTCTTTCTTAAGATCATCTACCTCAATTTGATGATCTTTTTCTTTCTTTTGAAGCAAATTTTGTAAATCCAAAATGTTAAGTTCAAAATCCTTTAATTTTACTTCAAATTCCAAATTGGTTTTCACAAGCAAATCATTTTTATTTTTCAATTTAGAAATCAACTTTTTGTTCTTAGAAAATGAAGCTTTGAATTAAAAACCAATTGGTTATAGGCTTCTTGTAACTCATCAAATATATATGAATTTGAATTTGAACAAGATGAGTTAGAAGTTACCTCCCCATTTTTTAGGGCCATTAAGCATAGGTTGGCTACTCCATCTTCTCAAACTTCTCAAACTTATATTCAAGTTGTTTGGGCTTAAAAACATTTTTGAAATCTTTTCAAATTTGTCCAAAACTATTTTTCTTTTATTATATCAAAACAAATATCCTAACAATCTCCCCCTTTTTGATATAATAAAACCAACTTGAAAAATTGTTTTTGAGATTCTCCCCCTTAGTAAAAATAAAATTTGGATAAGAGATTGATTGTTGAAAAACTCCCCCTTAGTAAAAATAAAATTTGAATAAGACATTGATTGTTGAAAAACTTATAGGCTCCCCTTTATTTATTTGAAAATTCAATTTTTCAAAATATTCTCGCAATTTTTGTTATATCAAAAATGGTTCAAACTTCAAATACCAATAACAATGGAGAGTTTAAAAAAATTGACAAAAATAAGTTTTGTTTTAAAATTGGTTCCCCCTTACTCAAGCATCATTCAAATGTTAGTCCAACATATATGACAAACTAGTTGAATTAAAATAAATAAATGAAAATTAAAATAAACAAAATTCAACTAATTTTACCACACTTGAACCAAAGGGAGGATGTGAAGCCTTCTTGCTTCAAGTGTTCATCCTTGTGTGCATAGAGCTTCCATGGTTAATCAACTTGTTGCTCAAATGCTCCATTCACCTACAATAAGACAATCACAAACATTTTGGTATCCAAATTACTTTGGATCCATAAGCATTAGTAGCACATAATCTAGACCCCTTAGGAATCTATTTTTCAATTTCATCAGTTTTAGTTGAAGTAATTAGTCCTTTTGGGACCCAAATAGTTCTAAAACATTTTTCTTTAATAAATCTAGGGGCACTAGATTGTCTTACATAAAAAATTGATTTTCCCAAATTATTTTTCTTTTGATGTTCATTGGAAATCAAATATTTTTCTTTCTTAAGATCATCTACCTCAATTTGATGATCTTTTTCTTTCTTTTGAAGCAAATTTTGTAAATCCAAAATGTTAAGTTCAAAATCCTTTAATTTTACTTCAAATTCCAAATTGGTTTTCACAAGCAAATCATTTTTATTTTTCAATTTAGAAATCAACTTTTTGTTCTTAGAAAATGAAGCTTTGAATTAAAAACCAATTGGTTATAGGCTTCTTGTAACTCATCAAATATATATGAATTTGAATTTGAACAAGATGAGTTAGAAGTTACCTCCCCCTTTTTGAGGGCCATTAAGCATAGGTTGGCTACTCCATCTTCTCAAACTTCTCAAACTTATATTCAAATTGTTTGGGCTTAAAAACATTTTTGAAATCTTTTCAAATTTGTCCAAAACTATTTTTCTTTTATTATATCAAAACAAATATCCTAACAATCTCCCCCTTTTTGATATAATAAAACCAACTTGAAAAATTGTTTTTGAGATTCTCCCCCTTAGTAAAAATAAAATTTGGATAAGAGATTGATTGTTGAAAAACTCCCCCTTATTAAAAATAAAATTTGAATAAGACATTGATTGTTGAAAAACTTATACGCTCCCCCTTATTTATTTGAAAATTCAATTTTTCAAAATATTCTCGCAATTTTTGTTATATCAAAAATGGTTCAAACTTCAAATACCAATAACAATGGAGAGTTTAAAAAAATTGACAAAAATAAGTTTTGTTTTAAAATTGGTTCCCCCTTACTCAAGCATCATTCAAATGTTAGTCCAACATATATGACAAACTAGTTGAATTAAAATAAATAAATGAAAATTAAAATAAACAAAATTCAACTAATTTTACCACACTTGAACCAAAGGGAGGATGTGAAGCCTTCCTTCTTCAAGTGTTCATCCTTGTGAGCATAGAGCTTCCATGGTTCATCAACTTGTTGCTCAAATGCTCCATTCACCTACAATAAGACAATCACAAAAATTTTGGTATCCAAATTGCTTTGGATCCATAGGCATTAGTAGCACATAATCTAGACCCCTTAGGAATCCATTTTTCAACTTCATCCTTTTTAGTTGAAGTAATTAGTCCTTTTGGGACCCAAATACTTCTAAAACATTTTCCTTTAATAAATCTAGGGGCACTAGATTGTCTTACATAAAAATTTGATTTTCCCAAATTATTTTTCTTTTGAAGTTCATTGGAAATCAAATCTTTTTCTTTCTTAAGATCATCTACTTCAATTTGATGATCTTTTTCTTTCTTTTGAAGCAAATTTTGTAAATCCAAAATTTTAAGTTCAAAATCCTTTAATTTTGCTTCAAATTCCAAATTGGTTTTCACAAGCAAATCATTTTCATTTTTCAATTTAGAAATCAACTTTTTGTTCTTAGAAAATGAAGCTTTGAATTCAAAAACCAATTTGTCATAGGCTTCTTGTAACTCATCAAATATATATGAATTTGAATATGAACAAGATGAGTTAGAAGTTACCTCCCCCTCGTTGAGGGCCATTAAGCATAGGTTGGCTACTTCAACTTCATTGGTGGAGTGTTCATCACTCCATGTAGCCACAAATGCTTTCTTTGATGATGATCCCTTTATGTTGAAGTGAGGGCAATCGTATTTGGTGTGCCTCGTCTTCTTGCATTTTGAGCACTTGGGAGAATCCACCATCTTCGTCTTCTTCGATTCATGCTTGGATTCTTCTATATTACTCTTCATGAATCGAGAGAATTCCAAGAAGAGATGGACCATCTCTTCACTTTCACTTTCCTCCTCACTTGAATCTTCTTGGTGGCTTGTGGAGGATTGAAGATCAATCATGTTGACATCAACTCCTTGCTCTTTGATTTTCTTCTCCTTCTCCCCACTCAAGGGTTGAAACATCATCTCATGTGTAAGAAGAGATCCTATGAGCTCGTCAAGCTTGAGCTTCTTCAAATCTTTTACTTTAATGATGGACGTCTTTTTGCTGTCCCATGATTCGGGAAGTGAGTAAATCAACTTTCAAAAATGATTTTGTCTTCTGAGATCTCCTCTCCAAATCTTTTTAGCTTGTTGACGATTGTGAAGAAAGGGTCGAACATGCTCTTGATTTCTTCATATGGGTCCATCTTGAAGTTTTCGTATTCGTGGTTGAGTAGACCAATCGTTGTCTTCTTCACCTCATTTGTCCCTTCATGGATTGCTTCAAGTTTGTCCCATAACTCCTTGGCACTCTCACAAGAAGATATTTTGGCATACTCATCCGGGCCCAATGCATAAAATAGAATATGCAAAGCCTTGTAGTTAAGCTCTATCTTCTGCGATCCATTCCGCTTTGCTTTGATTTGGCACGAACGATCCATCTTCAACTATGTCCCAAAGACGGTAGTCTTTTCTTTTCATGAAGAACATCTTTCTATGATTCCCACAAGCATAGTAATGACCGTTGAAGAATGGTGGTTTGTCGATGGATAACGCCATGGAAACCGATTGACTTGTTTGATGCTCGAGCTTTCTAGATCACCTTAATAGGATGTTAATCCCTTCCGATTGAGCCTCGCTCTGATACCAACTGTTGAGCTTGAATTCTTTCAACCGAATTACTTGCCAAGTGGTGGAGAAGTTTCGAGTGGTTCAAGATTTTAATAAGCTCTACATCCACTACCTTAGCTTCCCCACTAAGGATTTCCAAATTCACTATGAATTTCTTCCCCTTTTCTAGGCTTAGGAGGCAACTCTTACAATCCTAGACTCGCTCACCAAGTCTAGCATCCAAAGCTCACAAACCGAGCTTTGGGAACACTATTGAATAAGAGAAATTCTAAGAAAACTAAAATTCATCTACAAGGTTGATGTTTGCACTCTAAAGCTCTCACCCAAATCCTCAAACACTTGAGAATACATTGACAATTTAAGCTCACAAGTGTTGTCTATACAAAGAATGGGAAATTAAGCTCTAAGACAATTTTGGCATCATAATGTTGTTGTCAGTTGTTTCATTAGTTGTTGCTGAAGCTTGAAGGTCCCTTTTATACTCCCAATTGAGTTCGTAGCCGTTGGAGACAGTTGGTATTGAATTGGAGCCGTTGGAGGCTTTATTTCTCGCAATAAATGCAATTCTGTAGCTTTCTGTATTGGTATGCTGGTAGGCGTATCGGTATGGGAACTAGCCATTATACTCATTCTAGCTGTACGTATCGGTACACCATGGTCTATTTTGGTACGCCGTATCGGAACGCCAGGGTCTTTATCGGTACGACCTGCAATTCAAATAGCCTTTGGGAAATAGCCGTTAGGGTGGTTGAAAACTGGACTAGTATGCGTACAAGCATATCGGTACGATCCACCACGTATCAGTATGCCTGGGGTCGTACTGATACAGTTTTACGCTATTGGAAAATTTCTGTAGCTCAAACCTTTATCTGTATCGATACGGAGTATACTGTATCGGTACGGGCAGTTTGAAAACTTTAGTTTGGCTACTTTAATATGTTTAAAATGTTTCCAAAACTTCTCAAAAACTTCTCAAACTTATTTTCAAGATATTTGGACTTAAAAAAATATTTGAAATCTTTTCAAATTTGTCCAAAACTATTTTTCAATTGTTATACCAAAACAAATATCCTAACAATCTCCCCCTTTTTATATAATAAAATCAACTTGAAAAATTATTTTTGAGATTCTCCCCCTTAGGAAAAATAAAATTTGAATAAGAGATTGATTGTTGAAAAACTCCCCCTTAGTAAAAATAAAATTTGAATAAGACATTGATTGTTGAAAAACTTATAGGCTCCCCCTTCTTCATTTGATAATTCAATTTTTCAAAATATTCTCCCCTTTTTATTATAAAAAATGGTTCAAACTTCAAATACCAATAACAATGGAGAGTTTAAAAAATTGACAAAAAATAAATTTGTTTTGAAATTGGCCCTCTTACTCAAGCATCATTCAAATGTTAGTCCAACATATATGACAAACTAGTTGAACTAAAATAAATAAATGAAATTTAAAATAAACAAAATTCAACTAATTTTACGACACTTGAACCAAAAGGAGGATGTGAAGCCTTCCTTCTTCAAGTGTTCATCCTTGTGTGCACAGAGCTTCCATGGTTCATCAACTTGTTGCTCAAATGCTCCATTCACCTACAATAAGACAATCACAAAACTTTTAGTATCCAAATTGCTTTGGATCCATAGGCATTAGTAGCACATAATCTAGACCCTTGAGGAATCCATTTCTCAATTTCATCCTTTTTAGTTGAAGTAATTAGTCCTTTTGGGACCCAAATACTTCTAAAACATTTTCCTTTAATAAATCTAGGGGCACTGGATTGTCTTACATAAAAATTTGATTTTCCCAAATTATTTTTCTTTTGAAGTTCATTGGAAATCAAATCTTTTTCTTTCTTAAGATAATATACTTCAATTTGATGATCTTTTTCTTTCTTTTGAAGCAAATTTTGTAAATCCAAAATTTTAAGTTCAAAATCCTTTAATTTTCCTTCAAATTCCAAATTGTTTTTCACAAGCAAATCATTTTCATTTTTCAATTTAGAAATCAACTTTTTGTTCTTAGAAAATGAAGCTTTGAATTCAAAAACCAATTGGTCATAGGCTTCTTGTAACTCATCAAATATATATGAATTTGAATATGAACAAGATGAGTTAGAAGTTACCTCCCCCTCATTGAGGGCTATTAAGCATAGGTTGGCTACTTCAACTTTATTGGTTGAGTCTTCATCACTCCATGTAGCCACAAATGCTTTCTTTGATGATGATCCCTTTATGTTGAAGAGAGGGCAATCCTATTTGGTGTGCCTCCTCTTCTTGCATTTTGAGCACGTAGGAGAATCCATCATCTTCTTCTTCTTCTTCTTTGATTCATGCTTGGATTCTTCTATATTACTCTTCATGAATCGAGAGAATTCCAAGAAGAGATGGGCCATCTCTTCACTTTCACTTTCCTCATCACTTGAATCTTCTTGGTGGCTTGTGGAGGATTGAAGAACAATGGTGTTGACATCAACTCCTTGCTCTTTGATTTTCTTCTCCTTCTCCCCTCTTAAGGGTTGAAACATCATCTCATGGGTAAGAAGAGATCCTATGAGCTTGTCAAGCTTGAGCTTCTTCAAATCTTTAGCTTTAATGATGGCCGTCTTTTTTGCTGTCTTATGATTCGGGAAGTGAGTAAATCAACTTTCGAAAATGATTTTGTCTTCTGAGATCTCCTCTCCAAATCCTTTTAGCTTGTTGACGATTGTGAAGAAACGGTAGAACATGCTCTTGATGTCTTCATATGGGTCTATCTTGAAGTTTTCATATTCGAGGTTGAGTAGACCAATCTTTGTCTTCTTCACCTTGCTTTGATTTGGCACGAACAATCCATCTTCAACTATGTCCCAAAGATGGTAGTCTTTGCTTTTCATGAAGAACATAATTCTATGATTCCAACAAACATAGTGTTCATCGTTGAAGAAGGGTGGTTTGTCAATGGATAACGCCATGGAAACCGATTGACTTGTTTGATGGTCGAGCATGCCAGATCACCTCAATAGGATGTTAATCCCTTCCGATTGAGCCTCGCTCTGATACCAACTGTTGAGCTTGAATTCCTTCAACCGAATTGCTTGCCAAGTGGTGGAGAAGTTGATTTTTAGGTGTATATGGTGGAAGAAAAAATATGTACAAGTAACACAAGAATTTTAGAGTGGTTCAAGCTTTTAACAAGCTCTACATCCACTACCTTAGCTTCCCCACTAAGGATTTCCAAATTCACTATGAATTTTTTGCCCTTTTCTAGGCTTAGGAGGCAACCCTTACAATCCTAGACTCACTCACCAAGTCTAGCATCCAAAGCTCACAAACCGAGCTTTGGGAACACTATTAAATACAAGAAATTCTAAGAAAACTAAAATCCATTTACAAGGTTGATGTTTGCACTCTAAAGCTCTTACCCAAATCCTCAAACACTTGAGCATACATTGACAATTTAAGCTCACAAGTGTTGTCTATACAAAGAATGAGAAAATTAAGCTCTAAGACAATTTTGGAATCATAATGTTGTTGACAATTGTTTCATTAGTTGTTGCTGAAGCTTTAAGGTCCCTTTTATACTCCCAATTGAGTTCCTAGCCGTTGGAGACAGTTGGGATTGAAATGGAGCCGTTTGAGGCTTTATTTCCCGCAATAAATGCAATTCTACAGCTTTCTATATCGGTACGCGGGTAGGCGTATTGGTATGGGAACTAGCCATTATGCTCATTCTAGCTGTGCGTATCGGTACACCTTGGTCTGGTTTGGTACGCCGTATTAGAACGCCAGGGTCTGTATCGGTACGACCTAAAATTCAAATAGCTGTTAGGGTGGCTGAAAATTGGATCAGTATTGGTACAAGCGCATCGTTACGCCTAGGGCCGTATCAATACGGTTTTTCGCTATTGGAAAATTATTGTAGCTCAAACCCTTATCTGTATCGATACGGGGTATACCGTATCGGTACGGGCAGTATGAAAACCTTAGTTTGGCTACTTTAAAACGTTTAAAACATTTCCAAAACTTCTCAAAAACTTCTCAAACTTATTTTCAAGTTGTTTGGACTTAAAAACATTTTTGAAATCTTTTCAAATTTGTCCAAAACTATTTTTCAATTATTATATCAAAACAAGTATCCTAACAATCTCCCCATTTTTGATATAATAAAACCAACTTGAAAATTGTTTTTGAGATTCTCCCCCTTAGTAAAAATAAATTTTGAATAAGAGATTGATTGTTGAAAAACCCCCCTTACTAAAAATAAAATTTGAATAAGACATTGATTGTTGAAAAACTTATAGGCTCCCCCTTATTCATTTGAAAATTTATTTTTTCAAAATATTCTCCCTCTTTTTGTTATATCAAAAATGGTCCGAACTTCAAATTCCAATAACAATGGAGAGTTTAAAAAAATTGACAAAAAATAAGTTTTGTTTTAAAATTGGCTCCCCCTTACTCAAGCATCATTCAAATGTTAGTCCAACATATATGACAAACTAGTTGAATTAAAATAAATAAATGAAAAATTAAAATAAACAAAATTCAACTAATTTTATATCAAGGATGTTAATCCATTTCGATTGAGCCTTGCTCTGATACCAATTGTTGAGCTCGAATTCTTTCAACCAAATTGCTTGCCAAGTGGTGGAGAAGTCGATTTTTGGGTGTATGTAGTGGAAGCAAAAATATGGACAAGTAATACAAGAATTTTAGAGTGGTTCAAGCTTCTAACAAGCTCTACATCCACAAGCTTAGCTTCCCCACTAAGGATTTCCAAATTCACTATGAATTTCTTCCCCTTTACTAGGCTTAGAAGGCAACCCTTACAATCCTAGACTCACTCACCAAGTCTAGCATCCAAAGCTCACAAACCGAACTTTGAGAACACTCTTAAATAAGAGAAATTCTAAGAAAACTGAAATCCCTCTACAAGGTTGATGTTTGCACTCTGAAGCTCTCACCCAAATCCTAAAACACTTGAGCATACATTGACAATTTAAGCTCACAAGTGTTGTCTATACAAAGAATGGGGAAATTAAGCTCTAATACAATTTTGGCATCATAATGTTGTTGACAATTGTTTCATTAGTTTTTCATGAAGCTTGAAGGTCCCGTTTATACTCCCAATTGAGTTCCTAGACGTTGGAGACCATTGGGATTGAATTGGAGCCGTTGGAGACTTTATTTCCCGCAATAAATGCAATTCTGCAGCTTTTCGTATCGGTATGCGGGTAGGCATATCGGCACGGAAACTAGCCGTTATACTCATTCTAGCTTTGCGTATCGGTACACCTTGGTCCGTTTCAGTACGCCGTATCAAAATGCCAAGGTCCGTATCGGTACGACCTGCAATTCAAATAGCCGTTGGGAAATAGCCGTGTGGTGGTTGAAAACTTTATCGATACGCGTACAAGCATATCAGTACGATCCACCACGTATCGGTACGCCTAAGGCCGTATCGATACAGTTTTTCACTTCTGGAAAATTACTTTAGCTCAAACCCTTATCTATATCGATACGGGGTATACCGTATCGGTACGGCCAGTTTGAAAACTTTAGTTTGGCTACTTTCAAATGTTTAAAATATTTCCAAAACTTCTCAAACTTATTTTCAAGTTGTTTGGACTTAAAAACATTTTTGAAATCTTTTCAAATTTGTCCAAAACTATTTTTCAATTATTATATCAAAACAAATATCCTAACAAGAAGTGACCTAGAGATTTACTCCATTCAAAGGAATCTCAGTTTTGAAGAGACTTGAAGGATCGATCGTCAAGTATCCAACCAAGATGCAAGATGGTCTAAAGTTACAGAAGAAGGAAATGAACTTTAGGGTGAAAACCTAAAAATAGGTAGTCTAGACCGATCCAAGGAATGAAAGAAAAAAGAATATTTCATATGAGCATATCCAGGTCAGACAAGTACATAAATGTGATTTCGCTTAACCGTGAGCCATGGCTTGCATTACGAGCCTACAAAGACCATTCTGATCATACGTGGATATCTAAGTTGGATTAGTCTATCTTCAGATTACATTCCGCCTACAAGGGTTAACCTTTCTTCAAGGAACGTCAAACTTCAAGTTCCTGATCGACACAAAAATGAGGGAATGATGGAGCATGGTGAGTTAGTGAGATTATAAGAGCCACCTTAAATGGTTTAAAAATTAAGTATGAGAATCATTCCTCTCAGAAGCCTAATATACCGGAAGAGACTACACAAGTGCACATATCGTCAAATAGTCGAGATATGCTAAGCATACACTTCATTTGAGTTGATCTTTGAAAATTTGAAGCAAATACGTTATTGCATTTGATATTTGAGGCCAAACATTAGTTTTAAAAATGTTTGACATTTTCTTCAAGTTTTAACTTTTGAGATGTTTACCATTCTCCAAACATTAATTTCCAAATATGTTTGGTATTTACTCAAATTTTGATTTCCTCCGAATATTAATTTTCAAAAATGTTTAGCATTTACTTCAAATTTTGATTTCCTCTAAACATTGATTTTCAAAAATGTTTGGGCATTTTCTCCAGTTTTTTATTTTTCCAAACATTAGTTTTTAAGAATGTTTAGCATTTTTCTCCAAATTTCATTTTTTTAATATTTGTCATTTTCTCTAAATATCAGTTTTCAAAAATGTTTGACATTTTTTCTCCAAGCTTTGATTTTTAAGATATCTATAACTTTTTTTCAAACTTTAGTTTTCAAAATGTTTGGAATTCTCTCCAAGTTTTATTTTCAAAATGGCTGCCATCTTTTCAAAAAAAATTATTGTTACCAATATAAACAAAAGTAAGTTGCATTTTTTTGCATTACTGTAAAAATAAGATTTAAAGCATAGGAACATATAATTAGTTCCTTCCAAGATGCTTCAATTAAGGTTAACAAAGAAGATTGAAGCTAAGGATGAGTTCAAGGAATTGACTCTTTTCGCTATCCCTAATTTTGAGAATAGACGAAGATTCTGCATGTTGGGTCAAAAACAAGAAAATAGTCAAGCCCTAGGATTAAATGAGGGAAGACTTAAGAGTTCTCGTATAACAATAGTATACGGACCAGAAGTAGATTGGTTACACAGAAAGGTGGTAACCCTGGAAGATGAGAAGGATACTCGTATGAAAGATTTGAAAGCATGTTGCTAAATGAGATTTGAGATGAATGTCCAATTGACAAGACAAAGATCTAAGAGCATACATCAAAGAAGCAAAGAAAAGAAATTTGAGGATGACCTTTTAGGGGACGAAAGCTTATATGAAGATATCCTAAACCTCATATGC
Source organism: Hibiscus mutabilis (assembly GCA_019671005.1). Taxonomy (NCBI): domain Eukaryota; kingdom Viridiplantae; phylum Streptophyta; class Magnoliopsida; order Malvales; family Malvaceae; genus Hibiscus; species Hibiscus mutabilis. Next base: position 22,095,980 of record CM033732.1, read on the forward strand.
ATTACATATAGTTAGAAATCCCTATGTTAGGAGCATGCTAACTTAAAGGCATTTTACTTATTTTAAACAGGTATTCAAAGACTTTGATCTGTGGCTTCATGTTGAAGAGGTAGGTCTTATTAAAGATTTCCATTTGGTAGCATTTTTGCGTGAATCCATTTCTTAAGTCCTTCGGGTATGATGTAAGTCCTTCGGGTAATCAGTAAGTCCTTTGGGTCATCAGTAAGTCCTTCGGGCATGATGTTAAGCCTTATTTTGATGTTAAAACAAGTATAAATTGGGGCATCATTTTAAGGGATTTTGGTAGCCTTTTTGGCGTGAATCCGTTTCTTAAGTCCTTTGGGCCATCGGTAAGTCCTTCGAGCATGATGTTAAGTCCTTTGGGCCATCAGTAAGACCTTTGGGTGTGATGTTAAAACCTTTGGGCCACCAGTAAGACCTTTGGGTGTGATGTTAAGACTTTTTTTTGTGCCAACACGACAAATATCGGGGCATCAAAGAACTCGCAGCTTGAAGAACCAGCCGAGGAAAAGTGAAAAGTTCCAAAAGAACTTGTGATTCCAAGGCTACAGACAAGGAATTAGGACAAAAATTAGTGCTTATGAACTTTGCTCTATTCTCATTTGGCAAGAATGATCAAAAAGGGGCAACTGTAATCACTGATTTTTATCTGGGTTTTAGTATTATTATTATATTTTAATATTATTAGTGTTTAATATTGTTGTTGTTATTTTATTATTATTATTTTCTATTATTATTATTGGTATTATAATATAAAATATATCATAAAAAATAATAAATCCCATTTTAATTATATGTGTCTAAGTCCATTTACAAACCCCTTTAACAACTGGCCCGTTTGGCCCAAGTATGGGATAAAGCCAACCATTGATAACAGAAACCCTAACCCTAATATTATGTTTATTTGTGCAGCCAAGATCTGGCCATTGGATCAGATTTGATCCAACGATCCAGATTAGACCAAGAGAGCCTCTCTAGCTCCCCACACGCGCGTGAAGCCACCGCCAATGCTTCGTCTTCTCTGCACGCCCAGCTGTTCCTATCTCCACCGTTCACGTGACACTACCACCGGCGATCGCGCTGCCACCGTACAATCTTCAGCCATCACTACATGCAAAAATAGGGGCATGAAGATTGTCATAGCCAATAATCATCAACAGTTTATCCATTTAATGTTGCTTATCTATGTAAAGAAAAAATGGGAGATAAAAACAAATGAAAAGCAATCCATTTGTACGGAGATTATCAATCAATAGAACAAAAAAAAAGAAAGCATTTAAGAGATATTCATATTTTTTCGCATTCAAAAAAGGGAAAGGGATTGGGGTTTCTTTACCTCCTAATCTTTGGGATAACCGTCTTTCGTCTAAGAATCATCCCATCGGTGATAAACCCTTTGATTCCTTTCGGGGCCGAGTGTGGTGAATTGATTGAGAGAACAAAGGTGGTGTTCTTAAAAAAGGTATTTCGGATCGATTTTGAAAGAAAAGGGAAGAAGTTTTTGAATTTGTTTCTTTGAAAAAGAAGGTTGTGGTTTTGTTTTCTAAAAAAACTAAGGCCGGATTTGGATTTTAAAAGAAGAACAAATTTGTTTTGGTTAGGGTTTTGGGCTCATCGGAGCTGACGAGCGGTGGCCGGTGACGACCAAGGCGGATGGCACAGCGGAGGCTTACCGGAATCTGGCTTTGGGTTTGAATGTGTGAAGAACACTCAAGAACATGATTAATGTTTCAGAGAAAAAAAAAGGTTTTATTTTAATCTGCTTTTTAAATGAGGTTTAAAATGAACTATGTTTTTTAGTTTTAGCTTTTATAGTTCGTATGAATAGGTCTTAAAAATGGTTTATTTATATTTTTAAGGACCTCCACCCTAAAGTAATTCTTTCCACGATCCCTGAAATATTTTTAAACATTTCAATTCCGACCTTTGTTTTGATTCCAATCCGAAGATCAGTGAGTTATTTCCCCTTTCAGTCCTCCATTTATTATGATTGTTTCCTTTTTGATTAATTTTTTGCTCTTTTAATTTTTTTCCTTTTTATTTCTTTTTTATCCTTATCTTATCTCATGAATGTTTGCTTATACTCCTCGTATGGCAATATATATATATATGTATATGTATAATAGTTTTTTATATATAGTATATATATATATATTGGTTTTTTATGTTAACATTTTTATATACATTTTGATTAACTTTATTTTATACCGTTATTTATTATGTTTGCCTTTTTTTTTCCATGATTATCATGTTGCATATCGTATGCTTTCTTTGTGTACTGTTTTACCCTTTTTTACGAGTATGGTTTTATATATTTTGGTATTTTAATGGCTTTTTGCAATTGTTGTATATATGTTTTATTGCTTTATATTGTGTAAAGTTTTTTATTTTTAATTGTACGTTGATTTTCCTTGATTCAAGTCTTCAGATGTATTCATGTTTGTCGTGATTGCTTACGTTCTTCGTTTACCATATATGTTCATGCCTTTTATTTATGTGCTACCACTTATTTTTTTTCTTTTGTTGATTATTTATTTTATCATCTTTTGTTCATACATACTCATTGTTAGCATATTATTTGTTCATGCATAATTAAAATTGACATATTTATTTTGTTGCATTAGTTTAGTTTAGTTCTCTAGGCCTCGATATCTTACTGGGAGTGTCGTCCCGATTCTTCGGGCGTCATCTCCTTTGGTTACCATGGGTTGCGAGTTAGTTTATATTCGAATTTTATGGACATGCATTCATGCATTAGGTTTAAGTATTAAGTTAAACCGAATTTTTAAATTTTCTTTGTATTTACGATACGAACCTTTAGGTACCAATTTTGGACGTTGTAGGGGGTGCTAAAACCTTCTCCACACGTAACCAACTCTCGAACCTGTTTAAATCTTTGGCTTACTTTTTTGGTGTTCGGTCTATCTTATCCAAATGGCGGTGGCGACTCTTTTTATTTTCATTTAAAACACGAGCATTTTTCAAGAATTTCCTTTAAATTAAAATTTTCAAGATAAGTGGGAAAATTCAAATTTTTTAGTCGCTACACCAACAAACACCCGGGTAATGGTACTGACCGATCAGCACCGACACAAGATGAATCGTGCATCGGTATTGCATAGAGCTAGCATCGGTACTCTCTTACACGACCATCACTTGCAATCCTTGATCGCCCCAAATGGGCAGCATGATACTGTAACCCAAACTAACTCCGTACTATCCATCACTTACCAAGTTTGCTTTACTTAGGTGGTGATCGATCACACATGATCAACAGCTCTTAATTACTTCGGCTCACATCGTTGTCCAAATTTCAAGTTCCATAAAGATCAAATACCCAAATTTCACACTGTTCGGGTAGGCACACCCTTCTCTATTCTTGCACAAAAGTACAACTCTGACAAAACAACAAATTGTCCTCGAAGATCTCAAAATCTTACTCGACTTTAATTGAGTTAACACCACTGTCACAACAAATCAGTTTCACGTAACTCGGATCTCTACCAATGTTACTCGGCTAATCTCAAGGAAACTGTGATACAAATCAAAAGCATTTACGAAGTCTCAAACTCTTGCTTCCTTAACTATTTACATGGTAACCAACCTTTCCCACACACAAGGTCATTATCTCATCAACGCCCATATTTCCATATTCCTTAAACATTCATACGTGTCACGCAAAGCATCAAACCTATATTTGAGAGACAACATGGTGGCCCCCACCCTATCATCGCTAAAACACCTCAAATGTCACTATAGACATTAGACTTTACCATGACACACTCTAAAGAGAGAAATCCTAATTCGCAAAAATCATTTAAAATTACTAGCCTACAACACTTTAACCGTAAACATCTCATTCTCGCACCAAACCCAAAAGAACACCCATGTACTTTACAATCGGTTAAACGAGTCATCCACCTTAGGAGACACGTGATGGTCCTTCACTATCACTTAACAAGCTAGCAACAGTTTAAGCATCATCCCAACGAACCAACTTCTTGCTAGCAAATAAGCCATGTTTTCCTTTGGGTAAAATATTAAAACAAAAAAAAAACTCGTTCAAGTTGTACCTTCATAACTGAATCCCAGACTCTCTCATCGGGGTCGGTGTCCTATAAAAAGGGCGTGGGCACCGATGTCCCACTCAGCCTTACTTCAACATCCACTCATGTCCTTGACAGGGAGAAAGTCTTTATGACTCATCCAAGAAGCATAAACAAACACTCTAAAAGTCTAAAAGCTCTAAAGCATCGAACTGTATACATTAGCATCTATCGAATGGTAAAACACGTCTCACAACCCCGTTGTGTCATTCTCAAAATAACCACCACAAAAATCACAGTAGAAGGGCAATGATCCAAACATTCTCATTACCAAAGATTGGGTTCCCTCGAGGTCTCAGAGCCTCAAGCCCACTTGCGGCATTACTAGATTGCATCGCGCTTGATTAACCAAAGCAATTTCCAAGGTGCAACAACTCCCAAGAAGGTAGCTCTCACAAACCTGTAGAACGTCTAACGTTGGCCACGCTCTATCAAACGAGTGGATCCTGAATCCACTATCTCTGAGAAATTCCCTTAAGGAGGGTGATGATACTTCTCAAGTATCAACAAGGCTCTTTTTGGAGCGAACAAAGGGTCTTTCAACCAACTTGCATTCATTGATCGATTTCAAGAGTGGTTTATCCATACCCGCTTCAAAAGCGTTATTCACGAATAACAGTGAAGATTCCTTGCCACAAACTCTCATGACGTATCCGAAGGCTTCAGAATGACTAAAACACAATAAAGACGCCATTCAGGTGGCGGGAGCATGTCACATCCTCGACTTCAATATTATTTGACTAGCTCGTATCTCAACAATCCAGGGCGACCTCTCCCCCAGAATCGCTCCCATGAGCAGCTCAACACTTAACTCGGCTACGATCATAACAATCTTGGCGTCGCAACTTTGGGCGCACCATCAGGATTCTAGTCTCAAGGAGTACAAACTTAATTTAAGAGTTTGTATTCACTAGACACCTTACTAAAACACCTATACCACCCTGAGAATTTCCTAGAAGTGGCTAAACCTAAGCTATGATACCACTATTACAGCACACTCGACTCTGATGTCATAATTGGGCCTCAAGCCCAACCTAAAAAGCCATAAAATTTTGCAACTAGATTCAGTCCAAATAAGGTATTTCTAAAACATTTAGATCCAAAAGTTCAAAACATAGATAGCCAATTTAAATCATTACAAATGAGCTCCACTTTAATTTAAAACATTTAACATTTGACTTGATTAATATAATTTCAAAAGTAATAATTACAGACTCAACCACGTAAGGTCCTATGAATACATAGCCCACTAAACGCAAGTTTCGTACTCTTAAAACCTCTACACGCTGGAATCACGTACTAATAGTACTCCTCAAACCCACGATCCGACGATCAACCTACTCATGAAAACAATAATTTCGAGCGCTGAGGTTACAAAGCTCAGTGGTAAACATCTACTCTACTATACTTCATGCTAATCATAAATATAAGCATGCAAGCTAGTACGAGTAAAAATGAGAGATAAATAAACACATGGTGCTTCCACTAGTCGCCTAAACACATGCTCTTATCATGGAAAAACATCATACATGGCCCATAAGGCCCAACCATACTTAGGATCATACCAAATCATCCGAGCTAAAGCACACAAAATCGATAACCATAAACCTAGAGTGAGGCTTAGTGCCAAATAACTTCAGGAATATACACTCTGAGTGAGGCCCGATGCCACACAGCTTTAGGAACGTATACTATTTGGAAGAGACCCGGTGCCACACAGCTTCAAGAATGTACACCCATGCTTAGAATCTCTCATCGAGCATCTTCAAATGAGACTTGGTACCATACATCTTCATGAACGTACATTCGACATCTCTAACCATGGTGTTGCAAGACTTTCTCATTGGGTATCCAGATTCTATCAATCAAAGGTAACGGAACCAATCAAGTGTCCAGCCAGCACATAGCACGGACACGATTACCACACATCACATAACATTTAAATGATTACCAAACTCTACGGTTTCTATCAATTATCAAGGCACCCATTTCGATTTACCAGCTTATTAATATATTATGAAAGTGTACGCTAATCATCCTCATTAATCATCTCTATTAATCTATTTATCTCATTAACATCACATGCCAATTTCCATCTTTTTATTAGCACTATAATTTATCTCGTTCAGTGGGTACCGGTACTCGAACACGAGAATCGATACAGTACCCCTAGGTATCGGTACCCACATGCATACCGATACTAAAATAGCTTACCAAAAATCCTTAATTTCTACAAGTACCAGTATGTGTCGGCCCATACCGATACGATTCCCTAATTGCATATCGGTACAGTCAAAGCTTGTACTGATACCTTATACACGGGTTCACACCATTTCCTTAAATTACGGTTTTACAACACTTTATTCGATCCCTAAAGCTTACGAAAGTCGTTATGGTTTGTTTACTAACACATTTATTCAATTATTATTAATTACCGGCTTTATAATCATTTAATCAGGTATTCATCCCTCAAGCATGATTTTTATCAAATCACATCAATCTATTCGAACAATCATACAGAGCATCACAATTTATCAACCAACCAATCAAATATTCATACGTCCATCTCAAACGACCCTAAAAGGTATCTAAAGCCTCTATGAGTCTCATCATATTTGTAACATCATCATGCAACTCATAAATATCGAGTCTCAACACTGATATCTATGCATGGTTATTCATCGTCTAGTTATTTTGCAGATACTAATACGCAAAGTAATCACATTTATGATGTTCATGAAGCAATAGGAGTTCGAGGTGTATTGTCCTTGAGCCAACACGATAAATCCCTATCCGAGCTCCTCCAAACGTCTTTCTTCCCAAAAATTGAGTCTACTAAACCCTCAAATAAAATAAATACGACTACATAAGCCACTTTACAATATCGCACTATTTTAGAGGATAAAATGCGTAAAAATAGCTTACTGAGTTTGAATTTGGTGAAACAAACTGATCCAACTGACTCAAAATGTCAAGAAACCCTCGAGTAAGGTTCCTCTAAAAAATTCAATGCCAGCCAACGATCAACGGCGGCGGTCAATGATAGAGCGGCGACTAACTTGGCTTACGACTGGTAGGCTGGCTCAGGCTCAGCTGGCAGGCTAACTCGTTGGTAGCTCAGGTTTGGCTAGCAGGCCGACTCCACAGCTGGCCCAATGGTTAAAGCCCAACAGCTGTTGTATCAGCCTGCTAGGTCGAACGTTGCCCACTCGCGACTGGCAGTGCATGTGGCGCGTGTAGCAGCCTTTAACAGCGGACGATAACCAAACTTCATCGGCCAACTGCTCTCGAGATGGTGAACACAATGGTGGCCTCTATTCTTCGTTTTGAGCAATCTAACCCCCTAAACTCAACAACCTAAACTTTCCCTCTTACCTTTTCTGATAACGACTCTAATAGTGGTGTCGCTGGTACCGGTTAACTCGTCTTAATGAGATGAACACAATGATAGTGGAAGTGTCAATAACGGACGGTCGAATCTCCATAAATCGAAGTTTAAATCTTTCTCTATAACTTTTCTCTTCTTTTTTCTATTTTCTCTCTCCTTATCCACTTTTACCTTTTTTCCCCTTTTTTTCCCATTTATATCTTTCTTCAACTATTTAAAATTCAAACCTTCTCCAAAATATTGGGCCTAATTTAATATTATTAACTTGGGATTCTAAAATAAAGGCCTATAACCTAGGCCCGATACCTGATTCACTAACCCAAAAAATTAGGTTGTTACATAAAGCATCGTCTGGATATCAGGGGGAGCTACTGTGAGATCCACCGTCAGAGTCGACGCTCAAACTGTTGCTAGACAATCTACCATTTAGGCCAGAGATGATAGCTCTGGCACTGATGATATGCTAGGTACCTATGTTTCATTTTGGTTTCAGTTGTTGCATTGATGGAAATCTGATTTCTCATTCATATTATAACCTCTTTAGCCTTGCCTAGCCGAAACCAGACTAAAAGAGGCACATTAGATTTGCCAAAGCAACCGGAGCTAAAACCCTAAATCAAATTCTATTTTTTCTTTTTATCTTGCCTAGATGCACATTGTTAGGTCCTACATGAACAAGTCTCTGTGGTAGAGTCACATTTAGATCAGAAACACAAAACCGGATCCAATTATACAACGATGCACATAAGGGACCAAACCATAATTACTACTAATTACGATGCCTTCAGAACAAATAAGTTTACCAACATTTAATAAGATCCATTTCATGCTTATAGGTTACTTTCCATTCCAAAGCAACCACTCAAATGCAATTAATTGCATTCTCAATAAACAGGGACTAATTTGCAAGATTTAGAACTTCAGCAAAAAATACACAGATTCAATAAGGTATACCGATACAGGAGAGTCCTACACTGATAGGAACCAACTAACTTAACAACTTACCGTACCGATACACGTACATCTGCTTCGGTACGATTTGTTGACCAACCCATATCGATACGGCCTTAACCCCTACTGATTCCATCTATATCATTTCAAAAACTTGGATTTCAGTAGCTAAAGACCGTATAGATACGGTACCCCGCATACCGATACGGCTAGCTTAAACTAGAGGGTTCGTTTTGATACGTCATCTTGTGTACCAACACCAGAGCTGTTTCCCTTTTATGCATACCAATACGGTGGCCAGGTGTACCGATACGCTAAGCTTATTTTTGACAGTTTGAGCCTTGCATAGACCCTGCGTACCGAAACTCAGGGTACTCGTACCGATACGCAGAGGCCTGTGATGATCTCTAGGTCCAACATATGACACTTTGGCTCCTCCCAAACAACATCAACACTTAGCTGAACATCATAAAGCATCAACAACATACTTGAACATCAACATATCGTCCATATAAGCAAACCTAGCTTGTCTAGCATACTCAAACAACAAATCTAGAGGCATGCTTCCTAGTCCACATTCAAAGCATTATACCAATCACAGCTCAAACTATTAGCCAAACTGAGATCGAGAGAGAGAATTCATCCTTTACTTACTTCCGAGCTTAGACTAGCGTTTCAAGCTCGATCTAAACGCCCAAACACAACTTTTAAACCTTTGCAAAGTTGAAAACATGTTTCCACTCACTGGCTGGCAAAGCCTTGCTTGCCAATGCAACAATCGCGTCTCCCAAAGCTTTCAGAACCAATGTTCAAGCTTGAGGACCAACTTCCCTTGCTTTTACCCACACAAAACAGAGATACATTGCATCAAAATGCAATCAACATCACAGCAACATTAAACCTCAACATTCTTTATCCAAATTCCCTTCACAACACCCAAAAATAGCAACAAACCTCTTCCAAAATTAACTCGGCCACAATGTAACGTTTCAACACATCAATTAACATCAATCAACATCTAAAAATACAACTCTAACATCCTTATATCTCCAACATTCAATTAACCACCACACTCCTCAAAAACACATAGCTAACGACCTAGAAAATTAGAGATTCGTATAGTATCGTGATTCTAATGTTAAAACTCACTTATTAATATTATTCAACAAAAATATTATGATTAAAATCAATCAAGAACCCAGCAAAATAGAATCCATACGAAAATTCTTCAATGAAATCCATTAAACCTCAATTTAATCAATATTCCACAATTAAATCATCCAATCAAGTTAGAAATCATGTGTAAAGGATCAATAACATGAGAATTTCAATAAAGAACCTTGTATTAGAGGAGAAGAATGAACATCACTTCTATTGGCTTCTTTTTCCCTCAATTAGTTGATTTTCCAAAGCCAAAACATTGAGAAATCAAGTTTATTTTGTTAGGAAACTATTGTAAACTCGATTGAAATCAAAAGATTGATTAAAAGTGAATTTTTCCTGGAGATTTTGAAAAGATAAAAGATGTTTGGCTGGAGAGAATTGGAAAGAAATTCTTTTTGCCAAAAGTTTGTTATGTAAAATTTGTTTTAGATATTTTTAATTCTCCAATTCTTTTCCCAAGCCTTTAATTTTATTTTAAAATCATTTAAAATAATTAATTAAGGGAAAAAGTCAGATATTATACCCTTGGGTAAATAGCTCCTTAAAGATTCTAAGTTTTGACCCTTTTACAAAACAGTCACTAAAAACAGTTTTGAAACTTTACATTTTGGTCACTACCCAAAATGTCCATCTTCGAGACCAATTTTTTGTAAAATTGATTCCACCAAAGTCATTTCCATATTAAATAATGATTTTAGATAATTTTTCCATATTTTTAATCCTTCTAAAAATATTTAATCCAATTTAAATCCCGAAACTGATTTGAATTCTCTAACCCGATCCCATGGACTGTCTAAACCACTAGGAAAATTCCTAGGCCCAAAATTGGGGCGTTACAACTCCTCCTTAAGAAATTTCATCCTCGAAATTTACCTGATGGAAACAGATGAGAAAACTGAGAAACCATGTCTGACTTACTCTCTCACGTGGCCTCCTCAACACCGCGATGTTGCCACAACACCTTAACAAGTTCTATCTTCTTGCCAAGAAGAACTTTACTAATGGAGTCAAGGATCTCCACTGGTTCTTCCTCATAAGATAAATCCGGTCACAACTCAACATCCTTAACTGGCATAACATGCAATAGATCTGAGCGATACCTCCGCAACATGGACACATGAAACACATCATGAATTTTTTCCAACTCAGGAGGCAGTCTCAACCAATAAGTCACATGGCCAATGCGTTTCAGCACCTCATATGGTTCAATAAATCTCAGGCTCAACTTCCCTTTACGCCTAAAGCGCATCACTTTCTTTCAAGGCGAAACTTTCCAAAAAAAACTCTATCGCCCACAACGTACTCAATCTCTTTACACTTCAAATCCGCATAGGATTTCTGCCTATTCGAGGCCTCTTTTAAATGATCACAAATCATTTTTACTTTCCTATCCATGTCTTTCAATACATCATGCATGGAAATATACTTTTCTCCAACCTCAGCCCAACACAAAGGTGTTCGGCACTTCCTACTATACAGGGCTTCATACGGTGCCATCTTTATACTTGCTTGATAGCTATTGTTGTACGCGAACTCAACCAAAGGCAAATGCCTTTCCTAGTTTCCTTGGAACTCAATAATACAACATCTCAACATATCCTCCAATATCTAAATCACGCGTTTAGACTGGCCATCCGTCTAAGGATGATACAATGTACTAAAATTCAAGCGAGTACCCAAAGCTTGATGCAAACATTTCCAAAACCTTGCTGTAAATCGCGGATCTCTATCCTAAATAATCAACTTAAGTACCCCGTGCAACCTTACAATTTTAGCAACATACAAATCCGCCAACCTACGTCTTATGCACTAGCAGAAAATGTGCACACTTAGTAAACCGATCAACAATCACCCAAATGGAATCCTTTTTAATCAGTGTCAAGGGAAACCCTGACACAAAATCCATAGTGATTCTCTACCATTTCTACTCTGAAATTTTCAACTGTTACAACAACCCGAAAGAAAATTGACGCTCAGCTTTCACACGCTGACATACCATACATCTAGCAACGAAATCAGCTACATCTTTTTTTAAACCCACCTAATAGTACTCTTTCCTCAACCCTTGATACATTTTTAGTACTACCGGGATGCATAGCAAAATGACTAGCTTGTGTCTCAATCAAAATTATCCGTCTCAACTCCATGTCATAAGGCACTACTATCCGCTCCTTAAAACACAACACCCCATCATTATTGAAGTGAAAATCTATAGGATTTCCATCCATGATATCTTTGACATGCGGCACCAACGTCTCGTCATATGGCTGCTTCTCCTTAATCAACTATGCCAAATAAGGTTTCACTTGCAACTCTGCCAACAACCCTCCATCACGTGTCATGCTCAACCTCACAAACATGGCTCTCAACTCCACAACGGTCTTTCTACTCAAAGCATTAGCCACAACATTGGCTTTGCCGGATGGTACTCAATGGTCAAATCATAATCCTTCAACAACTCCAACCACCTACGTTGATGAAGATTCAACTTCTTCTGTGACATCAAATATTTCAAACTCTTATGATCAGTGTATACAACACACTTTTTTCCATAGAGGTAATGTATCCAAATTTTCAACGCAAACACTCCGCGACAAGCTCAAGATCAAGCGTAGGGTAGTTGCGTTCATGCACCTTCACCTGCCTCGATGTATAAGCTACCACTTTCCCTTCTTGCATCAACACACACCCTAACCCAACATAGGATGCATCACTATACACCACAAACTCCTTCCCTAACTCTGGTTGAATCAAGATTGGAGCTTGTGTTGAAGCTTCCTTTAACCTTTCAAAAGCCTGTTGCCTAGCCTCTATCCACTCAAATCGTACATCCTTCTGCAACAACTTGGTTAACGAAGCAGCAACCCTCGAAAACCCATCCATGAAGTGACAGTAATGACCTACAAAACCCAAGAAACTATGGACTTCTAATACTGACTTCGGCTACTTCCAACTCACAACTGCCTCAACCTTTTTAGGATCAACCCGAATACCTTCAGCTGAATCCATATGTCCCAGGAAAACCATTTCCCTAATCTAGAATTCACACTTGCTTAACTTGGCATAAAGCTGATTATCCAACAAGGTTTGTAACACAATCCGCAAGTATCGATCATGATCCTCCTCGGCACAAGAGTACACAAGGATGTCATCAATGAACACTACTACGAACTGATCCAAAAATTCATGGAACACCCAATTCATCATATCCATGAATGTTGCAGGCGCATTCGTCAGCCTAAACGGCATCACCAAAAACTTGTAATGGACATACCGTATACGAAAAGCAGTCTTCAATACATCCGTATCCTTAACCTTCAACTGGTAATATCCAGATCTCAAATCAATCTTGGAAAACACCGTAGGACCTCAAAATTGGTCAAACAAATCATCAATTCGCGGCAAGGGATACTTGTTATTCATTGTCAACTTGTTTAGTTACGGATAGTCAATACACATCCTCAAGGTGCCATCATTTTTCTTTATAAACAACATTGGTGCTCCCCAACAAGAAATACTAGGTCGAATAGAGCCACGATCCAACAACTCCAGGAGTTGCGTCTTCAACTCTTTCAACTCCTTGGGTGCCATGCGATATGGTGTAATCAACACCGAAGTCGAATCAGCATATGTCTCGATACAAAACTCCACCTCTCTATCCGGTGGCAAACTAGGTAACTCTTCTGGAAACACATCCGAAAAGTCATAAATAGTACAGATGTCCTTAGCCCCTCTTCCATATTCGGGTTCATCACATAAGCTAGATACACCTAGCATCCAAAATCAAAAACTTACAAGCTTCCATGGCTGAAACCATATTGGATAAGAAATTTACATTTTCACCAACAACTATAGCCTCATAATCATCAGCGAGCATCAACGAAACCCGCTTGGTCTCAAAAGCAACCACTGCTAGATGCTCGGATAACCAATCTATACCCGAGATCACGTTGAAACCATAGAACGATGGCTCTATCAGGTCAGCCGCAGACACATGTCCTTGAACCATAAGGGAAATCTTTGATACAATTTCCTAGTAATGATCGTCTCACCAAAAGAACTCGTCACTTGCATAGCAACATCAAGCATTTCTACCGATATACCAAGCATATGTGCATGCTCATTCAAAAATATGAATGCGTGGAACCAGAATCTATCAAAGATAACAATGACATAGACTACAAGATAAAGGTACCTGCTATTAAGTCTGTGCCATTCCTCCCTTCATGGTAAGCATAGATCCTTGCCAGTCCACCATACTCCAGTTGAATCGCCACGGTATGTGCCATAGTCCTATGTCCCTCCTCCCTCTGTTGGAAAGTACCTCGGTTGCACCCACGGCCCCTAGGTGGTACAGCAACAGGTGCATGTGCCTGCCTACCTCTAGCAAGCAAAGGACAATCTCGTCTCATGTCATTTGCCGACCCACAACTCCAACAAAAATTCACTGCCACAACTGAAGGAGCCTGCCCCTCTCTAGCCACACGTGGACGGTCTCGCCTCACATGATCTCTTGATCCACAAGCCCAACAAGCATTATGTGCCACCCGAACCTGGCATTCTGTCCATACGGTCCTCAACTAGTACCATATCTACCTCGCATCTGATCAAAACCTCTAATCACGGTGCCTCTTTGACTGACCACCACCAGAACCAAAGTTTGCCGCTCTCTTTCTTGAACCAAAACCTCTAAAATGATGAGATAAACCCAAGCTCTACTCAATATCCTTAGCCTGTGTAACCAACATGTTAAAATCAGTATAGTCGGTGCCAACATATAAGTCTTGACATCCTACACCAAACCATAGTGAAAAATGCTCACAGTGTTGCCCCTCATCTGGCCCTAGCTCAGGTGTATACTGGCTCTGCCTCAGGAATTGCACCTCATACTCTAACACTGTCATACTGCCCTGAACCAAGGCCATAAACTCACGTTTCTTGTCATCCAGGTAGCTCACCCTTAGATACTTCTTCCTGAAGGTAGCTTGGAAGAATTCCCACGTTACTTTTCCGGGTTCCATATTTGCAATCACAGTGGTCCACCAACCGTATGCATCTTCTTGCAACAAGGACACTGCACACCCTAGCTTATGCTCATCATTACATCCTATCTAAACCCGAATACGCTCTGTACTAGCCATCCACTCTTCAGATGCCTCGATTGCCAACCATCTAAACTCGACCAATCTAAGATTACGTAAACACTCTAATGGCAACCCCAGATTAGCAACAACAGGTACCGGAGTAGGTACATTAACTCCAACCATCACGGCCTGGAATGCTCTCATCATCGCCTAAACCAAAGGCACCATATCATCAAACACTGGACCAAGTGGTGCAGGTGATACTTGTTTCACTCCTTCAAGAGGATTAGGCAAAGGAGGCAGCAAATTTTTAGGGTGTACAATCTTGCCCTCAACTCCCTGCCCTCCGGCAGTAGCAATTCCGCTAGATCACAACTCTCTCCTCGGTGGCATAGTCTAATTCATATCTAAGGCATGATAATTACACCAAAACAAAAAAATCAAGCCAACTTCAAGCAAGGATCCAAGACTTCCACTTTAAACCAAAATCATTTCATAATCATAGTAATATGGAAATGTGTTCCCAAAATACCCCGACATGGCATACATTTCAAACATCGTACATGTAAACAATCATCGTGCATAGCAAACAACATGTTACAAACACCAACAACACCCTAATTTTCGCAAACATGGCTCTGATACCACCAAATGTAACCCCTTTAGCCTAGCCTAGCCTAGCCGAAATCGGACTAGAAGAGCCACATTAGGTTTGCTAATGAAAACTATAGCTAAAACCCTAAACTCAATCCTATTTTTTTCTTTTTATCTTGTCTAGGTGCACATTATTAGGTCTTACATGAACACGTCTCTACGGTAGAGTTACATTTAGATCAGAAACACAGAACCGAATTCAATAATACAACAATGCACATAAGGGACCAAAACGCAATTAATACTAATTACAAGGCCTTCAGAACAAATAAGTTTACCAATATTTAATTAGATCCATTTCATGTGCATAGGTTACTTTTCATTCCAAAGCAACCACTCGAATTCAATTAATTGAATTCTCAATAAACATGGATTGATTTACAAGATATACAAACTTCAGCACCAAAATACACAGATTCAATAAGGCGTACCGATACAGGAGAGTTCTACGCCGATACGAACCAACTAACTTAATAGTTTATCGTACTGATACATTTACATCTAAGACTTCTGCAAATATTGTAAGTATGAAGGTGAGTATATTAAGAAGGAAGAGGAGAAATGTAAAATGTCTGTTGCAGGTTTGAGTGATGAGCTTCAACCTACATTGGGAATCACAGATTTTTAGGAACTCGTGAACCAAGCCATTTCTACTGAAGTTGCACAAAGGTCACAGAGGACTAGTGGGCTAACCTGGTTTGAAAAGAGGCCTCCAGATGATTCTCATTCTCCATTACCGTATAAGAAGGGCAAGTAATAAGGTTTTAAGCAACAATACTACCAGCAGCCCTCCCGATCAGGCAACATTACCAAGCCACAAGCCATGTCCCAATTTGCTGTAATAACAACTTTCATTGAGAGTACCGGAGGTTTAGGTCAGGAATCCCAATGCCCTACCTGTAATTTTTGTTCGATGAGACATCCTGAGGGACACTACTGTAGGTAGACTTGATCATGTTTCTTCTGTGGTGAACAAGGTCATTATATCAAAGATTGTCTAATGAATACATCCAAGTCTACTACACCAGCAAGTACAGTGTTCCCTGTTCAGTCACTCAAGGGTAAGGGACAGAAACAAGTTGCAACAGGAGCTTTTGGAGACCTGGTGGCTCTGCTAGAACTCTAAGCCGACAAGAATCCAAGGCTTCAGCTCAAGTTTACCATGTGAGGAGCATGTAGGATGAGGAGGATCTAGATATTATAGTAGGTACTTTTGAATTGTATACTCACCCTATCTATGCATTGATTGATCTTGGATCCACCAATTCCTTTATAAACACTATATTAATTAAAAGATTTAAGTTAACGTCCGAGCC
The DNA here is from genome assembly GCA_019671005.1 of Hibiscus mutabilis. Classification (NCBI taxonomy): domain Eukaryota; kingdom Viridiplantae; phylum Streptophyta; class Magnoliopsida; order Malvales; family Malvaceae; genus Hibiscus; species Hibiscus mutabilis. The sequence continues at coordinate 22,112,664 of CM033732.1, forward strand.
TATAGATTTCAAAATCACCGTAACCAATCCTTTAGGTGATAGTGTCGTAATTGGATTGGTATGCAAAAATTATTCCCTCGTGATACGAGGGATACCTTTTTCAGCCAATCTCATCGCCCTCCCTATCCATGAGTTTGATGTTATATTAGGGCTTGACTGCCTCAGAGAGCATCAAGCTTGGGTAGATTACTCGAAGAAGAAATAATATCTTCAAGGTCTTGGCAAGGAGAGTGTAACTCTAATGGACTCCAAAGGTAAGAAATCATTGTTATATGCTGCTGCAAGTAAAGAACTTTAGTTGCAAGATATAGATATTGTGCAAGAATTCTTGAATGTGTTTCCCGATGAACTTTTGAGTTTACCACCCACCCATGAAGTTGAATTCAAGATTGAAGTGCTACTTGGAACCACCCTAGTTTCCATTGCACCTTACCGTATGGCACCGATTGAACTCACCGAGCTTAAGGTATAAATCCAAGACTTGTTGAATAAAGGTTTCATTCGGCCAAGTTCATTACCCTAAGGAGCTTCGGTCCTTTTTGTCAAGAAGAAATACGAATCTAGGTGCCTTTGTATTGATTACCGACAGTTAAACAAGCTTACCATCAAGAATAAGTATCCTTTACCGAGAATTAATGACTTGTTTGATCAACTTAAATATACAATCGTCTTCTCCAAGATTGATTTAAGCTATGGGTGCTATCAAATGAGAGTTAAAGAATGTGATGTGCCCAAAATAGCTTTTCGTGGCCACTATGAATTTTTGGTTATGCCTTTAGGATTAACCAATGCACCGACTTCCTTTATAGATCTCATGAACCGGGTTTTTAGACCATATCTTGATAAGTTTGTAGTGGTGTTCATAGATGACATACTGATTTACTCCAAGAATCAAACTAAGCAACGAGACCATCTTCGTGTTGTACTTCAAACCCTTCGAGAGGAGCTGTTGTATGCCAAGTTCAGTAAATGTGAGTCTTGGCTCATCGAAGTTTCATTTTTAGGACATATGGTTTCTATAGAGGGTATCCAAGTGGACCCGAAAAAGATTTAAACTATAGTTGAGTGGAGGCCACCAAAGAATGTTGGTGAAGCTTGTAGTTTTATCAGTCTTGCTGGCTATTACAGAAGATTCATTAAAGGATTTTCTATAATAGCAGCACCATTAACCAAACTCCTACAAAAAGATTCTCCTTTTGAACGGATTGAGAAGCAGCAATGCAGTTTTGATCAGCTTAAGAAATTATTGACTCGCGCACCGGTCTTAACCCAACCTGAGTCTGGTAAAGACTACACCATATATAGTGATGCATCGCATCAGAGTTTAGGATGTGTATTGATGCAAGAAGGCAAATTCGTTGCATATGCTTCAAGATAACTCAAGACACATGAGATGAATTACACCACCAATGATTTGGAGCTAGTTGCAGTTGTCTTTGCATTAAAGATCAGGAGGCATTATCTCTACGGAGAGAAATGCTATCTATATACCGCCCGCAAGAGTCTCAAATACCTATTAACACATAAGAAGATTAATCTTCTTCAAAGAATATGGTTGGAACTTCTCAAAGATTATGATCTTGTTATTGATTATCACCCGAGCAAGGCTAATATTGTAGCTGATGCACTTATCTACAAACCTTCGCATGCTTCTCGAGCTATCAACGCTCATTTCAAGTTACAAAAAATTGATCGTTAGTAGCTAAACTCCAAATTCATTCTACAATTGTATTGAGAATAAAGTCATTGCGGGATCAAGATTTTGAATTACAATCCATTATCACCAAGCTTCGAAGTAATCCTGATCCCGACTTTAAAGTTAACTTTGAGGGACTCTTGTGTTTCTGTGATAGAATCTGTATACCGAATGACAAATCCCTTCATGAGGATATTCTCAAGGAAGCTTATTGTAGCCCTTTTTTAGTTTATCGGGGTTAATGAAAATGTATAAGGACCTTCGAGAATTATACTGGTGGCTTGGTATAAATAAAGCCATTACAGAGTTTGTATATAAGTGCCTTACGTGCCAGCGAGTCAAGGTTGAGCACCGTGTCCCTACAGGATTATTGCAACCCATTGAACTTCCCCAATGGAAGTGCGAGAGAATAACCATGGACTATTAGTGGACTACCATTGACTCCAGCTAAGCATGATGCTATTTGGGTCATCGTTGACTATTTTACCAAGTCAGCTCATTTCTTACCTGCTAGAATAGACTACAGTCTTCCCAAGTTAGTTGACCTGTAGATCAAGGAAATTGTCAAGCTCCATGGAGTACCCAAGTCAATTATCTTCGATCGAGAACCATGTTTTGCTGTATGATTTTGGAATGCACTGCAAGGAGCTTTGGGCACCTGAGTCAATCTCAATACAACTTTTCACCCTCAGTCTGACGGCCAGTCAGAAAGGGTAATTCAGATGTTGGAAGACATGCTTCGTGCTTGTGTCATTGACTTTGAAGGAACTTGGGAGAGGTCCCTCCCTCTCATCGAGTTTGCATATAATAATTGTAACCAATCATCTATTGGGATGGCACTATATGAAGCATTGTATTGCAGAAAATGTATAACACCGTTATGTTGGCCTGAACTCGATGAAGGCAAGGTCTAACCCCCTTGACCTGGTCTAGTCACAAGACCGAACTGAGCGAGCTACATTAGGGTTTGTCAAGATGAAGATGAAAGATTTACATTGAAATGGTCCATTTTTTATCTTATCTAAATGCATATTTAAGTCTTAAGGTGATCATGTAGACATCTGTGAAATTTGCAACTCAATCGGGCGTCGAATTGACATCCAATTGCACGAATTCACATTTTAGGGACTAAAATGTAATTTCTAATAAATAAGAGGACATTTATGAAATTGGAGTCAACAATCCTTAATTAGCCATATTTCATACATTCAGGTTAAATCCCAACTTAAAATAACCATCCAAAACTTAAAATAACCATCCAAACTCATTTAATTGCATAATTAAGAAACATGGACTAAATTGCAAAGAATACAAACTTTAGAAGGCATCCCAACTAAAATAACGGTTGGCATATCGGTACGGGCACTTCTCATATCACAACGGTGTAAAAGAAAAAGGCATATTAGTACTATCCTTAGGCACTCATATCAGACGGGTATGTGTATTTTGAAAATTAAAATTCTAGTGGCAAAAGGGCATACCAATACGGTTGCCCATGTACCGACACCAAGCTTATTTTTCAGCTACGCGTACCGATACAGTTACCAGGAGTATTGGTATGCCTAGGTAATTTTTCCCAAATTGAGCCGAGATAGGTCCCCGCATACCGATCCCTAAGGATCCATACCGGTAAGGGCAGACATGTAATGACCTCTTTGTCCAACATATGACACTTTGGCTCAATCTAACATACTTCAATCAACTTCTAATCATCATACAACTACTCAAACATTAATTCCACAAACAAAGAAGCATGGTAGATGATTGTACACATCATATCAAAACCAATCATAAATCCTAAAGACATGATTTCTACCCAAGCATGCATTTTGGTTCCCAACCCCACAAACCAGCATAACAAGTCCAAGACATCAAACATATCTTGTACAAACAGGGAGTACCCAAAATAAACCTCACAAATACAACTTGGTCACATTGCCTCTTATTACTACTTAATATTTATAAATCCATACTTCGGAAAAATGCTTCAGCTCTAGGATATCCCCTTGCGTACTCGCTGTCCAAAAGAGCATGTTTCTCTGCATTGATGAGAAAGGAGAGCGTAAGCTATAAGCTTAGTGAGAGAATCACAAAAACACTCACCAATGCATTTAAAACCATTTGCATCAAAACAAGATTATAATGTTTGTTCTAAAATCATCTCATGCTTCTCAAATCTGCTAGGACAATCTTAAATTATTCAAAATCAATCTCCAATATAGGTTCATAAATCAGTCTATTAAAATTCATATAAATAATCCAAGTTTTATACACACGTATACATACTTAAAATAGTCATCTAATGTTTATACTCCTGCCTAATTAATTCATAGTACTTGTATACACATTTTATACATCAAAACAGTCCCCAAAATATTTATTTTTATAAGAACAGCCCACCAACATTTAATTTGCATGCAAAGCAGTCCACTTTGCACTCTCAACAGCCTCCCTTATACTTGCAAAATAATCCCTCCCTTATTTTTATTAATTCAAAACAGTCCTTCATGTTTTTATAAATACACAAAACAGGGCATTAAACTTATGTGCATTTTTATACATTCGAAGCTGTCCACTATACACATATACATATATAAGACTGTCCAATTTACATACTTATACATTTATACACTCAAAGCAGTTTACTAAGAAATCCAAATATGAAAAGCAATCCTTTACACATACACATATTTATATACATGCTCCAACAGTTTCTAATGCACTTAACAAGCAATGTTATTAATCCTAATTCCAACTTTACTATAAGATCGAACAATGATCCATTTAGGCATGTTTATCATTCTATTGATCAATAGCTTCACTATACACACTCAAAAGAGAGTATATACATAGTTTCTTCCCATAAACTACACGCATGGTTCAATTTATTACATGAATTATTCAATTAATCTAGAAATAGTTCCTAACATGGATTGATCATCATAAATACTAGCAAAACATAGCATAAGAAAGATTATCAACCAAATTCCAAGTTGAACTTTTAAAAAATTAGAAGAAAGGGAGAGTTTGCTTACCCTCTCCATTTGAGTATTCGAACAATACCCATCTATTTGTGCTAGATACGTTCAATTCTCCATGGCAAAATTGCCATCTCCCTCACTACCCTTGAGAGCTTTCGGCCGAGTGAGGAAGATGAGACAATTTGCTTAATTATTCTCCCACTTGGCCGATTCTCTCCCCACATGCCCTCTCTTTAAGAAGATATGTGTTTATGCCTTTTACTATCATAGTTTTTGCATGCAAACCTCTTATTTTCCATGATATTCAGTTTACCCCTTCTTAAAATGGCTAACCTTCTTTTCGAATTTTAAATTTAGGTCCTTAATATTCTATTCTTTTTTAGTCCATGAATAATTAAATCAATATAAGACATACTTGAATCCAATTGAGCTATAATCAATTTGGTAACATACTTCTAGGCTATGTTTTGGGATATTACAGTGAGATAGTGTTTAGGCTTATTTTTTGAAGCTGTTTAATTTTTCATAGAAGGCTACTTAGTCTAGTGGAGTGATTTTAAACCACTGGAATATTGTTAGCATGTCTCTTAATAATAAGGGTTGCTTAAGACGAGTTTACTTTAGGCACACTTACTTGGAAGTGACACCGTTAAACTTAATCTTTTGACACACTTCTTATAGGTGGCAGACGCTTAGATAATTTTATTTTTAGGCACACTTAGTTGGAAGCGGCGATCGTTAAGATGAATCCTTTGGCACACTCCTTATAAGTGGTGGATGCTTATATGATTTTATTTTTAGGCACACTTACATGAAAGTGACGATCGTTAAGCTGAATCTTTTGGCACACTTATTATAAGTAGCATACGCTTAGATGATTTAAATTTTTTTGTTAGGTTATGACTTTTGCGAACATCAAAGACTTTTACTACTTTGATGGCATGCAACTTTTTGTTTGGCAATTCACTTTCTAAAATAACAAGGAATATATTACACATTAAACTGTTTTAAGTGCCTAGCATTCCATGTGCGAGGTACTTCCTTTCCGTCCATCTCTTTGAGCTTGTGTGTTTCATATCCTAACACCTTTTGTACTTTGTAACGACCTTCCCATGCTAGGGCCATCTTCCCTCGTTCTGCTGGTGGTTTGCTGGCTTCCATGTTGCGTAATACCTAGTCGCCTACTTGAAACTGTTTGGTTTTTACGCTAGAGTTATAGTACTTGGAGACTCTTTGATTCCTTATTTCCACAGCTATCTCAGCTTGATTTCTAGCCTCCTCTAGTATATCAAGATTCAATCTTAAACCTGCCTCATTATTGTGGTTATCATAATAAGTGGTCCTGTTAGTTGGCATACCTATTTCTATTGTAGTGATTGCTTCAGTACCATAGGATAGATTAAAAGGTCATGCTTTGGGATAAAATGCACTTAAAATAGGTTTCTATATTTGTTTATCACCTAGATTCTAATGCCAGAAAAAAGGTCTTGACTAAAATTAAAGTAATTGGATTTTACCTATGCCAGAGTGTGAAGTTGTTCGTATAGCCCACAATATTCCAAGCAACTCATCCACCCAAATTTCTTTATCATCACCTGTTGTCACTAAATTTTCACCCGCCTTTTTATTATTTATTTATTTATTATTTATTTTATTTTTTATTTACTATTATTATTAGGGTATTATTATATTAATTATGTATATATAATAACTAGTCTTATTATTAGAATAAAACCCAATAATACCAAAAAAGAGGTCTATAAATTAAATAAGAGTCCAAACATATTGTTGGCCCAATTTGGTCCCAAAATAAAACTCTACTTGATTCTTTTTATCTCATGTGCAACCAACTATCAACCGTTTGATCTATGTAGGATCCAACGGTCCGAATCTGTGGAAAGAAAGAGGGCTAGCACCGCACGCGCGCGTGGTGACCACGATCCAGCAGACCAGTTTCCCCCCTCTCCAACTCGCGATTGCTTGGCTCCTCACAATAAGGCTGCGAGGTCCGCCGTTCTCAGGCTCGCTCCAGCACCGCCAGGCTGCACCGGACCACCAATGACTGCCTGCAACCGCCGCTGCCCCGCTACAGTTTGGCTACCTGCAAACAAAGAAGAAAAAGGGGTTAGGGTTTGGTTTGAATATGGAATGAAAAAGGGGGAAATCAACCCCAAATTTGCTTAGATTCGAACCAAAATCAGAGCAAAATCAAGCACAAAAGGAAGGTCAACCGAAATCAGCTCCAAATCTTCATCAAATTAAATTAGAGGAATAATTTTACCCGATTTTTTAGGATTTTAGGATTCAATTTCCTTGTATTTTAGGCATGAAAAATCCTATAAAAACCCTACCTCATACCTTTGTAAGGCGCACAACAAGAAATACGAGAAAAAATAAAAGGATTCAAGTTCTTTTCTGAGATTTCAAGTGTTCAAGAAAAATTTAGGTATTTTTTGTTTTTATTTTAGGTCTTTTGTAACGCCTCGATTTTGGGCCTAGCAATTTTGTGGCTTGTTAGAAGGTCCGATAGACCAGTTCGGGATTCGAGTCGGATTCGAGAGTAAATATTTTTCGGTAAGATAAAAATGTGAAAAATGGTTTAAAATCATATTTTAATATATTATTAATATTTGTGAAAACGATTTTGGAAAATTGGTTTTGGAAATGTGGCATTTTGGTTAGTGACCAAAATGCAATTTTTGAAAACTGATTTTTAAAGGTGACTAAAATGAAAAGGTTCAAATTCTTAGAATTCTTAAGGAGATATTTTACCAAGTTTTTACTGGTGATTTCTCCTATCAATTAAGCTTTTTAACGTGTATTTTAAAAGTTAATTAAAAGGGAATTTGGTTATTAAAAAGTTAGTTATCATTTTCAAGAAAATTGACGTAACTTTTCTCTCTACTTCTCTTCTGCCAAACACTCAAGTTTGCATTAAAAATAAGAGGTGAGAGATCATTTTACTCAGATTATTGATTTGTAATTGATTCTTTAACTTTGATTTACAAAACCTCATTGAAATTTTGTGTTTTCTTAGCTTTAAACAAGCCAATTGAGGGTGAAATCACACAATAGGAGTAAGGTCTGTGATCTCCTCTATGGTTTATGGTTTATGGTTTATAATCTGATTTTGTGTTTGATCCTTGATTTATGATTTATAATCTGATTTTGTTTTTTATGTTGAATTAATTGATTTAATTTGGGTGAATTTGATGAAATAGTGAAAGATCCGTATTGGATCTATTATCCAGTGTTGAAGATTGATTTTAATCATATTTTGGATGTATTATTATTTTGATAAGTTGTTTTTAACAATAGAATCCTGAAACTCTTGAATCCCTAGTTGTTTAGGTTGTTAGATTTGTGTTTTTGTGAAGTTGTGGTGGTTGTTTAATTGCTGGAAGTTTTAGGATGAATTAATCCTATTTTTGAGTGTTAATTGATGATTATGGAAGTATTAGATTGTTAGTTTGTGGCTGGCTTATGTTTGGAAAGGATTAGTTGATGATTTCGGTTGTTGTGGTTGGGTAATTTTGAGAGGATTGTGGAAGTCTATGAGGATTTGTTGTTGCAGTGTTTTGAATACATTGATATGAATTAATCCTCTGTTGTAATGTGATTAAAACAATGGAGGTTGATCCAAAAGTGATCGGTGAGGCTTTGGACGCTTGATTTTGCATCGACAAATCGAGGTTTCTCGTATCAGTGAGTGAGAACGTGGATTCTAGTTTTGGAATGGTTTAAATATGGTTTATGGGAGTTTAAACAGAGCTTGAAACGTTGGTTTAAACTCGGAAGTAAGTAAAATATGATTTTTCTCTCTCTGTCGTGCTAGTGTAAAATGATTTTTATGCACTTAGTTTGATTTACATTGTACCTACTGTTTAAGCATGATTTAGAGTATTTGAGATACTATTTTTTAAGCATGAAATGCTGAAGGATGCATATGGTAAGTGACCCTTGTAAGTATATTGTTTATACCTGTGGTTTAAAGAATTGTTGTTGTTTTGGAAAATGGTTTGCTTAATACTTGTTAAAAACAGTGAGGTAAATGGTTAATTATATTGGGAAGTGATGTGGTTTTAAAATTGTTATCGGATATAGTTGGCCGACCATAAGATTGAGTGCACTATAATAAGTCACCTTGGATGTTGAGGGGTTTAGATCTGTGTACCAAAAACTCCATCCAAGTACCCTAAGGTATATAGGTTTTACAGTACGGTATACTCCCATTAGTGGATTAAGCATCTAACCAAGACAAGGAGTTGGTGCCCCCATGGGTTGAAAGTGTACCCAGTTGTTTACGTACCGCGATTGTGATTGTATCGCTATTTCGGTTGAGATGGATTGAAGTGTTAGGAGAACACTTGTTGAATCCGTGTATCCGATGAACTCTTTTGTAAATGGAACTTGATTAATTATCACTTGTGATCCAATATAATTGATGATGTATCATTGAAAGTTTTATGTTGTATAATATGATTTATACATGTTTACTCTTTAAGCTTTGCATATGGTTGTTATGCATGGGAAGGTTTAAATTAAGGTTAGCAATGGGATTTGATGTTGGTTAATGATACATGTTGCACATGGTAATAAGCTGGTTTTAAAGATGTTAAGTGCATGGTTTTAAAGGCATGATAATGTTTTAAAGGATGTTTGAAATGAGATTTCAATGTAATGTTGAGAAATGATTTAATGCATTGATGGTGTGTTGTTTTTGGGCACTCCTCACTAAGCCTAGTGTACTTATGCTCTCTTTATCCATCAATGCAGAGAATTAGGAGCTTGGAAGGCATTAGAGAGAAAGGGATCACAACAAGACTTGATAACCAAAGTATGTTCTTGGTATGGACTATAAGTAATAAGGGCAATTGGGTTCCGTTGTTATTTTGGGAAGTGTTTTGTTAAACTCCCTGTTTGAGCAAGTTTATTTTGCTGCTCTTAGTTTGTAAAATGCCATTAATGATTGTTAGTGGTGTTGGTTTGGAGTTTCATGCTTTGCTTGTTTGGTTTTCTAGGAAGCATGTCTCTAGATTTCCTTTTGAAGTTTAATGCCATGAATTGATGTTGAAGTTGGGTTGTCTTGGTATGGTTTAATCTTTAAATATGTTGGATGTGTGTTAGGGGTGTTAGGATGTTTTGGTTTGATCAAAACATGTTTAACCAGCAAAAATGGACATTTCAGGTTTAGGCGTACCGATACGGTGTCCTGTTTGATGCACGGGAGCCATTTCAGCTTAGTGTAACAACAAACACGTAGGTAATTATTCGGTATGGGCAAGGTAATTTTCAGCTAGCATTTCGGTACGCAGGTACCTGTTTCAGTATGGTATAATGTTAAATTAATGGATGTTTCGATACGCATATTGAAACGGATTTTGGTTACTGGAAAATTTAGGTTTTGATTCAGCAAGGGCGTACCGAAACAAGAGTAACTGTACTGATACGGCTATCGTTAAATTAGTTATTTGGGATGTTCTGAAGTTCTGATTTCTTACGTTTTAGTCTCTGAATGTTGTGGATACAATTGAATGAGTATGAATGATCTTTTGAGGTGATTTCTGACATGTAAGCATAAAACCTGCTTAATAAAAAGTTGGTAATATAAAAATGAGTTAAGGCCCTAAAATTTTTTGATTTTGCAATTTGGACCCTAAATTGCATATATGATCAATTGGATGTCAATTCGATGCCCGATTGATTTGAGTTTTCACCAGGAAAATAGTTTGTACATGTAAGATAATAATTTTGAATCTAGACAAGATAAAAGAAAAAAATGGTCGGGTTTTGGGAGTATTTCTTACGGTTTACTTAGGTAAACCTAATGTCGCTCGCTCGGTTCGGTTTTGCGTCTAGGCCGGGTCGAGGGGGTTACATTTGGTGGTATCAGAGATAGGTTTGTGATAGTTGGGATTTGGTTTGATTGTTGTGGTGTTATTGTGAGTTGTTATCTAATTTTGATATACTCGGTGATTGTAATATGCATGGTGATTGCTTTATGCCATGTTGGGGGGAATTTGGGAAGCCCATTACCTTATTATTATAGTTTGAAATGTTATGATTTTGAAATAGAAGTCTTGGATCCTTGGTTGAAGTTGGCCTAATTGTTTTGCATTTGAATGATTATCATGTCTTAGATATATTGTTAGCACGATGGGACCAAGGAGAGAGTTACGATCTGGTATGATTACTGTTGCCACTGGGCAGGATGTCAAGGAAAATATTATATCTCATAGAGGGTTACCACCACCCCCACCTAATCCACCTAAGGTGTGGAGTAAGTACCACCTGTGCCAGCTGGGCCAGGAATGGGTGATATGGCGTCGTTGATTCAGGTCATGACCGGTGCTTTTTAGGCAACTGTTGTGGGTGTTCATGTGCTGGCACCACTAGTAGTTGGGTAAGGATTACTGCTAGACCATCTTCGCAGTTTAGGCAGAGTTGAGTTTCGAGGTTTGTCACCTGAGGCTTCTGAGGGGTAGTTGGCTAGTACTGAGAGGATACTGGGCTAGATGAGATGTTCTAATGTCCGTAAGCTAGGTTGTGATGTGTCCCTATTATAGGGTAATGTGTATACGTGGTGGACTACCACAATATTCGGTATGGTGACCGAAGATGTAACCTAGAAGTTCTTTTATGGTGCTTTCTAGAAGAAGTACATAGGAGTTCCATATTAGGACGATAGGAAGCGTTAGTTTATGGCTTTGGTGCATGGCAGTATGTATGTTGCTGAGTACGAGGTACAGTTCATGAGGTTGAACCAGTATGCACCATAGTTAGTTCCTAATAAGCGTACGCGATGTGACCATTTTCGTTATAGGCTCGTGCAGGAGGTTAAGACATACATGCTTGCTGCTGATTATACAGATTTTGATGTGTTGGTTTTGCGAGCTAAGGATGTTGAGCAGAATTTGAGTATAGCTTCTGGGTCTTAAGGCTTTAGCTCTTGTAAGAGAGCGATTGATTCTAGTTTTAGCAGTGGTCAGGCCAAGAGACACCATGATCGGAGGTTTTGCCCGGAGTTGAGACGTGGTGAAGGTGTTGTTGGACGTGAAGTCCAGAGGCAGGGTGCCCAAGTTAGAGCTCCGTTTAACACATGTTAGGTTTATGGATCCTGAGATCATCTGAGGTAAGATTGTCCGCATTTGGCCAGGGAAGGTCAGGCCCCTGCGCCTGTTGTGGCCAATACTTGTTGGAGTTGTGGGTCTGGTTACCATATGAGACGTGATTGTCCTTTATTGGCTGGAGGTGGGCAGGGTGTTGCACTTGTTGTTGCTCCGCAGAGAGGTCGCGATCGTGGCCATAGACCGTTTCAGCGTAGAGATGGTGGGTAGATGACTGTGGCTCATACCGTTGTTATCCAGCCTGAGAGAGGTGGATCGGCTAGGGTGTACGTGCACCACGAGGGTTGCAATGACACCGATATGATTGCAAGTACATTCTCTTTACAGTCTTTGTCGTTGTATTCGTTGGTTGATTCTAGTTCTACCCATTCATACATCTTGAGTAAGCATGCATAGTTGCTTGATATATCTGTTGAAATTTTTAATGTGGGTGTTAGAGTGACTAGTTCTCTTAGGGAGACAGTTGTGGTTAGGAGGTTGTATTGTAGGTATCCGCTGATGCTTCAGGGACATGAGTTTGTCGTGGACTTGATGGAGTTGTCATTCCATGGTTTTGATGTGATTTTGGGTATGGATTGGTTAACCGAACCTAGGATTGTGGTGGATTTTGATACCAAACGGATATTCTTGAGGTTATCGGATGATTTTGAGGTGGTAGTTATTGGTGAGGATGCTAAGTTTTTGTCTAGTGTTGTTTTGGCTTTGGAAGCAAGTCGAATGTTGGATTCTAGATGTCAGGCTTTCTTGGCTTATGTTATGAATCCTGGTTCGAATGAGTTGAGGGTGCAAGATATTCGCACCGTATGTAAGTTTCTGGGTGTTTATTCGAAGAGTTGTCGGGGTTGCCACCACACCGTGAGGTTGAGTTTGGCATCAGGTCTTTGCGGATACGGCACCAGTGTCCATTGCTCCATATCGCATGGCTCCGAATGAGTTAAAGGAGTTGAAGACGCAACTGTAAGAGTTGCTTGATCGAGGTTTTATTAGGCCTAGTATTTCACCATGGGGTGCACCAGTGTTGTTTGTAAAGAAAAATGATGGTACATTACGGATGTGTATAGACTATCAGCAACTGAACAAGTTGACGATAAAGAACAAGTATCATTTTTCGTGGATAGATGATCTATTTGATCAGTTTAGAGGTTCCTTGGTCTTTTCTAAAATAGATTTGAGGTTTAGGTACTATTAGTTGAAAGTGAAGGATGTAGATGTGCCCAAGACAGCATTTGTACGAAGTACGGGCATTATGAGTTTTCGGTGATGTCGTTTGGTTTGACCAGTGCACCGATTGCTTTTTATGGACATGCTGAATCATGTGTTCTATGATATTTTGGACCAATTTGTGGTTGTGTTTATCGACAATATCCTTGTGTACTCTCGTACCAAGAAGGATCATGATAGACATTTGCGAACTGTTCTTCAGACGTTGTTGGCTAATTTGTTGTATGCCAAGTTAAGTAAATGTGAGTTTTGTCTTAGGGAGGTTGTTTTCCTTGGGCATGTTGTGTCAGCTGAGGGAATACGTGTTGATCCGCACAAGGTTGAGGCTGTGATGAGTTGGAAGGTGCCTAAATTTGTGACAGAAGTACAGAGTTTCCTTGGTTTGGCGGGTTATTACCGTAGGTTCGTGGAAGGGTTCTCTAGTTTGGCAGCTCCTTTAACCAAGTTGTTGTAAAAGAATGTTCGCTTTAAGTGGACGGATGATAGGCAACGAACTTTTGAAAGATTGAAGGAAGCTTTGACACAAGCTCCAGTCTTGGTTCAACCTGAATTGGTAAAGGAGTTCGTTGTTTATAGTAATGCATCATATGTTGGGCTTGGTTGAGTATTGATGCAGGAAGGTAAAGTAGTTGCGTATGCATCTAGGCAGTTGAAAGTGCATGAGCGAAATTACCCTACTCATGATCTTGAGCTTGCCGCAGTTGTGTTTGCCTTGAAAATCTAGAGGCATTACCTTTATGGCTAGAGTTACTTAAAGATTATGATTTGTCTATTGAGTATCATCTGGGCAAAGCCAACGTCGTGGTTGATGCTTTCAATAGGAAGGTTGTTGTGGAGTTGAGAGTTATGTTTGCTCGGTTGAGTGTGACGTGTGACAGTGGGTTGATAGTTGAGTTGCGAGTAAAACCTTCCTTGTCACAGTTGATTAAGGAAAGATAACCGCATGATGAGAGTTTGGTGTCTCGTGTGAAAGATATCATGGATGGGAATCCTACGGATTTTTATTTTAATGATGATAGGGTGTTGTGTTTTAAAGGTCAGATTGTTGTGCCTGAAGATGAAGAGTTGAGGCGTACCATTCTGATCAAAGCGCATACTAGTCCTTTTACTATACATCTAGGTAGTACTAAGATGTATCGTGGTTTGAAGGAAGAGTACTATTGGGTTGGACTGAAGAAAGATATGGCTGATTTTGTTTCTCGATGCATGCTATATTAGCGGGTGAAAGCTAAGCATCAGTTTCCATCTGCGTTGTTGCAACCGTTGAGGATACCGGAATGGAAGTGGTAAAGAATCACCATGGATTTTGTGTCTGGGATGCCTTTGACATCGACCAAAAAGGATTCCATTTCGGTGATTGTTGATCAGTTTACGAAGTGTGTGCATTTTGTGCCAGTGCATACCACGTACACCTTAGATAGGTTGGTTGATCTGTACATCTCTGAGATTGTGCGTTTGCATGGGGTGCCTACATCCATAGTTTTGGATAGAGATATGCGTTTCACGGTAAGGTTTTGGGTGTGCTTGCATCGTGCTCTGGGAACTCGGCTGAATTTCAGCACTTCGTATCATCCTCAGACGGATGGTCAGTCGGAGCGGGTGATTCAAGTTCTCGAGGATATGTTGAGATGTTGTATTATTGAGTTCCAGGGAAAGTGGGAGAATCAATTGCCATTGGTGGAGTTTGCTTATAATAACAGTTATCAGGCTAGTATACAAATGGCACCGTATGAGGCGTTGTATGGTAGGAAGTATCATACGCTTGTGTGTTAGGCTGAAGTTGGGGAAAAGCATCTTTCCTTGCCTGATTTGTTGAAATGCACGGACGAGAAAGTGAAGTTGATATGTAAGCGCTTGAATGCAGCTTCGGATCGTCAGAAATCCTACGCGTATTTGAAGCGTAGGGATGTTGAGTATGATGTTGGTGATCGAGTGTTTTTGAAGGTATCGCCTTGGAAGAAGGTGATGTGTTTCGGGCAAAAAGGGAAGCTTAGCCCAAGGTTTATTGGACCATACGAGGTTGTTGAGAGTGTGGGTTATGTGGCATACCATTTGAGGTTACCTCCTGAGTTGGAGAGGATTCATGATGTGTTTCATGTTTCGATGTTGCAGAGGTATCAGTCGGATCCCTCGCACGTTATGCCAGTAGATGATATTGAGTTGAGGCCGTATCTATCTTATAATGAGGAACCAGTAAAGGTTCTTGATTCCAGCAGTAAGGTTCTGCGTGGCAAGACGGTCGAGCTTGTTAAGATGTTGTAGAGGCACCGCGGTGCTGAGGAGGCCACGTGGGAACGCAAGTCGGATATGTTGGAAGAGTTTTCGCAACTATTTTCTCTAGGTAAAATTTCAAGGACGAAATTTCTTAAGTGGGGGAGAGTTGTAACGCCCGATTTTGGGCCTAGCGGTTTTGTGGATTGTTAGACAGTCTAATGGATCGGGTTAGGGAATCGAGTCGAATTCAGGAGCAAACATTTTTTAGTAAGATAAAAATTTGGAAAATTGTTAAAAATCATATTTTAATATATGGTTAATATTAGTGAAAACAAATTTGGAAAATGGGTTTTGGAAGTGTGACATTTTGGTTAGTGACCAAAATGCAATTTTTGAAAACTGGTTTTAAAATGTGACTAAAATGAAAGGGATCAAACTCTTAGAATCCTTAAGGAGCTATTTTACCAAGTATTTGCTCGTGATTTCTCCTATCAATTAAACCTTTTTAACATGTGTTTTAAAAGTTAATTAAAATGGGGATTTGGATATTAAAAAGTTAGTTATCATTTTCAAGAAAATTGACGTAACTTTTCTCTCCACTTCTCTTCTGCCAAACACTCAAGTTTTCATTAAAAATCAGAGGTGAGAGATCATTTTACTCAGTTTATTGACTTGTAATTGATTCTTTAACTTTGATTTACAAAACCTCATTGAAATTTTATGTTTTCTTAGCTTTCTACAAGCCAATTGAGGGAGAAATCATACAATAGGGTAAGGTCCGTGATCTCCTCTATTGAATGGTTCTTTATTGATATTCCCAAGTGTTTGATCCTTGATTTATGGTTTATAATCTGATTTTGTGTTTTTATATTGAATTAATTGATTTAATTGGGTGAAATTGATAAAAAAAAAAGATCCGTATTGGATCTGTTTTCCAGTGATGAAGATTGATTTTAAACATATTTTGGATGTATTATTATGTTGATAAGTTGTTTTTAACAATAGAATCCTGAAATTCTTGAATCCCTAGTTGTTTAAATTTGTGTTTTTGTGAAGTTGTGGTTACTGTTTAATTGCTGGAAGTATTTGGATGAGTTGATCCTGTTTTTGAGTGTTAATTGATGATTATGAAAGTGTTAGATTGCTATATTGTGGCTGGGTTGTGTTTGGAAAGGATTAGGTGATGATTTCAGTTGTTGAGGTTGGGTAATTTTGAGAGGATTGTGGAAGTCCGTGAGGAATTGTTGTTGCATTGTTTTGAATGCACTGAGATGCATTAATCCTCTTTTGTAATGTGGTTAAAATTTGGGAGGTTGATTCGGAAGTGATCGATCAGGCTTTGGAGGCTTCAGACGTTTGATTTTGCGTTGGCGAATCGAGGTTTCGCGTATCGGTGCGTGAGAACGTGGATTCCAGCTTTGGAATGTTTTAAAGGTGGTTTATGGGAGTTTAAATTGAGCTTGAAATGCTGGTTTAAACTTGGAAGTAAGTAAAATGTGGTTTCCTCTCTCGGTCGTGCTAGTGTAAAATGATTTTTATGCACTTGGTTTGATTTACATTGTACCTACTGTTTAAGCATGATTTAGAGTATTTAAGACACTATTTTTAAGCATGAAATGCTAAAAGATACACTTGGTAAGTGATCCTTGTAAGTATATGGTTTATACTTATGGTTTAAAGCATGGTTGTTGCTTTGGAAAATTGATTTGATTAATGCTTGTTAAAAACAATGAGGTAAATGGTAAATGGTAAATGGTTAATTATATTGGCAGGTGATGTTGTTTTAAAATTGTTATCGGATATAGTTGGCCAGCCATAGGATTGAGTGCACTATAATAAGTTTCCTTGGATGTTGAGGGGTTTAGATCTGTGTACCGAAAACTTCATCCAAGTACCCTAACGGTAGAGGGGTTTTACAGTACTATATGCTCCCGTTAGTGGATTAAGCATCTAAAAGAGGCAAGGGGTTGGTGTCCCCGTGGGTCGAAAGTGTACCCGGTTGTTTAGGTACTGCTATTGTTATTTTATTGCTATTCTGGTTGAGATGGCTTGAAGTGCTGCGAGAACAGTTGTTGAATCTGTGAATCTGACGAACTCTTTTGTAAATGGAACTTGGTTAATTATAACTTGTGAGCCAATATAATTGTTGATGTATCGTTGAAAGGTTTATGTTGTATAATGTGATTTATACATGTTTACTCTTTAAGCTTTGCGTATGGTTGTTATGCATGGGAAGGCTTAAATTGAGGCTAGCAATGGGACTTGCTGTTGGTTAATGATACATGTTGCATACGGTTTAATATGTTGGTTCTAAAGATGTAAAGTACATGTTTTAAAGACATGATAATGTTTTAAAGGATGTTTGAAATGAGATTTCAATGTAATGTTGAGAAATGGTTTAATGCATTGATGGTGTGTTGTTTTTTAGCACTCCTCACTGAGCCTAGTGTGCTTACGCTCTCTTTGTCCATCAATGCAGAGAATTAAGAGATTGGAAGGCAGCGGGGAGCAAGGGATCACAACAAGACTTGATAACCAATGTATGTTTTTGGTATAGACTATAAGTAATAAGGGCAATGGGGGTTCTATTGTTTTTTGTGAGGTGTTTTGTTAAACTCCCTATTTGAGAAAGTTTATTTTGCTGCTCTTAGTTTGTAAAATGCCATTAATGATTGTTTGTGGTGATGGTTTGGAGTTTCATGCTTTGCTTGTTTGGTTTAATAGGAAGCATGCCTCTAGATTTCCTTTTGAAGTTTAATGCCAGGAATTGATGTTCAAGTTGGGTTGTCTTGGTATGATTTGATCCTTGAATATGTTGGATGTGTGTTAGGGGCATGTTAGGATGTTTTAGTTTGATCAAAAGCTTGTTTAGCCAGCAAAAATGGACATTTCAGGTCCAGACGTATCGATACGGGTGTCCCTACTTCGGTACGGGTATGCCATTTTAGGCTTAGCGTACCGGTACGCGGGTAATTGTTCTGGTACGGGCCAAGGCAATTTTCAGCTAGCGTTTCGGTACGCAGGTACCTATTTCGGTACGGTCTAGTGTTAAATTGAGGGGTGTTTCGGTACGCGGGGGCGTATCAAAATGGACTGGAAAATTTAGGCTTTGAATCAGTAAGGGCGTACCAAAACAAGAGTAACTGTACCGATATGGCTATCGTTAAATCAGTTATTTGCGATGTTCTGAAGTTCTGATTTCTTACGTTTTAGTCCCTGAATGTTGTGGATACAATTGAATGAGTATGAATGATCTTTTTAAGGTGATTTCTGACATGTAAGCATAAAACCTGCTTAATTAAAGGTTGGTAATAGAAAAATGAGTTAAGGCCCTAAAATTTTTTGATTTTGCAATTTGGTCCATAAATTGCATATGTGATCATTTGGATGTCAATTCGACGCCCGATTGATTTGAGTTTTCACCAGGAAATAGTTTGTATGTGTAGGATAATAATTTTTCATCTAGAAAAGATAAAAGAAAAAAATGGTCGGGTTTTGGGCTTAATTCTTTATGGCTTACTTCAGTAAACCTAAGTCGCTCACTCGGTTTGGTCTTGCGACTAGGCCGGATCGAGGGGGTTACATCAAGCTTCATCATCACACATGTGGGTTGTTTGTGTTAGCTTCCTTCAATTGAAGGAAAGCTTGAATAATAAAAATATGAAAAAAAGAAAGAAAGAAAAGCTTACCGGTTAGCTTTCTTCCACCTATCACATTTATCATCTTCTTCCTTTCTCTAACCTAAGCAAGCACCTCCATTGAAGTCTTAGTCAAGCTTTATTTTTCTTCAAGTTATCATTTTCAAATTATAGCTATTGATCAGGTAAGCAATAGCCCTTAATTTATTCATTGATTCCATGGCTAAAACTGTGTCTAACTCCTAGTCCAAGAAATCAAGAACCCTAGAATTTCCTAGGGATATCATGGCTCAATCTTTATTTTTTTCATAGCTAATAAGTTGTTATGGGTCTATCATTAATATTGAAATCCTTGTGATTTCTATTTCTTTTGTAGCTCAAGAGAATCAAGGTAAGGAATCACCAAATCCATCAAATTCCAATAGGTCTAAGAACAAAAGAATTGTCATCTGGGAGCCCTAAAAGCTTCGAAAGTATCGGTGAGTGTAGTCAGTGTCTCGGGATTGGCTAGGTGCCTTCTCGATTTCATTGTATTGGTCTATTGCATTTTCATCATTGAAATCAAGGTATGGATACATGAAAACCTTGTTGAAGGTATACTGGTAAGCTTTGGTAAGCTTATTGCATTGATATATTGATTATTGGTTCATGGTATTATCATTGATAGCTTTGGAATATTGTGAAAGGCCATATTGATCATGATACGCCGTTATTGACAAGTTGACATTGCCATTGTTATTGTTATTACTATTGGCCTAATCATTGAATCCATGGACACGAATGCACATTGCATACAATTGGCATGCCATAGAATTCATGAGCTCATTGGTACGGAGTGGACTATGGTCCTTGAGCTAAGGCTCTATTTGGCGATGTTGGCGGGATGTGTTGGTTTTCGTCCTATTGGCGATGTTGGAGGATAATGACCATTCATTGTTGGCGATGTTAGTTGGGAATTCGCGTATCTACTTTCACGTATCGATCCAATGAATCAATTTATTGAAACTATTATTAAATTATGTATTTATATTGATTTTCATGTTAATGATACCATTGTTGTTCATTCTATCATTATTGACTACCTCAATAGGCTATAAAAGCCTAACGTGTCTCATTGCCATGCAATTTCAGGTTAAAAGGGTTGTTGGATCAAGGATCAAAGTAAAAAGCATTTTAAAAGCAAGTTTACAAGTTACATGTAATGTAAACTTTGTCATTAAACTCCTAGCAAGGTAGCATAGGGTCTAGATATGTTAGTTTAGCCCCACTTTGTGTATATATGATCTCACTATGTTCAAATAGCTTAAGTATGGAATATGACATGTTGGATAGTTGGAAAATTGGTAAACATGACCTATAATGCATTAATAAGTGAATTCATGGCAAATGGATTCTAAATGCTATGAAATTTGACATGTAGGCGGATTTGATGATCAAAAACTTACTTGTAAATCTTGGTAACTATTGGACATGGATAAGATCCCTAAAGTGAATAAAAACCAGACTAAATCTGTCATTACAGACCCTACCGTATCGATACGGTGATGGCGTATCGGTATGGGCTGGCATTATTGGTCACAGACTAAAGGGATTAAGCCATGACATTCGTAGGAAATTTGAAAGATTTAGTGATTCTTCACCTTGGTTCTCTTGAGCTACAAAGAAATAGGAATTACAAGGATTTCAATATTGATAATGGATTCATAGCAATCTATTAGCTATGAAAAACAATAGGGATTAAGCCATGACATTCGTAGGAAATTTCTAGGGTTCTTGATTCTTGAACTTGGATTTAAACATGGTCTTAGCCATGGAATCGATAAATCACTTAAGAAGAATTGCTTACCCAATCAATAGCTATAATCTAGGATTAAGAAACTTGAGAAAATCAAAGCTTAAATTATCCTCCAATGAAGGTGCTTGCTTGTTTAAAGGAAAAGAAAGAAGATGATAGTGGTGTATGCTTCCAACACTAACCGGTAAGCCTTTTATTTTTTTTACTATTTTATTTGTTTAGCTTTCCTTTAGATGAAGCAACTTCACCCCAAAAGACCACGTAAGTGGTGATTAATCTTGAGGGGAGGCTAATTGCAAGGTTAGTCCCTAACTCTTTAATTTTTATACTTTTGCCCCCAAACTTTCAAATTTCCCAATTTAGTCACAAAGACAAGTTTCAATGTTTACAATGGGATCCTTAATCAATATCAATACTTAATTAGAGTTCAATAATTGACCACTTGTCGAAGGTCAATACTATAATTTGACTTTCCTATGCAAAATTTTTGGTTGCCAAAATTGAATTCTGACTAGGCCCGGTTTTAGGGTGTTACAAGTATGTTGTTGACTGTTTTATAATTGAATGATATGCTTAGGTTTTGGTTAAAATACTTTGACAAGTTCGATATGGAAACTAGTTGGAAGACTTTAAAAGTTGGCAGTAAGTTTAATATAAATTCCCAATTAATTATGCAAAAAGTGGTTTGGTGATGAAATTTATATCATTGGAAAGCTACGTTAGTCTAGTTTCGTCTCTAGCAAATGGTGATTGATTTTGAGTCTTGAGTCAAATGATATGAATTTTTATTCGAATGTAGGTCAGAAAAACTAAAAGCAGTTTTCTGCTTTGGACAGTTTCTGCTACGGGAATTCTATGAATTTTTATAATATTTGTAGATTTTATTGATTTATGTGACTTATATCGTTAGAACCGTAGTCAAATCTAGTTTTTAATGTTGTAAGGAAAGTTAAATTCTAATGGGTATTATGTTGTGTAGAAGCAATTCTTTGGAGGTAGTGCATGTTGCCAAATTCTGAAAATAATTGTCTAGCTTAAAAGTGAAAGTAGCTTGGTATTGTATGAAAACTATGAAAGTATGTTAGGATGGATGTTGCCCTATTTTGAGTATAAATGTATGTGATGTGAATTAAGTATGATAATGACTTGAAAATAGTTTAATAAGTGCAGTTTGTAGCATGATTAGATGCAGTTTTGGAAAGATTATAACCGGTTTTGTAATGTGTAAAATAGCTTTTTAATGTATGAAAGATTTGGAGTTTGAAAGCATGGAAATGCTGTAAAATTGTATGTTGTAAACACTGTAAAATGCAGTTTATAAATGCTGAAAAATACAGTTTTAAATAAACTGGATAATGCAGTTTGATGCTTATATTTGAATGTAGCCTTGTAAATGTTTGATAACAGCATGCTAGGGAAGTAATCAAATTATATTTGTCTATGGTTTAGTTAAATGTTTGCAGATTTCGATTGATGATACTAATAATGACTTTCATGAAGCCAATTGAACTAGTTGTTGATTATAGCTATGTATTGAAACTGGAACTTAAGTTTGGTTTGCTATTAAATAAGATCAAAATCAATGAAGGAATGTTTAGTAATGTTTTAGGTAATTACCAAGGATAACATGTTGATTATTGATCTTTGATTTGAATGGCAATAAGTACTTGTATAGTCCCTAAAATTTTAGATCCTAATGCATGATTTTTTATTATATGAACCTAGAGTTAAGGGTTATTGTTGAAACAAAGACCGAAAAGGGAAAAAGGGATGAAACAAGATGTGATTGTGGATTCGAGATATCTCGTAACTTCGGGATATTAGGTGAGTGTAGTTTATGCATTCGAAATGATATGGTGTCATCCTAATCTTGTTTACTTGAATTTTTATGTTTAAATCATACTCATTTTGCATAAGGCTCAAATAGAGCACATTGGGGAAGGGCATTTAAGGCATAGCACGTTTTGTAAGTATCTTGATTATATTAGCATTACATATGCATATTTTATCTTATGCTATGATACTCTCTATTAAATTTAAAAGATAGATTGGAACCCATTAATAAGCTTGAATCAACAATGAATTCCTAATTACAGCTAAATGCTCACTTACCATAAGACACCAAATAATGTTTCTCAAGCTGTAATGCTTAAGTAATAAACTCTTAAGTTATTTGGAGTTAAAAGATCACTTATGCCTTAAGATTACACTCCTAATGTTAAAGCATAAAATGTCATAAGTTGCCTACAATGGAAGCCCTTGGACATGTTGGCATGGTACAATAGTATATTCAGACTACGATCCATGAGCTATGGCTTAGGGGTGATGACCCCATATATGTGATATAATGGTGACGGTAGGAGATAACAAGGGAGATGATAAGGAGATTGGCGACTGTTGGCTCGATAGAGAAGAAAAGCTAGGTTTGATATGCTATAACACTAGCCATTACTTTGTGCCTTGTGCTATGTGTAATACGGGCCACTAAAGTCAAACACAGACCAATGCTACTTATGTTCAAATGTGATCCAAGGAAAATGTTCTAAAAGTTATGAACTTATATATGAATTTCTGACATGAACTCAGATATGAACTCTGGAAGACTTTTATAAGATTCTTATAAGCCAATAAGATTAACTTATGAAATTAGTTAAGCTATGATGTGAACTCTGATAAGCTTTAATAAAGCAAATGTGATCAAAACATGAAAGGAAACTGCTAGTCTTGTTATAAATAAGAGATGAAAGGATGAGAACTCTTATAAATTTTACAAGTCAAAACCTAAGCTAAAACTAAAACATATTGTAGTAATTATAAAGTATGCTTGGTTTATTATGATTTATGTCAAATACAATCATCGACCTTATGTTATGTTCATACATGTTCACTACCTCACTTAGGCTATGGAAGCCTAATGCATTCATTTCATGCATTTGCAGGTCGTATATTTATTATGGGATTGATTGTATTGGAAAGTTGCATGTTATATCTTAAATACCTTGTAATTTGTCTAGACACTCCTAGAATGGTGGCATATTGCATAGGTTTAAACATTTGTAGATTAAGTTGATATTGATTAATTGTAAATTTTTTATTGTAATAACTATCAAACCTTTAGTGAATCAGTGGTGTTTATAGTCATTTCCTACATGATAATATTTGGTGGTTTTGCTATGCTTGATTATAATGTTAGAATAGCCTCATGATTTGCAAATGGCCTTTATTTAACCTTAATGTGTTATATTCTTTTGAAATTAAAAGTGTAAGAACTGATTGGTAGTAATTTTTATTTAGATAGAAAAGCTTGTTAATGGCTAATTTTCACTTGACTATCTGTTAGAATAAATGTCATTGTTTGATCATGAGTATTTGTTACATTTTTGGAATCAGAGCCAGAGTTTAGACGATTCTAGGATTAAACCGAAGCTTATTGTATGTCTCATTCTGCATATGCCACCTAGGAGTTTAAATTTGATTAGCATTTGTGACTTGTAGCTAAAACAATTAGTTTTCTCTGTTATGACAACCAGAATATGTAAAGATATTCTGAGAATGAATGATTACAAATTTATGTTTTGTATTTGCAAAAGTTTTGTAATAGTTGATCAATCATCTAATTGTAATACCTCTAGAACCCAAAAGTTCATTTGATTTAAATAGAACTTGAAGGTGAGGTAAAGTTCTTCAAGTCTGCCATTATTACTTGACTTGAGATTTTCTTCTTTATGCTTATTGTTTGAACCGAAAGAGGAGGAGATAACCGGCTTTGAAAAAAAAGACACGAGTCTTCTTCTCCCTCAATCGAAACCATAGCTGGAAAAAAGGGAAACTTTCTTCGTTGGAAATTTCTTAAGATGAGAGTGTTCTTTCTTCATTGATAGCTTCAAGGGTGAGTATACTCTAGATTAAAATTTGTTAATGCCTTGGTTGCGATAATGTAAACTCAAATAAAGCATGTTGAATTATTTAAAATGTTTTGATTCTTAAGAATGAAATCTGATCACCCTTGCTATTTTAGAGTTGGATTATGTGATAGTAGTTCAGTTAAGGTTATGAAATTCTTGTAGTGTTGTATTGGGTTAATGAAGTTCAAAAATTCATTAAGAATGATGACTGCTGAAATAATTGAAATAGTTACTAGATTTCTAAGATTTCTGCTACTTCATGAATTTCTTATTTTGAATATTAGAATGAATGAAAGCTAGTATAGCATATGAAATTAGGTGATAAAGGAAGAGGTTACTTATTGACATCGAATGTTATAAGCTTTTGCTGGAGTTAATGTTAGGTGTTTATTAAACTTGGTATGCTAAAGTTGCTATGAATAGAGTTGAAATGGTTGAACTGTATTGAAGAATTGTTATTGCTGGCAGCATTAGAATTCCTAAATGAATATATTTGAAAATTGTTTATAAGACAGTGCTATAAGTTAAAATATGTTTTGTTTGATTAATAAAGATAGTAAAGTCTCCCTAATTTGCCGATAAAATTATCTTTTGTTGAGGAATTTATTGAAACTGATTTTATAGTACTAAAACAGAGTATGAAAACAACTTTGAAATCGGATAAAAATGGTTATATATATAAAAATCGTTTATGTTAGTGATTCATTGCTAAGTGATGCTTAAGCCTTGTTTAAAATCGTGCTAAGTTTAAGTTGAAATGGCTAATTAAGCATTGATTGAAGTTCTATTGGACTGATTTGGGTTGAGGAGCTTTCGAAAAGCAGTAAAAACAATTTTATAATAGAATGCAGAATTGTAAAACAATTTCGCATGCAATTGTGATATTGATGTGCAGTTTGAATGTACAACCAGTTTTAAGTTATAAAATGCATTTCTGAAGCATGTTTGTATGCTATTTTGATGCATATTTAGTATGCAGTTTGTATGTTGTTTCGATGCATGTATATAGTATGATGTTGTTTGCTGTAATTGCAGTTTGGAATGAGTGAAATAAAACTTGATTTTTTTGAAGTGAAGTTTAATTAAGGATTAAAAGGATGAAAATATGCTTATGAAATCTGAATTATAGTCAAATATTGGTGTGTCATATGCTGCTATGTTTGATTGAATATTTGTATTAAAATATTAAAAAACTAGATGTATAATTAAAGAGTATAATTATAAATTGATAAAAGTTAAATGATTTTTTTGTAAGCTCATTTTTGAATTAACTAGACTTTTGTGTTCGATTTCTATTTTGTGTCTTGTTGACATCCTTAATTTCGGTCTTCTTCCAGACCTGGTTGAGGGTGTTATAGTGAAAGCTTGATTTTGGGAATATGTGCTTAAAGTTAGTACACCATTAACTCCTTTGCCTTCATGGGCATCATAAATTTGATGGCTTTGTTGCCTGATTTTATGTCATGGTTGTTTGAGTGTTTAGAGACCCTTTAAAGGTAAAACTCGGATTTGATGTTAATAACTTATAATAATGGTAGCAAACCACCCTAAATACTTCCATAAGTTGTAGGATTGAGTTAAAAGGCTAAAGGTTGTGATTTGGGGGCTTGAAAAGTGATTTACTGAGCTTAGAATCGGTACGCGGGGAGCTCGTACCGTTACCCTAGTGTTCTAGGTTTAAGAATATTGTTTCATTAATATGAATGATGAAAGGGTAACCATATGATGTTCAACCAGTACCAGTACACCATGTAGAGCAATATCGGTATAGGTTGACCCGTACTAGTACGCGAAGGCTGGATGAAATTCCAGTAAGCTCATTTTTTATCGGTACGCTGTGAGTACTGATACCCATGGGTATCGTATCGGTACGCAAAGGCCAATACCGGTACCTACTGGGCAATCTGCCAGAAAAGTTGAGTTTAAGTTTGAATGACTAATAATTTATGGACTATGGCCCGATATGCTTCTAATATGGTAAAATAAATTGTAAAATTGAGAAATCAAGATTTAACTCTCATATACGAGCATAAGGTGTAATAACTCGGTAAAACCTTGGGTGACTTGTTGTAATAGCAATCTTAAGAGATTCTTAGAAGATCGAATGATATTGTGTGTTGTATGATAATCGTGTTTATGTTGTGTGCTGTATTGGACACCTTGTTGGTTGAGTCACCTTGGTTGATGGGATCTGAATACCCAAAGAGAGTGTTGCAACACCATGAGATGAGATGCCGAATGTACGTTCTCGAGGCTGTGTGATATCGGGCCTCATTCGAAGAAACTTGAGGAGAGATACTGAGTATAAGTGTACGTTCCCGAGGCTGTGTGACACCGGG
Organism: Hibiscus mutabilis; assembly: GCA_019671005.1. NCBI lineage: Eukaryota > Viridiplantae > Streptophyta > Magnoliopsida > Malvales > Malvaceae > Hibiscus > Hibiscus mutabilis. Next base: position 22,139,580 of record CM033732.1, read on the forward strand.
CCTCACTCCAGGTTTGTGGTTTGATGCATATGTTTGTTGTGTGAGATTTGATGTACCTATTGTTGTTATGTGTTTAGGTGACTAGAGGTAGCGTCGGTTGTTGTTATGAGTAATGCCATGTCATCATTTCTAGTCGTATGCTTATTTATATGATTTACGTGAAGCATGGTTGAGTGGAAGTGTATCCACTGAGCTTGTTAGCTCAACATTTAGAATCGTTGTTTCCCCTATAAACGCTTTCACATATTTATCTATGTTTTAAATGATTGAAAACCTAATGGATTCAGAAGTTGATTGTGGATTGAGCTAAAATAGGTCCAAATTTTATGGTTGAGAGTTGGGCTTGAGGCCCAAATGTGACATCCGAGTTTAGGGTGTTACACTTGTTGAGCTTAATTCTCAATGTTGCTCAAGTATTTAGGTTATGGGTGAATGCTTGAATTGCAAACATATAGCCTTATGAGGTTTTCCTTGTTTGCTTAATTTGTATTCTCTTTGAGAGAGTGTGTCTCAAATCTTTGGGGTATAAGTTTTGTGGTTGTATAAAGTGTCACGGGCCGTCAGCCGGGGCCCGAGTCATTGGCACCACGGGGTGCACACCAGGGTTCCCAAGAGGTTCAGATAGAGATCTTGGGCCCAAAGAGACCACCAGACCTAGCCCGATCCGTGGAGAATTCATGAGGGTAATTCGGTCAAAGCATCACCTATTTATTTGAAATATAATATGTAGATAATGTTTGTGATAATTAGAGATTTGAAATTGAGATTTGATTAGATAAGATCAATATCGACCGTCGATGTAAATTTGTATAGACTGTCGGATTAGGGGGAACTCAACTATAAATAGAGGTCTTCCCCTCCTCATTTGATGTATCCAAGTTTCCAAGGAATAAAGGCATTTACTCTAAATCCTCTTAGTGTTCTTGTGTTATTTCTTTGTTCTTGAGCATTCTTTCGAAGTTCTTCTTCGCTCATCTCTTTTGATCCGATTCTGCGTAGAACGCTTTACGTTTGTCGATGCTTGGGAAGTTTAATCTTCCGAGAGGGTTGAAAAGGCTTACTTAGGCATTTGTCTTGAGTCACATCGCCTAAGGCCGCACGGTGGGCTGGTTGGAACTCTAGCCACGTGACAGTTGGTATCAGAGCCTTGTTCGAGCGACGTGAGCTAGTTCGAGGAACGAAGCATCGAGTAGAGATGGCACCAAAGAAGGGAGAGAATGCTGCAGCGAGCCAGAAGGGTGTGGAGACCCAGGCGGACAAAGGAAGTCGAGAAAACTCGAGGGACAAGTTGTCAATACTCGAGGAGAGGGTCACCAGGCTTGAGGGATCTATGAAGGATTCTGTGGAGCGACTTGACATGGTGGATACACGGATCGAGGAGTTGGATGACCAGGGTGATCAGTCAGAGGGAAAGAGAGATGTTCTCGAAGCCATGTTGGAGGCATTGAGGGTGGAAATGGTGGATCTGAAGGCGGAAGTGGTGGTTTATCAGGCTGCCATGCGGAACGGTGTGTTAACCACGACGACACCTAGACCAATGAAGGATATTCCGAAGCCAAGAGAGTTCAAGGGGAACAGGTCGGCGAAAGATGTTGAGAACTTCATTTGGTGCATGGAGCGGTACTTCCGGGCGATGAGCATCACAGACGATGCCGAGAAGGTAAATACTGTTGTTGTTTACTTGACTGACGTTGCTTTGTTATGGTGGCAACGTAGGTGCCTTGATGAAAATAGTGGGGGCACGGGCGTCGGAACATGGGAGGAGTTCCAAGTGGAGTTCAAGCAGCAGTTTTACCCGAGTAACACGGAGAAAGAAGCCAGGACCAAGTTTAGGAGGCTTCGACACGATGGATCCATTGCGAATTACATCCAGGAGTTTAGTGAGCTACAACTCCTTATCCCCGGCTTGTGTGAGAAGGATGCGCTTTTCACGTTTATGGATGGATTGAAACCATGGGCCAGGACCGAGTTAGAGCGGAGGGATGTGCAGAAACTTTCCAAAGCCCTAGCCATTGCGGAGTCCTTGACCGATTATAGTGCTTACAAGTCCATGGAGTCCAAGTCTTCCAAGCCCCATGGCAAGGGTATTGGTGGGAGAGACGAGGACGTGTCTGGAGATAGCAGCGATGATGGCAAGGAGAGGCCATCGACCAAGCCAGACCGGTACGCGAAACCAGATGATCGGAAGGATCGAGGATCCATAAGGTGCTACCATTGTGATGGTCCACACGTAGTGAAAGACTGTCCCAATAAGAGGAGCCGTCTCGATGCCATTGTCCAGGAGGACGACGAGTCAGATGGAGAACCCGACAGAGTTGGTGCAATCGCTAGCATCAAAGGAGGGAAGCCGAGGGTGGAAAAAGTACATCGAAAGTGTTATCGATGTAGGTGGCCGCATTTAGCGCGAGAATGCCCTGATCAAGTTAAGAAGTCCAAGGAGGACGAGCCCGAGAGTGACGAGGCTGCGAAACTTGGCTCGATGATATTATATTCTGTCAAGGCGAGGAAGGGCCAGAAGCATAATGGGTTGATGTTTGTCGACATCAACATGGCAGGACGATCGAGGAGTACTTTGGTGGACACCGGGGCAAGCGATCTGTTCATGTCCAGGAAGGCTGCCGAAAAGCTTGGTCTTAAAGTTGTGGATTCAACCGGTAAGATCAAGGCAGTAAATTCAAGGGAAGTTCTAGTTGTGGGAACAGTGCGGAAGATTGAGTTGCAGATTGGGGATTGGAAGGCCAAGGAGAATTTCGAGGTAATCGAGCTAGATAACTTTGATTTTATTTTGGGACTAAACTTCCTTGACCGTATTAAAGCTCTCATCATTCTGTATGCCAACGTCGTGTGCATCTTGGATCCGAGACAACGGTGCATTGTGCCTGTGTGCCGAGACAACGGGCGAGGAACCAATAAGCTGACAGCCATTCAGCTTGTCAAAGATGCTCCAAGCCAAGGAGGCATCGAGTTGGAGGCGACAGTTGGGGACACTACCTTGGATGGGCGAGAGTTGCCCGAGGCAGTTGGCATAAAGGCCGTCGAGGAGCCATCCATGAGTGAGGTGGTCGAGGCATCGAACTTCAATGGGAGAGAAGTGTCGATGGGATTTGCATTACCGAGGAGCAATGGGGCATCAAACTTCAGGGAAGAAGGATTGATGTGTTGAGTAAATGCCAGGAAAAGGAGTGAGGTACGTCTTGAACACGGTGATAGTGTTTTACAGTTTGATTTGTCGGATTTGTTAGGTGTAGGGCGTAGAAAACCTAACCCATCAGGTGGAGTTGCCAAGACTTGGTGCGGGCCAAAGCAACCGTTCAGAGTTTCGAAGGTTCGTTCGGTGTTCAACGTGAAGGCATCCAAGTTTGTGCACAAGGATCGGGAGAGTCTAGATCGGGGCAAGTTAGAACTGGTAGGAAAGAGTTCCTACGATCAAGATGTACATGGGACGGGGAATTTTGCATGGCGATGCGAGCCAAGGCGAGCAGTCCTTATGGGGGGACATCCGAATCAGAGTCCGGTGCTCTTTATGGGGAGAGCGGTCCTTATGGGTGGACAATCAAGCCAGATTCCGAGTTGAGAGCAAGACAAGGCACGCGGAAGGAAGCAAGACAAGGCACGCAGAAGGAAGCTCCATGATCGATCCAAGTTTGGTGGGGGAGATTGTCACGGGCCGTCAGCCGGGGCCTGAGTCATTGGCACCACGGGGTGCACACCAGGGTTCCCAAGAGGTTCAGATAGAGATCTTGGTCCCAAAAAGACCACCAGACCTAGCCCGATCCGTGGAGAATTCATGAGGGTAATTCGGTCAAAGCATCATCTATTTATTTGAAATATAATATGTAGATAATGTTTGTGATAATTAGAGATTTGAAATTGAGATTTGATTAGATAAGATCAATCTCGACCGTCGATGTAAATTTGTATAGACCGTCGGATTAGGGGGAACTCAACTATAAATAGAGGCATTCCCCTCCTCATTTGATGTATCCAAGTTTCCAAGGAATAAAGGCATTTACTCTAAATCCTCTGAGTGTTCTTGTGTTCTTTCTTTGTTCTTGAGCGTTCTTTCGAAGTTCTTCTTCGCTCATCTCTTTTGATCCGATTCCGCGTAGAACACTTTGCGTTTGTCGGTGCTTGGGAAGTTTGATCTTCCGAGAGGGTTGAAAAGGCTTACTTAGGCGTTTGTCTTGAGTCACATCGCCTAAGGCTGCACGGTGGGCTAGTTGGAACTCTAGCCACGTGACAAAAGGTTATCTCCTTGAGCCTAGAAAAAGAAAAGACAAATTAGTGAATTTGTTGAAAATTCTTAGTGGGGAAGCTAAGGTGGTGGAGGTAGACTTGGTTTAGAAGTCGAACCAGTATTAATTCTTGTGTCAATTTTTAATTTCATATTGCTTCCACCAATTTCACTTAAAATGCCAATTCACACCCTCTTGGTGAATTTGGTTGGTCGTTCGAGCCCAACATGTTCATTGTAGGAGACCTAAGTTCAAATCACTTTGTCTGCAATATGTATGTGCATTGTTAAAGGGATAAAAATATGTATGATCAAATACTGGTGGTTACTGAATTTTTAGGGCACTTTCAATATGATCATCAAAATCGAAAAAACTCATTAAAGTTAATACCGTTAAGAAGAAATTTATTTTGGTCACTAGACCTTTAAACAAATAAAGACAATGATGTGGCACAACCTTAAAGTTGGATAAATTACAAATTGAGGCACTTACTTTCTAGGCTTTTCAGAAGTGGCGCCGAACATTCCAAATTTACACCTTTAATCTCAAATTGTCAAAACTCAACAATTTGATCACGATTTTTTAGAATTCATAGTTTAACCATAACACTTTTAGATTTTTCAGAAAAATACCCTTAAACTTTAAAATTTTATAATTTAGTTTTTGAATTTTGATTTTTGTCAATCAAGCCCCTCAATTTTATTTAAGCATAATAAGCTCTGGACTAAGCATGATATTTTGTTATGTTTTAATAAAATATTATATTCAGTTTATAATGGACAAGAAAAATTAGAAAAAAAAGTGTTTACAAGGATTAAATCTACAACCAACCACTAGGTCAAGTGAGGATTTTCATATAATTTGTAAAAAAATAGTATTTAAATTAAATTTTAGTAGTTAAACTAATTTCATTTATCTTTTAATTAGAGTTGATAATGAATATCTATAAAGAAACCCATTAAAAAAATAAAAAAACTCATGGATTTCGCCGTGCTGTTACAACAAGTTTCATGAGTTTTTATTTTTAATGGAACTCAACACCAGCCAGACTAATTCCTGCAAATGGGATGTTAGATCCGAAAATAATATTTTTTAGGTTTCATAAACGTAAATAATATTAAAAATGAGATATTTAGATAAAATAGCTGGTAAAAATGTCCATTTTCCTAAATAATTTATTATAAAACTTTTTTTACCTAGTATATTTAAATCATTTCCCTAAATTAACTCGTGGCCAATCTGTAAAAAAAGAAAGTGGAAGGACTATTTTATATTACAATCTCAAGAGTTAATTTAACTAAACAAGTACATTTGGCCGATTGACCAAACTGCTCATTTTTGTTCTCTTTTATTTTCTTAAGTCATGAGTTTTAGATCTACTAAGAGCATCATTTTCTCTTCCCTTTAGGTATGATTAGAATTAAAATTAAAATTAAGATTTATAAAAAAAATTAATTTAACTAAAAAAATGTTAGAGGTTGATTTGAAAGGGTTAATTTTGTCTTTTACGAGAAGAAGAAGAAAATCTAACCGTTTATCAAAATTAACCTTAAGCAGCCACGTGCAGTTTCCCAAAACGGGCAAAAATATATAACAAAACAACCCCTACAAAGAGTCCAAGACTGCACTCAACTTTCTGTATTCTGTGTCTCTCGCCGTCGCCGATCGAAAACTGAAAAATGACGGAGTCAGTGATAAGGAATAAGCCGGGAATGGCAAGCGTGAAGGACATGCCGATTCTCCAAGACGGACCTCCTCCGGGTGGGTTCGCCCCGGTCCGATACGCCCGTCGGATACCCAACAAGGGCCCCAGTGCTATGGCTATTTTTCTAGCTGCTTTTGGTGCCTTCTCTTATGGGATGTATCAGGTCGGCAAAGGCAACAAGATCCGCAGGTCCTTGCTTTTTTTCTTTTGCTTGAATTGTTAGGATCTCAAATTATTATAAATTCCGCAGGTCCTTGCTTTTGTTTTCTCTGGAGGCCCCTTAAATTCTCTTCTTTTATTGATTTTCTAGTCTTGTTCACATTTATTTTTTGAAATTAAAGCTGATTTTTCATTTGGTGTTTTTTTTGGGGCTTGAAATGACTGTTACGATCTGAAATTATGATAAATCCGCAGGTCCTTGCTTTTTTTTTTTCTTTGGAAAATCCTTCAATTATCTTCTTTTATTGATTTCGTATTCTGTTTATATATTCTCAATTTATTGGAATATTAAACCGTTTTTGTATTGGGTTTTAGTGTATATTTTGCTTGAACTGTATGTTATGATCTCAAATTATCATTATATCAATTGAATCAAAAGCTTTTATCTTTTATTAAACGCTTTTGATGAAATTCAAGCTTTTCTTTTAGCTTTTCATGGAACTTGGAGTTCTATCTTGTTCGATTGCTTAACTTATGTCGGGGCGGCTTTTTCCCGTGTTTTTTTTTTGTGGCAATTATTTCAAATTAGAGTTTGGAAATTTGGAGGGCTCTACTGTTTATTACATCATGTTTCGTGTCCTTCAGGATCTTGTTGGAACAAAGCTATTATTATTTTCTGGGCTATTAATTGATTTCCAGTGTTCTTTTAAGGATTTACTTACTTTCTTTACACCAGTGATAGATGGAGTGATTTAGGTGTCTTGGGGAGTGAACTGATTATTAGGGCCTATTCTTTTTTGTTAGTTTTCTTTGTTAATTTGGGTCCTAATGACGTACGTTCTCAGGTAGCAGCTTATTGTTTTTTGTTCAATTTAAGTAACTGTTTAAGGTTGGATTTTTATGATTGTCTAATGATGTTGGTCTTTGCTTTTGGTTATCTTAGGTATATTGTGGATATTAGAATTGTTGTTTTTCAAATGGCTTTTAGTATGTAATCTATGAAGTTGTTAGGAGGGGGAAAACAACAGCCAAAGTTTAGATCTACATTTGAATGTGGGCATAAGTGTTGATTACGATATGTGTCCAATATAGGTATTTATTAAAGCTTTTCCATGTATTTGGGGATCCTTGGAGGGGATGCCCTTGTCTGTGTATGTGTCTAACATTAGCACGCCAAGAAAAATGAAAAGACGGAGTAACATAGATTGAGATACTACAATGTGCTGAAAATGCTGTTATTTGGTTTTGACATATAGTCAAGGTGTAATAATTTCAGGAGCCTGATTTTGTGCTGATTTTAAGCAAATCATCAGCCTTTTTCAGGGTAAAACAAGCAGTTACTGTGTCAGGTAGGTGTCTTTCATAAACCCATTATGTTTTTGCTGCATTTAGAATAGCAATTATGGAGGATTGTCAAAACTAGCGTGCGTATATAATATCGAAGAGATTGCACTGAACATGGTCCTTTTTTTTTTTGGTTAGTGATGATGTATTGATCTTCAAATTGTCAGTCCATTGGGAATGTGTATGAATGCTTGCATGGTTATTCAAATGGTTATTTATTGATTCTACTGCTTTTGGCCAAGTACTCCTTCCTATAAGCACAGACATGGGAATGGGATAACATTTACCACCCAATAGAGACCCTACAATATAACGCTTTAGAAGAAAATTAGGACATAACACTGGAAGATATGACAGTTGGGAAAAAAATTACAAAACCAGTATGAGATGGTTTCTCCATGTCAGTGCTTAATGGATTATATTGATTCTTAAAATTGCTTTAACACTATATTATTGACTCTAGATTGAAGCATGAACTCTCTTTTCCTTTTCTTGCCTTCTGACCATCTTAGCTGCACTTGGACAAAAGGTTTCTAGATTAAATCATAGACTGCCTTTTCTTTATTCTTTTTATTGATGAATTTTGATAGTCTGTCTTAATCTTTTCCTTTTTACGTTAAGTGTTGGGAAACTTAATGCCATTAGCCATTAAGTGCAATGTTTTATCAAGCTGAGGCACTTTGCTTCTATATTATCCAGACCTTTTATTTTTCCTAAAGTGCCAGTTTTCGGTATCTGGACTGTGACCGACACATGTTCGAAAATGGGTACGGGGGATGGTCCTTCAAATGTACGAAAAAGCTTGTAAAAATTATACCTATGTTGGACACTTCCGTGCCTCTGGAACTTAGCCTAGCTTCTTTGATGGGAGATATGCAAGATGATTTATGTATTTCAATTAAGTAGCCATCTATTGTTTTTATCTTTGATATGGAGATGTTTGAAATTCTCTCTGCATCATTAGTTTAATGGATCTTTGGATAAAGAGTCATAATAAAGTAGAATGAAATGAATAAAATGAATGAATGGAATAAGATCAGGTTGCTTCCGTTTTGAGGATGTGCTTTAGATACTGGTCTTGATTTATTTGATTAAGATAAAGAAGTTTAACTATCTTAGTGTGGTATAAATGAAGGCAGATATAAAAGTTGATTCAAAAAAGCTGCATTAACTTGTGTATTCATAGGTTGGTTTCATTTGTTGCTAGCTTTGTCAAGGCTGCAAGGCGCACTTTAGGGGCTCGAATCCTTATATTTCCTCAGGCGCAGAGCGCAAAAAAGCACTAGCGTGCGTGAATTATGGTGCCATATGTTTATGTGTGCTGTTTTGTATGTCTTTTTGTGTGTATATATATGGTTACGATCATAAACTCTGATGAGTAATGTGTGGTCTACAAAGCAACAATATGTTGTGAGTGAAAAAGAGCACTAGCATGCGTGAATTATGGTACTATATGTTTACGTGTGTGATTTTGCATGTCTTTGTGTGTGTATATATAGTTACAAACTTACAATCATAAACTCTGATGAGTAATGTGTGGTCTAGTTGATCGGCTTGCAAAATTTTTGTTGGCCAATGTGTATGATTTCATTGTGATCACAACATATTGTTGCTCCATATATTAAGTAGAGGGTTTGATACTATCTCCTTTCTTACTAGTAAAGTCGCACATAACTAAAAAGGCTAAAAAACGAAATTAAAGAGAACTCCAGTTAGTTTTCTTTTATTTATGCCTATCTTATAAGAAAGCACACCTGTGCCTTGTCCGGAAAGTCCAAGGAGCCTTTATTATCTAGTGCTAAGGTGCATGGCATACATGTATCTAGGTGCACACTTTGTCGCTATTGGTTGTCACTGGTAAATTGTTGTTCGAAAGGAGGCAAATTCTGTTTGCTTGGTTCAAGTTTGGTTCCAGAAGTGGGTCTTCTTTCGTGCTCTCGCATGGAACTGGATTGCTTTTCTCTTAAAAGTACACCTCTGAAATGCATGTTTCAAATCTAAATAAATAAATTGAAATTGTGACATGCAATTTTTTAAAAGAAAATAAGATTGAAATATTTAACATTTTGTAGGGCATTGAAGGAAGAAAAGTTTGCTGCACGCAGAGCAATATTGCCAGTGCTTCAAGCTGAAGAAGATGAAAGGTATTGAACTATTCAGACCACTTCAAAGATTTCTGTATCCGAAATGTGTTTTGATTATTTCCATGTTTGCATGCTATTATTTCTTAGATTTGTCAAAGAGTGGAAGAAGTATCTGGAGTATGAGGCCGAAGTGATGAAGGATGTGCCAGGTTGGAAAGTAGGAGAAAATGTATACAATTCTGGGAGATGGATGCCGCCTGCAACTGGCGAGCTCCGTCCTGAAGTTTGGTGATACCTTCCCGGAAACTCTTTGACCTGAACCGGCCTGTTTTCGCTTCATGCAAGCCTTTTATGTTCCTTGGTCTTGTTCTCAGTGTGCTAAATAAAAAACTTGGGAAAGAAACTTATTTCTGTATCAAGAGTATCACCGAATCCGACCGGTATTTCTTTTTACCTTCATCTTTCGTCGAACCTTGCTGTAAAAGTAATTTCCATGGGAATGTTGTAGGAAATGAAGTATAACACTTGCCGCCTATGTTGGGTACGAGTGTTGGATAAGGATATGCCTCCAACACAGGTTCTGCTTTTGATTTTTACCTATAATAAAAGATTAATAACTTTTGAGCTGATATATTTTGTCAGTCAAAATTGATCCTAAAATATTCAGTTGGATTTTTCAGTTTTAACAATAAACTTTCGATCTTCATTCTCAATCAATTTATCTTCTTTACTGTTTTCTAATTCACAGACTACACGATGAGTGAGCATCGTTCAATTAATTGAAGAGAAGTAAAAATTCCCTCATAGAAGAGATTGTAGAGATAGAGTTTTACTGGTAATAGGAGTTGCTAGCCCTAGGCCAAGCAATGCCCTTGTTTTGGGCCTTTTTGTCCAAAACTTCCTTTAATGTATTTTGGATAAAGTTTCAAGCCCTGAATAATTTAATTAAAGACACAAAAATAGTTTTAATTCACAATTAAATAAATTAATTAAATATAATGTCAAAAAATGTTCATAATGAAACTCAACAAGTGTCCCATTGAAAAAATAGATGATGTTCATCTTAAGAGACACGAGTTCAAATTGTTTCGTCTACAAGGTGTATGCATATTGTCAAAGGGTTAAGAATGTCTATAAACATATACTACCTTGTAATCACCTTTAGGTTATTCAAAAAAATGGCCATAATGTTTTACACGACAATCACTTTGGTCCTTATTTTTTTAAAGCAGCTTAACCCTCAAAATTTTATTTTAGGTTAAAATGGCCAATCTGAGGTTCAAAATTGTTTGTAAACTAACTATAAATGATGTGACAAACAAAAATAGCAGTGCACCCTGATATAACACTGACAGGGCAGTGTCATATAGACAAAAGTGTTGACAAAATGACACACTCAATCAAAAAATAATTTTATAAAATTATATAAAATACAAATTTATTTGGCATAATGTAAAAAATGCCCTAACGTTAACTGAATTGTCATTTTGGCCCCCTATTTTTCTGAAGCAATTTAGCCCTTAACATTTCATTTTGGGTCAAAATGGTCCCTTTGCGGATTAAAACTGTTAGTTAACCAACGGTAAATGGCTTGAAATGACAAGACAAACCTCTATGGTAGTGCAGGCCGCAATAGCAATTCATATAGACAAATATGTTGACTTTATAGAATGACACATCAATCAAAAAATACTTTTATGAAATTATATAAAATATAGAATATTTTTTTCTCTTCCAATGTGTCATTCTGTCAAGTCATTTCAAGTTGTTTATCGTCAGTTGACTAGCAATTTTCATTCACAGAGGCATTTTGACCCAAAATAAAACGTTGAGGGCTAAATTGCTTTAAAAAAGAACATGGGCCGAAGTGACTATTCAGTCAAACATTATGGGCATTTTTTGGCATTATGCCAATTTATTTTTATGATGACATGTCATTTTATTAAGCCATTTCAAGTTGTTTATTTTAGTTGACTAACAATTTTTATCGACGGATGAGCCATTTGACCCTAAATAAAACGTTGAGGGTAAAGTGCTTTAGAAAAATAAGGTTCGAAGTGACTGTCTAGTCACTTTAAAGACATTTTTTTGACATTATGCCAATTAATTATGTCAAATTAGTTCTTACAATTAAATATTTTTATATAAGTTGATTCTAATTCTGTTAAAATCTTGAGCGTTTTATCGTATTAGAATATATGTATAAAATTAATTATTATTATTTTAATTGAAATATGTTAGTTTTATTAAAAGAGGATATATCTAAAATTACAATGAAAGTTCACAACCTAATAAACAAAAACACATAATCCAGACATATTCGTAGTAAACAAAATTAGATTCTCGATTTCATAACAAGACCATACAAGAAAAAGGTAAAAATCTAACTCAAAGACTCAAAACAAAATATGGATACAAACATCACCAAAGATCGACGATGAAAAGTAAAACCATCGACAAACAACGTAAAAATGCATATTATAACGAGACACACTAATAACACTGTCATTACTATAACTCAATCGAGGACAAAAAATAATGACTGTGATTACGTATCCAAATCCAGTTTGAGGGTCCATGCAATGCCCCAAAATTTATGTAGTGGCTAAATTAAATAAAATGAAAATTTTAAGAATTAATTCCAACAATTGATATTAGGGGCAAATGTGTCTTTCCCTAAGGTTAAAATTAATATGAACCTTTGGATTTAAATTGATTTTATGTTAAATTTTAGCCATCGGTTTTGTAGGGCAAGATTAGAAAATTAATACATTTTAAGGGAATAAGGGAAATTGAGTGTTTTAAGAGTATTTTGGTAAGATACTAACTCAAGATTTAATTTGAGCCCATAGATAAAGGATGATGACAAGTATTAATGGCTTAGCACATTGGACTCAAACAAACAAAAGGGGAGATGATTACTTAGATGATGAATAAGAAGAGTAAATTATAAAAGATTTAAAAAGACAAGTTAAAGGATAAATAAATCAAAACTGAAATTTCAGCCTTGGTTATGAAGAATGACGTCAATGGAGATTGATGTAGAAGATGAAGATGGCGTGGGGATTTGACAGATGTCCCGAGGAACCCTCCTAGCCTCGATTGACTAGGCAACCTCTGTGATATGGCTCTGAGCGACCCTCCTAACCGCAATTAGATAGGCAACCACGAGTGTGACAATCCTCCTTTGTACAAACTAGTTAAAACGTAGAAGAAGACATTGAAGGTACAAGTTTATCGACACATGAAATTATCACAGACAACAAAACATATTTTTAGCGGCGTTCGGCATTTTAACCATCGCTAAAAATAATCCCGCCGCTAAACCAAATGCCACATTAGTTAGCGACATTTGTGAACATAAAACACTGCAAAAGGTCGGGTTATATAGCGGCATTTGTTACTCCAAACGCCACGAAATACCTTGTCTTTAGTGGCGTTTGTTCCACCAAAGCTGCTAAATACCTTGTCTTTAGGGGCGTTTATTCTTACAAATGTCGCTATATACCATGTCCTAAGTTGTGTTTGTTCATTCAAACGCCACTATTGACTATGTATCTTTATCCCTCAACTCATTACTTAGCTCGATGATCTTTACTTGTAATTCGATTCTTTATAAAGTTTCAATAAGATATAAATGGAGTTGATATGGTATTTAAACAACTAAATTCTATTGTGGCGTTTGTTCGACAAATGCAACTAAAGTCCATGTTTGTAGCGGTGTTTCTTCAAAAATGCCACTATATATCCTACTAACCTACGAACGGAAATAACGATTCTGAACGATGAGCTAACAAAGCTCAGTGGGTACACAACCACTCAACCATGCTTCAAGCAAATCATAAATAAGAACAATGCTACATATATGATATCATGGCAAGATAACAATGGCGCTACCACTAGTCGCCTAAACACATGCCTCAACAAAACAATCATCAAACATGGCGCACAAGGCCCAACCAAGCCCGAGATCTCAACAGATCACCTAGGCAAAAACAACATCAACAACAACTCTAGAGTGAGGCCGAGTCACGTAGCATCAGGACATACATTTCGGGTGAGGCCGGGTCATGTAACATCAGATCATACACCCTAGGTGAGGCTGGGTCACATAGCATCAGATTATACACCCTTGATCGAAATCATCCCTCGAGCGTCTACTCTCTGGGTGAGGCCGAGTCACCTAGCATCGGAACATACACCTATACTCAGAATGCTCCCTCGAGTATCTTCAAATGAGGCCCGGGTTACATAGCATCGGTAACCTCCATTCGGCATTTCAAACTGTAGTGTTGCAACACTCTTCACTGGGTATCCAGATCCCATCAATCAAGTGGCCACATGGCACGACACGTCAACATATAAACCAACCAATGCCTATTAGGCATACAAGCAACGCGATCCCACAGATCCCCTAATGTTGCTAAGCGGCAGCGCATCAATATTTTACATTACTGAGATACTAGTACATTATGGAGCAGTATTCAATTAATCCTTTATTTGACTCGTTAGTCCACACTGTCTTATTGCTCAAGGTAACCCCAAAATATTTACCAAGTTATTAGCCATTTATTTCACATACGGGTTTAAAACTCTGTTCCTCAGTTTTAATATTCATTTTACACCTTAATGGACCACCAGGGCCCTTTGCCTCGAATTATAAAAACCCCGAACTCAACCTCAAAATTCTTGGGCAGATTACCCAGTGAGTATCGATACTCTAAGGTGAGTAACGGTACTCCCCTTTAGGTATCGATACTCCCTATGAGTACCGATACTCCAATTAGGTTCGAAAGAAGTAGACCCCAAGCCGTACCAATACGCTCTGTGCCATACCAGACTCCATATCGATACTTGGATCACCCTGTACCGATCCCTACCCATATCGATACACCTACCTTAGTGTATCGGTACACAAAGCCTTTCCAGGCAATGTAATAATGAATACTGATACGCATCGCACGTATCGGTATGCTAATCTACCACTGGAATTTCTCACTATGCATGGAGTATCGATACGCGGTAAGCCGTACCGGTACTCCCCTCATGACCCACCTTCCTTAGCACAAAGGCATATCAATATGCAACCACCCCTTACCGGTACTCGAACACAGATTTCGAACCCTGGAGTTCAAAAATTTGACTTTCAACCCCTTAACCCCTATGGTTAAGCCTCAAATCGAACCTACAAGTTTTTGTGAAGTTATTAAGTGAGTTTCTACCAATTTTAAGCCTTAGAAACACCAAATCTACATTTTCCATTAAAGATCAACCAATGTTTATCAAACCATAAACACTCAAATCATGCACAAAGCCTAATTTTATGAGTCACAAGAATTCATAGGAGTTAGTAGTGTACTAACCTCGAACTAACGCTGAGGAAAAAGCCTTCAAGATCCATTCCCATTCATCCACACTAACCCCACCAAAACCTCAAACTCTACCATTTTAACTCATCTTTACCTTGGTGTGTAGATCCTTTGCTGCTCAACAAACTTCCCTCAATCGTCAAAACGTGATTACCTCTCAAGCACTTAAGGATTGCACCTTGAACCTCAAACTTGGGTAGGAAGATAAAGATGAGGAAGAAGGAGAAAACAATGGGACAAGGGTGACTCACCCTCTAACTTTTCTCTAGAAAATAAATGTATTTTCCCCTCATCTTTGTCTTCCCACAATCAATTACACATTTGCCCTTTTTATTTTCACTCTAGCCCATTAACAATCCAACACAAGCCCAAAAGCTTTCCTTCAAGCCCAAAAAAGCACTCAAGGCCCAACATCTCGGCTTACATGCGAAGCCTACACTTTGGGTTAACTTGACTCTCAGATTCCAAAGTTTAGGTCGTTACAAGACACTTATCTTATAATGTAGGATTCTTTGATGGCATTTCTGAGGTGACCCTTAATTTAGCCGAGTTATGGTTGATCATACCAATCGAGTTCTAGATGAGATGGCTTACATGATGGATCAGAGGCTTCGAGCTTACACCTCACTATTGAAGGATCAGGCTAACCATTGATGGGGAACCATCCTGGGGAATACCCTTGTAGATCAATTAACTTTATATTATTTTTAAGATAAGTTCTAGAGGAGATATATAGGAAACAGTTACCTTACGACATAATGTCAGTAATTTCTCAATCTCAAGTAGGGTGACATGTCTGTAATAGAGTAAGTTCAACAGGTATGCTACCACTATGTTCTTTACAGAAAGTGCGATGAGTGAAAGATTTGACTAGGAACTTTAGATTCCTATCAAGACTCAGGTAGCTTTGCATTGTGAATGGGTTTTTTATGATCTTGTAGAGAAAGCCAGAGTAACTAAAGTTGTTGAGAATCTTATTAAGGAGCAAGAAAGACGAGAGAGAGGAAGAACAGTCTAAGAGGTCTTTTGGTTATTTAGGTCACTCACAATCATCTTCTCGCCCTAGTAAAAGGGCTAGGCCATTGCAGCTCAGTAGAGTTAGTCTTGGTTTGGATCATTGATACATGCATGATAGGGCTTAAATTACTCATATTAGAAAATAATTTGAATTTTTTTGATGCAAAAACAAGTTCCAAAATGATGTCCGCATAGGAGGTCTAAAACATACATTTTAGACAAGAAACTTAAACTATTTTGCAAGGTTGGAGCATCGGTGAATTTCCAACAATTTTTTCAAATAGTATTCAAGCATTTTAGGGTTGAGTTGTTGATCAGTGTGAAAACATCACACTATTAGTGCAAGCTACATTGTCGATGCAAGAATAGAACTATCATCTTCATCAACGTCCTCAATAAGGACTTCATCTTCCTCAATAGTAGTGGGTATGGCATCAACATCTGTAGGGATGCTCAAATCGAACAAACAATCCCTGATGATCTTACTCGATGCCTCCTCTCGTGGTAGGTCACCAGCTTCGTTGACATTGTTAGAGGAATTCACTGACTTTGTTGGTACATCTTTACTGGCAGCATCAGAGGAGAAATCGTAACTCCAGATGATTGGAGGGAAAACAAGAAATTTTGGCAGATTAACTAGAGTGAGTCTGCTTATTACAACAAGTGCAGACTTGTGCCATGTCTTCACGTAGGCATAGAATAAGTTCTGTTCTAGATCCATTTTTGCACAGTTACTGCAACTACTCCTAGTTTACTCATCACTGCATCGAGTTTGTCCTCTATTTTCAAAATTTTTTGCCAAACTTCATTACTTGTCGAGACATTTTTTGGTGTAGCATCCACTTTTGCCTTACCTTTGTCCTCCCTCGTTGCAGTACCCAGTCTTGGTGTAGGAACTTCAAAAGTGCAAACCATTTTTTCTATGACAACTTTGTTGATAAGTCCTTTATTGGTGGTCATCTTTTCATTTTTTGGGGTTTTACCCCCTTCAATGCACAGAGCTGCATGATTAGAGAGGGGAAAGCCAATATTCCATCATTTTTTGACAAAACCCTTAATATCTTTATGTATGATTGCCCCCACATCAATTTTCTCCCCTTAATGATAGAATGTATCAGACACATTCTATCAAGTGAGACTGTCGTGCTATGGGTGGAGGGCAACAACTTGGAGTTGATGAACTTAAACCAAATCTTAGCAGGTAAAGTCAGAAACTTCCTTAGCATGGTGAAATCTCCAACATTGGTCCCCGACCATAATGCACCTGCTACACATCTGAAGCATCGCCTATTACCACTTTTTTAAAATTATTTTAAATAGATATCTTGGATCCTTTGGCAAATACAAGCCTAATCAGTTATATTATGTGTTTTATATATTATTCGGTATGCCTCTAAGGTGTGAGACTAGATCTAGTTCGGGTAACACTATTGATGATCAGAACGTTGAGGAAGGATTGGTTCCTTGTAATCCTTTACCTCATCCTTTTCTTTTTCCACCGGCTGCTAGAGGCGTTAGAAATGCACTTGAGGCTCCGCAAAGACCTCTCTTTAGATATGATGCTGTTGATCCAGGCGATGATGGGTGCGTTCCAAGAAGCTATGGTTAGAGTTCATGTACAGGTACTAGCACCTTGGTTACTGCTAATCATGGTTTGCCGTTGGATCATCTACGTAGTTTAGGAGGTGTTGAGTTCAGAGGACTGAGTCTTGAAGTAATAGAAGAGTGGCTCGCGAGCACCAAACATATTCTTGGATAGATAGAGTGCACAAATGTATGAAATCTTAGTTGCATAGTATCTTTGTTGCATGGTGATGCTTATCATTGGTAGACGACCACCATAACTGGAGTACCTGTTGTTAATGTTAATTGGGAGTTCTTTTTAAAGGCTATCAAGAGGAAGTATCTTGGTCTGCAGTATCATGATGCAAGGAAGAGGAATTCATGGATTTGGTATAGGACCAGATGTCAGTGGCTAAGTATGAAGTGAAGTTTGTCCATTTCAGCCAATATGCCCCTGAACTAGTTTTGTATGATTGTCAGAGATGTCACAAGTTCTGTTATGGTCTTGTGAAGGATATCAAGATTGCACTAATTTTGATGTGTTGGTCAACAAGGCCAAGGATACTGAACATTCCTTGAGTCTAGGTTCCCAGTTAGTGAATGTTAATTCGAGAAAGAGAGCAGCAAAGTCTGACCAAGATGAGGGCAAGAACAAGAGGTCACGAGATAGGCATTATAAGCCAGATCATAGACGACACGGTGGTGGTAGGCGTGATAAAAATGTCTAGGCTATCGTTGTTGTTACTACCGATTATGAGCGTTGTGGGAGACGTCACTTGGGAGTGTGCTGGGGTGTATCTGGAGCTTGCTTTGTATGTAGTTCGTAGGAACACCTGAAGCGTGATTGTTCATATCTTGTTAATAATGAACCGTCTTAGACCGTTATTATTTCCATATTTGCTAGAGGCCGAGGAAGTGGCGTGAGTAGTTTACAAAGGCATTATGAGGGCCAGAAGATAGTTTCTCACACTGTGGCTATTCAATCTAAGAACAAAAGACAATAAATGGTGTATGCTCATCACGAGGGCCATAATGACACCGACGTGATCGTAGGTACTTTTACCTTGCAATCTTTGTCATTATTTTCTTTGGTTGATTCGGGTTCCGCACATTCATATATAATGAGCGAGCATGGATATTTGTTGGATATAACTATTTATATTTTGAATGTGGGCGTCTTAGTAACTAGTTCTCTTGGGGAGACCGTTACGGTTACGAGGTTGTATAGGAGATGCCATTTGGTTGTTCAAGGTCATGTCTTTGCTGTGGTTTTAATAGAGTTTCCATTCCATGGTTTTGACGTTATCTTGGGTATGGATTGGTTAAGCGAACATAGAGCTGTTGTTGATTACGAGACCAAAATAATTTCTTTAAAGCTTGCCGATGAATACGTTGATGTTGCAGTAGGAGAGAATGCTAAATTTTTGTCTAATGTCATTTTGGTATTGCAAGCTGAGAAGTTGATGAAAGTGGGTTGCTAAGCCTACTTGGCTTTCGTGATAAATTCGCGTGCCAAAAGAGTTGATTACAAGATATTCAAACTATATATGATTTTTCAAAAGTTTTTCCTCAAAAGTTGCATGGATTGCCACTAGATAGAAAAGTTGAGTTCTGTATTGAGACGTACTCTGGTACGGCTCCAGTTTCCATTGCTCCCTATCGCATGGCACCGAAGAAGTTGAAAGAGTTGAAAACTCAACTTTAGAAATTATTAGATCGTGATTTCATTCGACCGAGTGTTTTGCCTTATGGTGCACAGGTGTTGTTCATGAAAAGAAAGATGGAACCATGCGAATATGTATTGATTATCGGCAACTAAACAAGTTGATGATTAAGAACAATTACTCGTTACAACAGATTGCCAATTTATTTGACCAATTACATGATGTTATGGTATTTTTGAAGATTGATTTGGGATCTGGGTACTACCATTTGAAAGTTAAAGATGCAGATATGCTGAAAACTGCATTTTGCACAAGATACATGCATTATGAGTTCTTGGTGATTCCATTTGGTTTAACTAATGCCCCAGCTGCTTTCATGGACATGATGAACATGTGTTTCTTGAGTATCTTGATAGGTTTATGGATGTGTTTATCAACGATATCCTTTTGTACTCTTGAACTGAGGAAGAACATGATCAATATTTGCGGATTATATTGTAAGCTTTGAATTAACATCAGTTATATACTAAGTTGAGCAAGTGTGAGTTTTGCTTAAGGAAGTGATGTTTCTTGGTCATGTTGTTTTAGAGGAAGGTATTCGCGTTGATCCGCAAAAGGTTGAGGCTATTCTTAATTGGAAGCAACCCAAGTCAGTGTCTGAGGTCTGCAGTTTCCTTGGTTTGGCTTGATATTATCGTTGCTTTATTGATGGTTTTTCAGTATTACTAACCCGTTGACTAAGCTTTTGCAGAAGAATGTTTCATTCGAGTGGACAGAGGGTCGACAATGTAGTTTTGAGAAGTTTTAAAAAGTTTTAACACATGCTCCTATGTTGATTCAACTTGAGCCAGGTAAGGAGTTTGTGGTGTACAGTGATGCGTCGTATGTTAGTTTAGGGTATGTGTTGATGCAAGACCGAAAGGTTGTAGCTTATGCATCTAGACAGCTGAAGGTGCACGAGCACAACTATCCTACGTATGATGTAGAGTTGGCCGTAGTTGTTTTTGCTCTGAAAATTTGGAGACATTATCTTTATGCTGAAAAGTGTATTGTCTAAACTGATCATAAGAACTTAAAGTATTTGATGTCCCAAAAAGAGTTGAATCCTAGGCAACCAAGATGGGTTGAGTTGCTTAAGGATTATGACTTGACGATAGAATATCATCCTAGAAAAGCCAATGTTGTAGTGGATACGTTGAGTAGTAAGTTGGCTATTAAGCTAAGAGCGATGTTTGCTATGTTGAGTGTGACGCATAAATGTGGGTTGTTGATGAATTGCAAGTTAAACCTACGTTGTCTTAGATGATTAAAATGAGGAAACCATATGATGGTTCATTGATTTCACATGCTAAGGATATTTTGGAGGGTAATCTAACGGATTTTCATTTTAATTATGATGGTGTTTTTGTTTTAAGGTTTGAATAGTTGTACCGGAGGATTCAGAGTTAGGGAACACTATTTTGAATGAGGCTTATTCTAGTCCTTTTGCTATGTATCCAGTAGTACAAAGATGTATCACAATTTGAAAAAAAAGGTATGATTGGGTTGGCTTGAAGAAGGATATAGCAGAGTTTATTGCTCGTTGTATGGTGTGTCAGCAAGTTAAAGCTAAACATCAATTTCCCTATGGGTTGTTGCAACCTGTGTAGATTTCGAAATGGAAATGTGAAAGAATTACCATAGATTTTGTGATGGGTTTGCCTTTGACTCCGTCCAAAAATGATTCGATATGGGTTATTGTTGATCATTTTATGAAATGTGCATATTTTCTTGCTGTGCATACGACGTATATGTTGAAAAAATTGGCTGATGTCGCGACCATTTTTGAAATCGGGTGTGTAAAAATAGCCTGACGATCGTTCTTTTGGAAAATTAGGGTTTTCTAGCCATTTTTATTTTGATCTTGAAAATTTAAGGTCTTCGTATTAAATTTGATTTTCCTTTATTTATCCTTTTAAAAAACATTTTGGAGTCACCATCGTTCACTTCAAGGTAGACCAGACACCGAAAAAACAAACTAGAGATTTTGTCTTAAAATTGGGTTTGGGAGTCGGTTACGTGTAGGGCCGTTAGCACCCCTACAAACGCCCGTTATGGTACCTTCAATTTTACGTGGCATTTTAGCATTTTGAATAATTATTTGAATTTAATTTATCCCATAATTATTAATTGAATTTAAATTCCGAATGCAGATATCCTTTTATAAGAAAATTCATTTTGTTCGAATATGAGATTAAAGGCACCCCGTTAGGTAGCACCCCTATTCATATTTAAAAATGAATTTCCAACATAAAAGGTTTTTATGAATGTCCTTTTATTGTCTTGTTGATTTTAAGTATTAATCCTAAAAAAGCTCTAATTAATTAGTTATTTAAAACTATGAATATTAATTAATTTAATTGCCTTTATGAGAAAATGCCAATCTCTTGAGCACTTTCCATATATTTATAGCCATTAAATTAACCGTATTCCCAATTAACTAATCCCTCTAATTAATTAAAGTCATAGTCCTAATTAAGGTTCTAACAATTTATTATGTCAATATTATAAGTGAAAATGTATATTAAATGTTCATCTTTAAGATAATACCCCATTGTAAACAATGGAACACCATCCAAATTTGGGTCCCAAAGGTTCTATTTAATATCCATTTAATTAACTAAAATGTATCATAATTAATTATTTAGTTTTAATTAAAGAACGAAATTAATTTCCAATTTTAAGTGAAATCATGTATCAAATATATTTATTAAAATCCATGTTGAGATAACACCCCATTGTAAATAATGGAACATCATCCAAATTTGAATTTTAAAAATATATTTAATATATGTTTTAATTACTACAATGATCTACCTTATTTAATTATTAATCCTAATTAGAGAACCTAAACTAAAGGCTCTAGTGATTAATTAAACCTAAATGTACTTAGATTATTTAACAAATAGTTCTACATGTTATTTAAAACAATGCATCATACATATAAATTAATTGCATTTAAATAAATAATCAAACTGAAAACAAATGGAAATTAAAACTGATCTTATTACTATAGGGGCTAAAATGGAACAATTACAAAATTTAATGCCCAATTACAAAACCTAGAGAATTGAATAATTCGAATTTAGGGGGTACAATTATGGGAAAAGGGGGACTAAATTGGGAGAATTACAAAGTTCAGGGTCAAATTAAAAGCAATTAGGGACCAATCAAAAGAATGTAAATTTTTTGGAAAAATCCAAATGGTATCCACTTCAAATGACGCGGGTTATACCCGGCCCGATAAAAAATGCGCAGGTCAAGAATGACCCGGTGTCAAAACGGCACCGTTCCGCACTGGGTATAAAAACCCCAAAATGAGCTAACTCAGACATAACTCCCATATTCCCTTTCTCTCATAATTCTCTCTGAACACGAAAACACTGAGCCCAGAAAACAGATCCAAAATGGATCAAAAACCTAAGTTTTCGGATGAAGTTCATCCGTGTTCTTCAAGAACCGGATAAACTTCAAACTTTTTGGCCAAATTTCGCCGCACAGTCCACCATTCAATATTTAACCACCGCTATCTGATCATCATAAGCCGTTCGCCGGTGACTGGGATTTGAAACCCAACCGCCACAAGTGACGTCGGCCTTCGGGAGGCGATTTTCGGCCGCCGTCCTCCGCCGCGAATAAAACCCTAAAATCCCAAAATTTCTCCAAATTCGAACCTAAACCTAAATCTAACTCCTGTTTCAACATAAACTCCCATTTTCCCCCAAAGCTAAACCTAAATCTACCAAAACCATCCCTCTTCGACTCTGCCATTCAGATATAGTCCGGCCATAAATACGAACCACAAAATTGATTTTTGATTTCTTTTTTTAATTCTATTTTTATTTCGAACTAAATATTTGTCTATTATTGTAGGAATTAAGAATATGAAGGGGATATTACCTCGAATACGACAACTATAGTGGTTTCGCCGTCTTTTTGAATGACGGTGCAGTTTCACCGGTGACAGATAAGCTTTTCGACGACCGTTCGTGCACCAGACGGTTCTGCTTCAGATGGTAAAATTCCAAAAATGCCCTCTCTCTCTTTCTTTCTTTTTATTTATTTATTATTTATTATTTATAGTTCATTAATGAATAATTATTAGCCCCCTGATACTCTCTTTCCTCCTATTTATAGGATAGTGGAAGATGACATCAGCACTGAGGGGGAAAATGAAGCACAATCCGTGTGCTTTGGTTCGAGCCAATGAATGGATGCCATGTGGCATTTTGGAGGGCCAAAGAAGCACAAGTGTGCTTTCTGGGTCGCTTTTATCTGGACTTAATTGTAAATGGGCGGGAAATAATGAATTCTAAGGTTTTTTAGGATTTTTGGGCTTTCGAAATGTAATTTGGACACTTGGGTATTTTATTTGTAAATGGACATTTTATTATATTGGGCTGACTTATTTATTTATTTATTATTTATTACTATTTATTTATTTGGCCTTGTTTATGTGTACATTCGAATACCCTGGACAAAATACGAGTATTACAACTACCCCTCTTTGCTCATTACTGTGGAACAAAAAGTGGGAAAAGACTGAAAAGACATAGATTTTGTCTAAATCCACTGGCCATCTTCTAAACCACTGAAGCTTGAAGATGTTCTTCTTATTTCGAAATTCTGCCAAACTATGGAATCTGAAGTTGTTCTTCTTATTATGAAATTCTTCATCTTCCCAGGCTCGGAATTACTCTTGTCATTCTTCATCTCTTGAGATTTGAAGTTGTTCTTCTTATTATGAAATCTTTCATTCCTCTGTCGAATCATACCTTCTCTTCAAACAAGCAAATTCTTCTTATTAGGAACTCTGAATTCTTTGTTGGGCAAATTCTTTCACATTATGAACTTTGTCATTGCTGAGAAAACTCTTCACATTAGGTGCTCTATCTTTGCTGTGTGAACTCTTCTCATTAGGAACTCTATCTTTATCGAGTGAACTCTTCCCATTAGGAGCCCTTCGTTCTTTGCTAGGAATACTGATTCATCTCCTCTTTTGGGGAAAAAACTGAACCTGCAACAAAAAAATATCATTAATTAATAAGGATTCAACCTGAAGTAATATGAAGTATCCCCAATTTATCGCTTGAAGCACTGAGATCTTTGGTGACATTGCTTACTCTGCCTAAGATATCACGATCTTTCAACCTAAAGCGCGCATGGAATCCTCTGTTTTTCTCTTCTTCTGTTGATTAACCTCCTCCTTTTATGCCTGCAAAAGTCAAATTTATCATTAATCTTCCATCATTGATTGTAAAAATGTACAATTTAGGTATATCATTAGGAAACTTCAAGTGCTTCAACAAAAGATGCTGAAACTACGAATCTTCCTCATTTGAGCTTAAAGTTGGCCTATCTTGCTTTTCAATCCGGCAACTTGAATCTTTTTTATTTTCTCTTCTTCTTCTTCTTCTTCTTCTTCTTCTTCTTTTTCTTTTTCTTTTTTTCTCTTTTTTTCTTTTTTCCTTTTCCTTTTCCTTTTTTTGTTTTTTGTTTTGTTTCTTTTTTCTATTTTCCTCTCTATTTTTGTTTTTTTGAAACCGAGGGCCCAAAGGATTAATATTTTTTCTGATATCATGCCCCACTGTCTTATTGCAATAACATTCAAAAAGTTCTCATCATTTCCAAAGGTATCGGCCTGAAGGACTTAACATCATGCCCGAAGGACTTACTGATGACCCGAAGGATTTAGAACTGTAATGCACTTCCTTTCCTGTGCAAACAATTACATCACTCCCGAAGGTGATGGCCCGAAGGACTTAACATCATGCCCGAAGGAATTACTAATGACCCAAAGGATTTAGAATTGTAATGCACTTCCTTTCCTGTGCAAACAATTACATCACTCCCGAAGGTGATGGCCCGAAGGACTTAACATCATGCCCGAAGGACTTACAAACGAACCGAAGGATTTAGAATTGTAATACACTTCCTTTCATGTGCAAACAATTACATCACTCCCGAAGGTGATGGCCCGAAGGACTTAACATCATATCCGAATGACTTATTGACGACCCGAAGGATTTAACATCATGCCCGAAGGACTTATTGATGACTCGAAGGATTTAAAATTGTAACGCACTTCCTTTCCTGTGCAAACAATTAGAAAATCTTTGCTGAAATTTGCCTCTGCAAACGGATTGAAATCTTTGCTGAGATCCGCCTCTTCAAATGGATTAAAATCTTTGCTGAAATCCTCCTCTTCAAACGGATTGAAATCTTTGCTGGGATCCTCCTCTTCAAATGGACTAAAATCTTTTTGAGATCTGCCGCTTCAACGGATTAAAATCTTTTCTGAGATCTGCCTTTTCAAACAGATTGATATCTTTGCTTAAAAAAGTGATTGAAATCTTTGCTGGTTCTACTTTCTCCAATCTGAAGTTGTAGATTGAAATCTTTTTCTGTTCTCTGATGATTCTTGTAAATTCCTACAAAAATGTACAAAAATGCTTTGAATGCATGAGTTAGTATGCTTCTATCTTATAGATGCCTAACTATATATGATGTATGAATTGTGACAACTGAGGACCACTCAGATGAGCTCTAATCTTCTTTGCCTCTCCGTTGAGCTTTTTGCTTCAGTTACAACAATAAGATTGTTTTCCTTAAATCTTTCTTTGATTGATATTCTTTCTTGACTTGATCTTCTTGAGATTTATCCTAAGCTTTTATTGCCTTCATGCTCCAACAAAATTTACCCCAGAATCTTTGTTGTTGAACTCATTTTCTTATTGAGACAATCTTGACCCTTTATAGTGACCAAATTCTTTTAGGCTCTGCACCCTCTCTTGCCTATTCTGATTTGAACTCTTATGCACCATGATACCCTACTAATATCTTTTTCTTGCCTCATTTCATAGAATTTGCCCCTCTTCTATCATTTAAGGCGAGTAACTGCCTTGAGTCCCTGAACTTTCAAGTCCCTAAACTTTTCATTATTGCCATTGTTGTCACCATGTCCCTTGATGGATGATTCCTCTTTCTAACCAGAAGACTGTCGAACATATAAGAGTCTCATACTCGGTCATATATTTATCAAGAAAATCTGTTTGTTTGTAAAAATGTTAGCTTGCTTATAGGCATTTCAATGAAGGATACTTTACAAGACCCAAAAATTAGGGCATGAAGAAAGAAAACAGAATAAGATGCCCTGAATATCAAGTGCAAGAGCGCCTTAGATTCAACCTTCTTATGGGTAGAATAATTTTTGAATGTTGTATCGATTTCTGAAGTTACGAAATTTCTTCCAAATCTCTCGGTTCACAACCCATGATTACCGCGCTGCTAGATCCAGTCAGAAACAACTCCTTATTCGTTCTCCTCATTTCTTTTTATTCATAAATGTGTTCAAGCTTCCCGAACTTGTTTAACCAGAAGAGTGCAAAAATATCATTCTAAGAATAAAATTTTATAAGTGCATGTGTGATTCTGATTGTTACAAATTATTATTATATTATTATTATTATAGACATGTATTCAAAGATACATCTCTGACGCTTGGGTATTGGACAGGTTAAGCATAGCTCCTTATTAGATTTGTCGACATCCCCCGAAGCTCCATCAGAGTCCGAGACTTATTTATTCAAATAGTTCATTACTTCTCACCCTTTTTTTTTCTTTTTCATCTCATTTTCTTCTATTTTTTCTTTTTTTCCTTCTTTTTTCAACTTTTTCAACTTTTTCCCTTTTTCTCTTCCCTTCCCTTTTCTTTTTCCTTTCTTTTTCTTTTTTTCTCTCTCCTTTTCTTTTCTCTCTCTTATTGTGTTTTTAAGGTATAGAAGACTACGCTTAGAACTTCAATTTCAAGCAAACTCTACTTGGTTAAAATCGTCTAGTCCACTTCACTGTTTATGAATTTCAAGGATTTATCATCGAACATCACCAAAGGCGTAGTGATCTGACATTTTCTTGCCTTGCCGACCAGAGTAATCTGAGAAACAAATTTCACTTTATCGTCTTCACAACATCCAAATGTTTTTTGTATCGGAATCAGTGTCACATCTTGCAATTGGCATCTAGGGGCCTACAAAGGTAAGAAGAGGTACACCTATATTTATTTATTTCAAAAACATTCTTCCAATAAAAACCAACAAACATGACATATGACTTTAGAAAAAGACTTCTACTACTTTCGGGCCAGGAGTAGCAGACTTATTTTCCAGTATTATTTTAGAAATGATCACTGTAGATTGTAACCACGTGATGCAGCAACATGGGTAACACTGACTTCTTAGAATTCCAAACAACCTTGGAAGCACTCATCTTGATTCTCTAATTCCTCGACTGGTATAACGGCTTGCCCCACTCCTTTCCATTGTTGAACTAATTCTCGTGTCAATATACCATTACTGGCTAGCTTCTTAATTTCTTTCATTAAAGGTCTACACTTCTTGGTAGCATGTCCTAGTACCCCAATATGAAAGTCACAAACATTGTCTGGATCATAGCTATGGGCAAATGGACTTGGTACCACCTTCATAGGCCTAGGAGTGATATGTTGTCCTTCAATAAGGTGAGGTAGTAAGTCTGAAATAAACACTCCAAAGATCTCCATATTTGCACTTGCTCGAGGAATTTTTTGTGGTCATTCTGATGAATTAGCTGGCCTCTTTCTCTTGCGACTCTGAGAACTTTGAACATTACATTCACTCACCTCTTTATCTTGTTCTTCTTCTTGATCAGCACGGTCTTTAAATCTTGATCCAATTTTCCTTTGTCAGATCTCTATTTCTATTCTTCTCCAAGCATCACGAGCTCACTGAAACTACACTTTGAATTCGCAAACATTCTCTCAAAGAAAGGAGATGGAAGAGTTTGATGGAACATAAGAGATATTTCTTCCTCTGCCAAAGGAGGTTGTACTCGGGCTGCTAATCCTCGCTACCTCAATGCATAGTCTTTAAAACGTTCGCCGACCTTCATATTCACATTCTGCAGAAAATAGCGATCTAGGGACAGGTCTATAAAATACTTGTATTGCCCCAAGGATGCTTTGGCCAAATCTACCCATGATCGGACCTACTCTCGACCTAATATGTTGTACCACACTACGGCAGGTCCAGCTAGACTATCATGAAAATAGTGGATCAACAATTTATCATCATCCAAATATCCTTCCATTTTCCTACAGAATATTGCCAAGTGGACTTTAGGACAACTGGAACCATCACACTTCTCAAAACTGAGGACTTTAAATCTAGGAAAAATAACCAGATCGGGGACAAGACATAATTCTTTTACATCAAATTTAGGATTATCGACGCCTTTTCCTTTCTTAATCTCTTCCGCAAGTTTGACATAACTATCTTTCAACTGCTCGAGTCTTGATCCTAGGATAATGGGCTTTATAGACCTTATCTCTTTACTTGGGTTAGATGCCCCAGGATAAATTGTCAAATATGGTGTAGCAGTGTAGTTCTTCGTATTTTACTGATGCTTGGCCATCCATTCTTGTAACCCTTATTGAGTATGTTTAATTCCTTCCATGTCTCCATCCATGATAACAGATTCCCAAACTTTCACTAATTCCCAGATTGCCCCTGTCAAAACTCCGACCGCTCTAGATCATGAATGTTAATGATAATGTTATATTGACAAATATGCAATGCATGAATGTATGAATGCAGGAGGTATTGATTGTAAAAGTGATCATCATAGAGCAACTTTCATTGAAGTAAAAGGATTCAATACATCATATATTAGATACTACAGATATTGGTGAGCTCTAACTCCCAACTTCCCAACTTCCACTAAGAGCCAAGTCAGCTTACCTACGTGACCTAATGCTGGATCAATATTCTGGCTCAGTACCATTGCTACATCAGCTAGATCTGCCACTTGTTGAACAACTTCTTTTGCTTGAATAACAACATCTTTCATGTCGTTGTCCCTTTTCTCAAATCTTTATTCTTGATCTCTGAAACTAGGCATATCATTTTTCCTCACTCTCTTGACAATATTTCTTAACATCATCGACAAGAGCTTTGTACATCAGCGTAAGCTTGAGACATTCATCTACCTTCCCCTTTAGTGTTTCATTTTCAGTTTGATTGTCATTCAGCTTGATAGCATTATCCTCATACATCTGCATGTACATTTTTATCATCTCGCATTTAGCTTCACTAACCCTTAGATCATCCATAAAAGTGTTGTGTTGTAGCTCCATTGCGTGCAGATCACACAAAAGTGTATTGACTTGATCGTCACTTGTCTCAAAACTCTTTTTCCAGAATTTGGCTTCATGTTTCAACTTTTTAATCCTTTCCTTCGATTGTTACAGAGTTACACCCAAACCGGATTCTTGAGCATCAAACAAAGCTCTTGATAGTTGGACTGCAAGTTTCTCAGCTCCTTATTCAAATCATCTCTTTCTTGCTTTAATTGGCTGATTTGAGCTTCATATTCGAATTGATGTCCCTTTTTCTGGATATTGTCATCTTGAGTTTCATATCCGTCCGTTGAATCAGGCTGGTTTTCTGTTTCAAATTTCCACTTTCCAAACTCCAAGAGAGCTTGAACTTGGCGTTTGAAGGCGAGATAATTCTTAATAAAATGTCCTTGGATTCCATCGTGAAATTGACAGTGTGCATTGGTGTCATACCATTTTGGATACAGAGGTTGCAAAGGTGCAAGAAAAAGTAGGGACACCAATCTGGCCTTTAACAATTGAAGATACAATTCTTTATATGAAATAGGGATTGGATCAAAATGATGTTTGTGATCTTTTGTCTTCTGATAATTGGCTGAGGGAATGCTAGAATTTGAACTTTGCCTTGGACCCTTACTTGATTCTGATGGGCTTATACTTTCCTTTACCTTTGTATCTACAGGTGTTCTATTAATTGTCAGGCTTTTAGGAAATTTATGCTTCAAAACTCAACATGCCTTCTCTGACAAGATTTTCAACCTTGTTCTTCAAAGCCTCGCAATTCTCAGTAGTATGATCTAAACTTCCTTGATGGTAATCACATGTTGTACTAATACCATAACCCCTGGGTGAAGAAAGAACTGTAGACTTAAACGGGGCTCAGGCCACAAAATTTCTTTCTTGAATTTCTCTCTGGTATGTCATCACTTTCTTGAAATTTGGCTCAATTACACCTCCAATTGGTTTATTGATACGAGTTGTAATGGTGTGACAACTTGACTGTTTATTCATGTACTATTTTTTGTTTACTTCTCCTTTCAACTCAATATGTTTCTTTTCCTTGGTCATAGCCGTCATCATCTCAACCATTTGTCTTTTCAGCTCTTGCATCTCATTCTTGTCAGTATCAACACTAACAAAACCTGATGTGTAACACTTGGATCTGTTGTTTGTCCAAAACACTGCTTCATACTTGCGCTCTCTTCTATCGGCCTATGAATCCTCTTATCCATCATGATCGTCTTTTAATGACAACTACCTTTGAATCAATACCTCTATGTAATGATGATATGATGTAAAGGAATAAAAACAAAAACAAAATATCTGAGTCAGTATCGTAAAAATGATCTCGAAGGAAAAAATACATACATCAAGACAAGTTATATTGAGCAAAGAGAATAACCAGAAAAGCATGTCTAAATTTGCAGCACCTGTCCTAGGTTCCTGTTTGGCTCTAACGGGGCAAGCTTTTAAATTACAACATGTAATGCAATATTTTAAACAAAAGTGCAATATAATATTTGAATGTTGTAATGCATGAATGCACGAGGTATCGATTTCAAGAATTAGTCATTAGAACAACACCCATCTAAGTAAAGGGTCGAATACAAAGAAAAGGTAATATGTTCACTAGCTTTGGCTCTTTTTTTGTTGATCATTTTTTTCAGCCTCTGAGTCAACATTTTTCCTAGCTCGGTGTCGATATCAAAGCGTTGTTATAGGCTCATGACTTCATCGAATAAAATCTGTACCTGCTAAATGACCCCCCGCGCATAGCTCTTAAAGCTAACCATTTCACAACTCTATTTTTGGATAGCCTGGATTACTGCCCCAGCTTGATCTTCGGTGTTTTGTCCTTTATTGTAGCACCTCTTATGAACTGGACCTTTAAAATGTTGTACTGCTTTTTGATTATGTTATTTTCCTTAGTTCTTCATTTCATTATAGATCAACATCTTCCATAATAATGGTATCATTTGGGAAACTTGGATATCGCCTTTAAGTTAAAAGCTCTCTATTCTTCCTTGGTTTATTTCCTGTCAACAACGGCCATTGGATGCCCCCTTCAATTTAATCATCCTGAATGCCCCCTTCAATTTATTCGTCCTCTATCCTTCTTCTGGTTATCACCATTTTTTCTAGATAATGCATTTTATTTATCTCTGTAACTGCCACTGATTGTAACTTGCATTGTTGTTAAGACTTGTATAACCTTGTTTTTTACCACTAAAGTAGTGTACCAAAGCATCTTATTTGTCTATTGTTGGTGTCACACGTATCCTCCATACAAGCGAACAATTATATTGGGCTTCATAAACGGGTCATGGCCCTAAACCACTTTTGATCCATTTGACTATCTAACAGCAATGCTAAAATTCTAAAATCTTGTTTAAAATGACTCTTCATATTCCCGTCGTATAGTTCTCAAATTAAACTTGGCTTTGGCAAAACTTCATCATGTTCAAAAATTTCTGGTACAACCCTGCATTGATGACACCTAGCATCCACGAATATTGTCTTCGTTCTTATAGTGAGTCTTCTCGAACCTAGTCCTTAGTGACATATTATCCTCCACTTGTTTATCAGACCCTTCATCTCTTATGGCCACTGCCTACTTGACTAATTCTCGAACCGATACCTCTCATAAATTTAATGTGATGCAACATTTATCGAATAAAACACACAAAGCAAAAACAAAACAAAAAGTGTGTCAGTATGGTGGATTAATATTGTAAGCAAAAATAATTGTTGTAAAATAAAATAATTTATATTGCATAAAATTAACCAAATAGCAGTTTATTTTGCACACAAGAATAACCACAGAAGTGAATTTAAATTAGCAACACCCTGTTCTAGGTCATTGTCTGGCTCTAGTGGGGTAGGCTTCTATTACAGCATGTGGGTTTCGATCTAGACTCTGGGTACCCGAACTGTCATTACTGGACTAGTAAGACATCGATTCGGGAGTATATGGCCCCTTATAGCGGAGACGTAACCTC
Organism: Hibiscus mutabilis; assembly: GCA_019671005.1. Lineage (NCBI taxonomy): Eukaryota > Viridiplantae > Streptophyta > Magnoliopsida > Malvales > Malvaceae > Hibiscus > Hibiscus mutabilis. Next base: position 22,171,908 of record CM033732.1, read on the forward strand.
ACGGTGTATAAGGTTGGTATACCGGAAGGAGGACAAAATTCCGATCATGAAGCTAAATAACTCACGTAAGATCATGCCTCACTCCCCTTAAGGGTAAAAAGCCCGGGTATAAGGCTTATACATAAATGACAATTTATATCACACAAGAAAAAGCTATCTACATTTTCCCTAAAAAATCATCCAATAATTATAGAAAAAATTAAATTCAAATTACTGTCCTAAAATGTCAAAATGCCACGTAAAATTAATTAGGCCTGACTCTCAATTTTTTTAAAAATCCCCAGCGGAGTCACCAAGATGTCGCGACCATTTTTGAAATCGCGTGTGTAAAAATAGCCTGACGATCGATCTTTTGGAAAATTAGGGTTTTCTGGCCATTTTTAATTTGATCTTGAAATTTAAGGTCTTCATATTAAATTTTATTTTCCTTTATTTATCCTTTCAAAAAATATTTTGGAGTCGCCACGATCACTTCGAGGTAGACCGGACATCAGAAAAACAAACCAGATATTCTATCTTAAAATTGGGTTCATGAGTCGGTTACGTGTAGGGAAGGGTTAGCACCCCTACAAACGCCCGTTATCGGTACCTTTAATTTTACGTGGCATTTTGAATAATTATTTGAATTTAATTTATCCCATAATTATTAATTGAATTTAAATTCCGAATGCATATATCTTTTTATAAGGAAATTCATTTTGTTCGAATATGAGATTAAAGGCACCCCTTTAGGTGGCACTCCTATTCATATTTAAAAATGAATTTCTAACATAAAAGGTTTTTATGAATGTCCTTTTATTGTCTTGTTGATTTTAAGTATTAATCCTAAAAAGGCTCTAATTAATTAGTTATTTAAAACTACGAATATTAATTAATTTAATGGCTTCTATGAGAAAATGCTAATCTCTTGAACACCTTCCATATATTTAAAGCCATTAAATTAACCATATTCCTAATTAACTAATCCCTCTAATTAATTAAAGTCCTAGCCCTAATTAAGGTTCTAGCAATTTATTATGTCAAGATTATAAGTGAAAATGTATATTAAACGTTCAGCTTTAAAACCAATGTTGAGATAACACCCCATTGTAAACAACGGAACACCATCCAAATTTGGGTCCCAAAGGTTCTATTTAATATACATTTAATTAACTACAATGTATCTTTTAATTAATTATTTAGTTTTAATTAAAGAACTAAATTAATTTCCAATTATAAGTGAAAACATGTATCAAATATATTTATTAAAATCCATGTTGAGATAACACACCATTGTAAACAATGAAACATCTTCCAAATTTGAATTTTAAAATATATTTAATATATGTTTAATTACTACAATGATCTACCTTATTTAATTATTGAACCTAAACTAAAGGCTCTAATGATTAATTAAACCAAAATGTACTTAGATTATTTAACAAATAGTTCTACATGTTATTTAAAACAATGCATCATACATATAAATTAATTGCATTTAATAAAACAATTAAATAAATAATTAAATTGAAAACAAATGGAAACTAAAACTGATCTTATTACTATAGGGACTAAAATGGAACAATTACAAAATTTAATGCTCAATTACAAAACCTAGAGTGACCAAATTGAATAATTCGAATTTAAGGGGTACAATTATGGGAAAATAGGGACTACATTAGGAGAATTACAAAGTTCAGGGTCAAATTAAAAGCAATTAGGGACCAAATCAAAAGAATGTAAAATTTTGGGAAAATCCAAATATTATCCACTTCAAATGACGCGGGTTATATCCAGCCCGCTCAAAAACGCGCGGGTCAAGAATGACTCGGTGCCAAAACGGCACCTTTCCGCAATGGGTATAAAAACCCTAAAAACGAGCCAACTCAGTCGTAACTCTCATACTCCCTCTCTCTCCTCATTCTCTTTGAACATGAACACACTAAGCCCAGAAAATAGATCCAAAATGGATCAAAAACCTAAGTTTTTGGATGAAGTTTTTTTGGTTCTTCAAGAACCGGATGAACTTAAAACTTTCCGGCCAAACTCCGCCGCACAATCTGCCATTCAATCTTTAACCACTGCTCTCCGATTACCATAAGTCGTTAGCCGGTGACTGGGATTTGAATCCTGACCGCCACAGGCGACGCCAGCCACCGCGAGGCAATTTCTGGCCACTGTCCTCTGCCACGAATAAAACCCTAAAACCACAAAATTCTCCATATTCAAACCTAAATCTAACTCCCATTTCAACAAAAACTCTCATTCTTCCCCAAACCTAAGCCTAAATCTACCCAAACCACCCCTCTTCGACTCCGCCGTTCAGATCTACTCCGACCACAAATACAAACCATAAAATTGATTTTTGATTTCTTTTTTGTTTTTTTAATTCTATTTTTATTTCGAACTAAATATTTGTCTATTATTGCAGGAATTAAGAATATAAAGAGGATTTTACCTCGAATACTATAACTATGGTGGTTCCGACATCTTTCGGATGACGGTGCAGTTTCACTGGTGACGGATAAGCTTTTCGGCGACCGTTTGTGCACCAGATGATTCGGCTTCGGATGGTAAAATTCCAAAAATGCCCTCTCTTTCTTTTTATTTATTATTATTTGTTATTTTTAGTTCATTATTGACTAATTATTAGCCCCCTGACACTTCTCTCCTCCTATTTATAGGATAGTGGAGGATGACATCAGCACTGAGCGGGAAAATGAAGCACAATCCATGTGCTTTGGTTCAGGCCAATGAATGGATACCACGTGGCATTTTGGCGAGCCAAAGAATCACAAGTGTGCTTTCTGGGTCACTTTTATCCGGAATTAATTGTAAATGGGCGGGAAATAATGAATTGTAAGGTTTTTTTAGGATTTTTGGGCTTTTGAAATGTAATTTGGGCACTTGGGCATTTTATTTGTAAATGGACATCTTATTGTATTGGACTGACTTATTTATTTGTTTATTTATTTATTATTTATTACTATTTATTTATTTGGCTTTATTTATGTGTACATTCGAATACCTCAGACAAAATATGGGTATTACAGCTGATATGTATATTGGAGAGATTGTGAGGTTACACGGGGTTCCTAAGTCGATCGTATCAGATAGATATTCTCACTTTACATCACGATTTTGGGAAAGTTACAGACAGCTTTGGGGATAAGGCTTAATTTTAGTACCTCGTATAATCCTCACATGGATGGTCAATCTGAGCGTGTTATTCAGATTCTGGAAGATATGTTGAGATGTTGTATCATAGAGTTCTAGGGAACATGGGAGAAGCAACTTCTGTTGGTGGAGTTTGCTTATAATAATAGTTACCAGTCTAGTATATAGATGGATCTCTATGAAGCTCTTTATGGGAAAAAGTGTAGGACACCACATTTTTGGGCAGAAATGGGCGATAAGCATGTTGCAGGGCCTGATTTTCTCAAAGATACGAATGGTATGGTGAAGCTCATTAGCGAAAGGCTGCTTCAGATCGACAAAAGTCTTATGCGGATTTGAAACGAAGGGAGGTCGAGTTCGAAGTTGGAGATAAAGTTTATTTTTGAAGTTTTTCCTTGGAAAAGGTTTTGAGGTTTGGACATAAGGGTAACTTGAGCCCTAGGTTCATTGGACCATATGAAATGCTTGAGCGTGTTGGTCCAAATTGCTTACAGATTGAGGTTACCGGTAGAGTTTGAGCGGATACATGATGTTTTCCATATGTCGATGCTTCAGAGGTATAGACCAGATCTATCGCATGTTATGCTTGTTGAAGAGATAGAGTTATATCAGGATTTTTCTTATGATGAAGAACCAGTAGGGATATTAGATTCTATTACAAAAGTTCTTCATGGTAAGATCATTGAGTTGGTCAAAGTTTTGTGGCGTCATTGAGAACGAAATTTCTTAAGAGGGGGAGAGTTGTAACGCCTCGAAAATGGGCTTGGAAGATTAGGTGGTTTAGTAGGATTAGGTTCTATTTGGTTGAACCGGGTTAACTGATTAAGTACGTTTTAGGAAAATACATATTTGGAAATGGGAATTTCAAAAGGATAAAATTGGCTTATGCTTTTAAATTTTTTTAATTGTTTTATTAAGCATTTTGGTGTATGAATCGTAAGTTAATTTAATCAATTCAAATGACATTTTGGGTATAGTAACTAAAATGTAATAAATGCAAAACTGTTTTTAAGTGACTAATTTGTAAAAGGGCCAATACTAAGAATCCTTAGAGAGCTAATTTTTCCTAAATGTCTTAATTTGGTTTACCACCTTAATTGACAAAAGATTTTGACGGTTAATTGTTTTTTTCAAGAGATTTCCTCATTTTCCTAATTTCTCAACATTTTTCCCAACATTTTCTCTCATTTTCTCATCACTTTCCTTCTCATGATTTTCTGAATTCTTGATTGTTTTCAATGGAAAAGATGTCATTTGATTTCTCTTTTCTTGCTTTACAAAACATTGTCATTAATTCTTATAGAATCTTTCCAATTTCTATTTTCTTTAACAAAGAAAAGTTACGTCAATTTTGGTGGAAGAGCTTCAAAGGTGATTTTCTTCTTCTCTCTTAAAACTAAGGATTTTTATTGAAATTCCCTAGTAATTGGCTCTTGTTTGATATTCAATAACTTGATTTTGCAACTTGATTCAAGAAATTGATCTTAATTGATGATTTCAGCATTTTGCCTAAATTATTGATTTACAAGATGATTGATGGAGATTTCTATTGGGTTAATTCACATTTTAGTTCTATAAACATAATGTGAAATGAGGTTTTCGATATCAATCCCAAAAACTATTTAATTGCTTAATTTCTAAGGTAGTTTGAGGTTAGTTTTTGGGTTGTTATGTTTGATTCGTGATTGCTGGAGGTATAAGGATGTTTTGATTATGTTTTTGGATGTTCTTTGATGAATTTAAGATGGTAGAATCATAATTTTGTGGCTGATTATTGATTCCTTGATGTCATGAAAAACATACAACATACTTGCTATGTCATTATTGGGTTTAGGGTTTGTAGGAGGAAGATATGTGTGGTTCCCCCAGATTGGTGGCTAAAATTATGGTTTGTACGATACTTCTGAATACGAGCATTCATTCTCGATTCATTTGATAAACCCGTAATTTGTTGCGGTACTTTTGAAGTCGGTTATCTATTCCTAATTCATTTGATAAACAACTTTTCAATGGTGAATTGTCTAAAGGAGGCTTAGTGGAGCCTCCACTCTTGGTGAGTAGTCGTTGGGTGCTGAAGATTTACTAGCCGCCACCTTATACATTACATTATGATATTGATTATCTTATATATTGGTTGTATGTAGGGATGGCACCCGACCTGACCCCAGTGTAATGTATCTTCATCCTTGACCAGACCCAACCTGATATAATAAAAGTATAACTCGACTCTAAAATTTTAATAAAAATCCCAATTAAATCTGGCTCGTCTCGAAAAAAATTAATAAAAATAGTAAATATAATATATAATATATAATAAATATATATTAATAAATAAAATGGGGCGGGATAGGGAATTTCAACCCTAAACCATAACCTAGCCCTACCCGACTCAAACTTCTTTAAAACCTGACCCCGACTCGAAAATCGAAATTAAAAAAATGATCTTATCGGATTGGGTTAGGTCGAAACCTGTCAGATTCGAATTTTTTTGCCATCCCGAGTTGTAAGATTGTCTTGTTGCTTGTTTGCACTATGAGCAAACACTAGACTCGATACTCATGCTTTTATTTTCCCACTTTCAGATTGCAGTAGCCGTTAGGCTTGGTTGGTACTGGAGGATCGGCGAACTTTATCGTGTTTTGTTAGTATGTCCTTATTGACTATTGTTCATTATCTTTTGTTAAGGTGGTATGGATAATTATATTTTGGGTTTTGATTTGTATACTGACATTGGACATTGCGTTTTAAAACTTGGATTTAACTTTGTATTTTGAGATGTTATGGATTTTAACTAACTTATGACATGCATGTTAGGTGTTATTTTATTGACATTATCAATTTTAATTTATTCAAACGTTTTTATGAATAAAATAATCAATCATCATAAGTAAATTAAAAAAAATTTAAACATTAATTTTATATATCTTCAAAGCAGTAGAATATGACCTCTTTGACTCCGTTGTTTCGTCTTGGTCGGATAAGGGGCGTCACAGTTTAACCTGAGTCATAACCCGTTGGTTTGGCCTGAACCGAACCCATTGGCTTTGACGGGAACTGGACCCGTTGACTTTGATCTGAACCAAACCTGTTGATTTTGACCAGTTTGAACCACTGACTTAAAAATACTATTTTTTTTATCGAATTCTGATCCAAATTCTCTATTTTCAATTCGTATTCTGGTATCTAAAATTCTATAGATGTTAATTTGATTTTGAGGCATACCGCTTGACTTCAATATGTTGTGAACTCGAGGACAATAATTTGAATGAAATGAGCCCCCTTGTAAATAATATTATGATTGGAATACTTAGGTATATTAATTAGAATATTTACGTAATAGTTTATGCATTCTGTTAGTATAGGTAGGGGTGAGTAATATTATGATATGCATATATATATATATGTGCATATCTTATATGATTAGAGAAAGTGGTTTAAATTGAAATCAAACTGTACTATAACATGATAAGTAATTATAATTACATTTGTATAGGAACTTGAAAACTCGAATTCGACTCGAATTTAATAAACTCGACTCGGTTTAAAAAAATTACAAATAAAGTTTGAGTTATAAAATATGACATGCCAACTTGAATAACTCAAAATTTTTTGACTCGACTCGTTCAAACACTCAACCCTAAGTGTTGGTATTAAGCATAGGGCAGTTGAATGAATAAGTGTTCCAATCTGTTGTTTGTGGAATCTGCTAGATAGAAATAAGTGTGTGTCATTCCCCCTAACTGATGCGGTATTCTATTTGATTTATTTAAGACTTAAATGCTCCATTGGCCCCTAAAATATACCATTTGTATCGAGTTGAGCCATAAAGTATTTTTTTGAGACATTTTCCCCTTTTACATTAAAACATTAGTCAAGTTACCATATTTTTGTAACTTCAATTATAAAAAAAAATAATTGGTCAATCAGACCGTGCCACGTGACACTTATTTACCATAAATTGTTCGAGAAAACCAAATTCTATTTTGTATATTTATTACAAAGGAGAAATATCTTGTGAAGTCCTCAAGTTTTATATTTATTCAATTCAGTCCCCAAACTTTTTTATTTAATCTAAATTGATCTTATTTATTTCTTTCTATTTTTGTATTTTAGTCGAATGTTATTTTTTAATATTTAATATATTAATACATCCAATAAGATGAAGACATATTTCATTGTCTTATAGGTTGAAAATTGTGGAAAACAAATTTTGGCGTACAGGGGATTTGATCCATATCCCTGGGGGATGAAAAAGCGAAAGCCTTGCCGCTGCAACAAGTTAACAATTTCGATTCTATGTCTCGTTTTATTAGTTAAGTGGTTTAATGGCCTCTGTTTAGCTTGCAATTCTTTAGGAAATAAGGAGAAGTTATAACTAAGCTTATAAATAAATGCTTCCTAGTATTGTTGGAATATCGTGCTATGGTTGATTTTGAGTGTGTTAAAGTTTTGAATATTGGAGTTGATTTCTTAGTAGAGATTGTCGAATAATGGGCCAAATTATGTTTGATGTTATTTCGGTTAATGAGGCGGAAAGGATGTTGAGGTTCGGGTCACGAATTTTATTTGGGTTATGTGATAAATTCAAGGTTAAAGATGTTCATGTTCTAAATTTTTGCACTATCCGAAAATTCTTTCCTGGAATGTTTTTCGAAGGAGCTCCACGGGTTGTCTTCTGATTGTGAAGTTGAATTCTGTATTGAGACGTATTCTGGTATGGCTCCCAAATTCACTTGTATCGTATTGCTTGGCATCAAGAAGATGAATGAGTCGAGAATATAATTATAGAAATGGTTGGTTTGTGGATTTGTTTGATTGAAAGTTCTATTTCTGAAGCGTCGGTGTGATTGTTAATCAAAATGGTGGTTAAAATCGTTTGGTTTGTACGATTTTATGGTTATGTCGTGTAGAGGGCAAATAAAATAGTGGAATTCGAGGTTGTGATGTAGTCTGTATTCTATGAATGCTTAAGTCCTGAGTAGTAAAGGTGGTGGTATTCTCGTGTACAATGGTACTGAATCTTGGTAAACATGTATGTAATTAAGAGCAAGTATACTCGTCGATCAAGTAATAAAGTGATAGAGTAGAGTGTCGAACCCACATGGATTGGATCAACGAATACGAAGTGATCATACTTAAGAGTTAATGAGCAAGTATTGGTTCGATGGTGATTATCGAAACTAAATGCAGCAAAAGAAAAGATAGCAATGATCAAGATAAGCAGATGCTGAAGCAAATATTCAGATGAATATGGAAGCTGGGTTTATTGCCTAGGAAATATACCTAATTACTCTTGAGTGCTATAGCGGTTGGTGACACATGTCTACGTTTACCAATTAAGTCTTTATCTATTTGACAAGGTTTTTTATTTAACCTCTGACTCTCTCAATGCCTAAAAGTTGATAACAAGGATGCTATGGCAATACATGTCTACGTGAACCCTAACAACTTTATTATCTATTCAAGTTACCCTTATTAGTCATTGAAATCCTAAACTTATATCTAAGCCGGATTAAAACCTAAGTTGACAGCTTAAGTTCCATTGTTCACGTTTGTATAACCTAACTCTCTTGATTTTAAGCCACATATCAATAGTTAAATGGCCTCTCTCGATAGCTCTTACAATAACAACACATAAAGGACATAAACAAAATAGATAAAAGAAAAGACTATAACATTAATCAAGTAATTAAAACATAAAATCCTAAAACAATAAACCCAACAAAAGTATTTAGTTCATATTTGAGCCTAGAACATCCATAATAAAAGTATTAAAAAACATGACAGTTTATCAAGTAAGGAAAAAAAAGAACCAAGTGTCCTCGACGTTCTCCTCCAAGCTCTCTAACTGTACTGCAGGTCCCACACTCCTCAAGCCTCTCTTGATGGTACTCGTCGTGTGGAGAATTCTCTAGACCATCAACTCAGTGGTTCTCTGATAGCTGAAGACTAAGGGTTGTCGTCTAAGATCAAACTTTCTTTGTTTGTAGCCCAAGTCTTCTTTATATAGGCGAAAGAGCTAGGGTTTAGAAACCCTAAAGCGCGCGAAGGCTTATAAAGATGATCTTGCTTTCTCGCGTCATTCAATGTGTTCAGTATCAGATGAGAGTGTCAGCTCATCACGAGAGGGATGCTACTCTTCTACTCCAACGCTCCTCTACCTCACCAGCTTCTTGCACAAGCACCATTAAAATGCACTACCTTTCCCATTAAATGCATCAAAATATAAACAATTAAGCGTAGACACCATAACTCCCTAATTATATGTAGACTATAAGCAAACTAGTCCTAAATGCAACTATATGAGCCAAAACACATGCAAAAGCTTAAGTAAAAAAGAGAACAAAAGATAGGTTATATATGTAGTCATCAAATACCCCTAAACTTGAACTGTTGATTGTCCTCAAGCAATGCAAACCTAGACCTAAACAAGAACCTAAGGTTTCCAAAGTTCCAACTAAACTTAGGTTTCAAAGGTTCCAAATAAATTAAAAACTAAAAACAACCTATCATTTCAAAGGTTTTGACTAAGCTATGATTTCAAAAGTTCCAAAACACGTTGCAACATTAATTCAATCCTCAGAAGATTAAGGATATGAAATATAATAGAGCTCATAGTTTTGTTCTTAGGATCAATTCTACTGTAGGTGCAGTGAGTTTTGTGTTCACATGCAATCATCATTTAATGGCCTTAAAAAAATTCAAGAATTGCTCTATATTATTGTCTTGCCATTTTCTTTTCCTTTTAAGCACAATGTTGTACTCCCTAAATTCTATTTAAGTTCATTAAATTGTATCCTTGGGGATAAAGTTTATCACAACTACTCTTCAGGCCTAAAGATGGAGTAGAGCAAGTAGCCGATCCCTGAGCCCTACGAGCAGAGTCATCCCGTGAAGACTTCTATTCACTCTTATGCTATGCTACTGTTCCTACCAGGGAAAGTTAAATGGAGCAACCACAACTCACCTAGTGTACTAAGCTAGCAAGATGCATAGAAGAGTGTCCCTCAACAGTTTGCCTTTGGCATCGAGTTTAACAATTAATTTAATCTTTTATTTCTTCCCAATTTTTCTAGGAGTTTTGTTTAAGCCTTTTTATTGCTACATTGAGCATTTAGTTGATTAACATCAAATTATGCTTCGACATCATAGAGTTGACCTAGAATTTCCCTAAGGCATCATAAGTTTTTAGAAAGCATACAACGTGTGATATAAAGGCTACATCAGTTTCAACCCTAAGTTCAAATCACGAAAGCTCTGAACACCTTGCAAAACACAATTAAACACAGTTTCATCATAGGAATATCATAGTTAGCACAACATCAATTTCTAAACAATAGAACTATAGCGAAGGGAACCCTAAAAATAGACTAGGCTATTTGCAATCCATTTTTTTTTGAAAATTTACCTAAGATGTACATGGGATAGTACTCCCTCAAACTTAAGAGAAGCATTGTCCCCAATGCAAAGATAAAAGAAAAACAAAAGAACAGAAAACAAATAAACATGCAATACGAAAAACTAAAAAGAAAATTGCAAAACTAAAAGAAAAGAAAAGAAAAGAAATATACCTAGGGAGGTACTTGGAAGGTGGAAAAGGTTCCCGGATTATGATGCCCTTGCCTTTGTCCCGAGAGGACTTGGACTTTTTGGCAGGGCAACTGGAGGGACCAACAATAGTATGTAGTTGCTGTCTACGTTGTGGCAGGGTGGTAGGGGTTGTATCTTCTTCTTGCCATTACGTCGTGTAGCAGGAGTGGCAGTGGCATCGTGGGTAGCAAGATATTGTAGGGGAAGCTAAAGGAAGACCACCTACAATTTCGAAAGTAGTTCTTTGAATAAGGTTCTTACAACCAAATCTCGTTCCTGAACATGTGAGAAATTTAGCTGGAAGAAGTCAGCTATGGCGTCTTACATTGAGTGGCTTGGGGCAGGAACATTTGATGTAGTTGCTTGGTGTGCAAGTCCCTTTAATTCATGCACTCGAGATGGAACCATTCCTTCAGATGCCTTGAGGATAGTTTCCCTGCCCTATTCACTTACCCCGTCCTTTTTATAGAGGGCTATGATCAGATTTGGAAAGATCAAGTCCTTCTGTCGACTTCTGAATACTGCCCTTTCAACGATGGCTGTATTAATCAGCACGGCAGGGTTTAGGTCAGGCCCACACACTAGGTAGTATAAGAGCAGCATTCGATAGAGGGAGAGGGTGGTTCTATTTTTGGTGGGAAGGAGGCGATTGTTGATGAAGTACGCCCAAAATTTTAAATTTGGCAGTAAGTGCTGCCAGTGCACCACTTTAGCACGAGCTCCGATCGTAGCCCATTTAGTCCTGGGAATACAGAGGTCGCACGGATCCTGGGAATAGGTTCTTTAAGTGAATAAGACCGTAAAGGTCGAATGTGTATCTCCTAGGCTAGGGAATTCAAAGTAGGCATTAATCGCAGCCTTAAAGAAGTCCACCAACTTGTCCAGAACATATACCCTTATTTTACCAGGGTGGTTGGGCTATTGGATGAATTTTTGCCACCCTACTTTCTGATGACATTAATCACGTTCGCTTCAAACTTTTATCTGTCTAGGGGGTGAATTCCAACCCTTCTTCCAAAATAAGCTCATGTTCGCACATAAACTCGTATCTTTACTCGAATAGGCTAGAGAGGAGGTGGCTGGCAAAATAGCCTGGCATCAGATGAGAAGTAGAAGAACCAATAGAGTTATAGAGTCAAATTCAGATGAAGCTGATTGATGGGAGAGTAAGGAAGGAGGACTAGTGTGTCGTCCTTGGCGAGGAGCCTATTGGGAGTGGCGGGTAACAGTGTGGGTGCGCACCATCCTTGCAGAAAGAAGAATGAGGAAGACAAAGGAGAAAAATGTTAGAGGTTTTTTGAGAGAAAGAGATTTGGTTGTCGGGTATCTTGAAGCGAGTTTGTATCTCCAATTATTTAGGTGAGGTAGTGGAAGAAGATGGAAATATGAGAAGGTCAAGGGACAACGGTATTATGGATAATAAATTAGCATTAAATGTTAATTATATCATGTAGTGAGAAGTAAGGGTTTAGGTGGCGTGTGGAATGAGGGAACGACCTGTGGCAGTCATGGGGAAGTGGTAATGGGTAAAGTAGAAGAAAGAGGGTACGATTGTGATGGTTAAGGGAATAAAGAAATAAAGTAATCAACAACACTTTCCCTTTAACGAGTAAATAAACAAAGTAATCAAACTCTTAGCCAATCTTCGTGGGATCGATAACTCAGTTTATTGTTGTATTACTTGTAGATCGTGTATACTTTCACGCAAAAGACTTAGTATTGGCACTATTTTCATACATTTCCAATACATTTTCCACCCTTTTGCCAAGCACTCACACAGCCGAACAAGTTTTTGGCGCCGTTGTCGGGGATTGCAACGAAGTTTGTTGTTTTTAAATTTTTACTTGTCTTATTTTATTTTTGTTATTTATTTTATTTCTTTGTTTTGACTGGTGTTTGACCAGTAACCACCCTGTGGTGAAAGATTGACTATACGATCCAGAAATCGAAAGAACCATACAAAGGTTAAAGAAAAAGATTCGAGAAATGGCTCAACGAGGCAATGGAGGAAATGGTGTGTTAAACAATGATGAAAATCCACCCAATAACAATGGAATACCACCAGATTATGTTCCCCAGATATTAATGCAGAGGAAGAGAGACCTATTAGAGAACATTCAGCACCAAACATTGACAATTTGATACCAGGACTAATTAGTCCTGAGGTAAATACACTTAATTTTGAACTCAAATCGATAATGATACAAACGCTTTTGAATGTAGGAAAATTTGATGGAGCACCTATTGGAGATCCAAGGCAACACTTGAAGCAGTTCATGGAAGTCTGTCAGCTATTTCAGTAGCCTGGAGTATCGAAGGATACAGTGAAGCCAAAGTTGTTTACATTTTCTCTGAGATAAAGCAAAAGCATGACTAAGTTCTTTACCACTTGGTTCTGTCACCTCATGGGGAGATCTATGCCAAAAAATTTTGTTATGATTCCAGCCACCTAAACTCACCGCCAAGTTGAGGGGTGAGATCATCACATTTAGGCAGGCTAATGATGAGATCCTATATGATTCTTGGGTGAGGTATAAAGATCTATTGAGGAGATGTCCCAGGCATGGATTCCTGAAATGGACCCAAATGGAGACCTTCTAGAATGGAATTAATGCGCAAACCAGAACAGTTGTTGATGCATCGACAAATGGCTCACTGCTTGACAAAAACTATATAGAGGCAGTTGGCATCCTTGAGAGGATTTCAATCATCAATTTTGAATATCCTACTACCAGACTTGGGACCGACACTAAAAATGGTGGGAAATTACAGATAGATGAGCTCGCATTCATCCACGCTGAGATTTCCAATCTTACTAGCTTGGTGAGAACTTTGCAAATGAGTTATGAGGCCCAAGAAGTTAAGGCATTAGTCCCATTCTGTACAATATGTAGAGAGGATCATCACACAGAAGATTTCCCTGCCAACCCTGAGTCGGTAAATTTTGTTGGCAATTTTAATTGTAATTATAATCCAAATTCCAATACTTACAATGCAGGATGGAGGCAGCACCCAAATTTAGCTTGGGGGAATCAAGAAAGCAACCAATACAATGCCCAACAACAGAACAACAATGCCCCTCGTCAATACAATGCCCAGCTTCAGAACAATGACATGACAGGGGTCAACCAGAATGCCATGCCACAAAAGGCACAAAATAATTTTTATGCTAGGCAAAGGAACAACCTGGGGACTTTGACAGAATACCTGGAGAAGAATGATGCAACTTTCCAGAGTTTGGCAGCATCGATGCAAAACTTGGAGGTACAAATTGGACAAATTTCCAATGCACTCGGCAATAGACCTTAGGGAGCTTTGCCAAGCGATACAGAGGATTCTGGGCAAAGCCATAATGAACAATGCAAAGTTGTGACTCTACGGAATGGCAAACAATGCGAGGCTAAGACATCTGTAAAGCAGCCAAATAGTTGTCAGGAGAAAAAGAAACTACCAGTAGATGAACCAAAAGAACCAAAGAAGCAGACATAAGTAATGCCAGACCACAGTCTGATGCCAGAACTCAGTCAGATGTCAGCAGAACCTTGGCAAAGCCAGTAGAGCTAGCATATGTTTATCCACATCCACCATTTCCACAAAGACTAAAAAAACACAAGCAGGATTAGCAATTTAAGCACTTCTTGGAAGTACTTAAACAATTGCAAATCAATTTACCATTGGTGGAAGCTCTCAAGCAAATGCCCAACTATGTCAAATTCATGAAGGACATCTTGTCCAAAAAGAGGAAGCTGGGTGATTTTGAAACTATAGCTCTCACTGAGGGATGCAGTGCAATGATACTCAATCGGTTGCCACCAAAGCTGGAAGATCTAGGAAGTTTTGCTATTCCCTGTACCATGGGCAACAGATTCATGGGTAAGGCACTGTGTGACTTGGGAGTCAACATCAATTTGATGCCAATGTCTATTTTCAGGATGCTTGGCGTAGAAGCAAGGCCTACCACGGTGACACTTCAGTTGGCGGATCGATCCTTTGCACATCCTAAGGGTAAGATTGAGGATGTGTTGGTAAAGTTAGATAAATTCATATTCCCAGCTGACTTTATTATCTTAGATTATGAGGCAGATTTAAATGTCCCAATTATATTGGGCAAACCATTCCTTGCCACAAGTAGAGCCTTAATTGATGTTCATAAAAGTGAATTAACTATGTACATAAATGATCAACATGTTACATTTAATGTGTTTCAAGCTTTGAAATGTGGAGATGAGTCAGACGAATGTCAAGCAAATGATAAGATGATGTCCATTTTTAAGGTGGACATGGCACAACTGTGCCAAGATACTGATGATGATGCCAGCATAAGTGACAGTGAAGGTTAAACAAGTGAGGACACTGAAGGAGCAGCCTTAGTAGAAGTAAGCTATTTTGGACAACCAGAACCATTAGAGTTGGCTGGTAGATAGATCGTGTCACCAAAATCATTTATTGAGGAGGCACCCGAACTGGAGCTCAAATCATTGTCAGACCATCTCAAGTATGCTTACTTAGGTAAACACTCAACCTTGATAGTGATTATTGCTGCTGATCTCACTAATGATCAGGAGGAACGATTGTTAGATATTCTAAGCAATTACAAGCAAGCGTTGGGATGGACCTTGGCTGATATCCGAGGAATAAGCTCAACCATTTGCATGCACAAAATCATCTTGGGGGAATATCATGGGAAGACCATTGAGGGTCAGAGAAGATTAAACCCGAGCATGAAAGAGGTTGTTAAGAAGGAGATTATCAAGTGACTAGATGTCAGGACAATCTATCCCATTTCCAACAGCTCGTGGGTCAGCCCAGTGCAATGCGTACCAAAGAAAGGTGGTATGATCGTGGTTTAAAATAGCAACAATGAGTTAATTCCTTCTAGAAATGTTCACGTGTCCATATGGGACGTTTGCCTTTAGAAGAATGTCATTCGGGTTGTGTAATGCCCTGACAACATTTCAACATTGCATGATGTCCATTTTTTCGACATGATTGATCAAAATTTGGAAGTATTCATGGATGATTTCTCAGTGTTTGGCAAAACATTTGAGGAACACCTTTAAAGTTTGTAGCAAGTCTTTAAAAGATGCATTGAGACAAACCTAGTGTTGAATTGGGGAAAATGCCACTTCATGGTGAAGGAGGGCATTGTTCTCAGGCACAAGGTAACCAAGAAGGGATTGGAGGTCGACCAAGAAAAAATTGAGGTAATCAAGCAATTGCCACCAACGACAAGTGTAAAAGGTATTAGAAGTTTTTTGGGACATGTAGGTTTTTACCGCCGTTTCATTAAATATTTTTCTAAAATTTCTAAACCTTTATGCTTGCTTTGGGAACAAAATGTCACTTTTGCATTTGATGATTCTTGTTTAAGAGCATTTCAGGAACTTAAAGAGAAGTTGATTAATGCCCCTATAGTCGTGGCACCAGATTGGAATGAGCCATTCGAGCTCATGTGTGATGCCAGGGATTATACCGTCATAACAGTATTGGGATAGCGGCGTGGCAAATTTTTTCATACCATCTACTATGCCAGCCGAACACTAAATAGAGCTCAGATGAATTATTCCACAACCGAGAAAGAATTTCTTGTAGTTGTATTTGCTTTTGATAAATTCAGATCTTATTTAGTTGGTAACAAGGTTGTGGTGTATAAAATCATTCAGCACTAAGGTATCTTTTGGAAATGAAGGATGCCAAGCCTAGACTAATCCGATGGAGGCTTCTACTACAAGAATTTAACCTCAAGATCCGAGCCAAGAAGGGCAGTGAAAACTTAGTAGCTGACCACCTATCACGTCTAGAGCATCACCTTTAAGATGGTAAGAACGCTGCCATAAGAGATGAATTTCTAGATGAGTATTTGCTTGCAGTCAATGTCGTGCCATGGTACACTGACGTAGTCAACTACTTGGTAAGTAATATTCTGCTACCAAATCTGGCATATAATGCCAAGAAAAGATTCCTACAAGAAGTTAGGCAATACTATTGGGAAAAGAGAATATTGTTCAAACAGTATGTCGACCAAGTGATAAGACAGTGTGTGCCAGAGGATGAGCAGCACAACCTTTTGCAACTATGCCATGCCGCACCGTATGGAGGTCACTTTGCTGGGATGAAAACTACTGCCAAGGTGCTGCAGTCAAGATTCTTTTGGCCCACACTATACAAAGATGCTCATAACTATGCCAAGGCATGTGATCGATGCTAGCGGACAAGAAATATCTCTGGCAAATACCAATTTCCGCTCTAAAACATCATGCCTGTGGACTTATTTGATGTATAGGGGATAGAATTCATGGCTCCATTTCCTCCATCATTTGGTAACTTATACATCCTCGTGGCTGCTGACTACGTTTCAAAATGGGTTGAGGCTGTTGCATTGCCAACGAACGATGCCAAGGCCGTTGCCAAGTTCTTGTACAAACACATTTTTACTCAATTTGGTGCCCCTAAAGTGATTATTCATGATGAGGGTACCCATTTTAAATGCAATATGATCTCTAAAGCTTTGTACATATATGGAATTCAGCAAAGGATTGCCACGACATACCATCCCCAAAAAAATGGGCAAACTGAGATTTCAAACAAGGAGATTAAGAGTATCCTTGAAAAGACTGTAAATCCATCTAAGAAGGACTGGTCCTTGAGACTAGATGACTCCTTGTGGGCTTACAGAATAGCTTTTAAAACTCCCTTGGGTACTTCACCATTCAGACTCATTTTTGGAAAAGTAGGCCACCTATCGGTGGAAATAGAGCATATTGCATATTGGGCAATCAAGATGCTTGATATGGCATAGAGAGCTGCTGGAGAAAAAAGACTACTAGACCTAAATGAGTTGGAAGAGTTCAGAACACAAGCCTATGAAAATGCCACTCTACAAGGAGAAGACCAAACGTTGGCATGACAGTAGGATAATGCCAAGACAATTTGAGGTAGGCCAGTGTGTTCTGTTATTTAACTCAAGGCTTAAATTATTTCCAGGCAAGCTTAAGTCAAAGTGGTCATGCCCTTTTGAAGTTGTAAAACCATATGTCCATGGTGTTGTGGTCATTAAAAATTTGAAGTCAAGAGAAATTTTCAAGGTAAATGGTCAACGATTAAAGCTCTATTTGGAAGGCGATCTGAGGAATGCTAAAGAGGTTATCCTCTTGGCAGAGGTATTGTAACATTATCATCAGGTTTTGAATTTTTTGTACATAGTATGTTAGATGTTTTTCTTTTCAGTAATTTTCATTTCTTTCTTTTTCTTACTAGTTTTAAATTTTTCTTTTTATTTTGATTTTTCTGCGTTGAGAGGTTTTCTTTCAAAATGTGCTAATTTAGTGTGCTAGGTATAGAACTGAGACAGGGACCTAGCAAGAGGCGATTGTAAATTGGGAGAATTCTATATGGCAGACAAAATGCCAGCGTCGGGGTTGGTTGCGACGGTTGGAAATTTGGAAGAAAAAAAATTACCCTAGCTTAGTGAAAAGTCAGCCCATGAGAAAGTGAAAATAGTCTTCGAACCTTTACCCTAGCCGCCCAAATTGGATAAGTTGAAATTTAAATTCAATTTAAACCCTTATCACCTAAATCCTTATCACTCTACTCTTTTAAACCTACCCTATCACTTAAACCCTTATCACATCATCCTTATCACTTAAACCCCTTTTCTTTTTTCCATACACACAATTACCCATCATTACCCCTCTTAAATAGGTCACTTTAATATCCCCATTAAAACACTCAACCTTTTTACTTTTAACCTACCCTAGCCGTTCAAAGAGTTAAAGACTATTCACTTTTCTTTATCATAAAAGAACACAAAGATTCATTCTCTTCTTCTTCTTTTTCCCCAAACCGATCAAGCTTTCAACTTGTTTCCACGGCTTCCTCATCTACACCCTTCAAAATCTTTTTCAATAAAGAGATTCAAAAAAGTATGAAGCAAACTTTGCCTCAAGATCATTTTGCTATGAGAAGCACTTTGACTTCAAAGATGAGCCAACTGTGGGATTTCCATCGGACTTCATGGCGGTAGAAAACAAATACAAGTGGGAACTCTTCTGCCAACAAAAAGGAGAGGTCTTTGCGAATATTTTTTGGTAATTTTATGCCCACTTGACCACCAAGGATAACCCTTTCTTGATGATTGGAGGCACATGCGTGTGTTTTGATGAGGGTTATATCAATGCCATGTTTGAATTGGGGGATGTCGAGGAGAAAGAAATTGTTGGCGGATCTGCGCGAACTAGGCACGGAATAGATTGAGTCTGCCAACGGACACCGAACAGTCAAGAGACTGGCACTGAAATCTCAATCAAAAGGGTGGAACCACTTTTTGAAGGCAAATTTGATGCCAACCACCCATAACAAAATGGTGTCGGAGGAATGGTTGGCGCTACTATACTCAATCATTGTTGGTTGGAAAATTAATGTCGATCGGATCATTATCGAGGAGAAATTTAAATATGCTGGGAAGCCTAAAGGCAGTTTGTTCTTTCCTTTGTTAACTTCTGACTTTGCATGAGGCATGGTGTGCCCAAGATTGACTCAGACAAAGGCCAAGAAATTAAGGGCATCACATTAACGCCGACCCTATGGAGGCAGCTCACTACCACCGAGTCAAAGGACAAGGGAAAGAGGAAAGCAAAAGAATCAATGCCAAAGCCCAAAGTACCAAAAGCAAAGCCTGACGCTCACATGACAGCTAATTCTATGCCATTGCTCTCCCAGATCCACCATCGCCATGAGATGATTCTCTAGAAATTAGAGAGAGCTGAGGAGCAAAATGTCAAACTGTGGCAGTATACTCATGCCAAGGAAGTTGCCATCAGGGAACCCTTGAAAGATTGTCCCTGGACTTTCTTCCACCCTTCCCCAATTTTCCTATAGAAATCTTTGCCAGCGATGATGCCATGCCAGCCAGTCCCCGATCAATTCATACCCCGATACACTCAGATGCCACCGTCCCAGTCTCGCCAGTTCAAGTTAAATTCGTTAAGTCAGAAATGCCACCAGAGTCAGAATAAGAAGTTCAGAAGAAGCCTGCCACAACACCTACTGCCCTAGCCTCGTCTGCTGCCACGTTGGAGCCAATGCAGATTGTCAAAAAAGTTGGAACTTCCACTGCTGCCGTAAAGCCGAGCATGAAAGGAAAAAAAAGAATGGCTCCTGATCGTAGGACATTTATCAAGAGAAAAACCCACGTTACAAAATAGGAAGTCTCTACAGGGGAGTCCTCTTCTTCTTAAACTCCTTTGCATTTCATTCCTTTGTATTTCACATGTTCATGCATTTTATTTTTCTGTTATTTGTATATATGTGTTGTTTTCATGCATTGAGGACAACGCACATATTTGGTTTGGGGGGTGCATTGCCTCACATTTATGCCATGCCATGCATTCATGTTTACATTTATGTTGTCATGCCTAGATTAATGCCATGCATACTGAACCACTAAAAAAAGAAAAAGAAAATTTTACCTCAATCAAATTTTGAAGAATGTTAACACTTTGTTAGGCAAGTTTAATATGTTCTACGGTAGTCTGTCCGATGAAGGAATATTTTTTTCTTTAGTTGCTTATGCCAGCAGAATAGTAATGCCAGGTCTTCTTTGCAATTGATCTCTAATTTAGGGAATTGAACTTCCACTTAACACGTAGTATGCATCTAGTTCCTAAGCAAACTTATAATTTTTGAAACTAAGCTCAGAAAAAAATTATGCCAGGGTAAAAGAAATTAATAAGTCAATAATGTTTTGCCAAGGCAAGAAAAAATGGAACACTCCTTTGCCTTAGAGATAATAAGTAGCATGAGGCTTGGTGGAACTCCCTAGTTAGTGCTCAGGTCAAACACTTTAAGGGTATGAGTGTAATAGGTTAGCTTAGTGATGTAGTCTGGACTAACGTGGGGATTCATGGTATGCTCCCTCTTATTACTCATGCCAAATAGTGCCATGACGCGAACTCTAATTTAATGCCAATTAAAAAAGAGAAAAAGCCCTTGGCAGGAATAAAAGAAATTTTTTGAGTTTAGGTAGTAAATTTGATTAAAGGAGTAAACGAATACTTGATGCATATTGCCTACACATTATGCACACTTCATGCCCTTGGACTAGAGTTATATTGATGCACTTGAATTTACTTATCTGCTTGGCATTACTGCACTGAGATATCTAAGGACAGAACTAGAGCCAAATTTTGCTTGCTAGCATGTGTTGACATTCAGACCTAAATTTTGTCGAGGTACTATTTTCACCATTTTGCTTTTAGTTTACTTGCATTACTTGAGGAAAAGCAATGAGCTAGGTTTGGGGGTGTGTTAACTCCTCAAAAGTACTAAATCTTATGCTTATTTCAAATTATCTTTGCTTGCCTTTAAGTACATTTAGTTGCATTTAGCCTTAAAATTCATGCATTTGCATAAGGAGTTAGGAATTGTGCTATGCTAGTGTTAAGGGTTGCTTTGTTGGCATTATTGCAGGCATGGCAGAGCAGTGCAGCGTAAAAAGGAAGGAATGCTAGAGAGAATGTCGAGTTGTTGTTGGCAGCGATGAACCAAAAATTACGAAGCACCGGTTGGTAGTAGAGAGTACTTTGATGCCCAACCAAGTAGCTGTTGGACCTTGATGACGTCAGCCCTGGGATTCAAATATAGGATAAGATGATCACATCCCTTATCCCTTGAGCATTCAAAATTCAATTTTCAAGGCTTATCGCAGGTTATCCTTACACGCCTATTTAAAGATCTCAAGCAAGAACATAATCTACATTCACCAATCATCAACGATCGGCTTGGAGAGGCAGCACCAAGAAGACGTGGTTCAACCAGTTTGACCAAGAGCCTGGACCTTGAAGGGCTGCATCGATCGACCCCCGTCTAGCTCATTCTCTTTGTTTAAGTTATTTTTATTTTTAAATGATGGTGTTGTTAGAAAACGATAAAAGGTTTTTGGTTTGATACCCTCACCATGAACTAATTTAATAGTTGGTGGGGGATTTTGCATTGAACACTGTTTCTATGTTTTGTTTGTAATAATCAATATTTCCTTGGCATTGTTTCCCCTATCTGGCATGTTCTTTAGTTTTCTAAATTCTTTTCCAAGCGACCACTTGCATTGTTTGCTTATTACACCTTAATATCTTAACAGACTTAGGGGGCAACGATTAGTTGCTAGATACTAAGGCGAGATGCTTCAATAGAAGATATTCAAGTAGATGAGCTTACTTCGGCAGTGAGTCGACCCCTTAGGAGTATAAATTGGGACTTAATCAAATTGATTTATAAAAAACTCCATTATAGAGATATAAGGGTTTTTACATGGTTAATTTCGGGCATTGCCATCGACGGAGGCAATGCCAACTTTGAATCTGCCCGGCAAATAATATTAAGGCAGAAAATTATTAAAGGATGGCAAGAACAACGGGAAAAACATGCATCCCTTGCCAACGCTCATCACTCATTTAAACTCTCCTTGTGGCAACGTTGTTTTCCTTTTATTTCTTTTCTTTTAAACTTTTTTCAAAACCTACTTCAAATCAACAACACTTTCCCTTTGACGAATAAACAAACTAAGCAATCAAACTCTTGGCCAATCCTCGTGGGATCGATAACTCAGCTTACTTTTGTATTACTTGCAGACTGTGTATACTTGCATGCAAAAGACTTAGTGTTGGCACTGTTTTCATACATTTCCAATACATTTTCCACCCTTTTGCCAAGCACTCACACAGTCAAACATGAATCACTAGATTAAAAGATCCGCACCCCAAATCTATGACCTATTTTACCAACTCAAAATTGGGCCGTTACATCTATAACCTCATACTGATGTGAATTAAGTTTCGTTACACCGAATAGTTGTATGACAAGGTTGTACGTGATTTGATTATGAATTGCTAGTTTGGTGTAATTTGGGACACATTGCCTATTACAAATATTTTTGAAAAGGTTTTCGAAGGTTTGTCTTGGATCGCTTGTAGAGCCTACCCCCAACTGTCAGGATTAAGCAATGGTAATAAATTTGATTTTAAATGATAATTAATTCATTCTCTAATTGCTTCTGAGCTTAGTAAGCATTGTCTTGGGTTATAGAAAGTAAAAGAAAAGTGATTTTCGATCTTGAGTTGACTTGGTCCTCGATCGAGAATAATTAATAGTAGTCTCCAAACTTTTGTGATTTTGTCCTTGTTCGTGAGCTTATAGGGATGTTGGCCACTATTTCGAATATTAAAGGTGGTTATTATCATTGATGTTATGGATATGGATTTTAAAGTGAAGAAGTGAGTGAAGTGATATGAGTGGAAGTGAGTACACCGTAAGGTGTCATATGCTTGATAGTAATATCAAGATTCGTAGGGTATGCTCTAGTTAAGCTCAAGGGAACTACAATCGAGATTCTAATGAGAATTGAGAGTGATTAAGTTGCAAGGCTATGATGTATGCTTTAGGCAAGCAAGTTGATGTTCAGTATTGAAACCTGGCTAGTGATGTTTATTGTTAAGGAGAAATTGATAATACCTCTAACATCATTTCCATGAGGATGGGCAAGGTATAAAATAGGTATAAGGCATTGGGTTAACTTTCATCTACAAAATTCATGGTGTGCAACAGAATCATGTAATATGTATTTTGGTTAAGCAAAAGATGAGTAATTTGCTTTTTCATTCTCTTTTGCACCATCTAGAGGATTCTTGCTTCACACATTTATGCTTACTAATTGAAGGTGGTTATGCATTGGATATTGATAGCTCTCTAAACAGCATGTATTTCCTCTTTATTTATTGATTAATTTTCCCTACATTAATGCCTCATGCATTCATTATTCAAAATTTTGCCTTTCTACTGCTTTGTCGATGTAATGCTAATGTCTCTATAGAGAAAGTTTATTCACTACAGCCAGGTTTGACACTACAGCTGCCAACTATCCAGATCGCTAAATATAAGGATGACTACGCCAGCTGTATAGTCTGTTATACTAGACTAAGTATGATAGTTTTTCACACAAGTCACATGAAGGACATGTGTCCTCTTTAGATCGACCTATAAAAAAGGATATTTTTAAGGAGAGAGAAATACATCAAGTCGGATTATTATTTTTCTTAATCTTTAAAATGATTTGAAGCTCCTCCCATGGTCTCTTGAGATTATTTTATGGAAAAACATAGGTGAAGACGAGGTAGAATTTGTGGTGAGAATGAAACCCAAGTGTTGACGCAAGGGGAGATGTGTAGATTCATGCCGAATCCTGCAAGGAGTAGAAGTTTCGTTTGAGTTTATATATTTCTTTGTATTTGAATGACGATGATTTTCTCTTTAGTTTGTTTATGAACTTGAATTATTTTGGATTTTGAATTCAATATATTCTTACGAACTTTCTTTCGTATTTAAATTGTTGGATTTGAACAATGTTTGCACGGAAATGTTTAGCATAACTATTGACTTCGAAAGATGCAGTGACATTTCAGATTAACAAGTATTGTAGCGAGAGTTGGATGAGAATTCAGCGGGAGTTGATCCACTAGTTTGAAGATGTGTAGCTTCTACCAACAATGGAAGTTGTGGTAGAATTGCATGTTTGAGTCAACATATTAAGGTTGAAAGAAAGTTGGTAAAGAAACTTTTATTTTAGTTGTTAATTAAATCATCACATGTTGTTACCTTGAAGCCGAGGGGATCCAGTTCTTTAACTAATAATCTACTATCTTGTTAGTTTGTTCTCATTGCTCCCACAACAAACTTTTATATACTTTTATTTTTCCTTTACAATCACAACTACACTCACAATTCTTCTATAACCCCCTAGACCCAGTCTAGTCACAAGACCGAGCCAAACGAGCTACATTACGGTTTGCCGAGACAAACCTAGAAGATTTACATTGAATATGGTCCATTTTTTCTTCTATCTAATGTAAATGCATATTTAAGTCCTAGGGTGTTCATACTGGTTATGGTGAAAGTTAGAACTCAATCGGGCGTCGATTTGACATCCAATTGCACAAATTTGCATTCTAGGGACTAAAACATAATTTCTAATAATTATAAGGTCAATCATGAAATTGAAGTTACCAATCCTTAATTAGTCATATTAAATTCCAACAGGTTAAATTTCAAATTAAAATAACCATCCAAACTCATTCAATTTTAAAGTTATGAATCAGAGACTAACATGCAAAGAATACAACCTTCAAAAAGTATCTTAACTGAAATAACAACTGGCGTACCGGTACAAGCCATTACCGTGTCGCAACGGGTGAAAATGACAAAGGCGTACCAATACGATCCTCACTCGTATCGGTATGGGCATGTGTATTTTGAAAATTAGAATTTAAGTGGCTAAAGGGCGTACCGATTTGGTTGCCCGTGTACCGACACAAGGCCTATTTTCTAGCTATGCATACCGATACGGTCACTAGGCGTATCAATACGGCAAGGAAATTTTACCTAGATTGACCCGTGAAAGGTCCTCGTGTACCGATCCCTGAGAACTTGTACCGGTACGGATAGACCTGTAACAACCTCTAGGTCCAACATATGACACTTTGGCTTAATCTAACATACTCCAATCAACATCTAAACATCATAAGGCTTCACAAACATCAATTTTTCAAACAGAGCAGCATGGTAAAGATCATACGCAACAAAGCATATTCAAAGCAAACCCCTAAAGACATGATTTCTACCCAAGCATGCATATTTTTTCCCAACCCCTCAAAACCAAACATGAAACATAATACAAGTCCAAAACATCAAACATAGCTGGTACAAACAGGGAGTAACCAAAATACATCTCCCAAATACAGCTTGGTCACATTGCCTCTTATTACTACTTAGTATTTGTAAAACCATACTTTGTAAATCTCTCAACCCTTGGATCCTTCCTTGCTCACTCACTGTCCGATAAGGCTATTTCTCTGTATTGATGAGAAAGGAGACTGTAAGCTATAAGCTTAGTGAGGGAATCTCAAAAACACTCATCAATGCAATTAAAATCATTTTAATTCAAACCATATATAAATGTCTCATGGCAAAATCATCTCATGCTTCAATATTCTCTTCGGGTATGCACATTTAAATCATTTGCAACACATGTATCATGGATTCTATCTCAAACCTCAATTTAAGCTTCATATACCACAATCTCTATAACAAGCTTAAAGAGCTTCACATGTATAAATCATATTATAAAAACAAAATCCATTTCTCATGATACATTATCCCATATATTGGCTTTCAGGTGACTCAAAATCAGTACCATTCCATTTTATAAAACACATCGGATACACGAATTTCCCAAGTGGTTCCTATGACCACTTCACATACGTCCTCAAACCGAAGCAACAGAACAATTACCCACCTCAACGGTTATGATGTATAAATCTACATGCGGGAGAAAATGAAACATTTACCCACCTCGACCGTTGTGGTTCTCATGGTGGAGCCAAGAAACATTTACCCACCTCGACACACATGAGGCGACTTATTATAGTGCACTTTAAACCCTATGGCTAGCCATCTATATCTTATAACATTTTAAACTCGGCCACTTGTCAATATTTTCAATAAAACAATATTACCTCATTGTTTTACATATGCATCAAATCAATTCAATTTCAAATAAATTAAACCATGCATTTTAGTATTCTCAAAAATACTTCCATAAACCAAATTTCATTCTCAATAACCATCATATATGATCATTAGTAACATCTTTCATTTCTAAAACATGCATAATATTGTAGCGAAGGTCTCCCGCTAAAATAAAAAACGATTGGTGTTTTCGAAGGATTTAGGATATAAAATATTTATTCCGTGGGGTTTACAAAAAAAACCTTATAAAAATGGAGTCGCCACCGGCCACTTAGGTAGGCCGGACACCATAAAACCAGAGATTCAAAAAGATTGGGTTCGGGAGTCGGTTACGGATGGGGAAGGATTAGCACCCCCACACCGCCCAAAATTGGTACTTTAATAATTACCGCTTTATTAATATTGGATTTTCCGGGTTAAAGTGACGATTATTTTAAAATTCGGTTATAATTGCGAATTAATTTTAAGGGCCCCGTTATCCGAGAGTAAACGCCCAACCACTATCACTACGCCTGATACTGGCCCCGTTTACGCTCGGATAAAAGGACACCACATTAACAATTTATATCTCGATGCGCAATCTTAATGGCAAAAATATAAAACATGATAAAATATTTAAACCATAATAAATATTGACATACCGAATACTAATTTAACATGAATAATATTTTAGACTAAAACATGTATATACATATTATTCTAAATAATAGATAAAAAAACAACTATCATATGTCAAAAAAAAAACAAGGCAGGAACAAGTATATATAGACGAACAGATATAAAAAATGCATACTAGCAATAAAACATATTTTAACATATACGGGTCAACATATCGTATAAAAAGGGTAAATATACTAACATGTAGCCCTAAAACATAAGAAAGCACACACATATAAAATACAAAATACGTCATGTACGAACCAATTAAAACATAACATGCTTGATACAGATAACCGGATAAAAAACATAAATATTATATTTAACACATATATGCATAAAAACATAAAACGAGTCATATACGAGAGACATAAAATACAATAATATCAACATATACGATTATAATACGAACAATAATATTTACAAAGAAAACAAGGACTGAAATGAAAGGAAAATGAAAGTCAGTGGCAGAAATTAAAGAACAATAATATGTAATTTGGGGACGAAATTGTGAAATAGGCAAAACCTATAAGGACCAGGATTGTAATTATACCAAGGGGCAGACTCAAAATGAAATATTCAAAAACGCGGGATGGTTAAGGGCGTAATTTTACCATTCAGAAACTGATTCGGTGTAATTTAGGGACAAAATTGTAATCTTTTGAAAAACCAGGGGGACTGGGGGTGTGATTATACCATGCGGCGAGACAAAAGTGAAAATATTGAAAACGCGGTGGGATTAAGTGTGTAATTTACCCATTTCAAAAATAATAATAACTATAAAAAGCCCGTTTTTAGACCGAAACCCATTTTTCCCCATTTTCGTTTCATTCTTCAGTTTCTCAAATAGCCATGTTCATCTTTTTCTCTCAAGTGTTCTTGAGAAACCCGAATCCGGGCGTCATCGTATTCTTCTCCGCTCCGCCGCCCGCTAACCGGCGCCGGTGGACTCCCAAAATACACCAAAACCTTCCTCTTGTCGTCCTCAACATGAATCCATGGTTGGATTCAGAGGATACCCTTTTATTTACCCTAGATCTAGGAAATACGAACCAAAAAAAAAGTTTTAAAACCTAAGACAAAAAAACTACCGGGGCCTTCCCTTCCTTGATTCACCATCTCTGACTTGGGAAAGCCGAAAGGCTTGTCACTGAGGAAGGGAGACCCACGAACGGCGACGGTAAAACTTTTCTTCTTTTTGTTTCTGTTTTTTTGTATATGCATGTAAAGAAAATAAGTAAGGAAAAAGTACCACTGGACTTGCTTTGCCTTTTTTTTTTGTATTTACAAAAAACTTGTTACAAAAGACTCTGCTTTCTTGTTCTTACTCTCCTCTCTCTTTTTTTTTGTTACAAAATTTCTATATCATATATATCATTGTCTTCTTTGTTGCAAGTTGCATCCTGCTTTTTTTCGATCTGAACTGGACTGACCATTTTTTGCTTGTTATCTTGGGCATGTCCTGAATATCGGTCTTGGTGGCGGTGTGGACACTCTGCCAAAGGGCGACGTTCTTGGCCGTTAGATCGATCTGATCTAACGGTCGAGATGGCTTGAAGAATGATCGGCCGGATGAAGCCTCGATTGATGAGACGGCTCCAGATCTTGCCACGTGGAGCACCGCAGTCGAGGAGTCAAAACGCGTGGATTTTACGCGCGCGTGGGATAATAAAGCGTCCGCGCGTGGACCACACGCGCGTGGCACTCGAACGGTCCATACGTGTGGAGTACGCGCCGGCGTATATTTTTAACCTTCATTGCATCGTGGCGTTGGATCGATCTTGATCCAACGGCCCATAGTTACCTCGCATTTGTAATTAGATAGGATTGATTTGGGCCAAACGGGCTTTGTAATTGGATTTTTGTAATTGGACTCGGACTTTTTACTTGGGTTTAATATATATATTTAATTTTATATTTAGTCAGCCCAATAATTATAATAGCTGTACATGTACATACGAAAATAAATACTTTATATTATACGATCATTAATTAATAATATTCTAGTATACGTACGTATAATCATATGTATATTTAACATAACGTTTATATACGCTTATACCCTAGACACATACGTGACATACATATGCCCCTAATACGTATACGTAGCTTATACATGCACACATCACCTTATATTAGTAACATTCATATAATAAATATACATGCAATATTAACATATTTATAAGTGAAAATGAGTGATTACAGTTGCCCCTCTTTGCTTGTTCTCATGGAATGGGAAACAAAGCAAAGATTCATAAGCACTCATTTTTATCAGACTTCCCTGTTTGTAGCCTTGGAAAAACGAATTCTTTTGGACATTTCCGCTCTTCCTTGGCTGAATCTTCAGGCTCGTGAGTTCTTCCTATATAGAGCTTCGTCACCTTCCGATCTTGGAGCTACAGGCTCTTTTCGACATAGAACCCTTCGCTCTGACATCCCGAATTATGAGTCATTCTTTTCACTTTGAGACAATAAAGCTTGGAGTCCTTCCTATATAGAACTCTTTGTTTTCAACGCTGGTTTCTCCTATATAAAACCTTTTGCACCGCTGGTGGATTTTTCTGACTGGGAGTTCTTTTTGAGATTTTAGATTTAGGGTTCTCTCTCTATGGGACCTTCCACTAGGGCTTGAAAATGCAAGGTTTTTTTTTTTTTTTTTTTTTACCACTGGACTTGCTTTGCCTTTTTTGGACCTACGCTACTAAGATTGCCGCATCATGCCCGAAGGACTTACTGATGACCCGAAGGATTTAATATCTGGATCTGACGCCGACATGGCTGTTGTTTTATGAGGACTCACGCTGATATGCTGCCACATCATGCCCGGCGGACTTCTTGATGACCCGGCGATTTAATATCGGATCTCGACGCCGACATGGCTGTTGTTTTATGAGGACTCACGCTGATATGCTGCCACATCATGCCCGAAGGACTTACTGATGACCCGAAGGATTTAATATCTGGATCTGACGCCGACATGGCTGTTGTTTTATGAGGACTCACGCTGATATGCTGCCACATCATGCCCGAAAGACTTACTGGATGACCCGAAGGATTTAACACCATGCTCGAAAGACTTACTGATGACCGAAGGATTTAACATCGTGCCTGAAGGACTTACCGATGACCCGAAGGATTTAATATTTGGATCGGCGACGACATGGCTGTTTTATAAGGACTCACGCCGATATGCTTGCCGCATCATGCCCGGCGGACTTACCGATGACCCGAAGGATTTAACACAATGCTCGAAAGACTTACTGATGACCCGAAGGATTTAACATCATGCCCGGCGGACTTACCGATGACCCGAAGGATTTAATATTTGGATTTGACGCCGACATGGCTGTTTTTATGAGGACTCACGCGATATCTTTGCCGCATCATGCCCGGCGACTTACTTGATGACCCGAAGGATTTAACACCATGCTCGAAAGACTTACGATGACCCGAAGGATTTAACATCGTGCCCGAGGACTTACCGATGACCCGAAGGATTTAATATCTGGATCTCGACGCCGACATGGTCGTTGTTTTTATGAGGACTCACGCCGATATGCCGCCGCATCATGCCCGGGACTTACTGATGACCCGGCGATTTAACACCATGCTCGAAAGACTTACCGATGACCCGAAGGATTTAACATCGTGCCCGGCGGACTTACCGATGACCCGAAGGATTTAATATCTGGATCGACGCCGACATGGCTGTTGTTTTATGAGGACTCACGCGATATGCCGCCGCATCATGCCCGGCGACTTACCGATGACCCGAAGGATTTAACACCATGCTTGAAAGACTTACGATGACCCGAAGGATTTAACATCGTGCGAGGACTTACCGATGACCCGAAGGATTTAATATTTGGATTTGACGCCGACATGGTGGCTGTTTTATGAGGACTCACGCCGATATGCCGCCGCATCATGCCCGGGACTTACCGATGACCCGAAGGATTTAACACCATGCTCGAAAGACTTACCGATGACCCGAAGGATTTAACATCGTGCCCGGCGACTTACCGATGACCCGAAGGATTTAATATTTGGATCCGACGCCGACATGGCTGTTTTTTATGAGGACTCACGCCGATATCTTTGCCGCATCATGCCCGGCGACTTCTTGATGACCCGAAGGATTTAACACCATGCTCGAAAGACTTACTGATGACCCGAAGGATTTAACATCGTGCCCGAAGGACTTACCGATGACCCGAAGGATTTAATATTTGGATCTGACGCCGACATGGCTGTTTTATGGACTTTGATAAATTCTTCGATAATTCTTCAAATACCTGTTTAGGAACAAGCAAAATTGACATGCCCCTATCTATATGATGCATGCAATGTTATGATTTCTTTCTTTTCGTTTCTCTTTTTCTTTGTTAATATTATGTCCTGAAAAGTTATTCTTCTGATTTCTTTATTTCCTTTCCTTTTGTGGTATGCTCAATTTTGATCTTCATTTCTGTCAAATTTTGCTCAATGGGCATCTGCTCTTGTTCATTTGCACGATCACCCGCCTTTCTTCTTCGGATTTACCGCTTAATCGACAAACATTATATCATGCGTGTGCGAGAGATTCTTACTATTCTTTCTGCTTACAGTATTGCCCCATTCGATCGTACTCGGCTATCTTCCATTCTTTTGACCCAATATTCTGTGTATTTGTTAACTTCGTCATCGGGGTGGGCGAAATACTTCTTAACCTCAATCTTCTTGTTGTCTCTTGACGGACGCCATTCCTCGATTTCTGTGCTTTAATTCTTTGGAGACTCACTGTTTACTTTTTAACCGTCCCCTCACTTTGTAAGCTCATTCTTGTCCTGTTTCGTCCTTCATTTTCTTGAACCAAATAAGGCATTGTGGCTGGAATTCGCTTCTTGTTTTTGAGTCATCGACACTTATATACCTCTGTTATGCATTGTGAGGTCCTTTACGGTTAGGGGCTTCAATAGTATCCACCTCCTCTTGTGTTCGGATCTTACCCCTGAAGTAATACATGGAAATTTTTGTTGTTTTAACTTGTCAATTTGCTGGTTAGTGTTCCACTGAAGGGTATCATTCGGATTAACATACAAGATTTTGAAAACACAGCATAGGAGCTCTGGATATCATGTGCAAGAGTGGCTTAGATTCAACCACTTGATAATTCAAAGATGTGAAGTCTTCCCGGGTGACTCGGTTCATCCTCATGATTACCGCGTTGCTGCAGAGTGCTACTCTTTCTCAATTCTCATTATCTACTCTGCCCCCAAAAGGGTAGGCTTGTATAACCACTTGAGCGCAGAAATATTACTCTAGAAATAAAGTTCTGGGTGGTGCGAGTCTTAATTTTTTCATGGTATCGCCAATTTTCTTTTTCTCCTTTTTTTTTATTTTTTTTTTATTTTAACATTATTTGAGGAAATCAATTCGTCACAGTCCTTTGTCTTGAGGACAACGATGGAGCAAACAACACTGCCCCAAGTTACTCGGCATAGTCACGATTTGAAAATATTACCATCACTCATGATGCTAAGGTTTCTTGAATTGAGTGATATACCACCACCCTATCGCTTCAGCGGAGTGCCTCAAAATTTCCATACTCTTATCCGAACAAGCCTATTACCAGGTTTCGAACATAGGAGTACTTTTTATTATTATTTTCTCATTTTCATTTCTTTTTTCTTTCTTCTCTTTTTCTTTTCCTTTTTGTTTTGTTTCTCCTCTACTACCTAGAAGATTATGCCTAGAGTTTCAATTTCAAGCAACTCTACCTGGTTGACATTTAGAGCTTTTTTATCCTTGAATATCATCGAAAGAGTAATAATCTCGCTTTGCTGACCAGAGTCCGGTGGGGAAGATCACACATCATCGTTATCACGACAACTATCTAATGTCACATCTTGCAATTGATATCTAGTGCCCTACAATGACGAGAAGATATCTATGTGCTTTCAAAAACATTATATGTTTAAGCGAAATGTGTCCTTTATTGAAATAAAAACCAACAAACATGCCCTATCACAAAAGATCTTTGCCACATGGGGGCCTCATAGAGTTGATTCCTTGTATTACTTTAGGAAGGTATTTTAATGTAGAGACATTTCTGGCTTCTTCAGCACTATGTAGATTTGCTTCTTCTCGTGGTCTTCCACCGCTTGATCATTTCTTGTGTCAGGGTTCCATCATTGACCAGCTTCTTGATTTCCTCCAGTAAAGGTCTACATTTTCTGGTGGGATGTCCCGATGCCCCCATATGGAATTCGCATGTGCTACTCGAGTCAAAACTATGGGCATACAGATCAGGTGCACTCTTCATCGGCCTAGGAACAAGATAGTGACCCTCTACCAGGTGAGGCCAAATGTCTGAGATAGATGTTCCAAACATTTCCAAATTTGCGCTTGTCCGAGGAATTTTCCTTGATGCCCCCGATTTGTCAGTCTGTCTCATTCTCTTACGGCCACGTGAACCCTGGAGATGACACTCATTTACGTCTCCATCCTTATCCATCTTATCTTCGATTGGGTCCTTAGACTTAGACCCCAGTTTTCCTTCTTTGACTGCGTATTCTATTCTTTCTCCAATCGTCATGAAATCTTCGAATTTGTTTCTCGATTTTTCCAACATCATATCGAAGAAGGGAGAGGGAAGCGTTGCATGAAATAGGGGAGTCAACTCTTCTTCCGCTATAGGGGGCTGGACTTGGGTCGCCAGACATCGCCATCTTAATGCATATTCCCTGAAGCTTTCATTTGGCCTCATTTTCTCATTCTGAAGAAACGTCGACAGGGTGCTAAATCTGAAGCATATTTGTATTGACCCAAGAAGGCATTAGCGAGGTCACCCCATGACCTAACTTGGTTTCTGTTCAAACGGTTATACCACACTGCTGCTGGTCCCGTCAAGCTATCATGGAAATAGTGGATTAATAATTCTTCGTTCTTCATGTATCCTTCCATTTTCCTACAAAACATGGTTAAGTGAATCTTCGGGCGTTGGTTCCGTCATCACTGCGCAAAATGCGGAATTTTGAAATCGGAGGAATGACCAAATCAGGGACTAGGCAGAGTTCCCTTTTATTGAAAGCATTTATCTTCTCTTTCTTCTTAAGCTCTTTCTCGATTTTTTCTTCTAACTGGTCAAGCCTCGACTCTTCAATTCGTTCCATTTTTCGATTAATTCTGCCATCGAACCCCATGTATTAAATGGTGAAGTGTCATGCGATGATAAAATAATGTAAAAAATGTTATGCAAATGCAATGCATGAATGCAATAAAACATTGATTCCGCAAGTGATTTGTCCTTATAGAACATCTTTCATTCATACCAAAAGGTTTCATTACATCCGGTATTAGGGTTTTACAGATATCGGTGAGCCTTGGCACCTAATGTCTTGACCTCATTCAATAGTCCCGTTAGTTTTCCTTCGCGGTCCAATGCCGGATCCATATTCTGGCTTATTGGTGCTTTCTTTGCATCGCTAAATCTGCTATCTCTGTTGAGCGACTTGTTGGGTTTGAGTCGTAACCATCTTCATGTCCCGGTCTTTCTCCCGTATTGTTTGCTCAGCCTTTTGTAGCTTAACGGTCATTGCCCCAAAGACGGATCTCACCGGTGCGTAAAGCAATCTCGAGCCTCACTATCTGCTCTTTGAGTCTTCGCATTTTCCATTTGGAAGGCTTGTGATTCATTCCTTTCTGGTGCGTACTTGATTTCGTGGATATCTTCCATGGCGGATCGCTTTCCAACTCATTTTGGATAAAGTCGCGTTGGCCATCAGCTTCTTCCACTTCTTTGATAATGATCGACTTTATTCTTACTATTCTTGCATTTACGCTTCCAGCGTTACAACCGTTCTTTAGCTGAATCATACCATTGACCCACTCTTCCGCGGTGTCACCCGGATCAAACTCTTAAATTCAAAGTGCAGCTTCGATACTCGCCTTGCACATTCTTTGATTTCATGCTAAGATTGTGCCTCTCACGCCGAGCTGGTTCGCGCTTGTGTGCGAATTCATCTTCGAGACACTTTTATTCTTGGTTCCTAACTTTATCCCGCTTAAGTGACCTACTACGTGTTACCCAACCTTGGGCTGGGTATTGACCTTCCTTCGACTTTGCCCCTCAACGGGCGGCGGGTGGGTCAAGAATCGGGGTTGTCCGTCGTCGAAATCCAAGATTCCCATTCTGATAAGATCTCGAACTCGTCCCTTCGAGGCCCTACAATTTTCAGTGTGATGACTCGAATCGCCTATGTGGTAGCTGCACCGGACACAACTGTTGCAATCTTTCGGATAAGGAGGTTTTCTTGGCACAGACTTCATTGGTATGATAAGGTTCCTTTCGACAAGCAACGGAAGTAACTCGGTATATCTCATGGGTATAGGATAATGTCTTTTGATGTCATTAGATTCTCGAACTTCCCCGGTTTTGCCTCTGCTCCTGGGTATCTTCCCGGATATGCTATTTGTCCGCTTCTTGAGATTGATCACGAAGGGATTCGATTTGTCATATTTAACGGTGTTATCTATTTTGGCATTCTGACCATTATGTTCCGCATTCTGCTCCCTGATCAAATCTTTTCTGAATTCGACATGCTGCTTGCCTTTCATCATGGTATTCATCCGGTCCATCATCTCGAACATCCGCTTTTTTAATTCTTGTATTTGTTTATCACTAGGATTGACACGCCATCGAATCCGTTTTGGTGTCCTTGAATGGTTCTTCTTCTACTGTCCCCGGTCTAGTCTCGAGATGGAGTTTTGGGATTGGACCCTCTTCTTTCAGTCAAAGAACCTTTGATCCATCATGAACAATCTTCTATTAAAAGAGAAATCACTTTCGGGAATCAATGCCCCATCAGTAATGTGAATGCAATGGTATGTAAAAACAAAGCAAAAGAACACAAGTCAAGACTGGATAAAATTGATAAATATATAAATAAAATGACAAAATTAAATAGAATAAACACACAAAACAACCCTATTTATCCCGTCTAAAACCTAAAGTTATCCGCATGGCTCTAAACGGGTAGGTTTCTGTGTATTCTCTCCATGCAATCTTGGTTCTAGGAGGTACCCGAATTGTCCTTGCTGTCCCCTACTAAGGGTAGCAAGGCCCCCGATCATCACCTATTATAGGCTCTTTTCAACCGGGTTCAATTCAGGGGGACCCATTCGCTTATGCCCGTACGAAGGAACGATATCCTTACGAAAGCATAAGGTACTCGAGCCCCGAAGGTACTTGCTAGGCCCATACGGGAGAACTATATCTCCACGAAAGCATTAGAGTTTTCCCCCCACTTAAAAAGACGGGTTTATATGCCATATTTTAAATGCGTTAAAATAAACGCGCAATTATGACCGAGTGTTAATTTAATTAGTCACTTTAATCTGCAACTTCCGATATTAGTAAAGCGGTAATTATTTTAAAAGCTCGACTCTCATTTGTTTTTGAAAAACAAAAATGTCCCCAGCGGAGTCGCCATCTGTAGCGAAGGTCTCCCGCTAAAATAAAAAACGATTGGTGTTTTAGAAGGATTTAGGATATAAAATATTTATTCCGTGGGGTTTACAAAAAAAAAACCTTATAAAAATGGAGTCGCCACCGGCCACTTAGGTAGGCCGGACACCATAAAACCAGAGATTCAAAAAGATTGGGTTCGGGAGTCGGTTACGGATGGGGAAGGATTAGCACCCCCACACCGCCCAAAATTGGTACTTTAATAATTACCGCTTTATTAATATTGGATTTTCCGGGTTAAAGTGACGATTATTTTAAAATTCGGTTATAATTGCGAATTAATTTTAAGGGCCCCGTTATCCGAGAGTAAACGCCCAACCACTATCACTACGCCTGATACTGGCCCCGTTTACGCTCGGATAAAAGGACACCGCATTAACAATTTATATCTCGATGCGCAATCTTAATGGCAAAAATATAAAACATGATAAAATATTTAAACATAATAAATATTGGCATACCAGAATACTAATTTAACATGAATAATATTTTAGACTAAAACATGTATATACATATTATTCTAAATAATAGATAAAAAAACAACTATCATATGTCAAAAAAAAACAAGGCAGGAACAAGTATATATAGACGAACAGATATAAAAATGCATACTAGCAATAAAACATATTTCAACATATACGGGTCAACATATCGTATAAAAAGGGTAAATATACTAACATGTAGCCCTAAAACATAAGAAAGCACACACATATAAAATACAAAATACGTCATGTACGAACCAATTAAAACATAACATGCTTGATACAGATAACCGGATAAAAAACATAAATATTATATTTAACACATATATGCATAAAAACATAAAACGAGTCATATACGAGAGACATAAAATACAATAATATCAACATATACGATTATAATACGAACAATAATATTTACAAAGAAAACAAGGACTGAAATGAAAGGAAAATGAAAGTCAGTGGCAGAAATTAAAGAACAATAATATGTAATTTGGGGACGAAATTGCGAAATAGGCAAAACCTATAAGGACCAGGATTGTAATTATACCAAGGGGCAGACTCAAAATGAAATATTCAAAAACGCGGGATGGTTAAGGGCGTAATTTTACCATTCAAAAACTGATTCGGTGTAATTTAGGGACAAAATTGTAATCTTTTGAAAAACCAGGGGGACTGGGGGTGTGATTATACCATGCGGCGAGACAAAAGTGAAAATATTGAAAACGCGGTGGGATTAAGTGTGTAATTTACCCATTTCAAAAATAATAATAACTATAAAAAGCCCGTTTTTAGACCGAAACCCATTTTTCCCCATTTTCGTTTCATTCTTCAGTTTCTCAAATAGCCATGTTCATCTTTTTCTCTCAAGTGTTCTTGAGAAACCCAGAATCCGGCGGCCGGCCGCCGTATTCTCCGCCGCCGGCTGCCGTATTCTCCGCCGCCGGCCGCCGCTAACCGGCGCCGGTGGACTCCCAAAATACACCAAAACCTTCCTCTTGTCGTCCTCAACATGAATCCATGGTTGGATTCAGAGGATACCCTTTTATTTACCCTAGATCTAGGAAATACGAACCAAAAAAAAAGTTTTAAAACCTAAGACAAAAACTACCAGGGGCCTTCCCCTTCCTTCAGTTCACCATCTCTGACTTGGGAAAGCCGAAAGGCTTGTCACTGAGGAAGGGAGACCCACGAACGGCGACGGTAAAACTTTTCTTCTTTTTGTTTCTGTTTTTTTTTGTATATGCATGTAAAGAAAATAAGTAAGGAAAAAGTACCACTGGACTTGCTTTGCCTTTTTTTGTATTTCTGAAAAACTTGTTACAAAAGACTCCGTTTCTTGTTCTTACTCTCCTCTCTCTTTTTTTTTGTTACAAGATTTCTATATCATATATATCATTGTCTTCTTTGTTGCAAGTTGCATCCTGCTTTTTTCAGATCTGAACTGGACTGACCATTTTTTGCTTGTTATCTTGGGCATGTCCTGAATATCGGCGCGGTGGCGGTGTGGACACTCTGCCAGTGGCCCGACACGTTCTTGGCCGTTAGATCAGATCTGATCTAACGGTCGAGATGGCTTGAAGAATGATCGGCCTGGATGAAGCCTCGATTCGATGAGACGGCTCCAGATCTTGCCACGTGGAGCACCGCAGTCGAGGAGTCAGAACGCGTGGATTTTACGCGCGCGTGGGATAATAAAGCGTCCGCGCGTGGACCACACGCGCGCGTGGCACTCGAACGGTCCATACGTGTGGAGTACGCGCCTGGCAGATATTTTTAACCTTCATTGCATCGTGGCCGTTGGATCAGATCTTGATCCAACGGCCCATAGTTACCTGCACATTGTAATTAGATAGGATTCAGATTTGGGCCAAACGGGCTTTGTAATTGGATTTTTGTAATTGGACTCGGACTTTTTACTTGGGTTTAATATATATATTTAATTTTATATTTAGTCAGCCCAATAATTATAATAGCTGTACATGTACATACGAAAATAAATACTTTATATTATACGATCATTAATTAATAATATTCTAGTATACGTACGTATAATCATATGTATATTTAACATAACGTCTATATACGCTTATACCCTAGACACATACGTGACATACATACGCCCCTAATACGTATACGTAGCTTATACATGCACACATCACCTTATATTAGTAACATTCATATAATAAATATACATGCAATATTAACATATTTATAAGTGAAAATGAGTGATTACAAATATAGTGAGTAATCAAAACCATTGACATGTACATGAGATTTCATTTTGCAAAACTGAAATAGAGAGAGAGCTCAACCAATACTTGCTTTCGAGCTTAGATAAGTATTTTAGCTTATTATAAACTCCCACAGCTTCTTTCAAACCTTTTTATAGCAGTAAAAAAATGTTTCCACTCTCCGACAACCCAACGATCCACTTGCTGATACGCGATTAAGCTTCTGAGGCTTCCGTTTCCTTTCCAAAAGCTAAAGGATTCAACTCTCTTGCTTTACCCATTCAAAAATATAGGATTAAAACACATCTCTGTATCTCTAATTTCCAGCAACCAACAAACACAACTTCGCCTCACAAGAAACCATCAAACACCCTTCTAAAACAACTGAAACATCAACAAACCTCATCTAAACAAAGAGCAACCAAAACCTATTGATTCTAACATCTTAACAACAACAATTAACATCCAATAACATCTTAATTACGTCCTTATACCTCCAGCACTACTACAGCAACAAGATCACACCAAAATCTAACTATATACAACCTAGAAAACTAGCAATTCACATAGTTTCGGGATTCCTTTGATTAATCACTTCTTTCAACATTAAAACACATCTTAATTGAGATCTGAATCAATTAGATTCAACACAAAACAGATCCAAAATAGTATTTAACAAATTTCCTCATAAAACTCAATTTAATTTCCAAATCCATGTTTAAATCATAATTCCATAACATAAATCAGTTACAAAGGATCAAGAACTTGGTAATTTTAATAAAGAACCTTTAATTAGAGGAGAGAAATGAGAATCGCCTCTAATTACTGATTTTTCCCTCAATTGGAAAAGATTGGTTGAAATCAAAGTAGATTTTGCAATAGGAATTAAAGAAATCAATTAGGACACAAAAAGGAAATCAATAAGAATTGATTCATGAGAACTTTGGAGTGAAAATCTTAGTTTGGCTGCTGGGAAAGTTGAGAGAAAAAGTTGGAAGAAAAGTAGTTACGTAAGAAAGTGATTTTGTAAAATTAGAAATCCTTTGATTAAATCCATTTTCTTTTAATATTAAAATCATTTAAAACACTTTAAAAAAAGCCTAAATTAAGGGGAAAATCTGATGAAAAATATTGGTCAAATAGCTCCTTAAAGATTCTAAATTTTGAGCCTTTTACGATTTAGTCACCAAAAACAGTTTTGAAAACTTTTCATTTTCGTCACTAGACCAAAATGTCCCAAAATCAAATTTAATTTCTTTAAATTAAATTTACCAAAATACTTAATATATTTTGACGTCATTTCACCGATCAGATATATGTGACAAGATTTCTATTTTTTGGGAATCATTATTAGGAGTGCTTTGGGTAAGATTGTGGCAGTTAACTGAATTGTGTTAAAGGAGTCAATAGGGGATTTCGGGATTTGACACTATTTTTGAAAATGATTAGTTGTTGAAATATCGAGTTGTGGTTGGTTTTGAGGTGTTGAAGTTTTGAAGATTGGAGTTGATTTCTTACTAGAGATTGTTGAATAATGGGCCGAATTATGTTTGATGTGATTTTGGTTAATGAGGTGGAAAGGATGACGAGGTTTGGGTCAGGAAGTTTATTTGGTTTATACGACAAGTCCAGGGTTAAGGATGTCCAGGTTCTGAATTTCTGCATTATCCAAAAATTCTTTCCTGGAATGTTGTTCGAAGGATCTTTATGGGTTGTCTTCTAATTGTGAAGTTGAGTTTGGTATTGAGACGTATTCTGGTACGGCTCTGGAATTCACTTGTATCGTACTACTTGGCATCAAGAAAATGAATGAGTCAAGAATGTAATTATCGAAATGGTTGGTTTATGGATTTGTTTGATTGAAACTTCTATTTCTGAAGCGTCGTTGTGATTGTTAATCAGAACGGTGTTTAAAATTGTTTGGTTTGTACGAGTTTATGGTTATGTCATGTAGATGGCAAATGCACTAGTGGAATTTGAGGTTAGGATGTAGTGAGTATTCTATGAATGCTTAAATCGTGAGTAGCAAAGGTGGTGGTATTCTCGTGTACAATGGTACCGAGAAGGATCTTGACCAACAACAAAGAATTGATTAGCAGGATTTTATAGCGAAGTGATTGTTTCTTAATTGATGTTGGTGCAAGTTTTGGCGTGGCTGAACAAGATATTAGTTTAAAGGATATGATTAGGTTGTGGAAGTTTGGTCTGAGAATGTTATTAGTAAGTGTGAACCGTTGATCATGCACTGCACATATACACTTATATGTGTAAATATATATATATATATATATATATATATATGTGTATGTATATATATCCGTACATGCATACATTTGGACATAACATTAGTCATTTTGCATACATATACATAGACAACTATTAGGGCATATAAGTAATCATGCATACATATGTTCACTCTCACGGATGATGTAATACCTCAAAATTTTGGTTTGTGACCAAAATGAAAACTTGAAAAGTTTAGTGACCAAAATGTAAATTTTGAAAAGTTTGGTGCCAAAGTGTAAAATTTGAAAAGTTCAAGGACCAAGTCATAATTTTCAAAATTTATGTAATTTAGTCTCGTAAATGAATAGTTCATCCCCAAGAGTGGCATTTTCGTGATACCCAGATTTTTGATACGGAGTTTGTATTAAGAGCTATAAAGCTTTAAAGTTCGGGAAAAATCCGGATAATTAGATTTAATAGAATAAATGAGAAATATTTTATGAGATATTTTAGGAGATATTTTATTAAAATAAGACAAGGGTAAAAGGTTCATTTTCATGTCTTATTTTAATGGAAATTAATATGGATCATTGGATTAAAGATTACTTTTCCATGATTAATCTTAGCCATTGGATGAAAAATGGCAATATGGTAATTTTTGAAGATGGCAATGGCAAAGTTGGTAATCACTAACTCCTTGGATTAATTTTGGCCATTGGATGAATAAGAGGGATATGTGGCAAGATATGAAGCCTTGGATGTATAGGGCAAATTAGTCATTTTAGCAAAAAAAGGGA
This sequence comes from Hibiscus mutabilis, assembly GCA_019671005.1. Taxonomy (NCBI): domain Eukaryota; kingdom Viridiplantae; phylum Streptophyta; class Magnoliopsida; order Malvales; family Malvaceae; genus Hibiscus; species Hibiscus mutabilis. The sequence continues at coordinate 22,214,128 of CM033732.1, forward strand.
TTTTTAATTTAAAATCCCATAAATAAAGGACAAATGGCCTAAATTAAAGCAAAAGAAAATTCAAGACTTTTCTTCTTCTTTCTCTCTTGGCCGAAACTTGCTACAAGGTAAGGAAAAAAATTATTTTGAATTTTCAAGCTTATTTCTTTGGATTTTGGATGAAAGCATGAAACAAATAATTGATCTCCATGAAATTCTCTATCTCTTTGTACCATTTATTCATGTTTTCCTTACTTAAAACCTTAGTTTTGTGGAATTGATGGTTGAAGGGGATGTTGATTTAGGATGAATTAAGGTTAGTTTTTGATGAATATGATGTTGTGGAATCATATTAAAGCTTGTATGATGATTGAAATTATATGGAAATAGCTAAGCCCTAAATTGTTTAAAGTTAGGGTTTTGGTAGAAAAGTTGAAGTTGGATTGATTTTGATTTGGGAATGAATGTAAAAGCTTGGAAGTGATGTTTAAGTGTTAATTGGACTAATTTGGAAACTTGGAAAATCATAGGGATGAATTAGGTAAATTGAAAGAATTAGGGGAAATTATGGAAAAAATTCCAATGTTGAAATTACTATTTTACAAGCTTTAAAATGTCATTTGGACCATTTTAGAAGTTTGTAAAAACCTAGGGATCAATTCAAAAATCTTGAAAAGATTGGGGACCAATTTGCAAATTTGGAAGAATTTAAGGACTAAAGTGAAAAATTATTTTCATGGAAGCATTATGCTGAAATAAATGTTAGAATGAGTTATAAATCATTATTTGAGTAAATGTTTGAAGAAATACAAAGTATTGAGGATGAAATGACTTGTGTCATAAAACTAATATTTGGAGAATATTATGGTGTTTATAGGAAAATTATTCCTATATTGTTTATGTGTTAGTAAGATACTAACATATAATTTGGAATGTACTTATGGTATTTTTAATACACTTGTAGATTGTGAACAAAATCAAGATCAAATTGGCAATCGAGGAAAGGAACGGGACCAAAGTTGAACTTAGTGAGGCTAGTTGGATATTGACAAAGTATAAAGTGTCAAGGTGAGTGCATTATATGCATGAAAAAAAATATTATGCGCAAATTGAAAGACTTGTGATAAGTTTGTTATAATTACATGCTTGATGATTATATTAATCTTGATATTTGACATAGTAGAAATTGTCAAAAGCAGAAGAATTACATGCATTGATCACATGTAATTAAATTTTAATATGTTTATATTATATTTAGGGTATGAACTACCCAGTATTTAATTATATTGCCATGGATCAATCGAATATGGAATTGGAAAGTATGCCCAAATAAGTAATTGCGGTATAGAGTATAGTTGGCATGCCATAGAGTCTAGCGGTTTAGCACTTCGGTGCCGTTTATTAACACTTATGTGTGGTTTTTTAGCACTTATGTGTAGTCTCTTAGCACTTAGGTGCGGTGTATTAGCACTTCGGTGCAGTTTTGACTCGTGTACTCAAGTCCTCAAACTATGTTGGGCAATAATTTATTTGATAATAAATAGTTAATAAATTAGAGAGTAGATAAACTCTCGGATAATGGCAAGGATGTTATCAGGATTTATGAATCCAGATTAAATTATGTTAATATTTGATTAACATAAGGAAAATAAATAAATAGCGATCAAATTGCGTGTTTATTTTATTATTGTTATAATTCAAGCATGTTGATTTATGTTAAATAATTATAATGCCTCACTAAGTGTATACTTAACTTGTGATGGTTTTCACGCGTAGGTAGTAATCCCGGACAGGAGTAAGGGGTATCAGTATCATCCTAAGGGATAATAGTCGTATCGGTAATTTACATATTTGGTGTATTTTGATTATCTCTAGTTGGCATGTATAAAATATTATTAGCTCTCTTTAACTAGTCTAGATATGGTTTGTAATATTAATATCTAGATAAGTCGTTACCTTATAATGTGGATTATATTAGTTTAAAGAAATTACTAGTAATGGAAATCAGGTAAAGTTATAAATTTGATTTTTAGAGTAATCAAGATCATTTTTAATTTAGGCAGTTTTCTTAATTAAAATGTGTAGTTACAAACTGTCAAGTTGCTGCCTAAAAATGGAAGATATTTGATGGGTTAAAAATTAGTAATTGGTTATATGCGATAAATTGAAATTTTTTAAAATTGCTATTTTTGATTAAATTGAGTAGTATAAAAGACGGTTAAATATTAGGTGACATTCCTTACTAGTATTAAGAATTAAATACTGGTAAGGGTGTTACATTTATTGATATCAGAGCTACAGGTTTAGCCGATTTTGGATAGTAAATGAGTCTTTGTAGAAAGTCAAGAGTTATATACATGCCACTAGGATATCTAAAATTACTGATATTGTATAGGATTATGATGATGCCTGATATTAGGTAGATTACTCCTTACTTATTTTAGATAATCGTGACATGAACAGATGTCAGATTATCGGGAATCCTGACAGGCTGTTGAGCAGGATGTGCCTGCTCAAAGTGGAAGTAATGAGGTGAATCAGAATCCACCTCAGGTTCAGCAAAACGTAGAGCAACAGGCTCGGGGACAATGAAATATGCCGATGCAAGATCAAGGCTTATTTCTACAATCCTTGGATGCGATCATAAATTGGCGAGCACCGGTATCAGTCTCTAAGGAGTTAAGAAAAATCGAAGCACCAGAATTCTGAGGTGATACTGATGCAAATCTGATGGTTGCTATTACTGGTTAAATGATGTCAAGATCATGTTAAGCAGAATCCCTTGTGATAATCAAGGAAAATTAGACGGAGTAGTATCCCTTTTGATGGGACAAGCCAGTGTATGATGGAACGTGATAACTGCACAAGTACCTCGAGAACGAGTTACTTGGGAATTCTTTCTTCAAGAATTCAAAGAAAAGTATATTGGAGACGTCTTTGTCGAAAATATGAGACAACAATTTCTGTAGCTAAAACAACATGGCAGATTAGTTTATGAATACGAATGTGAATTCAATAGATTAAGCTAGTTTGCAACAGAGCTCATTCCAACAGAAAAGTCTAGAATTGACATATTTATTTCTGGTTTGGATTCTCAATATAAGAGGATATTGGTTTCTCGTAACTTTACTACTTTTCAAGAAATGGTGAACCGAGCCAAGGCTATAGAAATAGTGGACCTCGAAGAGAAGGCAGAAAAGCATATTCAGACCAGGAAAAGGTCTGGAGGTTCATTTGTTGTATCATCGTTTAAATGCAGTAAAGGAATGTCACAACAGCATCCTGCAGCATCAGCCTCTTCAGTTAAAATGGGGTATGCAGGAGGAAAATCGAAGCAGTCTTAGATGAATACTGTGGGCACTCGAGGTTTTGGAATTCACCCGATTATAGAATGTGAGCATTGTGGCAAGAGGCATCATGGTCAATGCTTGTTGATATGGGCATGTTTCCATTGTGGACAAGCTGGGCATTTCAAGAAAAATTGTCCGGAGCTTCATCCACACCAGTTTGCTGCAGTGCCTCAGAGGGGCAAGGGAAACAAAGGTGGAAAACCAGGAACATCTGCATCAACACCCAATCAAGAAAGTAGAGCTACAGCTCGGGTATAGAACATCAAAAATGTTGATGATCGAAATGATGCAGAGATCGTTGCAGGTATGATCGAACTCTTTGGCAGACCTATTTTTACCTTGATTGATCCAGGCTCTACTCATTCATATATTATATCTAAAGTAATATTTGAAAGAAACATCCAGTAGAACTAATTTCGAGTGAGATAGTTGCTGTCAACCCAATAGGACAAAGTGCCAGAGTGAGTAGAATATGCATGAAATGTTCTTTAAAAATTCAAGCAGTAGAATTTCCTGCTGATCTTATGGAATTGCCTTTCCAAGAATTTGAAATTATTCTTGGAATGGATTGGTTATCAACATATGATGCTATTGTTGAGTGCTGATTAAAATGAGTAGTCTTAAAAGGACCAGAGGGTTCAGAAATAGTATTTGAGGGAGAAAGGCATAATTATTTGAGCCATGAGATTGCAGTTGTAGCTGCTGGAAAGTTGTTATCATGTGAATATAAAGCCTACTTAGCTCATGTGATAAGTACTCCGAAAACAAAGATAGATTTGGAAAACATACCCACGGTGCGGGAATTTCCAGATGTCTTTCCGGATGAATTATCAGGTCTACCCCCTGATCGAGAGGTGGAATTTGGTATTGATGTGCTTCCTGGAACAACACCAATATTAATAGCACCTTACAGGATGGCCCCTACAGAGCTTAGAGAGTTAAAAGCTCAATTGAAAGAATTATCAGACCGAGGTTTTATACGGCCTAGTATATCACCTTGGGGAGCTCCCGTCTTGTTTGTACAAAAGAAAGACATATCAATGAGACTATGTGTGGATTATCGTCAACCTAATAAAGTGATGATAAAGAATAAATATCCTTTATCGAGGATTGACGATCTTTTTGATCAACTTAAGGGAGCAACGGTGTTCTCTAAAATTGATCTTCGATCGGGGTATCATCAATTAAAAATCAAGGAAGCGGATATACCAAAGACAGCTTTCAGAACCAGATATGGGCATTACGAGTTTGTAGTAATTCCATTTGGACTTACAAATGCACCAGCGGCGTTTATGGATTTAATGAATCGAATCTTCCAGGCAAATTTGGATCGATTTGTGGTAGTATTTATTGATGACATATTGGTTTACTCTAAAACCAAGGAAGAGCACAATACTCATCTTCGAGTTGTTCTCCAGATCTTACGAGAAAAGAAGTTGTATGCAAAGCTGTCAAAGTGTGAATTTTGGTCATCAGAAGTAAATTTATATTTTCAGCCGAAGGAATTCGAGTTGATCCTAAGAAGGTTCAAGCAATCCTTGAATGGAAAATTCCTAAGAATATCTCCAAAGTGAGAAGCTTTTTGGGATTAGCTGGTTACTATCGATGGTTTGTGAAAGATTTTTCAATGATTGCCTCTCCGATAACCAAGCTGTTAGGAAAAGATGTAACGTTCATTTGGACGGAAAAAAGTCAAGAAAGCTTTGATCAATTAAATAAGATTCTAACAGAAGCCCTGTTTTAGTGCAATCAGAACATGGAAAAGAATTTGTAATATATAGCGATGCCTCTCATAATGGTTTGGGATGTGTGCTGATGCAAGAAGGAAAGGTGGTATCTTATGCTTCACGGCAACTCAAAACTCATGAGAGAAATTATCCCACTCATGATTTAGAGTTGGCTGCATTGGTGTTTGCTCTAAAATTTTGGCGATACTACTTATATGGTGAAAAATGCTATATTTTCACTAACCATAAAAGTTTGAAGTACTTGTTATCCCAAAAGGAGCTCAATTTGAGGCAGAGAAGATGGATATAGTTAATAAAGGATTATGATGTAATTATCGATTATCATCCTGGAAAGGCTAATGTGGTAGCAGACGCACTTAGTCGAAAAACATTTTTTGCCTCGAGAGCCCTGAATGCCCAGTTGAAAATACAGGAAAATGGTGCATTAGTGGCAGAATTTCAAATCAAGCCAACTTTGATAGAGAGAATTAAAGAGTTACAAGCCAAAGATGAAAGGTGCTTAGAAAGAATAAAACAAATAGAAATGAGTGAATCTAAAGACTTTGAAATAAGGTTTAATGGGTGGTTATATTATAAAGGACATTTATACATTCCTGAGGATGATGAGCTGAAGAAAGAAATACTTTCTGAAGCCCATTACAGCCCTTTAACTATGCATCCAGATGGTAACAAAATGTATCAAGATGTGAAAAATCATTTTTGGTGGTCTGGCATGAAGCGAGCCATCACAGAATTTGTTGCCAAGTGTTTGACTTGTCAACAAGTAAAAGCAGAACATTAGGTACCATCCGGATTACTTCAATTAATTTCCATTCCAAAGTGGAAATGGGAAAAGTTACTATGGATTTTGTAACGGGCTTGCCTTTGACGCCAAGTAAAAAGGATGCAATCTGGGTGATTGTGGATCGATTGACTAAATTGGCACACTTCATATCAGTTCGCACAGATTATTCCTTGAACAAGCTGGCAGAATTATATATTAAGGAGATTGTTAGATTGCATGGTGTTCCTATGTCTATTATATCGGATAGGGATCCCAGGTTCACTTCAAGATTTTAGAGTGCTTTACACGAGGCATTGGGAACTAAATTACATTTTAGTACTACTTTTCATCCCCAAATGGACGGGCAGTCGGAGAAAACTATCCAAGTATTAGAGGATAAGCTTAGAACGTGTGTAATAAATTTTGCGGGTTCTTAGGAAAAGTATCTCCCATTGGCAGAATTCGCATATAACAATAGTTATCAAACAAGCATAAAGATGGCTCCTTACAAAGAATTATATGGGAGGAAATGCAGAACGCCATTAAATTGGTTCGAGCATGAGGATCGAAAGGTTATTGGACCAAATCTTGTTCAAGAGGTGGAAGATAAGGTAAGAATCATTCAAGACAATCTCAAAGCTGCCTTCGATAGACAAATATCTTACTCAGATCTTAAAAGAAAAGATATTGAGTTTGAAGTCAGAGATAAAGGATTTTTAAAAGTATCACCCTGGAAAAAAGTGTTACGCTTTGGACGAAAAGGCAAACTTAGTCCAAGATTTATTGGCCCTTATGAGATTCTAAAAAGGGATGGTCCAGTGGCATATCAGTTAGCATTGCCACCCGAGATGAGTAAGATCCATGATGATTTTCATTTATCCATGTTGGGGAAGTATCGATCAGATCCTTAGCATGTCATTACACTGGAAGAAATCGAGATTCAACGGGATCTGACATACGAGGAGGAACCTGTGAGGATATTAGCTCACGGAGAAAAATAGCTAAGAAATAAAAAGATTCCTCTAGTCAAAGTTTTATGGAGAAATCACAAAGTAGAGGAAGCTACTTGGGAACCTGAGGAATCAATGAAAAAGCAGTATCAGCATCTTTTGCAACCTAGTACTTAGGAAAATTCGAGGACGAATTTCCTTAAGGGGGAGAATTGTAATACCTCAAAATTTTGGTTTGTGAACAAAATGAAAAACTTGAAAAGTTTAGTGACAAAATGTAAATTTTGAAAAGTTTGGTGCCAAAGTATAAATTTCAAAAAGTTCAGGGACAGGTTGTAATTTTCAAAAGTTATGTAATTTAGTCCCGTAAATGAATATTTCATCCCCAAGATTGGCATTTTCGTGATACCTAGATTTTTGATACAGAGTTTGTATTAAGAGCTATAAAGCTTTAAAGTTCGGGAAAAATCCAGATAATCGGATTTAATCGAATAAATGAGAAATCTTTTATGAGATATTTTATTCAAATAAGGCAAGAGAAAAAGGGTCATTTTCATGTCTTATTTTAATGGAATTAATATGGATCATTGGATTAAAGATTACTTTTCCATGTTTAATCTTAGCCATTGGATGAAAAATGGCAAGATGGTAATTTTTGAAGATGGCAAGGGCAAAGTTGGTAATCACAAACTCCTTGGATTAATTTTGGCCATTGGATGAATAAGAGGGACATGTGGCAAGATATGAAGCCTTGGATGTAAAGGGCAAATTAGACATTTTAGCAAAAAATGGATTTTTAATTTAAAATCCCATAAATAAAGGACAAATGGCCTAAATTAAAGCAAAAGAAAATTCAAGACTTTTCTTCTTCTTTCTCTCTTGGCCGAAACTTGCTACAAGGTAAGGAAAAAAAATTATTTTGATTTTTCAAGCTTATTTCTTTGGATTTTGGATGAAAGCATGAAACAAAGAATTGATCTCCAGGAAATTCTCTATCTCTTGGTACCATTTATTCATGTTTTCCTTACTTAAAACCTTAATTTGAGGAATTTATGGTTGAAGGGGATGTTGATTTAGAATGAATTAAGGTTAGTTTTTGATGAATATGATGTTGTAGAATCATATCAAAGCTTGTATGATGATTGAAATTACATGGAAATAGCTAAACCCTAAATTGTTTAAAGTTAGGGTTTTGGTAGAAAAGTTGAATTTGGATTGATTTTGATTTGGGAATGAATGTAAAAGCTTGGAAGTGATGTTTAAGTGTTAATTGGAATGATTTGGAAACTTGGAAAATCATAAGGATGAATTCGGTAAATTGAAAGAATTTGGGGAAATTATGGAAAATTTTCCATAAATTTGGAAATGTTGAAATTATGATTTTACAAGCTTTAAAATGTCATTTGGACCATTTTAGAAGTTTGTAAAAACCTAGGGATCAATTCAGAAATCTTGAAAAGATTGGGGACCAATTCGGCAATTTGGAAGAATTTAAGGACTAAAATGAAAAAAATATTTTCATGGAAGCATTATGCTGAAATTAATGTTAGAATGAGTTATAAATCATTCTTTGAGTAAATGTTTGAAGAAATACAAAGTATTGAGGATGAAATGACTTGTGTCATGAAACTAATATTTGGAAAATATTAGGGTGTTTATAGGAAAATTATTTTATATTGTTTATGTGTTAGTAAGATACTAACATATAATTTGGAATGTACTTATGGTATTTTTAATACACTCGTAGACTGTGAACAAAATCAAGATCGAATTAGCAATCAAGGAAAGGAAAGGGACCAAAGTTGAACTTAGTGAGGCTAGTTGGATATTGACAAAGTATAAAGTGTCAAGGTGAGTGCATTATATGCATGAAAAAAAATATTATGTGCAATTTGAAAGACTTGTGATAAGTCTGTTATAATTACATGCTTGATGATTATATTAATTTTGATATTTGACATAGTAGAAATTGTCAAAGGTAGAAGAATTACATGCATTGATCACAAGTAATTAAATTTTAATATTTTATATTATATTTAGGGTATGAACTGCTCAGTATTTAATTATATTGCCATGGATGAATCGAATATGGAATTGGAAAGTATGCCCAAATAAGTAATTGAGGTATAGAGTATAGTTGGCATGCCATAGAGCCCAGTGGTTTAGCACTTCAGTGTGGTTTATTAACACTTATATGTGGTTCTTTAGCACTTATGTGCGGTCTCTTAGCACTTAGGTGCGATGTATTAGCACTTCGGTGCAGTTTTGACTCGTGTACTCAAGTCCTCAAACTATGTTGGGCAATAATTTATTTGATAATAAATAGTAAATAAATTAGAGAGTAGATAAACTCTCGGATAATGGCAAGGATGTTATTAGGATTTATGAATCCATATTATATTATGTTAATATTTGATTAACACAAGGAAAATAAATAAATTGTGATCAAATTGCATGTTTATTTTATTATTGTTATAATTCAAGCATGTTGATTTATGTTAAATAATTATAATGCCTCACTAAGTGTATACTTAACGTGTGATGGTTTTCATGCGTATGTAGTAATCTCGGACAGGAGTAAGGAGTATCGGTATCATCATCCTGAGGGATAATAGTCGTATTTGTAATTTACATCTTTGATGTATTTTGATTATCTCTAGTTGACATGTATAAAATATTAGTAGCTCGCTTTAACTAGTCTAGATATGATTTTTAATATTAATATCTAGATAAGTGGTTACCTTATAATGTGGATTATATTAGTTTAAAGAAATTACTAGTAATGGAAATAAGGTAAAGTTATCAATTTAATTTTTAGAGTAATCAAGATCATCTTTAATTTAGACAGTTTTTGGGCATTTTTCTTAATTAAAATGTGTAGTTACAAACTGTCAAGTTGCTGCCCGAAAACGTCCCCCGAATAAATTTACTTAAAAAATAGAAAATAAAATCCCTATCTTCTTTACGAGCAAGGATTTAAAAACCATTAAACTAATCCGAACTTAAAAAGCTCAAGGATAATTCCAAACTTAAAAAATTTAAATTATACCCAACTAAACTCAAAATCGCACAAGTAAAAAACTACTAAATTGATCACTCAACCTAAAAAATATAAACTTAATTACGTATGGCAAATGACCCAGTACACTTGATCTCAACCAAAAGGCCAAGACTAAATTGCTTCATTGTTCTAGTGGCTAAGCGCCTATTTATAGGCTGCTTTCTCTCTGTGTTTTATGTATCTTAAGGATGTGTATTGTATTTATAATCTATTTCAACTTGTTTTAACGCTTCTTCACTCAAGCTTTAAATAAGGATGGGTAAATATCCATTTCAACCATGTCATCTTTTAATTTTATCATTTTAATCATTGATTTTTTCTTATTTTAGAATGTAAAGTTAAATTTTAATTCAATTTAGTCATTTAATTTTAGTAATCTTCTAATCTAAGTGTTAGAAAATAATTTAAAAATCATTAGAAGTGAATTTAAATAACTACAATTATAATTATTGTTTAATACAATTATAATTTTAGTCCTTATTGTATTATAAATTTTAATGATTATATATATATATATTTGCCGTACCCTTGTCGTACTCGTACCCTATAATTTTAAAAATTGTCGTTTCCTGTCCCGTCCCGATATCCGTGCAACTTAGCTAAAAACTATAAACATGCCAGGCCCTCTAGATATTAAATAAATGCACTCTAAAGTCCACATATATACCTGACTCCACCCGTAGAGTTGTTTTCTTGCCAATAAGTATAATTTATTCAAAATGAGACTTAAAGAGTATTTTCTTGCACCGGCCCTTGCAAACGTTGAAACAACTGTCTAGCACTTCCCTGAATGAAATACAGCAGTAGTAGAATCCAACCAGAGATGATAAAAATTAGCTTCATGGAAAATATCCGCCATCAATAACTTAACAAAAATATGAATATACTAGCTTTTATGAAGAAAGAAGACCTTTGGAATGCCAGGCAATGTGGATGGATGACTGGGAAGACCCTAAATCTTCAGCACTGTCAGCTCCATCGCCGCTCCTATCCATTAAAATCTTATGGTGTTCCTTACATTCTTTAGGCTTGCGAAATATGCACTGGAATCATTGAGAAATTCAATAGATTATTACCCAACGGAGAAAGATAAAAGTGGAACGGAAGAGGGGTGAGGATGGAACGACCAAAAAAATATAAAACTAGGAAGGTTGTTTCTAGATATAGAAATGAATTGTAGACAAATGAAAGAACAAGTATCACTTTTAGAGCAATGGATGAATCATTTAGACACATTAGACTGGAAGCCCTACATGACCTAATATGTTTGTATAGACATTTTGCTCATGCACCGACCTTAAGTTGAAGGATGCCGTTGAAGGCATCACTTACAAGCTCCCAATTTGGACCCATGTCATGTACGAGGACAACAAGTGCCTGAGCATAAATACAGTAACATCTCAAGGACATGGTTCAAATGCTACTAACGATTGAAGCATAATTTCAAAAAAAAAAAAAAAGATAACAAAAGCTAACCTAATCTTCAAATAATGACCATGAACTACCAGAACCAGGCTGACCAGCAGACATATGGAAGAAGTTTACATGGGTTTAATAATTACACCAGAGCTAAGACAACTCTGAAGCACATTCTCAACCAGACCATTAACGAAGAGGTAAAGGGAAGAAAAATACCTTAGGTGTTTTGGCTTTTCCACCCTTGTCACAACCATGAATCAATCTAATGATTTTGCTGAAATTAGACATTTTACTCATTTGGAACCCTACTGTTGAAGGGATAGATCCACTTGGAGTGATGTCAAAGTTGCTTCATTATCTTCAGCCTCTTGGCTTTATGTTCCCCATGTAAACCTAATAAAAAAAAGAATTTACAAGGTGAAAGATGAAGAACATGACAATAAAATAGACATCCAACCATGTAGTGAATAAATAAAGTACGAGAAAAAAAGCTTTACCACTGGTTCCATGAGAATGAAAATGAAAATTCTCAGGTCTCTTTTTAGAATAATTTCCCTCCATAAGAAATGTTATCTTCATAAGATAAAGTTCACTCCGCATAAAAATCTTATGAGCTAAAACATTCTCATATCTATCATGGGACCGGAGCAGGATGTCGTCTTGATCCATCCAACGTATAAAATGTCACAAGGCACACTAAGGCGATAGAAGTCCTAGAGCCGAGGTGCAAGGCGCGCGCCTTATTGAAGTGAGACGCAATTTTTTATAATTAAAGATATATTGACCAAGTACAAATAAATTTATCACCCAAATACCATTCTTGTATTCTTTCAATATTAATTGTGATTGAACTTATAAAAATTATAAAATAATTATTAAATTTATTCAAATAATAATATTACAAAATAATTGAACTTATAAAAATTAAAAATAATTATTAAATTTATTCAAATAATAAATATTATAATTAAAAAATATTTACTTAAAATATTTTATTTTCTTATATCTTTTTAACTAAACCAAAGAATATGGGTTAAAATTTATAGAAATACTAATGTTAATGCAGTGAGAGAGAATGAAAGAATAACATACTAATTTAAATTTTACTTTTTGGGCCATAAAAAAGTCAACTAACTATGGCCCAATAGTATTGACCACTATTAATCTATAACTTTTTAAAATTTTATACTCTGATTATTCTATTCTCATTTCTTTTTAATATTTTAATAATTTATTAATTTCTTTATCTATTAATAATAAATAATCACATGTTGTGCCAGCAGTGGGCCTACACCTACCCTCCATTGCGTGAAGCACTCACCCTTTCTCCTCTTCAATCTTCTTCTTCGACAGAGATATTTCCTGGGTTTATTCTAGCTTTTCATTTCTCCATATTTTTCTTGTTTCTCTTTCTCCTCCTCTCCGTCCATTACATTTACTCATCAGTTCCCTACTTCTCCTCTTTTTCTTCTTCTTCAACAGACTATGTTTTTGGTTTTTTTCTTCTTCTGATTTTAAATAAGGCGTCGCCTTTCACCACTTCTGTGCCTCGGCGCCTTTTGCGCCTCATGAACGCCTCTATGCGCTTCATTAAAATCGCGTCACCTGGACATATATAGGCAATTTGTACTCGCCTCGTCTCAGCGCCTTGGACGCTTCTTTTTAAACGCTGGATCCATCTACTACTTAATCTGATGAAAAATAGAAAATATAAAAAATCTCAACTACAGAGAAATAGAACGATGAAACAAAAGAGTTCCATTTACATCAAGACATGATTAGCAACTTAGCATGATGAAGACAACAAATTACCAGTTCATTATGAGTAGATTCCAGCTGCCAACCCTCATCATATGCAGAACCCTACCAGAAACACCATTCATGACCTTCAGAAACAAAGGCAAATAACATAACTATTTAATTTAGGAATCTATTAGGACAACAAAGGCAAATTACCAGTTCATTATGACCTTTAGAAACAAAGGCAAACACCATTCATGACCTTTGTTAAGGAATATATTAGGGCAACAACTAATTAATTTAGGCCACATGCTTTGATCTAACAACACAACTTGACCGTGCAAAAGTGTTCTCCCATTGCAAAAGATTCACTTTATTGTTTCCATTCTTCACTATTCTTGAAATATTGATATCCGGCACCGGCACCCACGACCAATGTTATATAAGTCATGATATACGGATATGATCCTCCCAAGAAGCATATTTGGATACAGGCACAAAAATAATCCTCCCAAGGATCTCTAAATATATGAAAATCTTCAGAATAATAATGACCAAATTGTAGGATGCAAAGGGTTACCTAAGTCCAAGGCTTCAATTTTATCTTGGCGGAAGTAGTTATAACCTTTTGTTTTCTCTTTCTTGCTCAAACTTGAATTGATCTTCTCCACGGCTGTAAGCATATCCTGAAAGTCCCCAAATAATTGAACACATTTGTGTATTGGATGATTACCAATCCAGAATGTAACCGTTATGCTTTTCTTGATAGAAAATTTAACATTAAGAGAAAACAAATTTCAAGGATTTTGTATTCAATATATTTCAAATTTCAAGCACCTATAGAGAGAGATTTAAATCAGAAATCACCATCCTAATACCTTAGCTAAACCAGGACAGATTCATTGATACAAGAATGAAAAAAAAAAAGCAAGGATCGAAGTGAACGACGATTACTTGTGGTCTCAGGGTTGTGGCTGTGGGTGCTTGGGTGGGTGGTAATGTGTCTTCTACCGCCGGAGGCTTGGAGTCAAAATGAGCGACCGAAGTGATGATCGTCGACGAGTGCGAGAGAGCAGAGCTATCTGGAGGTGCAGCCGTGCAGGGACCAGCGTCGAGCATGAGGAAAATGAATTTCTAATGCTAGGTATTTCAATTTTTGGGTGAACTGAAATGGGTGTTTTTAAAGATTTTTTTATTAGTTTATTTTAATATATAAATAATTAAATGTAGATTATTAAATATTAAAAAATAGTTAAACCTGCGAAAATTTTAAACCTACCTATACCGATGGCGGAAAACATCCGTCAGTATATAGTTTACCTATACCGATAAACATATTCAACCATCGGAACATACTATAACCTAAACTAACATACAATTTTCCATCGGTAAAAACTATATCTATTCCGACACACAGAATCAACCATCGATATATGGTTTACCTATATCGACATTTCCTATAGTTCATCGTTATAAATTACATATATACAGACAGTTTCTTGTCTTCTGTCGATATAAATGTTGTTTACACTGAAAAAATATATTCATCGATATAAATGTTTTGTTTTCCATTTATACCGACGACTTTTATTCGTCGGTATAACTAAGTGTCGGTATATGTACAGTTTTTTGTAGTGGTTATTATTCGTATCAAATATATTTTGGTTATCACAAGTGACATTAGTGTCAGGTTATGTTCTATATTAAGCTAGTTCTTCTCCTGCCACAGTATCTGATAATGTCAATTCTATACTCATGCTTAATATGACAAATTTCAAGGAATGAAAAAGGCATTTACTCATAGTGCTTGGCTGTATGGACATAGACCATGCATAAAAGCAAGAACAACCTGCACCTCTCATTGCGGAAAGTACCCTTGATGCAAAAAGAGATTTTGAGAGGTGAGATCTTTCTAATCACATGAGTCTGATGATCATGAAACACAATATTCTAAAAACTTTTAGGGTCATAGAATCTGAAGAGATTACTCAAGTGAAGTCTTTCCTTGATGATCTTGAGCAATGTTTTCTTAAAAACGATAAAGTTGAAATGACATCACTTCTGACTTCTTTAATGTCTATCAAATATAAGGGTCAAAGAAATGTAAGAGAGTACATTATGGAGATGTTCCATATTGCTTCAAAACTTAAGGCACTTAAGATCGAGCTTTCTGAAGACTTGCTCGTTCTTATGGTTTTGGTATCGCTTCATGCGCAGTTTAACTAGTTTAAAATTAGTTATAACTGCCAAAAGGAGAAATAGACTCTAAATGAGCTCATTTCTCATTGTGTTCAAGAGGAGGATAGGTTGAAGCGTGATAAGACTAAAAGTATTCATTTGGCTAGTGCCTCCAAGGACAAGGGAAACAAAAGAAAATATCATAATAAAGCTGCTAAGGGTTCAGCTCAAAAGAAACAAAAGCAAGTTCCAATCAATTGCTTCTTTCGTAACAAGCTTTGACACATAAAGAGAGATTGTGCCAAATGATAAGAGGCTACCTTGGCATGTGGAAACATTCAATTTGATGGCTTGGAAGCAAACATAGGGCTTTAAACTTGAACAAGGAAGTTAGGCGCAAATCTAAAATTTCAAGAGAAATTTGTTGGGAGTTTCTTGAAAATTTCAGAATTAAGGCTAGAAATTTAAAGAAACAAAAACAAGATGAAGGAGAAAGATGAAACTAAAAAGATTGAAAAGATAATGCAAAGGATAGATAAAACAAATCTAAATTTTCAGCTTTCTTTATGGCTTGTGGAAGATGGCGTGAAGGTAGAAGATGAAGATGGCTTGATGTAGTTGATGTCTCACGGAACCTTCCTAGTCGCAATTAATTAGGCAAGCTCCACGATATGGCTCTAACTGACACTCCTAATCATAATTGATTAGGGAACCCAGAGTGTAAAGATCCTTAACAAAAAATCTCGAAGAACTTGAAGATCAATTTGCTTCTAAAACACAAGATTAACTTCTTGCAGGTATGAACTCAAAAGAGAACTTTATTTAATCAATTAAATCTAAAAAATGAATGAGGCATCATCCTTTTATAGGTGAATGATGACTTTAACCTAAAGCTAAAAATGAATAAAATAAACAATAAAATCTGATCCGTTTGATTGGACTTGCTCTATCAGCTTGGGAGAAGGGTGGCTAGTTCCTAGAGTATATAAAACCCTAAAAATAACTTAAATGTTAATAATTAGTTTGGGCTAAGTCTAATTCATCTAAAAGCTTTATATATTAGCTTTTGAGCTAAATTTATAAAATCTCGTAGTTAAACTCGTATCCAGTTTTCTACTTGTGCAGCCTTCGATAAAATGAATGCATCTTGAGTTATCGATGTCTGATTTATACGTTTCAAGATACTTTAGAAAGGTAACAAAATGGATGTCAATCTGTTAGAAGACAACTCGACCCATAAATGCCCGAATCCCATTCGAAAAGTCATCTCAAGTCGGCTGATGCTATAGCTTTGCAAAACAGTTTCTGTTTCTTATCTAAAATGCATCACTTCACATTTCCTAATGATGGATCATTTTGGAACTTGTTGTTTGCATCGAACAACTTCAACTTCTTGCCCAATATGAGTAATTTGACCCCGCTCATGCATGTATCATTGTTGGGCTCGATGAATCAACCAAAATTGATCGCCAAGAGGTGGAGAAGATATTTCTTGGGTGATGGTGGTGGAAGCAAAAAGATAGAAAATTGACACAAGAATTTTAGAGTGGTTCGGCTTTCTAACCAAAGCCTACATCCACTACCTTAGCTTCCCCACTAAGGATTTCCCAAATTTACTCTTGAATTTCTTCCCCTTTTCCAGGCTTAGGAGGAAACCTTTACAACACTCAAAGCTTTTACTCTAAAGCTTGAGTAAACCCTCTTTACAAAGAGAAATACAAGGCAAACTGAAAATCCCTCTTACTAGGTTGATGTTTGCACAATTGAAGCACTCACCCAATCCTAAAACACTTGAGCATATATAAACATTTAAGCTCACAAGTGTTGTCTATACAAAAAATAGGAAATTTAAGCACTAAGACAATTTTTCATCATAATGTTGTTGACAATGAGATCATTAGTAGTTGCTGAAGCTTGAAGGTCCCTTTTATACTCCCAATTGAGTTTCGAGCCGTTGGAGACCGTTGGGATTGAATTGGAGCCGTTGGAGACTTTATTTCCTGCAATAAATGCAGTTCTATAACCTTCGGTATCGGTATGCGGGTAGGCCTATCGGTACTGGAACTAGCCGTTATGCTCATTTCTGGCTGCGCGTACCAGTACGCCTTGGTCCGTATTAGTACGCCGTATCGGTACGCCAGGGACCGTATCGATATGACATGCAATGCAAAAGACCATTGGGAAATAGCCGTTATGGGTGGTTAAAAAAGGATTGGTACGTGTATAAGCGTATCGATACGATCCTACCCGTATCGGTACGCCTAGGGGGTATCGGTACGCCTAGGGGCGTATCGGTATGGTTTTCAATTTTGGAATTTTTCTGTAGCAAAAACCCTTATTTGTATCGATACGGGGTGTAACCGTATCGGTACGGACATGTTGAAATTTGAAAAAAACATTTAAACACTTCAAAACCTCTTAAAAACTTCTCGAACTTATTTTCAAGTTGTTTGGACTTAAAACATTTTTGAAATCTTTTCAATTTAGTCTAAAACTATTTTTCAATTATTATATCAAAACAAATATCCTAACAATCTCCCCATTTTTGATATAATAAAACCAACTTGAAAAATTGTTTTTGAGATTCTCCTCCTTAGTAAAAATAAAATTTGAATAAGAGATTAATTGTTGAAAATCTTATAAGCTCCCCCTTATTCATTTGAAAATTCAATTTTTCAAAACATTAATTGAAAGGCTTGTTGCTCGCTCGAATTGATCTCTGAAAATCGTCCAGAGGGTTGATTTTGATTCCCGAATGAATTGGCTAAAATCGATAAAAGAGTAGACAATGGACACAAGGATTTTAGAGTGGTTCAGCTTTCTAACCAAAGCTTGCATCCACTACCTTAGCACACCACTAAGGATTTACCAATTCACTAAGAATTCTTCCCCTTTTCAAGGCTTAGAAGGAAACCTTTACAACCCTATCATTTAATGGCTAAGATAGAACCAACTCTAGTTTTTCACAAGGCTAAATTATAACCTCTCTTTTTACAAGGGATAAGAGTAAACAAATTTCCTCACAAAAGTGGGTGTTTACAGAAGTTAAGCTCACAAGAAAGAGTACAAAGGATTTACAATTGAAGCACTCTCTAAACTATGTACAAGAGAAATGAAGAATTAATATTTAGACTCAAATTCTCTTGATCATGTTGCTTGGATATGTTCTCTAACCATCTTCAAGTGTTCAAGGTCTTCTTTTATGGTATGGAATGAGTTCCTAGCCGTTGGAGACCGTTGGGATTAAATTGGAGCCGTTGGAGACATTATTTCTCGTAATAAATGTAGTTCTGCAGCCTTCGGTATCGGTATGCGGGTAGGCATATCGGCACTGGAACTAGCCGTTATGCTCATTTTTGGCTGCGTGTATCGGTACCCCTTGGTCCGCATTGGTACGCTATATCGGTACGCCAGGGACCGTATCAGTACGACCTGCAATTTAAAAGACCGTTGGGGTGGTTGAAAACAGGATCAGTACGCGTATAAGTGTATTGGTACGATCCTACCCGTATCGGTATGCTTAGGGGCGTATCGGTACAATTTTTTGGTTCTGGAGTTTTCCTATAGCAAAAACACTTATCTGTATTGATACAGGGCGTAACCGTATTGGTATGGACATGTTGAAATTTGAAGTTTGGCTACTTAAAAATATTTAAAATGCTTCCAAAACATCCCAAAAACTTCTCAAACTTATTTTCAAGTCGTTTGGACTTAAAAACATTTTTGAAATCTTTTTAGTTTAGTCCAAACTATTTTTCAATTATTATATCAAAACAAATATCCTAACAATCATCCTCTCCTTCCTTAAAAGGATTCGTTCTCGAATCTAAAGTATCAAAGGGAAAAAGATCGGGCATGTTAAACAGTTTCAACTTCTTTTCTTCAATGCATCAATCTAACCCTCATATGCATATGAATGTATCATTCCTGTAACCCCTCGACCCGGCCTAGTCGCAAGACCGAACCAATAGAGCGACATTAGGTTTACCGAGGTAAACCATGAAGAAGAAACTCAAAATGCGACCATTTTTTCTTTTATCTTATCTAAATACAAATTATTATCCTATGTGTTCATGCTGACCATAGGTGAAAACTCAACTCAATCGGGCATCGAATTGACATCCAATTGGGTACAACTGCAATTTACGGACCAAATTGCAATTTTAGAAAACTACAAGGACTTAACCCCTTTTTACGTTACCAACCTTTAATTAATCAAATTTCATGCATACATATCGAAATTCAGCTCAAAACGGTCAACCATACTCCTTCAATTGCATCCATAACATTCACGGACTAAAACGCAAGAAAACATAACTTCAGAACATTCAAATAACTTACTTAACCGCTAGCCGTATCGGTACACTTGCACGCGTATCAATACAGTGATGTTATTCCAAAATCCCCAAATTCCAGTAGCCAAAACTCGTATCGATACGCCCTCACGTACCGATACGCCCTGCTTATTACACTTACCCCGTATCGAAACGGTTCATCGCCTGGAAAGGCTTACCCGTACCGATACGCTTAGCCCGTGTACCGAAACACTGGCCTCATTTGGCCTAAGCCCGTACCGAAACAGTTGTCCGCGTTCCGATACGCTAAGCCTGGAATGGCTTGCTCGTACTGAAATAGGGACACGCGTACCGATACTTTTGGACCTGAAATGTCCTCTTTTGGTGGTTTAACATGTTTCCAAAGATACCAAAACACCCTAACATGCTCCTAACATATATCCAACACATTCAGGGGTCATACCTCAACAAGATAACTAAGATTCATCAACCATTCATGACATTTTGCATCAAGCCAAGCAAAGCACAAATCTCAAAACCAATGCAACGAACAATTCATAATGGCCAATTACAAACCAAGAGCAGAAAATAACATTGCTCAAGCAGGGAGTTTAACAAACTATATCCCAAAACAACAACGGAAACCCGATTGCCCTTATTACTCATAGTCTAATTCAAAACATACTTTTAGTATCAAGTCTTTGGTGATCCCTTGCTTCCTCGCTGCCTTCGAATCTTTAGTTCTTTGCATTGATGGACAAAGAGAGCGTAAGCACACTAGGCTTAGTGAAGAGTGCTCAAAAACAACACACCATCAATGCATTTAAAACCATTTCTCAACAACACATTGAAATCTCATTTCAATCATCTTTTAGACATCACTTAAATCTTCATTTGTACATCATGCCTTGAAAACCATGCACTTAACACTTTCAAAAACTAGCATATTAAACCATATGCAACATGTGTCATTAACCACCAGCAAATTCTATTGCTAAACCTCAATTTAAGACTTCTCATGCATAACAAACCATATGCAAAGCTTAAAGAGTAAACATGTATAATCACATTATACAACATAAACCATCACATGACACATCAACAATTATATTGGCTTACAGGTGATTATTAACCAAGTTCCATTAACAAAATAGATCATTGGATACACGGATTCAACAAGTGTCTTCACAACACTTCAATCCATCTCAACTGGTATAGCGATACAATTACAACCGAGTACACTTACAACCCACGGGGACACCAACCCAAACCCTCGGTTAGATGCTTAATCCACTAATGAGAGTTTTCGGTACCATATAACCCCTCGACCATTAGGGTACTTGGATGGAGTATTCGGTACACTGTATAAACCCCTCAAGATCCAAGGCGACTCTTTATAGTGCACTATCAATCGTATAGCCGGCCAACTATATCCGATAACATTTTTAAACTACATCACTTGCCAATATAATTCACAATTAACCACATACCTCACTGTTTTTATATGTATTAAACCAAACCATTTTCCAAAGCAACAAACCATGCTTTTCAATAAGTATTTCCACATACTTACAATGATCACTTACCATGTGCATCCTTCAACATTTCATGAGTAAAAACAATATCTCACATACTTTAAAACATGCTTAAACAGTAAGTACCATGTAATTTAAAACAAGTGCATAAACCATTTTGTAAAGAGCAAGACCGAGAGAGAAAACCACTTTATACTTACTTCCGAGTTTAAACCAGCGTTTCAAGCTAAGTGTTGCGCGTAATAAGTGCTACGCAATTGTGCAAGTATACACGTTGCAAGTTATAGTATAAAAGATATCGTCTCCACAGGGATTGGTGCCACTTCAAGAATCTAGTCTCTTGCACTGTAAAAAGTAAAAACACAAGTGAAGGATTATAGAAGTTTTAACTAATAACTAATTTAGAAAGCAATTAAGTAAAAGAAAAGATGAATTCGAATGAGAGAGATAGGCTAGGTTATCGTGAGTTGAGGTGTGATAGCCGATTGGATTGTCTTGGTAAAAGAGTGCATGGGCAACTCAGTTGCCGTGGCGACTTGCACAACGGGGTTGCCTTGGCAACTAATTGATGGTTGCTTGGGCGACTAGTTGGGCAACTACTTGGGCGACCGGGCAGCAACTTCAAGGTTCGGGCGGAGCGTTCTTCAATGGTTTCTTCTTATCCCTAAGTCGAAACTCTAGCTACTTGTGCATGCCTTGATAATACATCCCCGCGTGAATCAAGGGTGAACAACAACCAATCTTGCGCTCCTCTTAGCCGTTGAAATCCTTAACTTATTCCTAAGCCGGATTAATCTTCACCATCATTGGATTGCATAAAGATCATATTCATTCGTTTCTTGAATCTAACTCTCCCGATATTAGATAAATGGATGAAATCACGAGATCCTCTCCCCCAACTCACTCAAAGCAATAATAGGAACCAAGAATGAATAAACCTTGAAATAGAAAAGTGCAAACTCTTATTACCTAAACAAAAACCAATAGTTTCTCACAACCACAAAACACAATAACCATAGCCAAGTAAATTTAGTTCATGGCTAGGTTCCAAAGAAACACAAGATAATTAATCCCTAGCATGAACCCAATCGAACAAAGATGAAGGAAGAGGCTTGTCGAAATCCTCCTTGCCCTTGATGCTTGTCGAAAATTCTCTCCTCTTGCCCTACTTGGACTTGCCAAATTTCCCTCTTGCTCTCTCTATTCATCTTGTCGAAATCTCCTTGGTATTTATAGGGCTAGGCCAAAGTCCTTCTTTGAGGAGGAGTTTGAGTTGGAATTAAATTATCTTTAAAGAATATAATTCTTTATTATAATTTTATTCCTATTAGAACTTCTCCTATCCTCTTGGAATTTAATTCTTCTTTAATCTCTGCATGGCAATCAAATTCCTTTGGGCTTGGGCCTTGCTCCATGTCATCTTGGGCTTGTAAAGTCATGAATTTCGACATCCATATTGCTTTTGGTCTTTGTCGACAAATGCCATGGCAACTAGCTCGACGTCTCCTTCATGCACTGCCCTGGCAACTAGCTCGGCATTGCTTTGGCAAGTGATCCTGCACATACACACACAAAAACACACCAAAGCAGCATCTATTTCACAAAAATCACCAAGTTATGTAATCAAGTTCAACGTTTGAAGGAAACATGGATTAATGCATGAATGACTAACTATGCAACTAATATGAGCCTAAGTCTAACAGTAATATGAGTAAAAAGGGTAAGAAAAATAGTACTTTTGAACACTTATCACACCCCCAAACTCGAACTATTGCTTGTCCTCAAGCAATGCAAACTCATAATTACCTGCCAAGACTTCAAATTTTCACAAACTTAGCTTTGAACTTGATTTCAATTCTCTGAACCGGGGCACAAAGTATGATTGGCTTTTTATTTTTCAGAAAACTGAGGAATTACTCGGAATCAAACTATAATGCTTGTGAGTGTGTGCGGAGTTGTGTGCAAGTTGATTTTTCGGATTCTATGCAAACAATAGGTTTTCAAATTACTTCATTGGGTTCTTTTTAACATGTTTTAACTAGAGCCAATTTCGGGCACCTCTAGTGTTTTATTTTTAGTTTTCTTAAGTTAATTTAATCGACTAGAGCCGGTTTCGGGCACCTCTAGTTAACCGAAAATTTTAACGCCTCCTAGAGCCAGTTTCGGGCACCTCTAGTGATCAATTTTTAGCACATGCTAGAGCCAATTTCGGGCACCTCTAGCATTCATCCAATTTTTATTCTAATCCCCCAATTAGTTAATTATCAACCTAAGTTTACTAGAACTCCTTAAATCAATCAAACCACAACAGTGTTTCATCAAATTTAGCATCATAGTAAAATTCTAAGTTTTTCATGGTTATCCTAGAATAAAAATTCTATCAATTAAGTGCATTGGTAAAGTCATCATTGAATATTCATCAAATCTAAGCAATTCTTGTTCCAATTAAAGGCATGGCAAGCAATTTATGTATCCTAAATGTAATGCTTAAGATTAATGTAACTAAACATGGTAATTACTAATAACAATCCCCCCCAAACTCGAGTGAGGCATTGTCCTCAATGCATGCATAAAAATAACGAAAAATAAAAATAAAATGCATACGAGGACTTACTTCGAGAGTTCGTCATCGTAGATGATTAGTTTCCTTCTAGTTGGCGTCTTGATTTTCTTGCTTGAATGCAATGGTTGTTTTCTTGTTGCCGGGATGTCTTCAGCTTTGTTGCCGTGGCATCTTCAGGTTGGTTGCCGTGGCATCAGCTTGCATGCATGAAGTAAGTTGTCGCGGCATCTTCTTCATTGGTTGCCGGGCAATGATCTTGGCAAAGAAATTTCCTTAGCATAGTAGTTGTGAGTCTTGTTGTGAAAAAGAAAATAAAGAAAACCTGAAAACTAAAGATAATGAAGAAAAATAAAATATCTCCTAAAATTAAAAATAAAAATAAAAAGAAAAAGAAAAAGGAAATACTGAGAGGAGAGCATGCTCATGCATCTCCTAAGTTGACCACTTCCTTGTTACGTTCCACATGGGCACCATTGTAGTGCTTCAATCTTTGTCCATTAACTTTGAATTCATGGTTGTCAGAGATGGACTTGATTATCACAGCACCATGGGAGAATGGTTTGACGACTTCAAATGGTCCCGACCATCTTGATTTCAGCTTTCCCGGGAAAAGTTTTAGCCGAGAATTGAATAGGAGAACTAGTTGCCCTGGCGTGAATTGCCGTGGCAATAGTTTCTTGTCATGACATCGCTTTGTTTTCTCCTTGTATATTCGCATTGTTATAGGCGAGTGCACGAAATTCTTCTATCTCATTGAGATCCATCAAGCGCTTTTGTCCGCACTTTCCCAATCCATATTCACGGTCTTGATTGCCCAAAGACGCCTTGTGCTCGATTTCCACCGGTAGATGACATGTTTTACCATAGACAAGCCGGAAGGGGACATACCTAATGGTGTTTTGAATGCAGTGCGATATGCCCAAAGTGCGTCATCTAGTCTTAATGACCAATCCTTCCTTGAGGGATTTACAACTTTCTCGAGTATTCCCTTCAACTCCCGGTTGGAAATTTCGCTTGCCCGTTGGTTTGTGGGTGATATGCCGTGGCGATCTTGTGTGATATGCCGAAGCGTTGCAACATCTTGGCAATTAGTCTGTTGTCAAAATGCTTGCCCCGTCGCTGATAATTGCTCTCGGCATCCCAAACCGTAAATATGTTTTTCTCACAGAATCGTTGCACGGTCTTGGAATCGCCGTTGGGAACTGCAGCTGCCTCTACCCATTTAGACACATAGTCGACGGCGAGTAAGATGTAGAGGTTGCCGAATGAAGATGGGAAAGGTCCCATAAAATCGATCCCCATACATCGAACAGTTCCACCTCGATGATGTTCGAGTGGCATCTCATGTCGCCTAGAGATATTGCCCGCCTTCTCGCAACGATCACATTGCTTGTAAAAGTCTTGGGCATCTTTGTACAATGTTGGCCAATACAACCCGGATTGCAAGACTTTGGCCGCGGTACGAGTTCCTCCAAAATGTCCTCCATAGGGTGAAGAATGGCATTGTCGGAGTACATTCTGTTGCTCTTCTTCAGGGACACATCGGCGTATAACCTGATCTGCACATTGTTTAAACAAAAGAGGCTCGTCCCAAAAGTAATGCTTAGCATTATGGCGGAACCGCTTCTTCCCTTGGTGAGTAATGCCATACGGAAAAATACCACAAACAAGGAAGTTAACTAAATCTGCGTACCAAGGTATTGCCGGGGCATGTGCTGTCGTAGTGTCTGCTCCCAAAATTGCTGAGGCGTGCTCGTCAAAGTCTGCTGCGGCGTCAAGAGTTGCCGAGGCGTGTGCTTCCATGGTTTCCGAGGCGTCATGGGCTGCCGAGGCGTCAAGGGTTTCCGAGGCGATTAGAATTTGTTCATCCGGGAATGCATCACATATCTCTAGATCCGCGTCCTCCTCCCTATTGCGCCCAAACGTGATAAGTGATCGCCACTTGATTTTCTGTTCCTTTCCTGTCCTTAATTTCAATATCAAATTCTTGTAAAAGTAATATCCAACGAATCAAACGAGGTTTAGCATCCTTTTTAGCAAATAAGTATTTGATTGCCGAATGGTCCGTATGAACAATTACCTTTGTACCAATTAAATAGGATCGAACTTGTCAAATGCGAAAACTACAGCTAGTAACTCTTTCTCCGTTGTTGTGTAATTCACTTGAGCATCGTTAAGAGTTTTACTAGCGTAGTATATCACATGGAATGTCTTACCTGCGTTGGCCTAGGACTGCTCCTACCGCGAAATCACTTGCATCACACATGAGCTCAAAAGGTAGCGTCCAATCTGGTGGAACAACA
Organism: Hibiscus mutabilis; assembly: GCA_019671005.1. NCBI lineage: Eukaryota > Viridiplantae > Streptophyta > Magnoliopsida > Malvales > Malvaceae > Hibiscus > Hibiscus mutabilis. Next base: position 22,240,012 of record CM033732.1, read on the forward strand.
ATGGGTGCCGAGGCAAGCTTTTTCTTTAGGGTTTCAAATGCTTGAGTGCAAGAATCATCAAAATCGAAGACTTTATCCTGTTCAAGCAGATTACACAAAGGTTTAGTGATTTTAGAAAAGTTATGAATGAACCTCCTGTAAAAACCTGCATGTCCGAGAAAACTTCAATTCTTTTAACCGAATTTGGTGGGGTAATCTCTCGATCACGTCCACCTTGGCTTTGTCTACTTCAATTCCCTTGGATGAAATCTTATGGCCGAGCACTATTCCTTCATCTACCATAAAGTGGCATTTCTCCCAATTGAGGACTAAATCCGCTTTCTTCGCATCTTGCCAACACCCTCTCTAAATTGCCGAGACAGCCGTCGAAGTCATTACTAAAAACCGAAAAATCATCCATGAAGATCTCAAGGAAGTCTTCGACCATGTCTGAAAAGAGAGCGCCATCATGCATCTTTGGAAGGTTGCCGGGCGTTACACAATCCGAACGGCATCCTTCGGAAGGCATAAGTACCGTAGGGGCATGTGAAGGTTGTCTTTTCTTGATCTTCCTCGTGCTATGGCAATCTGATTGTAACCTGAATAACCATCAAGAAAACAAAGAAAAGGGTTTACCCGCAAGACGGTCAAGCATTTGATCAATAAAGGGTAATGGGAAGTGATCTTTCCTAGTGGCTTTGTTTAGCTTTCGATAGTCCATACAAACCCTCCAACCGGTCACAGTCCTGGTTGGGATAAGTTCATTATTTTCATTACTCACCACTGTTATACCTCCCTTTTTCGGCACACATTGTACCGGACTTACCCACGCACTATCGGAGATAGGGTATATAATGCCGCGTCAAGCCACTTGATGATTTCTTTCATTACAACCCCTTTCATGGCATGATTCAGTCTCCTCTGGGCCTCAATTGAAGGTTTGTGATCATCTTCCAACAAGATCTTGTGCATGCACACCGCCGGGCTAATTCCCTTCAAGTCGGCAATTGTCCACCCTATTGCCTTTTTATGTAGCTTCAACATGTTGATTAGCTTTTTTCTCTGCTCAGGCTGTAACTTAGAGGAAATAATTACAGGTAATGTATTATTGATCCCTAAGTATACATATTTTAGTTGATCCGCAATTGTTTCAACTCAAGAATTGGTGGATTTTCGATAGAGGGTTTTTCGATCTTACCTTCCTTACCCGAGTAGTCCAAAGGGTTCAAAGTATGTACCGGGTCGATTTACTAGCCAATTTACCTCTTCTGGTTGTTCCTCATCGACCGCTCTTCATTCTCCTCAGTTCCTCTTGATCAGCAATGTAGTTGCCGAGGCAACTAAATTCTCATCGGTTAAACTCGCCGTGGCATGAAGTAGTTGGCATTCTTCCGATCATCGGCATGCCTTAGTGTTTGGAATACATTTAGTTTTACCTGCTGGTCATTCACCCTCATTGTGAGTTCTCCTTTTCAACGCCGATCAAGGTTTCTCCCCTGCCGCTAGGAATGGTCTCCGAGAATGATAGGTGCATGCTCATCCGCTTCACAATCCAAAACAATAAAGTCAGCGGAAAAAATGAATTTATCAACTTTACCAAGATGTCCTCGATTTTTCCTCTCGATGCACATAGGATCTGGCTTGGCTAGCCGCAAAGATAATCATTGTAGGTCTTGCCTTCCCGATTCCTAGTTTCGAAAACCGATTTAGGCATCAAGTTTATGCTAGCCCCTAGGTCGCATAGTGCTTTCCCGACATAGTGATTTCCAATAGAACAGGGTATTGTGAAACTTCCGGGATCCTTCAACTTGGGCGGCATGCGACAGTAACATTGCCATGCATCCTCTCACAAGCAATCGTTTCAAACTCTCCTAGCCTTGTTCTCTTGGACACAATGTCTTTAAGAAACTTGGCATAGTTTGGCATTTGTTCAATTGCTTCCACCAATGGCAAGTTGATGTGGACTTGCTTTAAGATATCAAGAAACTTCTTGAATTGGTATTCTTGCTTTTGTCGCCTTCAATCTTTGTGGGAATGGTGGTGGAAGTCGGATATCTTCTATCCTTTCATTGGTTTGAAACCCGATTGACGGCATTACAGGGACATCCGAGTTGCCGATGCGTTACCAACCGGGTTGCCGAGGCGTGCTTATCGCAAGTTGCCGAGGCGCCACCGCATGCCGCAGCAATTCCTGGTTCAGCATCCGAGACTTTGCCGCTAGGTTCGCCTTGATCTTTTTGTGGAGTTTTGTTTGACGAGCGGGTTTGAACCTCTCTAAGTTGTTGGCCACTTCTGGTGGTGATTGCCTTACATTGCTCATGGCCGCCTCTCTTGCGACTTCAAAGATCGCTAGGTAAACCTCCTTGTGGTCTCGTGTTCGATTTTGAGCAAACCGTCCGACTTGATTTTCCAATGATTTGATTGCCGCCTCTTGGTTTTGCAATCTCATCTCGGTCCTGTTAATAAAAGCATCAGCTCTTTTTATGAAATTACTTTCTCAGCATATAAGATTCAGTTTTCATCATAAAAGCATTTAGAGAATTTTCCAAAGAACTAGATGTTGTCGGTTGTTGCCGCGCATCCGCTGTCGCGGCATATTCTCACCGAATCCCGATGCTTGTGCATTCTGATTGTTCCGCTTAGAGCATTGTTGGGATTACTCCATGAAAAATTCGGTGCTTCTTCCAAGCTGGATTGTATGTATTTGACATCATGTTGTTGCCCCGATTGTAATTCCCCACATAGAAGCTAGATTCCGATTCTCGCATACATTCGTAAGAATTATGGTTATCACCACATAACTCACAAAAAGAATCCATTACCTTGACTTCATGTGTGTTGTTTGGTTTTTGCATGTTCGACCATCTTGGTTAAAGCGCCAATTGTGCCGAAATTGAATCTGATGATCCTAGTTCATGTATTGTGGCTTACGCCTAACTCCTCCTCTTCTAGTAGATGGGAATTGATAGTCATTCTTGGCCAGCCTGCTTAAAATTTGCATTGCTTCCTCCGGCGACTTATCTAAGAGTATGCCGCTTGTCGAGGCATCTAGCATCATCCTTGTTGGTGTATTCACGGCGTTGTAAAACATTGTCACTTGAGTCCACACCGAATCCGTAGAGGGACATTTGTGTAGAAGTTCTCTATATCGCCCCCAAGCCTCGTACATGGATTCATCATCCGCCGCACAAAAGAAGTAATGTCGCTACGGCTTATCGCTTAAATTTGTAGGATTAAATCTAGCAAGGAAATCACGACAAAGATCAGTCCAAGATGCTATGGATCCGCAGAATGCTATTTAGCCATGCTTTCGCCCTATCCTCAAAGTGAATAGGGGAATAATCTTAATCGTAAGACATCGTGGGTGACTCGTGTATCTTGAACGAGTTGCAAATCTCGAGGAAAGATTTCAGATGTTGTCGCATCTTCGCTTGCTGAGCCGCCAAATTGACCTATTGTGTTGATCATATTAAACATTACCGGTTTCAACTCAAAGTGGTCGGCTTCACTTTCGGGTGCGACAACTCCCGGGTTGAGTCCATCAAGATCTTCTTCAAGATAGTCTCGAATTGTTCTGCTTCGCAAGAATCACTCCTCCCCCGCCAACATCTTGATTAATATTGCCGCCTTGATTTGCCATTGCTTCTCTTATCCTTCGCCTAAGTCTTTGTAAGGTTCGCTCGATTTCGGATCAAAGGGATATTCTCGTGAAGTCGGTCTCGCCTCGGTCATATACCAATGCAAAACCAAAGTTTGTTAGCCCTTTGAATTTTAAACAAGAAAATAAAAAGAATGTGCAAGAAAATAAAACAAAGTCGCTATTGCCAATCCCGCAACGGCGCCAAAAAAACTTGTTGCGCTGTAATAAGTGCTACGCAAATGTGCAAGTATACACGCTGCAAGTTATAGTATAAAAGATATCGCCTCCACAGGGATTGGTGCCACTTCAAGAATCTAGTCTCTTGCAATCGTAAAAAGTAAAAACACAAGTAAAGGATTATAGAAGTTTTAACTAATAACTAATTTAGAAAGCAATTAAAATAAAGAAAAGATGAATTCAATGAGAGAGATAGGCTAGGTTATCGTGAGTTGAGGTGTGATAGCCGATTGATTGTCTTGGTAAAGAGTGCATGGGCAACTCAGCTTGCCGTGGCGACTTGCACAACGGGGTTGCCTTGGCAACTAATTGATGGTTGCTTGGGCGACTAGTTGGGCAACTACTTGGGCGATCGGGCAGCAACTTCAAGGTTCGGCGGAGCGCTCTTCAATGGTTTCTTCTTATCCCTAAGTCGAAACTCTAGCTACTTGTGCATGCCTTGATAATACATCCTCGCGTGAATCAAGGGTGAACAACAACCAATCTTGCGCCCTTCTTAGCCGCTGAAATCCTTAACTTATTCCTAAGCCGGATTAATCTTCACCATCATTGATTGCATAAAGATCATATTCATTCGCTTCTTGAATCTAACTCTCCCGATATTAGATAAATGGATGAAATCACGAGATCCTCTCCCAATTCACTCAAAAAACAATAATAAGAACCAAGAATGAATAAACCTTGAAATAGAAAAGTGCAAACTCTTATTACCTAAACAAAACCAATAGTTTCTCACAACCACAAAACACAATAACCATAGCCAAGTAAATTTAGTTCATGGCTAGGTTCCAAAGAAACACAAGATAATTAATCCCTAGCATGAACCCAATCGAACAAAGATGAAGGAAGAGGCTTGTCGAAATCCTCCTTGCCCTTGATGCTTGTCGAAAATTCTCTCCCTCTTGCCCTACTTGGACTTGCCGAAATTTCCTCTTGCTCTCTCTATTCATCTTGTCGAAATCTCCTTGGTATTTATAGGGCTAGGCCAAAGTCCTTCTTTGAGGAGGAGTTTGAGTTGAATTAAATTATCTTTAAAGAATATAATTCTTTATTATAATTTTATTCCTATTAGAACTTCTCCTATCCTCTTGGAATTTAATTCTTCTTTAATCTCTGCATGGCAATCAAATTCCTTTGGGCTTGGGCCTTGCTCCATGTCATCTTGGGCTTGTAAAGTCATGAATTTCGACATCCATATTGCTTTTGGTCTTTGTCGACAAATGCCATGGCAACTAGCTCGACGCCTCCTTCATGCACCGCCCTCGCAACTAGCGGCATTGCTTTGGCAAGTGATCCCGCACACACACACAAACACACACAAAGCAAAGCATCTATTTCACAAAAAAAATCACCAAGTTATGTAATCAAGTTCAACGCTTGAAGGAAAGGGATTCCAATGTTAAAAACAACTTACCCACATTATTAAAAATCCAATACATGTTTAAAATCAACCCTCAACACTGGAAAACAGATCCAATACGGATCTTCTTCAATTTCATGAAATAAACTCAATTAAATCAAATAATTATCATAAAAACATAAAATTAGATTATAAATCATAAATCTGGGATCAAATACTTGGGAATATCAATAAAGAACTATTCAATAAAGGAGAAAAACGAACCTTACCTCTATTGTGTGATTTCTCCCTCAATTGATTGATTAAAGCTTGAAAAACAAAGGATTTCAATGAGATTTTGTAAATCAAAGATGATGAATCAATTATAAATCAAGAATTCAAGAAAATAGATCTCTCACCTCTAAAATTTGATGAAAACAAGAGTGTTTGGCAGAGTAGAAGTAGAGAGAAAAGTTTATGTCAAATCTTATAAAAATCAATAACTACATTTTATTATAAAAACCTCTTCTTAATTAGTTAATAAAGCACATGTTAAAAACCTTAATTGAAGGAAAAACCACCAGCCAAAACTTGGTAAAATAGCTCCCTAAGGATTCTAAGAATTTGACCCTTTTTCAAACTAGTCACCATTAAAACAGTTTTTAAGATCTTCCATTTTGGTCACCAACTAAAATGTCACCCTTCCAATACCCATTTTCCAAAATTGATTTCACCAAATTCATTTATATAATAAATAATGATTTTTAACCATTTCCCATATTTTTATCACTCAAAAATATTTATTCCCAAATCTAACTCGAATCTCTAACCCGATCTACCAGACCGTCTAATCAGCCCTTAAACTGCTAGGCCCAAAACTGGGGCGTTACAACCCTCCCCCACTTAATAAATTTCATCCTCGAAATTTAGCTGGAGGAAACAGACGCGGAAACTATTTCAACATATCTAATTTGCTTTCCCACGTGGCCTCATCAACATCGCGGTGCCTCCACAACACCTTAACAAGCTCAACCTTTTTGCCACGCAGAACCTTACTGCTGGTATCAAGGATCTCCACTGGTTCCTCATCATAAAATAATTTCGGCCTCAGCTTAATATCCTCCACCGGCATGACATGCGATGGACCCGACCGATACCTCCGCAGCATCAACACATGAAACATATCATGAATCCTTTCCAACTCAGAAGGCAATCTCAAACGATAAGCAACTAGACCCACACGCTCAACAATCTCATATGGTCTAATAAACCTCGGGCTAAGCTTCTATTTTCGCCCAAAACGCATCACCTTCTTCCAAGGTGGAACCTTTAAAGAACCCGATCACCAACAACATATTCTATATCCATGCGTTCAAATCCGCGTAAGATTTATGACAATCTGAAGCCTCTCTCAAGCGCTCACATATCAGCTTCACTTTTTCATTGGTGTCTTTCAACACATTAGGCATCAAAACGTGTTTTTCCCAACCTCAGCCCAACACAACGGTGTATGACACTTCCTACCATACAAAGCCTCGTATAGTGCTATCTATATACTAGCCTGATAATTGTTATTATAAGTAAACTACACCAAAGAAAACTGCTTTTCCCATGTTCCTTGGAACTCGATGATACAACACCTCAACATATCCTCCAAGAACTGAATCACACGTTCCGACTGACCATCCATCTGAGGATGATATGAAGTATTGAAATTCAACTATGTTCCTAGAGCACGATGCAAACACTCCTAAAACCTTGCTGTAAAGTTCGGGTTTCTATCTGAAACTATAAATTTGGGCACCCCGTGCAAATGCACAATCTCATAGATGTACAGATCGGCCAACCTATCCAAGGTATACGTCGTATGCACTGGCACAAAATGTACACACTTCGTAAACCGATCAACAATCACCCAAATGGAATCCTTTTTGGTCGGTGTCATAGGCAACCCAAACACAAAATCCATGGTGATTCTTTCCCATTTCCATTCTGGAATCCTCAACGGTTGTAATAACCCAGAAGGAAACTAATGCTGAGCCTTAACTCGCTGACATACCATACATCAAGCATAAAATCAGCCACGCCTTTCTTCAAACCAACCCAATAGTACTCTTCTTTCAAACCCCGATACATCTTAGTACTACCGGGATGCATAGCAAAAGGACTAGCATGTGCTTCAGTCAAAATGGTACGCTTTAACTCTTCATCTTCAGGCACCATAATCTGACCTTTATAACACAACACCCCATCATCATCAAAATGAAAACCCGTAGGACTTCTATTCATGATATCCTTCACATGCGATACTAAACTCTCATCATGCGGTTACTTCTTTATAATCAACTGTAACAAGGACGGTTTCACTTGCAACTCAGCCAACAACCCACCGTCACGCGTCATGCTCAACCTAGCAAACATAGCCCTCAACTCGACAACAACTTTTCTACTCAAAGCATCAGCCACAATGTTAGCTTTACCTGGGTGATACTCAATGGTAAGATCATAATCTTTAAGCAACTCTAACCACCTTTCGTTGCCTAACATTTAACTCTTTCTGCGACATCAGATACTTCAAACTCTTATGATCTGAATAAACTACACATTTCTCACCATAAAGGTAATGCCTCTAGATTTCAAGGCTAAAACAACTACGGCGTGTTCGAGATCATGAGTAGGGTAATTACGCTCATGCACCTTCAACTGTCTAGATCCATAGGCAACTACCTTACCCTCCTACATCAACACGTAACCTAGCCCAACATAAGACGCATCACTGTAGACAACAAACTCTTTCCCTGATTCTGGCTGAATTAAGATCGAAGCTCGTGTCAAAGCTTTCTTCAACCTTTCAAAAGCCCGTTGTCTATCCTCTGTCCACTCAAAACGAATGTTCTTTTGCAACAACTTGGTCAAAGGAGCAGCTATACTAGAGAACCCTTCAACAAACCCACGATAATAACCGGCCAACCCTAGGAAACTCTGAACCTCTAACGCAGATTTAGGCATTTTCCAACTCATCATAGCCTCAATTTTGTATGGATCAACACGAATCCCCTTGGCCGAGACAACATGCCCGAGGAAAATAACCTCCCTAAGCCATAACTCACACTTGCTTAACTTGGCATAAAGCTGATTAGCCAACAATGCCTGAAGCATAATCCGCAAATGCCTATCATGATCCTCCTCAGTACGAGAGTACACAAGAATATCATCGATAAACACAACTACAAGCTAATACAACAACTCATGGAACACCTGATTCATCATGTCTATGAAAGTAGTCGGTGCATTTGGTCAAACCAAACGACATCACGAAAAATTCATAATGCATGTACCTCGTACGAAAAGCTGTATTGGGCACATCCACATCTTTCACCTTTAATTGGTATTACCCGTACCTCAAATCTATCTTAAAGAACACAGAAGTACCCCTAAACTAATTAAACTAATCATCAATCATCGGCAAATGATACTTATTCTTTATTGTCAACTTGTTTAGTTACCGATAATCTATACACATCCGCAACGTACCATCCTTCTTTTTCACAAACAACACTGGTGCACCCCACGATGAAATACTTGGTGTAACAAACCCTCGATCAAGCAACTCTTGTAGTTGCATTTTCAACTCCTTCAATTCCTTTAGAGCTATGCGATATGGAGCAATTGACACTGGTGTCGTATCCGCATAAACCTCAATACCAAACACCACCTCTCGATCCGGTGGTAACCTCGACAACTCTTCCGAAAAAACACCTAGAAACTTGCATACCGTACGAATATCTTACACCCTTAACTCCTTCGAACCAGGATCCATAACATAGGTTAAGAAAGCCTGACGTCCAAAATCCATCATTCGCCTCGCTTTTAAAGCCGAAACAACATTAGACAAGAACTTAGCATTCTCACCTACAACCACCACCTCGAAATCATCTGAGAACTTCAGGGATATCTATTTGGTCTTAAAATCTACCATAGTCCTATGCTCGGCCAACCAATCCATCCCTAAAATAACATCAAAACCATGAAATGGCAACTCCATCAAATCTACGACAAACACATGACCCTGAACCATCTACGGACATCTACAATACAACTTCCTAACCACAACTGTCTCCCCAAGAGAATTGGTCACTCTAGCACCCACATTAAGGATTTCAACAGGTATATCAAGCAACTGTGCATGCTCACTCAGGATATATGAATGGGTAGAACCAAAATCAACTAATGAATACAACAAAAAAGACTGTAAAGTGAATGTATATGCAAGCACATCATAGTCATTACGACCCTTACGGTGCGCATACACTCTAGCTGGTCCACCTCCCTCAAGCTGGATAGCAACTGTATGAGCCATAGTCTTCTGTCCACCATCTCTGCGCTGAAACTGACCACGGCCATGACCACGACCTCTCTACGGAGCAACAATAAGTGCAACACCCTGCCCACCTCCAGCCAACAAAGGAAAATCAAATCTCAGATGGTCGCCAGACCCACAACTCCAACAAGCATTAGCCACAACAGCCACAGGTGCCTGAACCTCTCTGGCCAAACGTAGGCAATCTCACCTCAGATGATCACGTGATCCACAGACCTAACAGGTATTGTGCGGAGCTCTAACCTGGATACCCTACCCCTGTGCTCCACGCCCAATAATACCCCTACCGCGTCTCTAATCAGGGCGATACCTCCTATCACGGTGTCTCTTGGCCTGACCACTACCAAAGCTAGAATCTGCCGCTCTCTTACTAGAGCTAAAGCCTCGAGACCCAGAAGCTAAACTAAGGTTCTACTTAATATGCTTGGCTCGCGTAACCAATACGTCAAAATCCGTATAATCAACAACAAGCATGTATGTCTTAACCTCTTACACCAGCTCATAGCAGAAATGATCACATTGATGTCGCTCGTTAGGAACCAACTCAGGTGCATACCGATTCAACCTCACAAATTATACCTCATACTCAGAAATAGACACATTGCCCTACATTAGAGCCATAATCTCTCTTCCTTTCATCAAGATACCGGACCCCTAGGTACCTTTTTCGGAAAGCAATACAAAAGAACTCCCAGGATATATCCATAGGTTCTATCCCATCTGTCACAGTAGTCCACCAGCTATAGGCATCCCCCTGCAACAGGGACACAGTACAACCCAACTTACGGGCATTCGTACAACCCATTTGACCCATTATCCTCTCTGTACTGGCCAACCAATCCTCGCAAGCCTCTAGTGCTAGACCTCAGAACTCAACTCTGCCCAGGCTATAAAGACACTCTAACGGCAAACCCGTCTACCTAACCACTGGTGTCGGCACATGAACATCCGCAACTGCTGCTTGGAAAACACTAGTCATAGACTAAATCAACAGTGCCATGTCACCCATCCCTGGCCCAGCTGGCACAAGTGGTACTTGCTTCACTTCTGCAGGTGGATTAGGTGGGCTGCGGCAACCCTTCAAGATGTACGACATTCTTCTCATTTCCCTGCCCAACTATAGCAACAATCGTACCAGATCGCAACTCTCTACTCGGTCCCATCGTGCTAAAAATATATCTAAGGCATGATATTGTAGACACTAAATTTTGTCCAGATTTAAATTAAAAATGCTCGAAATAAGATCAATCCACATCACCCTTTTGATACCCAAAACCTTATATCCTAAGCCCAGGATTACATGGCCCATTATATAGTATTTTACATAGTATAAAAAATACAAAAAAGAAATAAAGATCCCAACTCCTTCCTCATTAAGGCTTTACTCCTATTGGTGGGATAGATGCTTAAATCCTATTGGTTGAAAACTACTTAATGAGTAAGGTCTTAAACCTCATTGGTTTCATTTTATAGGATAATAATAAAATAATTATAATATATATCAACCCCCTACCTACCCTAAAAACAACACGGCAGTTCTCATTTTGCCTTAGTATTTTCATTTCCCCACTGCCCCATTCACACTTTTCACGCCCTTAATCTCCTTCATCTTTCACCCACACAGCCGCACCATTTTCCATTGATTTCATTCCCCAAAACCACCTGTTTTCTTATCACATTATAAATTCCCCCCAAAACCACCCCACTCACATTGCCCTATTTCATTTTTCTTGAGCCGTTTATTCACTCGAATCACTTCCTCATTCGAATCACTAACTCTTAAATCAAGCTTTTTGACCCCAAAGACAATAATTTGTGGATTGATCGATCGAGCATATACTTGAGTTTTGGTATTTTCTTCCCTTGTTTACTTGTGTAATCATTCTTATGATTTAATGAAAATGTGAGATTTGTATGATCTTCTTTATTTATTTAACTTTTTTTATATGTGTTTTGGTTTAACTTATTTGTTTGTGATATATGTTTTATTTTATTTGTTGGATATGGTTTAATTATTTGCTTGTATGTGTTCTTAAGATAGTTTAGCTTTTTAGAATTTATTTTAGTTAATGTAAAATATGCCCTTGGCTTATTGGGGCATGCGTTTAAATTAATTAAAATGAATTTAGTTTAGGTTTTTAGGTTTGTTGAGGCCTTAGTTAGTTTAGGGTTTAATTTAATCTAATTAATTTAAATTATGTGCTCGACTTATTGGGGCATAATTTTAAATTAATTAAATTAAATTTAGGTTTTAGGTTAGTTTAGGGTTTAATTTAATTTAATTAATTTAAATTATGCGCTCGGTTTATTGGGGTATAATTTTAAAATTAATTATATTAAATTTAGGATTAGATTTTTAGAGCAATAGTTAGATTTAGGGTTCGAATCAATCTAATTAATTTAAATTTATCCTTGACTCATTAGGATAAATGTTAAATACATTAAATTGGTTGTACATCTCTTAATTACCTTTTAAGATAAATTTGATATGTGACTTAGATGGAAATTTAATAAAATTATATTTAATTAATTCAATTCATTTTAAATAGAATCCTTGGCTTATTGGGATACTAGTTTAAAATTAAGCGAATTAATTATTATGATTTAAGATAATCAATAAATAGTAGGGTTTTCTAGTTTTTTTAGGATTTAATTAATTTTGGGTTAATATTAGATTAACCTAGTTAATAATTAGATCACTAATTGAATTTTCATAATTTGGGCCTTCTTAGGTTAGGACTTTAGTGGGCCTAGGTTTTATTTTATGCCTTTCCGTGCCATACATTTTAATTGTCTTTCATGCGACTTTAATATTTTAATTGACATGCATATGGTTAATTAACTTAAATTATAGAAATGAGGTATTTATTAATTCTGATATTTGTGTCGTAACAGTCCTGGCTCAATGGATGTTGACCAAATATTCGAATTAATTCTCACCGTCTAAAAGTAAACTTTAATCTGAAATAAAAATTGACAACTCATAACATCAATTCTTAACTGCTTGCATCATGCATAAAGGTGATGAACGAAGTTCGAACCATAAATTAACACGGCAGTCGGGCTTACTCGATGTCGTTTTAATCTACGGTCCAAAGTATCATCACCCTTATTAATTAAATGTTTAATTGATTCAAATTCACAATTTGACAGAAGCCTGTATAATTAAAGTCTAAATTCAATTACGAACAATTTAATTAAATTCAATTTGAATTTCGATAATTTCCATCAATTAAAAGCAACATGTATTTTGGTATCGATTCCCGAGCGCGATGGGGGTGCTAATCCTTCCCCACGCCTAACCAACTCCCGAACCCGTTTTTTTAACTTATCTCTGATTTTATGGTGTCTGGCCTACCTTAGTGGCCGGTGGCGACTCCAAGTTTTTATTTTCCCAAAACACGAATTTTTAAAAGAATTCCCTATTTTCCAAATATTTTCAAAATAAAAGGAACCCGATTACTCCTTTTCTAGCGACTTTCGAATTTCAAAAAAGGTCGCTACAGATATTTTACCAAAAACAAAACAATAAGGACATCTTAAGCAAGGATCCAAGACTTCCATTTCAAAACATCTCAGACTATAATAATAAGGAAATGGGTTTCCCAATCTTCCCTCCAACATAGCATAAAGCAATCAACGTGCATAGCAAACAACATATTACAACCCACAACAACAATACAACAACCATATCAAATCCCAAATATCGCAAACCAGGCTTTGATACCACCAAATGTACCCCCTTGACCCGGCCTAGTCGCAAGACCGAACTGAACGAGCTACATTAGGTTTTTCGAGGTAAACCATGAATAAGAAACTCAAAATGCGACCATTTTTTCTTTTATCTTATCTAAATACAAATTATTATCCTATGTGTTCATGTTGACCATAGGTGAAAACTCAACTCAATCGGGCATCGAATTGACATCCAATTGGGTACAATTGCAATTTAGGGACCAAATTGCAATTTTAGAAAACTACAAGGACTTAACCCCTTTTTATGTTACCAAGCTTTAATTAATCCAATTTCATGCATACATGTCGAAACTCAACTCAAAACGGTCATCCATACTCATTCAGATGCATCCACAACATTCAGGGACTAAAACGCAAGAAAACAGAACTTCAGAACATTCAAATAACTGAATTAATCGCTAGTCGTATTGGTACACTTGCACGCATATCGGTACGGTAATGCTATTCCAAAATCTCCAGATTCCAGTAGCCAAAACTTTTATTGATACGCCCTTCTTATTACACTTACCCCGTACCGAAATGGTTCATCGAGTACCGAAATGCTAAGCCTAGAAATGCTTACCCGTACCGATACACTCATCCGCGTACCAAAATGCTGACCTCATTTGGCCTAAGCCCGTACTGAAACACTTGCCCACATTTCGATACACTAAGACTGGAATGGCTTGCCCGTACCGAAATAGGGACACGCGTACCGATATGCTTGGACCTAAAATGTCATCTTTTGCTGGTTTAACATGTTTCAGAAGATACCAAAACACCCTAACATGCTCCTAACATATATCCAAAACATTCAAGGGTCATAGCTTAGCAAGACAACACAAATTCAGCAACCATTCATGGCATTTTGCATCAAATATAAAACTAGAGGCATGCTTCCTAGAAACCAAGCCAAGCAAATGACAAATCTCAAAACCAATGCAACCAACAATTCATAATGGCCAATTACAAACCAAGAGCAGAAAAAAAACATTGCTCAAGCAGGGAGTTTAACAAACCATCTCCCAAAACAACAACGGAAACCCCATTGCCCTTGTTACTTATAGTCTAATTCAAAACATACTTTCGTATCAAGTCTTTGGCAATCCCTAACTTCCTCATTGCCTTCGAATCTTTAGTTCTCTGCATTGATGGAAAAAGAGAGCGTAAGCACACTAGGCTTAGTGAGGAGTGCACAAAAACAACACACCATCAATGCATTTAAAACTATTTCTCAACAACACATTGAAATCTCATTTTAATCATCTTTTAAAAATAACTTAAATCATCATTTGTACATCATGCCTTGAAAACCATGCACTTAACACTTTCAAAAACCAGCATATTAAACCATATGCAACATGTGTCATTAACCACCAGCAAATTCCATTGCTAAACCTCAATTTAAGCCTTCTCATGCATAACAAACCATATGCAAAGCTTAAAGAGTAAACATGTATAAATCACATTATACAACATAAACCATTACATGACACGTTAATAGTTATATTATCTTAAAAGTGATCATTAACCAAGTCCCATTGTTACCTCTCCAAAAGTACTATTTTTAACGCCAACCTTACAATGCTTTTGCTTGTTTTTAGGTACATTTAGTTGCATTAGGATGTTAGAATCATGCATTTGCATAAGGAGTTTAGAGTTTTGTCTATGCCAGTGTGAAGGGTTGTTTTGTTGGCAATTTTGCAGGTTTGGCATAGGATTTGGCCCAGAAAAGCACCATAGGAAAGAATGCCGAGTGCTATTGGCATAGATGGACCAGACAGTGCCAAGCACTGGATGGTAGAGAAATGAACTTAATGCCACACCAAGAAGCTATTGGACCCCGAAAAATAGGAAATGATCAGGCTCTGAAAGGATAGCAATTGGAACAATCTCCGAAAAAATAGCAGATAAGATGGTGCCAAGACTTGTTGGCAGATTCATGCCAAGCTTGGACGCCAGGGCAGCGACGGCAGTATGATGTCAGCCCTATCCTGATCAGCTCTCATTCAAATTTGGATAAGAAGATAATCCCTTATCCCTTGGGCCGTTGAAATTCAAAATTTGAAGAGCTAATCATGTCCCTTCCTTGCACGCCTATTTAAACACCAACCAATCTAGAATTTGGGAGAGAGAAGAAGATTGGATTGTGAGGAGTTGGTGTGTGACGATTGACAACTGGCTACACCTAGGAAGGGTGGTCCGACCAGCTTGGCCGAGAAGCCTAGATCGTGAAGGGCTGCATTGAGAGACATCTTCTAGCCAATTCTCTCTCTTTCAAGTTATTTATTTTGTTTTTAATGATGATGTATTTCGTAAACATTTGTGGGTTGTTGGTTAAATCCCTCACCATAAACTAATTTAATAGTTTGTGGGGGATGTTTGCGTTGAAACGCTGTTTTCATGTTTAGTTTTTAATAATAAATCTGCCTTGGCAAAGTTTTATCTATTCGGCATACTTTAATGTTTTCTAAATACTATGCCAAGCGAGAGCTGGCACTGTTGGCCTATTGTGCCTCAATATCTTAACAGACTTGGGGTGACAATGATTAAGTTGTTGAATACTGATGAGAGAAGTCGTTCAAGTGGATGAACTCACTTCGGGAGTGAAATCTACCCCTTAGGAGTATAGATTGGATCTTAATCAAATTGGTTTATCTAAAAACAAACATTATAGAGATAGATGGGTTTTTACATGATCAATTTAGGGTAATGACCATCGAGAGAGGCTTTTCTAATTTTGAATCTGCTCGGCAAACAATGCCAAGACATGTTGTTATTAAAAGCTGACATGGCATGAATAACGTGAAAACCAGGCATTCCCTGCCAACACTCATCATTCATTAAAACACTTATCTTGCCAACGTCTTTACTTTACTTTCACTCATTTTCTTTTTAATTGTTTTTAAAACCAACTTCAAATCAAATCACTTTTTCTTAAGGCAAGTAACAATCAAGGCAATTGAATTCCAAGTCAATCTCTGTAGGACCGATACTCAGCTTATTGATGTATTACTTGCAGACTGTGTATACTTGCACGCAAAAGACTCATCTTGGCACATTGTTATACTTTCCCAACATATACCTTTTGCCACTTTTTCCAGCATTTTCACTCTGAGAGTCTACAAGTTTTTGATGCCGTTTCCGGAGATTGCAACGAAATTGATTATTTTTAAATTCTTACTTGTCTTTTTTTATTTTTATTTTTTTTGTTTTTACCTTTTATTTTTGTCAGTGTATGACCAGAAGACATCCTATGGTGGACGAGTGGCCATACGATCCGAAAATTGAGAAAACCTTGGGAGGTTAAAAAGAAGATTTCGAGAGATGCAAAACTAATGTAATGGAGGGAATGGTGTGGTGAACAATGGAGGAAATCCACTTAATAATGAGATACCACCACCACCTGCTGTCCCATTTGTTAATGAGAGACCTATTAGAGAACACTCAGCACCAACCATTGACAATTTGATGCCATGACTTGTTGGCACATAGGTAAACGCTGTAAATTTTGAACTTAAGCCAGTAATGATTCAAACTCTTTTGAATGTAGGTCATTTTGATGGAGCACTTACTGGAGATCCGAGGCAGCATCTAAAGCAGTTCATGGAGATTTGCCAACTATTCCAACAAAATGGAGTACTTGAAGATACTGTGAAGCTGAAGTTATTTACTTTCTCTTTGAGAGATAGAGCAAAGGCTTGGCTTAACTCCTTGTCACCTGGCTCAGTTACTTCATGGGCAGACCTATGCTAGAAGTTCTTGACAAGATTCCAGCTGCCAACACTCACTGCCAAGCTGCGAGGTGAGATCATTACATTCAGGCAGGCTGAGGATGAGACCTTATATGACGCATGGGAACGATTCAAGGACTTGTTGAGCAGGTGTCTATGCATGGATTCCTGAATTAGACCCAGATCCAAACCTTTTATAATGGATTGAATGTACAAACGAGGACTGTTGTTGATGCTTCAGTAGCTGGTTCACTGCTTGACAAGACATATACCGAGGCTGTTGACATTCTAGAGAGGATTGCAATTAATGATTTCGAATATCCTATTACCCGACTTGGGACCGGAACTAAAACCAATGGGAAATTTCAGGTTGATGAACTAACGTCCATCCATGCCAAGATTTCCAATCTTACCAGCATGGTGAGAACGCTGCAAAAGAACAATAAGCATTATACCCTTTCTGTACAATTTGTGGAGAGAATCATCATGTGGATGAATACCCTGCCAACCCTGAATCGGTAAACTTTGTTGACAATGTTAATCGTTACTATAATCCTAACTCTAATATTTATAATATAGGTTGGAGACAACTCCCTAGTTTAGCATGGGGAAATCAAGAAGGTAACTACTACAATGCCCAACGCCAGAATACCCAGAGGCAGAACAACAATGGTATACCCGCATTCTATCAGAATGCCATGCCATAGAAAGCTCAAAACAATTTTCAGCAAGGGCAGAGATTAAACCAAGGAGGCACTCTCACAGAGTACATGGAGAGGAATGATGCAACAGTCCAGAGTTTGGCAGCATCAATAAGGAACTTGGAAGTTCAGATTGGGCAGATTGCCAATACACTCAGCAATCGACCCCGAGGAGCACTACCAAGTGACACCGAAGATGCTCAGCACAAAGAAAATAAGCAATATAAAGCCATAACTCTTCGAAGTGGTAAGTAGTGTGAGGTGGAGAAGACTGCCAAGCAACTAGTTAATTGCCAAATCGAGAAGCCAGTGCCAACAGATAATCCCAGTGAGGTAGAGAAAGAGCAACCAAAGCAGATGATGCCAGCACCGATGCCAGATAGCATACCGATGCCAGCACCGATGTTAGACAGCATACCGATGCCAGTACCGATGCCAAACAGATTGATGCCAGCACTGCCTTGGCAAAGCCAACAGCGCCGACATATGTTTATCCACCACCACCATTTCCAGCAAGACTTCAAAAGCATAAGCAAGATCAGCAATTCAAGCGCTTCTTGGAGGTTCTTAAGCAATTGCAAATCAACATTCCATTGGTAGAAGCCCTTGAACAAATGCCCAACTATGTCAAATTTATAAAGGACATTCTGTCCAAAAAGAGGAAGTTGAGAGACTTTGAAACTGTTGCTCTAATTGAAGGATGCAGTGCCATGATCCTAAACTGATTGCCACCAAAGCTGAAAGATTCGACAAGTTTTACTATTCCCTGCACCATTGGCAACAAATTCATGGGCAAGGCACTGTGTGACCTAGGATCAAGTTGATGTGACCTAGGAGCCAACATCAACTTGATGCCAATGTCAGTTTTCTGGAAGCTTGGCATAAAAACAAGACCTACCACGGTGACACTTCAGCTGGCAGACCGATCCTATGCACATCCCAAGGATAAGATTGAGGATGTGATGGTAAAGGTAGACAAATTTATTTTGCCAGTTGATTTTATCATTTTGGATTATGAGGCTGATATTAATGTCCCAATTATTTTGGGGAGACCTTTTCTTGCCACGAGTAGGGCTTTGATTGATGTTCATAAAGGGGAACTAACAACCCGCATGAATGACCAGCAAGTTACATTTAATGTGTTTCAAGCTTTGAAATATGCAGATGAACCTGATGAGTGCCAAACAGAGGAGATTATGGAGTCCATTTACACTTTGGACACGTTACAATTATGCCAGGATATAGAATTTGATGCCAACAATTTAGATGGCATAGCTGATATGTTTGAGGAACCAGAAGAACCAGTCTTAAAGGCTGAAGAGGTAAGTTATTTTGAGCCATTACAGTTAGCCGGAAGAGAAATCAAGGCACCTAGACCATCAATTGAGGAGTCACCAGCATTGGAACTGAAACCATTGCCAGATCACTTGAAGTATGTCTATTTAGGTAAACACTCAACTCTGCCTGTGATCATTGCCACTAGTCTCACTAATGATCGGGAGGAAAGATTGTTGGCATTATTATGCGATTATAAGCAAGCATTAGGGTGGACCTTGGCAGACATCAGAGGTATTAGCCCAACCATTTGCATGCACAAGATTATCTTGGAGGAGTACCATGGCAAGACCATTGAAGGCCAAAGAAGGCTAAACCCAAGCATGAAAGAGGTAGTAAAAAAAGAGATCATAAAATGGCTTGATACCGGGATTATATATCCCATTTCCGATAGCTTTTGGGTTAGCCCAGTGCAATGCGTGCCAAAGAAGGGTGGTATGACCGTGGTACAAAATAGTGAAGCTGAGTTAATCCCCTCCAGAACTATCACGGGATGGATAGTGTGCATGGACTATAGGAGGCTAAACAATGCCACGAGGAAGGACCACTTCCCATTGCTATTTAGTGATTAGATGCTAGACAGGTCAGCAGGTAAAGCTTACTATTATATTTTGGATAGTTATTCAGGTTATAATCAGATTGCCATCGCTCCTGATGATCAAGAGAAGACCACGTTCATACGCCCATATGGGACATTTGCGTTTAGAAGGATGCCATTCGGCCTATGTAATGCACCAACAATGTTTCAGCGTTGCATGATGTCCATTTTTTCTGATATGATCGAGCACAACATGGAAGTGTTCATGGATGATTTCTTAGTGTTTGGAAAAACATTTGAGGAATGTCTTCAGAGTTTTGAACAAGTCTTGAAGAGATGCATAGAGACAAACCTGGTGTTGAACTGGGAAAAATGCCACTCCATGGTAAAGGAGGGCATTATTCTCGGGCACAAAGTAACTGAGAGGGGGTTAGAAGTGGATCAAGCAATAGTTGAGGTAATTATGCAACTACCGCCTCCAACGAGTGTTAAAGGTATAAGGAGTTTTTTAGGATATGCCAGTTTTTATCAGTGTTTTATTAAAGACTTTTCCAAAATTGCTAAACCTTTATGCTTGTTGTTAGAACATAATGCCACTTTTGCATTTGACAATTCTTATTTGAGAGCATTTCAAGAGCTTAAAGAGAAGTTAATCAATGCCCCTATAGTTGTGTCATCGGACTGGAATGAGCCCTTCGAGCTCTTGTGTGATGCCAACGACTATGCCGTTGGAGTAGTCTTGGGATAAAGGCATGGCAAGTTTTTTCATGCCATCTACTATGCCAGCCGAACCTTGAACGAAGCACAACTAAACTACTCTACGACCAGGAAAGAATTTCTTGCAGTTGTATTTGCTTTTGACAAATTTAGATCTTACTTAATTGGTAACAAAGTTGTGGTTTTTACAGATCATTCGGCATTGAAGTATCTCTTGGCAAAGAAGGATACCAAGCCCAGACTAATCCGATGGACGCCACTACTTTAAGAATTTGACCTTGAGATACGAGACAAGATGGGCAGTGAAAATCTAGTAGCTGACCATCTCTCACGTTTAGTGCATCATCTTGAAGATGGTAAGACCAATTTTATAAGAGATGAATTTCCTGACGAGTATGTGCTTGCAGTTAATGTCGTTTCATGGTATGCTGACATTGTCAACTACTTGGTAAGTAACATTCTGCCACCAGACTTGGCATATAATGCCAAGAAAAGGTTCTTGCGGGAAGTCAGGTAATACTATTGGGACAAGCCAATATTGTTCAAACAGTGTGCTGACCAAGTGATCCGCCGATGTGTGCCCGAGGATGAACATCATAACATATTGCATCTATGCCATGCCGCACCATATGGAGGTTACTTTGCTGGGGTAAAGACTGCTGCCAAGGTACTGCAGTCAAGATTATTTTGGCCCATACTATATAAGGATGCATATGAGTATGCCAAGGCATATGATCGATGCCAACGGACAGGAAATATCTCTGGCAAACACCAACTACCGCTCTAAAACATTATACATGTGGATTTATTTGATGTATGGGGATAGACTTTATGGGTCATTTTCTACCCTCATTCGGTAATGTATATATTCTTGTGGATGTTGACTATGTATCTAAATGGGTAGAGGCTGTGGCCCTGCCAGCAAACGATGCCAAGGCTGTTGCCAAGTTCTTGCACAAACACATTTTTACTAGATTTGGCACCCCTAGGGTGATTATTAATGATGAGGGCACCCATTTTAAATGTAATATAATCTCTAAAGCTTTGTGCAAGTATGGTATACAACACAGAATTGCCATGGCGTATCATCCACAAACAAACGGGCAAGCTGGGATTTCAAATAAGGAGATTAAAAATATTCTAGAGAAGACTGTTAATCCATCAAGGAAAGACTGGTCCTTGAGACTAGATGAGTCCTTGTGGGCTTGCAGGACTACATTTAAAACTCTTTTGGGTATGTCACCATTTCGACTTATTTTTGGAAAACCATGCCATCTGCCAGTAGAGCTTGAGCATAAAGCCTACTGGGCCATCATAACACTTGGCATGGCATGGAGAGCCGCTGGAGAAAAAATGTTGCTAGACCTAAAAGATTTGGAGGAATTCAGAACACAAACCTATGAGAACGCTAGGATCTACAAGGAAAAGACAAAACGTTGGAATGACAGTAGGATAATGCCAAGATAGTTTGAGGTAGGCCAACATGTTTTGTTATTCAACTCATGGCTTAAGTTGTTTCCAGGGAAACTCATATTGAGATGGATGGGCCGTTATGAAGTTGTGAAGCCCTATGCTCATGGAGCTGTAGACATTAAGAACTTGAAGACGGGTGAAATCTTTAAGGTGAGTGGCCAACGTTTAAAGCACTACATGGAAGGTGATCAGAATAATGCCAAAAAGGTGATCATCTTGGAAGAGGTAACATGAAAACACCATCAGGTTTGAACTTTTGTAAATATTAGGTTAGTGTTTTTCTTTGTTTTTAGATTTTTAATTATTTTTTCTTTCTTTTTAAATTTCTAGTTTTTATTTCTTTATTGTGTTGAAAGGTTTCCTTTGAGTTGTGCAGATTCATTATGCCAGAAATTATGTTAGGAACACTGCCAGGGTTGCTGGTAGGAGCCAACGCTTCAATAGAAAAATTTGCTAGGCATAGTGCCAGAATAGCTTGGCATGCAGCGGTGCAAAAGATAGAAGGAAGAGGAAAAAACCCTACTTTTATCGGCCCCGTAAAATGAGAAAGAGTTGTTTTTATTTGACCTCAAACCCTAGCAGCCCAAAATTTTGGTTGAAATTTAAATTTCAAACCAATCACCTTATCACTCCAATCTTTACCCTATCTTATCACCTATAACCTTATCACTCCACCTTCTTTTTAAATAAATTCTTTTTATTTCCTATCATTATCCCTAATTACTACTCCCATTAAAACACTCAACCAACACAAAACCTTTCACTTTCTCACCCTTGCCGATTAAAGAAATCAAACATCTCTCTCACTTTTTACTTTCTTTTCGATAAGCAAGTACAAAACCCAAATCATCTTTTTCTTCATCTTTCAACATCGTTTCAAGTTCCTTCAACGATTTTCAATGGCTTCATCCTCTATCCCTTTCAAAAGGTTCTTCAATGAGGAGAATCAGAAAAAGTTTGAAACAAATTTTGCCTCGAGGAATTTTTGCTATGAGAAGAACTTCGACCTCAAAATAGAGGCGAAAAATGGTTTCCTTCTGAAAGTCATGTCTACGATTAACTTGCACAGATGGACTCAGTTCTGCCAGCAAAAAGGGGAAATTTATGCCACCATCGTCCAAGAATTCTATGCACACCTTGTGACCAAGGATTCTCCCTTCTTGATGATTAGAGGTAAATGTGTTCGTTTTGATGAAGGGTATATTAAAAATATGTTTGAGTTAGATGGTGTAGATGATGAGTATTTCGAGTACGTCGACTCAAGAATGCTGGCAAGAGAAAGAGGCTGCTGGCAGATCTGTGTGAGCCTGGCACGATATGGATAGTGTCATCCAAGGGGCACCGTACGATGAAGAGGTTGGCATTGAAGCCCCAATAGAGAGGATGGAATCACTTTCTCAAGGCGAATCTGATGCCTACACCCCATAATGAGACGGTGTCGAAAGAAAGGATGATCCTGTTGCACTTTATTGTTATGGGGCGCAAGATCAATGTTGGCAAGCTCATTATTGAGGAAACTTACAAGTGCGCAGTGAAAGGTACTGGCAGCTTGTTTTTCCCTTTGTTGATTTCTATCGTTTGCATGCTCCATGATGTGCCAAGGTTTGATACGGATAAAGGGCAAATGATCAAAGGAACAACAATTACTGCTGCTATATGGAGGAATCTTGTTGTTGCCGAGCCCAAGGAGAAGGGAAAGACAAGGGCACCCATGCCAAAGCCCAAGGAGTCAAAGGCCGCGCCAGCAACCATGCCAAAAACTGTGCCAGATAGTTCAATGGCAATATTGTCCCAAATTTACCAACGCCATGAAATTATTCTCCAAAAGCTAGAAAAGGTTGAGGAGCTCAATGTCAAGATGCGACACTACATCCAGGCCAGGGATGTTGTGATTAGAGAGGCTCTTACAAAATTATCAACTGATTTTGTGCCAGAGTTTCCAAACTTCCCTGTCGAGCTCTCTGCCAGCGATGATGCCATGCCAGCTAGTCCAGTTCATACCTCGTCCGATGCCACAGTCCCATTGTCTCCAGTTCAAGTTGAGTCTGCCAGTTCTGATTCTTCATCTGAATCAAAGGAAACCAAAGCCAAGTCGCCAGTGACACCTGCTTTACACACGCCATCTGATGCCACCGATGCACCTGCTGCATCGGAGCCTGCCAAGGAAAAGGAGGAAGTTGGAGCCTCCACTGCCGCTTCAAAACCGAGCCTAAAAAGAAAGAAGCACATGGCCCTTGATCGAGGGCCATTTGTAAGAAGAAAAACCCGTGCCGCACGGCAAATAGTCTCTGAAGGGGAGTCATCTTCTTCCTAAACTCCTTTACATTTCATTCCATTGCATTTATATGATCATGCATTTTTAATTTTTTATGTTTTTCTTGTATATATGTGTTGTTTCATGCATTGGGGACAATGCAAATCTTTGGTTTGGGGGTGTGCATTTTCTCACATTTATGCCATGCCATACATTTCATGTTTAAATTATGTTGCCATGCCATTTAATTCATTTAAATAGATGCATACCGAACCACTAAAAAAAGAATTTTTTTTGCCTCGATTTAATTTTGAAAAATTTTAGCATTTGTTAGGCAAGTTTAATTTGATCTAGGTGTCTGTCCAATGAGGAAACTTTAATCTTTAGTTGTCATGCCATGCCAGCAGTGTGGTATGCCAGGTTTGCTTGGCAATTGATCTCTAGTTTAGGGAATTGAACTTACACTTAACACGTAGTATGTATCTAATTTCTTAGCAAACTTAGACTTTTTGAAACTATGCTCAGATTTAGAAAAAAAATGATGCCAGGATAAAAAGAAATAAATAAGGCAGCAATGTTCTGCCAAGGCAAGAAAAAAATGAAATGAACTCTCCTCTACCTAGGGATAATAAGTTACTTGGGGCTTCGTGGTTTGCTCCCTCTTAGTTCTCAAGTACAAAACCTTAGAGTATAAGTTGAAGAGAAAGCCTAGTGATGTCTAGATTAAGGTGGGGATTCACGGTATGCTCCCTCTTATCTCTCACGCTAAATAGTGTCACGAAGCAAGCTTAAGTCAATGCCAACAGAAACCCTTGGCAAAAGAAAAAAAAGAAAAAAGGATAAAAATCTAAGTTTAGGTAGTAAAATTGGCTAAGGGAGTGACAAGATACTTGATGCATATTGCCTACACATCATGCACTCTTCATGAACTTATACTACAAGTATATTGCTGCACCTAAATTACTACATGCATGGCATTATTGCACTGAGATACTGAGGACAAAAATAGAGCCAAATTCTACTTGCCAACATGTGTTGGCATTCAATCAAAATTTTGTCGAGGTAACTTTTTCACAGGTTTTTTATTTTGACTGCATTACTTGAGGACAAACAATGAGTTAGGTTTGAGGGTGTGTTACCTTTCCAAAAGTACTATTTTCAACACCAATCTTACAATGATTTTACTTGTTTTTAGGTACATTTAGTTGCATTAGGATGTTAGAATCATGCATTTTCATAAGGAGTTTAGAGTTTTGTCTATGCAGTGTGAAGAGTTGTTTTGTTGGCAATTTTGCAGGTTTCGCATAGGATTTTGCCCAGAAAAGCACCACAAGAAGGAATGCGAAAGAGAATGACGAGTGTTGTTGGCACAGATGGACCAAACAATTCCAAGCACCAGATGGTAGAGAAGTGAATTTGATGCCACGCCAAGAAGCTCTTGGACCCCAAAAAATAGGAAATGATCAGGATCCGGAAAGATAGCAATTGGAACAATCTCTGAAAAAATAGCGAATAAGATAGTGCCAAGACTTGTTGGCAGATTCATGCCAAGCTTGGACGCTAGGGCAGTGATAATAGTATGACGTCAGCCCTAGCCTGATCAGCTCTCATTCAAATTTGGATAAGAAGATAATCCCTTATCCCTTGCGCAGTCGAAATTCAAAATTTGAAGAGCTAATCCTATCCCTTCCTCACACGCCTATTTAAACACCAACCAAGCTAGACTTTGGGAGAGAGAAGAAGATTGGATCGTGAGGAGCCGGTGTGTGACGATTGACAACCGGCTGCACCTAGGAAGGGTGGTCCGACCAGCTTGGCCGAGAAGCCTGGATCTTGAAGAGCTGCATCGAGAGACCTCTTCTAGCCCATTCTCTCTTTCAAGCTATTTATTTTGTTTTTAATGATGATGTATTTCGAAAACGTTTGTGGTTTGTTGGTTAAATCCCTCACCATGAGCTAATTTAATAGTTGGTGGGGGATGTTTGCATCGAAACGCTATTTTCATGTTTAGTTTTTGATAATAAATCTACCTTGGCAATGTTTTATCTATTCGGAATACTTTAATGTTTTCTAAATACTATGCCAAGCGAGAGCTGACACTGTTGGCCTATTGCGCCTCAATATCTTAGCCGACTTGGGGTGGTAATGATTAAGTTGTTGAATACTGAGGAGAGAAGCTTCGAGAGAATTCGTTCAAGTGGGTGAACTCACTTCGGGAATGAAATATACCTCTTAGGAGTATAGATTGGATCTTAATCATATTGGTTTATCTAAAAACAAACACTATAGAGATATAATGGTTTTTACATGATCAATTTAGGGCAATAACCATAGAGAGGCTTTGCTAATTTGAATCTGCTCAACAAACAATGCCAAGACAGGTTGTTATTAAAAGCTGCCATGACATGAATAGCATGAAAACCAGGCATTCCCTGCCAACGCTCATCATTCATTAAAACACCTTCCTTGCCAATGTCTTTACTTTACTTTCACTCCTTTTCTTTTTAATTGTTTTTAAAACCAACATCAAATCAAATCACTTTTTTCTTAAGGCAAGTAACTATCAAGGCAATTGAATTCCAAGTCAATCTCTGTAGGATCGATACTCAGCTTACTACTGTATTACTTGCAGACCGTGTATACTTGTACGCAAAAGACTCATCTTGGCACGTTTTTATACTTTCCCAACATATACCTTTTGCCAGCATTTTCACTCTGAGAGTCTACACTCATTAACAAAATAGTTCATCGGATACACGGATTCAACAAGTGTCCTTAAAGCACTTCAAGCCATCTCAACCGGTATAGCGATACAATCACAATCGCGGTACATTACAACTGGGTACACTTACAACCCACCGGGACACCAACCCCAACCCTTTGTTAGATGCTTAACCCACTAACGGGAGTTTTTGGTACCATATAACCCCTCGACCGTTAGGGTACTTGGATAGAGTATTCGGTACACTGTATAAAACCCCTCAACATCCAAGGAGACTCATTATAGTGCACTATAAATCCTATGGCCAGCCAACTATATCCGATAACATTTTTAAACCACATCACTTGCCAATATAATTCACAACTAACCATATACCTCACTGTTTTTATATGCATTAAACCAAACCATTTCCCAAAGCAACAAACCATGCTTTTCAACAAGTATTTCCATATACTTACAAGGATCACTTACCATGTGCATCCTTCAACATTTCATGATTAAAAACAGTATCTCACATACTTTAAAACATGCTTAAACAGTAGGTACCATGTAATTTAAAACAACTGCATAAACCATTTCGTAAAAACCATGACCGAGGGAGAAAACCATATTATACTTACTTCTGAGTTTAAACCAGCATTTCAAGCTAAGTATAAACTCCCAATAACCACATTTAAATCATTTCAAAGCTGAAATCCACGTTCTCACTCACCGATATGCGAAACCTCAATTCTCTGACGTGAATTCAAGCATCCAAAACCTCCAAAGCTTCACCGATAGCTTTCAGATGAGCCTTCCCTATTTTAACCACATAACAACAGAGGATTAGTGCATCTCAATGCACTCAAAACACTGCAGAACATTCCTTACAAACATTAACAATCCTTTCACAATTACCCAATGTTAAAAACAACTTATCCACATTATTAAACATTCAATACATGTTTAAAATCAATCCTCAACAATGAAAAACATATCCAATACGGATCTTCTTCAATGTCATCAAATAAACCCAATTAAATCAAATAATCATCATAAAAACATAAAATCAGATTATAAATCATAAATCAAGGATCAAATACTTGGGAATATTAATAAAGAACCATTCAATAGAGGAGAAAAATGAACCTTACCTCTATTGTGTGATTTCTCCCTCAATTGATTGATTAAAACTTGAAAAACAAATGATTTCAATGAGATTTTGTAAATCAAAGATGATGAATCAATTATAAATCAAGAATTCAAGAAAATAGATCTCTCACCTCTAAAATTTGATGAAAACAAGATTGTTTGGCAGAGTAGTGGAGAGAAAAGTTGAGAGAAAAGTTTACGTCAAATCTTATAAAAATCAATAACTACCTTTTATTACAAAAACCTCTTCTTAATTAGTTAATAAAGCACATGTTAAAAACCTTAATTGAGGGAAAAACCACCAGCCAAAACTTGGTAAAATAGCTCCCTAAGGATTCTAAGAATTTAACCCTTTTTCAAACTAGTCACCATTAAAACATTTTTAAAATCTTCCATTTTGGTCACCAACCAAAATGTCACCATTCCAATACCGACACATAAATCGTGAAGAACCAACTCTACCTTGCCACCCAAAAATTGAAAGACATCTAAGAAATCTTCATCGAGGGTAGGAGATTATGTATCCTCTCGATCAACGTGTCAATAATGCACAGGAAGACCATGAGAATAAGCGTTATAATGGCATGCCATCAGTGGTGGTGGTTGAGAATGCAACCCAGAATGGAAGACATGTTAGACGGGAGGTTCCACCACTTGCCAGACCTAGAAGGCCCATCAGAGACAACATGGAGCATGACATAAACAACCTCAACTCATCGATTGTTGTGTCTGATCTAGGGATGGCTCACTTTGAGCTAAAGCTCGTTATGTTCAACGTGCTCAATTCAATTGGACAATTTGGAGGATCGGCAATAAAGGACGCTAGAAAGCACATTCAAGCTTTCCTGTAAGTGTGTGATTATTTTAAACAACCAAGAGTTCCTGAAGATATGCTAAGACAAATTATCCCCCTACTTCTTGCAAGATTGATCCAGAGCATGGTTGAAAACTATAACCTCATGATCTATTACATCATGGGATGACCTTTGCAAGAACTTTTTGCATCAATATGATCCAACGAAAGTGCATAATCAAGAGTGAAGTGAGATCTTAGCATTCCAGTAGAGAGATGATGAATCCATGTATGAATGCCGGGAAAAATTCAAAGACATGCTACGTAAGTGCTCAATTCTTAGATTTCATGATTGGCTACAAATCATGATGTTCTATAATGGCATCAATGCACCTACAATGATCCTAAAGAGACTTTCTACTAAATCGGATAGCCAATAACGACTACCAGTTCCCTAGGGGGAGATTGAAGCTTGACCTAAATCTTCTACAACACTCTAGCTGGATAAATCCTGGAGTGTGGTAGCTAAACTCTCTACCATTGCAAATCTACTTAAAAACATGCATCCGGTATCCAACATACAGAAGACCCATGTGATTTAGTATACATGCGAGCATTGTGATGTGGAACACTAGTCGAATGAATGCCCCAAACAACAGGAATCCAAATGCTATATAGGGAACACCAACTGCAATAATATCCTTATTCCAACACCTACAACCCACGGTGGTGGCAATATCCAAATTTTGGTTGGGAATGCGACATATGTAATTTAGAAGTACACCAAAATGCTACAGCAGAACCTTTTAAATTCCAAAAAAGACTCAGATGCAGAACCATGGATTTTCTAACTCTAATTCTAATTTCTTGATTCCACTTATTAGAATTTTATGGAAATTGCTCGAGTTATTATGCAGGATCAAAGAGCTCACTTGAATAACCATAGCGCCATGCTCACAATGAAAGCCGCTATGTTATAGAATCAGCAAGCGATTATGCAAAACAACACCGCTTCCTTACGGTTCTTGGAAACAAAGGTTGGGCAAATCGCCCAAGTCTTAAAGTTGCAACCACAAGGCAGTTTACCTAGTGATATTGAATCACTAAGGCTTTTAATGCAGAGCAATACAATGCCATCACGCTATGTAGTAGCACCCATTTGAAGCAAGATGACAAGTTTGGGGGAGGTTCCCTGTTGATTCCACTTCAAGCAAGCCATCCACTAATGCTCTCGCACCTAAGTATACAATTTCTATGTCTGATACAGTGAGAGACCTTGCTACAAAATTCAAGTATGACAAAGCTAAGAATGCCACCGTATCTAGTAAACCACACGATGAGCCCAAACCACCACCTCTATTCCTACAAAAATTGAAGGCTTAGAAACAAGATGCCTAATTTCAGAAGTTTCTAGATATGCTCAAACAGTTGCACATCAATTTCCCATTCCTAGAGGCCATTGACTATAGGACAATATATGCAAAATTTTTGAAAGAGATCGTGACAAAGAAGAGGATGGTAGATAAAGTTAAGACTATTGATACAGTGGGTGAATGTGTGGTCGTGCTAAGTGATTTACCAACAAAAATGAAGAACCCCAATAGTTTTACCACTCCATACTCTATAAGCCATAATTATTTTGGTTGTGCTCTATGTGATCTTAGTGTATGTGCAACTTAATGTTGAAATTTATGTTTACATGATTAGGGATAGGAAGAGCCAAACCTATATCAATGATCCTTCAATTGGCCGATCGTTCTTAAATCCCACCCGAATGCAGAATTGAAGATGTTCTAGATAAGGAAGATAGACTTGTTTCCCCAATAGATTTTATCATCCTTGATTGCGAAGCTAGTGAGAACGCTCCAATCATCCTTGGGAGACCATTCATTTTGATCGGGCGTATAGTGATCGATTGTAAAAAAGGTGAATTCACCATGAAGATAAATGACCAAAAGATCGCACTCAATGCCTTTGGCACTCTTAAGTACGTGGATGACTATGATGAATGTCAACTTGTGTAAAGTGAAGAAGCCCTATTTGAAGAAAATTTGCAAGAGATATGCTACGATAATGTGCTTAGCGCTGCAGAGCAATATGACTTTGACGAGGCCTTGTAGGAAGATGAAGAAGAAGGAGATGTTGAGATGGAATAATCCAATGTTGTGCTTACCCGACCAACTATATCCTTTGAACCTTTGGATTATGCTGAGTTCAAATCTCCCAAGTCATCCTTATAGCATCCATTGGTACTTGACCTTAAACCTTTTCCCCACAACTAAAGTATGTGTATCTAGGGGAGAATAATACACTAGTTGTTGTCATATCTGCTAGCTTAACATGTAACCAAGAAACTAAACTATTGCATGTGTTATCTCAACATAAGAAAGCTACTAGTTGGACTATTGCAGACTTAAAGGGTATAAGCCCTACATTGTGTATGCATAAGATTTTGCTTGTAGATGATCACAATAGCTCGATAGAACCATAGCAGAGACTCAATCCTATCTTAAGGATTATGGTTATGAAAGAGACCTTATAATGGATCAACGTCAGAATCATCTACCCTATCTTAAATAGTTCGTGGATGAGTCTTGTCCAGGGTGTGCCAAAGAAAGAAGGAATGATCGTAACCAAGAATGATACCGATGAGATCATTCCGTCCATAAATGATACTAGATGGCGTATTTGGATTGGTGACTAGAATCTAGACAAAGCTATGAAATAAGATCACTTCTTATTGTTATCTATTGATCAATGCGTAGGCAAGCTTACAAAGGGGTTGAAGTGGTTAAAAATTTAAAAATAAGCGTCTGTCCATCATGATAAAACCTTTCATCCTATTATTGGATGATTAACACATCCAAAATTTTATCCCTTTTACTTTTTGCATTTTATTTTATGCAAATTTCTTTTCCACAGTTTTATTTCCTTTTGCTTCCTATTAAGTTAGTTTTTCTTTAATGTGTTTGGTTTTATTTGTTGAGTTTGACAGTTATCGAGCATTTATCACACAGGGCATACTTGTTGGGCTCACCACAAATTGCAATTAAAGATTTCTTGGCCGGTTAGGTTATATCTCAGAAAAAGGGGAGAGAATATCTACATATATAACGCTACCTTTATTATATCAGTTTTTTTCTTTCTTACTTTACCCTACACACTTTTTCCCTTCTGCCACACGTCTTTCTATCAACCCTACACAATTAAACCTTTTTTCTCTCTGTAACCAAGCCCTTCATAAACCCTTCATATTTTCTTTAACTTCCATACCAGAGAAACAAGACGCGTTCCACTTTCCTGCCTTCTTGACCCTTCTTGCCCTATAAAAATTTATTTTTCTTCTATATTCTTCCCAATCCATAACTATGGAAAAAACAAGGATATCCACCTGCACCAGTGTAAGTACTTCACCATCCATCACAAAACCAACCAATACCACTCCATCTGCAAAGCCATCTTCTTCATCATCCCGACGTGTTACTCCAGTACAGAAAAAGTTAATCCTCAGAGGATCTTTTACAATTCAGAGATGGAAAAGTGATACAAGAACTTCCAAAATTGACAACTCATGCTGAAAGAAAGATTAGAGTTTATTGGCACACATAAACTCTAGTTCGATGATAATATTCACTCCATCATTGAAACCCATAACTGGAAGGAGTTTGCACGGTAGCCTGGGTGAATTAACATTTCCTGGTTCAAGAGTTTTATACCCATATCACCAACACTAATGACACAATGACATTTGTTCGTGGAAAAATGGTAAACGTATCTGCTAAGAAAATCAATAATCTATTTGACCCGAATAATACAGAGGATGAGCATGAGGACTTCGCAATGACGACCACCAACACTACTTATGAAAAGGTTCTTCGTGACCTGTGCATTTCGGAGATGGAATGGATATGGATATCGACAACCTATAGGATTGTAAAAGGTTGACTTGCAACCTGATCCTAATATTGGGTCCACTTAATGAACACTCGACTAAGGTCCACAGGACATACCTCCATAATCTCAGCCAAAAAAAATGCTTCTATTGCATTCGATAATGAAAGGTCAGTGAATCAATGTTAGACAGATGACTTACCAGTATATTATGGGGAGGGCAACTTTTATAGGTACAAAGAGCCCTTTATTGTTTTTAATACTAATAACTACTCTATGTAAAAGGGCACAAATTCATGATAACCCCAATGATCTGGTGATAGAAGCCCAAACAGGGATGCTCCCAAAGGAGATACCACGGCTTAAAAGACTTTTGACTAGTGCTACACCATTTAGTGCCATGGTTACAAGTACCCTGCGTGCAACCATGCTTAGTGCCATGATTGAATTCTTCAAACCATTCTTTGAATATGCTGAGGAGAATGATCTGGCCTCTAGAGCTTTGCCGAATAGATTGTCCTCGTGGTACACTGCTTATTTCCCTCTATTCCATGAACAATGCTTTGTCGAGCTAACTACTACCTTAGCTAATCTGCCAGACAAAGAGGAAGAAGAAGAGAAGGAAGAAGAATAAGGCATTTACCTCAGCCCTTCGGTTGCTACTGTTAGAAAAAAGAAAAAGAAAGATAAATGAGATAACTACCACACATGTGCCTTGCCGACCTACTAAATGAATGAGAGCTAAGGACAAGGGCAAGGCCCTCATGCACCCTAAAAGATCAACTCCTGCTAGCCCCATACCCTTGGCTAGTGATGATTCCACTAAGGTGTAACAATTAGTGGGCCAGGCTATTCCTTTCCCTGTCAAGATATCACCCACTCTAACTTCGTCTGCTATCATTCCAATACTCGAACTAAAGTTACTGCTAGTTGGGTCCTTGAGCTCATTGAGGAGCTGAAAGCACACTTGGAGTGCAGACCCCCATTATCTACCTCCTCCAAAGCCTCAGCAACAACGACTACTCCTCTATCATAGGATGCCCTTGCCTCCTTACAGTCAATCAAGCCCCACAAGAGCCTATAACTTCTACGCCATGTACTAGACGACGTATAAAGATCTAGGCGCGATGCTCTGCACCACCACCCAATAACTTCTTGGGTTAGTTTTTTCGTTTTCTGTTTCACTTTTTCATATTGCGTATGCATTTTTTCTCTCTTTTATTTTATTTTTCTTGTTTTATTTTTGCATTGGGGACAATGCTCTTCTCAGTTTGGGGGAGTACTATCCCATGTACAAATTAGGTTAAATTTAGGTAAAATTTAAAAAAATTCAAAATTTTATTCTTTATAAATAGACTAATTTATTTTTTATGGTTCCCTTTGCTATGATTCTATTGATCATGATTTCCATTGATTAATCTATGCTTAATGTTTTGCAATATGTTAAGAGCTTTCGTGTTTTGAACTTAGGAATGGAACTATTGTAGCCCTTAAAACACATGTTGTATGCCTTCTAAAAAGGTTAAGAAACCTTATGGAAATTCTAATTTGACTCTTTGATGCCAAAGCATGAATTAATGTGAATGAACGAAATGATTAATGTAGCAATTAAAGGCTTAAAAACTCTCAAAAAAATCAAGTAAATAATAAAGATCAATCAAAAACTCGATAGCATTAGCAAAGCTATTGAGGGACACTCTTTTATGCATCTTGTTACCTTAGTACACTAGATGAGTTTTGTTTGATCCATTTAACTTTCCATAGTAGGAATGTTAGCACTAGCATAAGAGTGAATGAAAGTCTTCACTGGATGACTCTACTCGTAGGGCTCGGGGATGGGCTGTTTGCTCCACTACATCTTTAGGTTTGAAGAGTAGATGTGATAAGCTAAATCCCAGTTGATACAATTCTTAAACATAAAAAGAATAGAGGGATTAAAACATTGTGCTTAAAAAGAAAATGCTGTGAGAATAATAGAGAGCAACCCTTAAATTTTTCTAAGGTAATTAAGTTATGAATGCATGTGACATCGAACCCACTAAACCTACAATAGAATCGATTCTTGGAATAGAACTGTGAGCTCTAATGCATTGCATCTCATTAAAATAGCCGAGGAATGAATTACTTCTACAACATGTCTTGGAATCTTTGTAATCATAACTTAGTTGGAACCTTTGATACAATGGGTTGTTTACTATTTTGTTTTTTTCATCCATTGCTTGAGGATAATCAACAGTTCAAGTTTGGGGGTATTTGATGACTATGTAAATATCATATTTTACATACCTTTCTTACTTGGCTTTTGCGTGTTTTCAAGCTCATTTAGTTGCATTTAGGAGTAGTTTGCATATAGATTGCATGTAGTTAGGGAGTTACACTGCATGTGCTTAAATGTTATATATTTTGGTGCTTTTAATCTGAAAGATAGTGTTTTTGTGGTGCAAGTGCAGGAACCCGGTGAATGCTGAAAGAATGTTGGAGCAGATGAGTAGCGGACCTCTCGGTTGAAGTTGACTAGGCAAGAAGAGTTGGAGATAACTCTAACTTTGATCCACATGGACATTCTCTTAGATACGAAACATTAAAAGATAGCGGTAAAAGAAAAGGTCCTCTTAAAAGAAGCCATGCATTTTAGGGTCACAGAACCCTAGCTTCCCTGCATATATAAAGAAGGCTTGGATGACAATTCAAGAGGGAGCAATTACATACGATAATTCCTTGCTTTTAATTTTTAAGCTATACATGTAAAAGCTTGGAATCAAGGTAAGTATTCTTATAACAAGTATTTTATGGGATGAGATTCTTGATTTGATGTTATGCTCTTAGTAAGTTCTATATGTGATTTTACATGTTTGATAAGTAGTGGTTGCTATGCTAGCAACTGATTAAGATATATATATATATATTAAGATTGAGAATCAAACATGGATTAACTATATATATATATATATATATATGGTAAGATAAATAATAAGCTATGTTCAATTGATGCTATGATTATGGAGCTATGCTTTTTTTTATTTGAATCTGATATGATGAACATAATTGCAAGCCTCGATAGGTTAAATAATAAGATTATGTTCTCTTTGCACTATTCGAACATGGAGCTATGCTCACCTTTGATTCAGACATGATATGATGAATATAAATGTCAGCCTTGGTTTCGAGTCAGTCATAGGTATAGTTGGCATGCCATAGAGTCCATAGAGCTCATGTTTAGGGTGGACTACGGTCTTAGACTACAGTCTTTACTTGGCGACAGTAGGAGGGATTGACCAGTACCAGTATATTTGGCGACAGTTGGTTGGGGATTTGTGTACCTAGGCTATTACTTGATTCTCAAGGCTATGTTAAAATCAAATAATGTAAATTGCAAATTTAACGAATAATCTATCCTGATAACTTAAGAAACAATTATCACATGCCTTGATATGTTTGATTGGTGACTTATAAGTCAAGTAACTCTATTATGGAATTCTATGGTTGATGACTCGTGTGATAAGTCACTTGTGTATTGTAAGTTATAATGAAAAGAAACCAAGAAAGTTTATAAGTTAAATAGTTGAATCATTGCAATGACTTGCTTAGTAAGAAAAAGAAAATGTACATTTTGAATATTTGAGTGTCCTATTGAGTGAATTGAGATCCTTTGACAATGTGAATACTTATTTATGATTGATTTGAATGCTTAAATGGTTATAATTTGTTTGAATATTCAAGAACATATGATTATGTTTATTTTGAATACCTTAACACTTATATGTTTGGTACCCTATATCCTAAGTAAACAGCACATTGATATGTTAAGATTGATATCTTTTATGATAAGAAAACCCATGCCTATGCTAAGTTATGATAAATAACTTAGGTGGCAAGTAATACATGTTTATGTGAGGTTATATGTAGGAAATTAGTAAAATATAAGCTAATCAAATGTTTATCACTTGATAACTTGTGTAATAAGCAATACTTGCATATAAAAAGGATATTTGTGTTTATAACCGAACTTAGAAATGCTACCATAAATCAAACCATGTAGTTAAAAAGAATTTGTATTCGATCAAGAGTGCTATATGATTGGTTTCGATATGCTTAATAATAATGCCATATTCGAACTCTTTAAATAGATTAGTTGTATTTGTTTAAGCTTGTCACTTACCATGATTCGATGTCTTTAAAGAAATAATAAAGTTCATCTTTGAGTCTTGATTCATGTTTTTGGATAGTTAAGCTACCTCGCTAAGCATTGGCTTACTCTTTTCCCTTGTTATATTTCAGGGTATTTGTGCCTTCGTATCTCTTCTGAGCTTGGACGTGATCACAAGGATCTAATTATGATTCGAATTAATATCTATAAGACTCCTAGATGGTGGCACATAGTTATTAGTTGCATAGTGCATTTAGTTTCCCTTTTTGGCTATATATAAGTGTATAAGTTTTAAAATTATTCAAAGTTTTGTAATGGGCCTTTAATTATTTTATAGTTGCTTGCTTCATAAGTTATATTAGTTGTATGATAGTATGATTGTTTAAATATCTATATATGCCTTAATATGTTAAACCATCTTGGTGTTAGGTATGTATGTGGGCTAATATATATATATATCTTTTATCATGGATTTTGCTTCTAAAAGGCTATTGTATTATGTGTGACTTGAAAGATGGTTAGAATAAGAAATTGGTAGTAGGATAATGATTAAATATATGGTATTGTTTGGTGGAAGTTGTATGTAGTTGGAGGTGA
Organism: Hibiscus mutabilis; assembly: GCA_019671005.1. Classification (NCBI taxonomy): domain Eukaryota; kingdom Viridiplantae; phylum Streptophyta; class Magnoliopsida; order Malvales; family Malvaceae; genus Hibiscus; species Hibiscus mutabilis. The sequence continues at coordinate 22,277,356 of CM033732.1, forward strand.
TTGGTTTATGCTTTGAAAAAACTTTGATCTTAGTATTCTAAATAGATATTGCCTTTTTGTAAATGGTTTATTATATTATATGGTTAAGCTATGTTTGATATGATAATCGAATAATTAATTGTTGATTAAGCTAAGTTTGACTTGCTATTCGAATACTTGTAGTTACAGTTAAAAGTTTGGTTATGTTATATGGTGCTTGATGATAATCTTGGATAATAACTTTTGATTTTAAATGATACTACTTATAAGCTTTAAGATCGTAAATCACTGGTTTGCTATTCTCTTGATTGATCTTTAGTACTGATCATTATGTCTTATTATGGTTAAAGGTATACAAGTTGTAAACATTCTAGAATAATAATGTGTTAGAAAGATAAATATTCATATGTGATAGTAGAAATAATGCAATAAATCTGGTAATCTGAAGTACATAGAATATAAGGGTATGCTATGATATAGTGAATGAATCATGTTTCTTAATGTATGATTATTTTGATCGTATATGAATTGAGGCTCAAGCTAGACCTATGAAAATACTTTAAAAAATGTTTTAAATTATTCTGTCTTTTGGAGACATGTATAGTTGTTTATGTTGTGTTCTTAAAAAAATGTTTGTGTGTTTGTTTGGTAACACATCCTAAGCCGGTTTATTTCCTAGATCGGGTAGGGGTGTTACAAAAACTCACACTTGCTCAGTTTGGCATACAACTAGTTATCCTTCAAAGCTTGTAACACAATCCGCAAATACCGATCATGATCTTCCCCGGTACGAGAGGACACGAGAATATCATCTATAAACACCACCACGAATTGATCAAGATATTCATAGAACACCATATTCATCATATCCATGAATACAGCTGGGGCATTTGTCAAACCAAAAGGCATGACCAAGATCTCATAATGCATGTACCTCGTACGAAATGCGGTTTTATGTACATCCTCATCCTTAATCTTCAACTAATAATACTCAGATCTTAAATCAATCTAAGAGAACACCGCTGCCCCACGAAACTGATCAAACAGATCATCAATCCTCTGCAAAGGATACTTGTTCTTCACTGTTAGCTTATTTAACTGCAAGTGATCAATGCACGTACGCATTGTACCATCCTTCTTTTTCACAAAGAGAACGAGAGCGCCCCACAGAGAAACACTCGGTCGGATGAACCCATGATCCAACAACTCCTGAAGTTGTGACTTCAACTCCTTCGGTGCCATCCTATAAAGAGCAATGGACACCGGTGCCAAACCCGCTAATGTCTCAGTACCGAATTCCACCTCCCTATTCGATGATAAACTCGGTAACTCTTCAGGAAAAACTTTCAAAAAAGCATTGGCAGTTCGAATGTCCTGCACCCGAACACCCTTAACTTAAGGATTCATCATAATAACCAAATAAGCTTGGCAACCTCCTTGCATCAACCTTTCTGCTTGAGTAGCCAAGACTATATTGGAAAAGAATTTCACATTCTCGCCAACCACTACAACTTCATAATCATCGGCAAACCTCAAAGAAATCCTTTTGGATTCACAATCCACAACTGCCTTGTGCTCGCTCAACCAATCTATACCCAAGATAACATCAAAACCATGGAATGGCAACTCCATCAGATCTGCGGCAAACTCATTACCTTGCACAACCAAAGGACACCGCCTATACAACCTTCTAGTAGTAACTGTCTCACAAAAGGAACTAGTTACTAACATGCCAACATCAAGGATCTCAACAGGAATACTCAACAAAGATGCATGTTCACTCAAAATATAAGAATGAGTATACCCCGAATCAATCAAAAATAATAACGCCAAGGATTGCAAAGTAAATTTACATGCGATCCATCCGTTTCATTATGACCCTCGCGATGAGCATAGATCCAAACTGGTCTACCACTCTTCGGTCTCACTGCAGCAGCATGAGCTACAACTCTCTGACCATCCTCACGCCTCTGAAAATTACCCCGTCCACGACCTCGGCCCCTAACAGGTGCAGCAACATGAACCGATGCATCCCTCATAGCACGAGGACAATTACACTTCATGTGATTAGGAGATCCACATATCCAACAGCTCAAGGAACCTCCCCAACATGCACTTGTATGACGTCTAACACAACGCTCACACTCAGCTACAATACGATCTCATGGGTTACCCAGACTAACACCGCCACCAAGCCTATGATCCGGCCTATGTCTCTTATCCTGAAACCTTCTATTCTGCCTCCTAGAATAGCTAGAATCAGCCACTCTCTTAACCAAGCTCGCACTAGCAGCCTGAACTGATGTACCCAATGACTGCTCAAAGCAGTCACTAAAACAATTTTCAAAGTTTTCATTTTGGTCACTAATCCAAAATGTTCGATTTCCAAAACTCATTTTCCAAAATTGATTTCACCATAAATATTAATATATTTAATAATGATTTTGGAATATTTTTCATTATTTTATCACCTTCAAAAATATTTAATTTGATTTAATCCTGAAACTGACTCGAATCTCTAATACCAGTCTATCAGACCTTCGAACCAACCCTTAAAACATGTAGGCCAAAAACCGGGGTGTTGCAACTTTCCCCCACCTAAGAAATTCCATCCTCAAAATTTACCTGGAGGAAACAAATGCGGAAATTGCTCCAACATGCCTGCCTTGTTTTCCCAGGTGGCTTCCTCGACACCACAGTGTCGCCAAAGACATTCACAAGCTCAATCGTCTTGCCACGAAGAAATTTGCTACTGGAATCAAGGATGTCCACAGGTTCCTGATTATAGGATAAATTCGGCCTCAACTCAATATGCTCCACTGGCATAACATGCGAGGGATCCGACCGATACCTCCACAACATAGATACATAGAAAACATCATGTATTTTCTCTAATTCGGGAGGCAACCTCAACCGATAAGACACGGGACCAACACGCTCAACAACCTCGTTTGGTCCAACAAACCTCAGACTAATCTTACCCTTACGTCTGAACCACATCACCTTCTTCCAAGGTGACACTTTCAAGAACACACGATCGCCCACCGCAAATTCAATCTCCCTACACTTCAAATTCGCGTAAGATTTCTTCCTATCTGTAGCCGCTTTTAAGCGTTCACACACAAGCTTTACTTTTTAATCCTTGTCTTTCAACACAACAGGCAAGGAAACATGTTTTTCCCTTACCTCAGCCCAACACAAGGGCGTACGACACCTCTAGCCATACAATGCCTCATATGGTGCCATTTGTATACTAGCTTGGTAACTGTTGTTATACGCAAACTCAACCAAAGGTAAATGCTTCTCCCAGGTTCCTTGGAACTCAATAATGCAACATTTCAACATATCCTCCAAAACTTGGATAACCCGCTCGGACTGACCATCCGTCTGAGGATGATATGCGGTGCTAAAATTCAATCTTGTACCCAAAGCCTGATGCAAAATCTCCCAAAACCTTGTTGTAAACCTCGGATCTGTATCCGAAATAATGCACTTGAGCACCCCGTGCAAACGCACAATCTCAGCGATATACAAATCCGCTAACTTGTCCAAGGTATAGTCGTATGCACTGGCAGAAAATATGCGCACTTTGTAAACTGATCTATAATCACCCAAATGGAATCCTTTTTAGTCGATGTCAAAGGTAACCCTGACACAAAATCCATGGTGATTCTCTCCCATTTCTATTCTAAAATTCTCAACGGTTGCAACAACTCGGATGGAAACTGATGTTCAGCCTTGACCCGCTGACAAACCATGCACTTAGAAACAAACTCAGCCACATCCTTTTTCAAGCCAACCAAATAGTATGCTTCTTTCAATCCACGATACATTTTAACACTACCGGGATGCATAGAAAAAAGACTAGCATGTGCCTCCGTCAGAATAGTGTGCCTCAACTCTGGATCATCCAACACCACTATTCGACCATTGAAACACAACACTCCATCATCATCAAAATGAAAATCCATCAGATTATCATCCAATATGTCCCTAACATGCTCAACCAAGGAATCATCAAACTGTTGCTTAGCTTTAATCGCTTGTCACAACGTAGGCTTAATTTGCAACTCAGCCAACAATCCACCTTCCAGAGTCACACTCAACCTCGCAAACATAGCTATAAGTTCAACTGCAACCTTACAACTTAACACATCTACAACCATATTGGCTTTTCCAAGATGATACTCGATCGTCAAGTCGTAATCCTTACGCAACTCCAACCATTTACATTGCCTAAGATTCAAATCCTTTTGAGACATCAAATAGTTCAAACTATTATGGTCCATAAAAACAACACACTTCTCACCGTAAAGGTAATATCTCTAGATTTTCAAGGCAAACACCACAGCCGCAAGCTCCAAATCATGAGTCGAATAATTGCGCTCATGAACCTTCAGCTGTCTCGATGCATAGGCCACAACCTTACCATCTTGCATCAGTACACAACCCAAACCAACGTAAGATGCATCACTATAAACCACAAACTACTTCCTAAATTCAGGTTGAATCAACACAGGAGCATGTGTTAAAACTTCCTTCAACTTCTCAAAACTATATTGTTGCTTCTCCGTCCACACATAAGGAACATTCTTTTGTAACAACTTCGTCAATGGTGCAGCAATACTAGAAAACCCATCAACAAAGCGACGGTAATAACCAACCAGCCCAAGAAAACTACGAACTTCTGACACTGACTTAGGTTGCTTCCAATTGAGAATAGCATCATTTTCTATGGATCAACACGAATACCCTCCGCGAAAACCTCATGACCAAGGAACATCACTTCCTTAAGCCAAAACTCACACTTGCTTAGATTGGCATACAACTGGTTATCCTTCAAAGCTTGTAACACAATCCGCAAATGCCGACCATGATCTTCCTCTGTACAAGAGTACGCGAGAATATCATCTATAAACTCCACCACGAATTGATCAAGATATTCATAGAACTCCCTATTCATCATATCCATGAACGCAGCCAGGGCATTTGTCAAACCAAAAGGCATAACCAAGAACTCATAATGCTCGCACCTCGTACAAAATGCAGTTTTATGTACATTCTCATCCTTAACCTTCAACTGATAATACCCCGATCTTAAATCAATCTTAGAGAACACTGCTGCCCCACAAAACTGATCAAACAGATCATCAATCCTTGGGAAAGGATACTTGTTCTTCACCGTTAGCTTATTTAACTGTCGGTAATCAATGCACATACACATCGTACCGTCATTTTTTTCACAAAAAGAACTAGAGTGCCCACTGAGAAACACTCGATCAGATGAACCCATGATCTAACAACTCCTAAAGCCATAACTTCAACTCCTTCAGTGCCATCCTATAAGGAGCAATGGATATTGGTGCCGAACTCGCGAATTTCTCAATATTGAATTTCACCTCCTTATTCAGCGATAAACCTGGTAACTCTTCAGGAAAAACTTCCAGAAAAGCATTGACAATACGAATGTCCTGCACCCAAACACCTTTAACTTTAGGATTCATCACAATAGCCAAATAAGCTTGGCAACCACCTTGCAATAACCTTTCCACTTGAGTAGCCGAGACTATATTGGATAAGAATTTCACATTCTCTCCAACCACTACAACTTTATAATCATCGACCAACCTCAAAGAAATCTTTTTGGATTCACAATCCACAACCGTCTTGTGCTCGCTCAACCAATCCATACCCAAGTTAACATCAAAACCATGGAATGGCAACTCCATCAGATCTACGGCAAACTCATGACCTGCACAACCATAGGACACTGCCTATACAACCTTCTAGTAGTAACTGTCTCACCAAAAGAACTAGTTACTAACATGCCAACATCAAGGATCTCAACAGGAACACTCAACAAAGATGCATGTTCACTCAAAATATAAGAATGAGTAGACCTCGAATCAATCAAAAATAACAATGAAAAGGATTGCAAAGTAAAGGTACATGCGATCACATACGTGTCATTGCGACCCTCGCGATGAGCATAGGTCTCAGTTGGTCCACCATTCTCCGGTCGTACTGTAGCAACATGAGCTACAACTCTCTGACCATCCTCACGCCTCTAAAAATTACCCCTGCCAAGGCCTCAGCCCCTAGCAGGTGTAGCAACATGAACCGGTGGATCCCTCACAGCACGAGGACAATCACGCTTCACGTGATTAGGAGATCCACATATCCAACAGCTCAAGGTACCTCCCCGACATGCACCCGTGTGACGTCTACCACAACGTTCACACTCAGCTACAATACGAACTCTTGGGTTACCCTGACTAACACTGCCACCACGCCTGTGATCCGGCCTATATCTCTTACCCTGAAACCTTCTATTCTGCCTCCCATAATGGCTAGAATCAGCCACTCTCTTACCCAAGCTCGCATTAGCAGCCTAAACTGATGTACCCAAGGACTACTCAATATCCTTTACACGGTTGACCAATACATCAAAATCCGTGTAATCCGCAGCCAAGAGATAAGTCTTGACATCCTTCACAAGACCATAGCGGACTTATCACACCTCTGTTGATCATCTAGAACCAACTCTGGGGCATATTAACTTAGACAAACGAACCACCCTGCGATAGCGACATAAACTCGCGCTTCTTCGCATCCAAATACTGTGTACCAAGATACTTTCTCTTGAAAACTCTTCGAAAGAACTCCCAAGTCGCATCCACCTCAGGAACACCCACAATTGTGGTCACCCACCAATGATAAGCATCAACCTGCACCAGTGACACAGTGCAACACAACTTGCGCTCATCATTACTACCATCTGGTTCAGGATATGGATTGTCTTTTCCAGCCATCCCCCGGATGCCTCAGGACTCAAACCTTGAAATTCATCGCCTCTCAAACTACCATGACGCTCTAAGGGTAAACCTTGATTAACCACCATAGCAAGTGTCGGTGCTTGCACTTGCACTCCAGCCATCGCTACCTGAAACGCTCCTATCATTGTCTGGATTAACGGAGTTAGATCACCAAAAACTAGCACAAGAGGAGCCTGGGGTACACCACCCACCCCAACATCAATAGGAGGAACCAACGAATGAGGAGGAGGTAAAGTATAAGGGGGATTCCCTTCCACATCATTATTCTGCCCAACTCCGGCATTATTAGCCATTGAACGTGTCTCACGTCGAGCCATGCTAACAAAAGCATCAAAACACATTAATGTTAGGCTAGCATTAGGCAAAGGATCCAAGGCAACCTTATAAAACCCTTTTAAAACCTCGATAATAGGCAATGTGTTCCCATTTCATAAAACAACATGATATTAAACAACCGTCATACATATACACTATCACCGTGCACAACAAACATCACCAAATAATCAACCAACAACATCCCAACCTTTCATAACTTGGCTCTGATACCAACAAATGTAACCCCTTCGACCTGGCCTAGACGCCCGACCGAACTGAGAGAACTACATTAGGTTTGCCGAAGCAAACTGAAGAAAGATTATGAAAACTGGTCTATTTTTTTCTTTTTATCTTGTCTAGATGTGTATTATTAATCTTGAGTGTACAACTTGCAGCGGGTGAATTTACACTGGCATCGGACCATGGGAAGGCAACCAATTGTGAAACATACCTTTTAGGGACTAAAATGCAAATCTGATAAACTTAAGGACCAAAACTTAAATTAAGGTTACCAATCCTCAATTAGTCCAATTACATGCTTACATGACAAATTTCAGGTCAATACGATCATACAAGCTCATACAATTGCATTCTCAAAACTCAATGACCAAAATGAAAGAAACAGAAACTTCCAAGTATTCCAAATAACAGAATTAACTGCAACCGTACCGATACACATACAGGTGTTTCGGTATGCCTTAATAATTTCCAAAAATCAGATTCTAGTAGCTAAAACTCGTATCGAAACACTTGCTCATGTATCGAAACGTCTAGCCAAAATGCTTAAGACCGTACCGAAACACTAGCTCGAGTATTAAAACGCTATGCCTGTAAAGGCTTACCCGTATCGAAACACCCTCTCACGTATCGAAATGCTATGCCTAAAATGTCCTAGTCGTACCAGTACAGGGACACCTATTTCGATACGCTTGGACCTGTAATGTCCCAAATTGCTGTCTAAACACACTTTAATGATAACCATAACACTCCAACATGATCCAAACATTCAAACAACATTACTAAGGTACAACCTTAACCAAAACATCACAGAATCAACATCATTACATGACATCCAAACACTCAAAAATTTCTATAGGCATGCTTCCTAACATCATTTTGCCACATAACCAAAACTCTCATTTGACACCTTAAAGGCATACACAACATGCTTACATGTTTAAAGCATCATAACAAACATGCTTGAATCATCAAAACATGGAAACCATTCCAAGACAATTAGATGCATACCTAAGCACCCATCAACCGTCAACATAAGCAAAGATTCTCAACAAGCTTAACAACAACAAACAAACCATAAAATCCAGCACTTCACATGCTTAAAAACCATGGGAAAATAGGATTACAAGTTCCAAAAACATGGCGAACACATTGCCTTATTAACCAAACACATAAACCGAGTTCATACTCAAGTAGTCTTGCACTTGGATCACTTCAAACCTTGCCTTTGTTACCCCCAAACCTTAATGCTCAGCATCATTAGGAAAAAGAGAGCGTAAGCACACTTACTTAGTGAGGATGCTCTTAAAACAATGATGCATTTAAAATCCTTTGAAAACTAAACACTTATTTTCAAACCATGCTTACGTCCAAAGCATTTTCATTGATTCTAATCAAAACATACATATCGACCATATGCATCAACATTTACAAATCACATGCTTAAATCCCAAAGCATTAAGTCATCTCATGCTTAAATCCCAAAGCATTAAATTACAAAACCATGCTTAAATCCTAAAGCATTATAAAATAGGTTCAACTCATGAACTTGCATATATTGGCAATTATAGTGACCCCGGATAGACAACCACTATACTTGATTAGCCGACCGCTAACCTTTAGGTAACTGACCGTTAACCTTACAATTCAGATACACAGACCTCTCATGATAGTCGACCACTACCATAACCTATACCATGCCGACCGTATGATATAACAACCTTGCCGACCGCAAGATCAACATCAACAAGGGGGAACGACCACTCAACCCAAGTGATAACATCATAGTTCGAGTAGCTGACCGCTTACCTCAAGGACCCTTAACCATGATCGATTTTTAACATATTATAGTGCACTTCATCCTATGGCATGCCAACTATATCTGAATGTTTTCTCATCGTGTCACATAGCCAATACATCATTTACAAAACCATTTACTCACTGTTTTACAATGCATTATACAAAATCACCACATATGCAAATCACATTGCCAAAGCAATAACACCATTCCCGACCGGAATGTAAACCAATGCTCACTAGCATTTCATATACTTTTAAAACCCCTGCATATGTACTTAAAATCATGCATTTACAGTAAGTAAAAACAAACCATGTTTACGACCAAAACATGAATTACACATGCTCATATCTGAACCGATATTAAAGAACAAAAGAGGGAAACTTACTTGCGAGCTTAGGTAAGTGTTTCAATCTTATCCTAAACTCCCAACAACCCTTATTAAACCTTTTAAAGGTGTTTAAACCAGTTTCCACTCACCGATACACCTCGCCTTGCTCGCCAACGCGAATCGAGCTTCCGGCAAGCAACAATCAACGTCAAACTTTGTCACCTTGATTATCCCCTGTTTTAACCACATAAAACCAAAGGGCAAATGCATCATTATGCATTCAAACCATTGCCAACGAGCAATTACCCATAACTCACAAATTGCCCACTCACAAACCATCTGAAACTCATCGAAAACATCCTTAAACACTTTCAAAACTCAACCCAGCCATAATATAATGATTCAGTACATCAAACCTCATCAATTATCATCTAAAAACTCTTTCCCAACATCCTTTCACTTCCAGCAATGATTAAACTCCATTAACCTCACAAAAACCCTTAACTAACAACCTTAAACATTAGAGATTCAACTTGTTTCAGGATTACAACGTTAAAACCAAGTTATTAACAAAATTAAACATCAAAAACATGATCTAATCTGATCATAAACCCAGCAAAATAGATCCAATTTGAAATATGTCAATTTCATCAATCCAAACACAATTAAACCGATTTTCCTTAATTAAACTATCAAAACACATTAGAAAACAATTGTAAAGAGTCAACAACTTGGGAATTTCAGTAAATAATCTTTCATTAGAGGAGAAGAATGAACCTTACCTCTAATGGATGCTTTCTCCCTTAATTGGATGGTTTACATGAGAAAATAAAGTTAAAACAATAAGGTTTTGGTAAACTAACAACAAGAAATCACTTGGAAATAAAAGATTTAAGAAAAGAAAGATTTACCTGAAGATTTAGAAGAAGAAATTGATGTTTGGCTGGAGAGATTGTGAGAGAAAATATTTGAGAGAAAGTTAGTTACGTAACTTTTGTTTAAAAGATTTAATAACCAAATTAATTCTCCCCAACCTATTTATATTTTCCAAAACACTTTAAAAATAGCCAATTAAGGGATAAAGTCTGATATTAGACTTTTGGGCAATTAGCTCCTTAAAGATTTAAAGCTTTGACTCTTTACAAAACACTTGTTGGCCACTAATCCAAAATGTTCGATTTCCAAAACTCGTTTTCCAAAATTGATTTTACCACAATCATTAATATATTTAATAATGATTTTAGAATATTTTTTCACAATTTTATCACCTTCAAAAATATTTAATTCGATTTAATCTGAAATTGACTCGAATCTCTAATACCGGTCTACTGGACCTTCGAACCAACCCTTAAAACATCTAGGCCAAAAAATGGGGCGTTACAAAAATAGCTTACTATAATTTCATAAAGCTTAGGCATACTGATACTAGTTGACTCGTACTGACTGATTTGAAGGCCGTACCGGTATTGGTTAAACACGGTATCGGTACCCCACAGATAGTTCATCCTCGATGAAAAGTGTTCTTAATATCCAAAACACTAGGGTATCGGTACTGTCTCCTCGAGTACCGGAACCGAAGCCTAGAAATGACTTCCTAAGCTTGGGAAATCACTTCCCAAGCCCTCAAATCATATCCATTAGACTCATAACCCGATCCTACATCATAAGGGAGTGTTTAAGGTGGTTTACTAGCATTTTTACATGTTATTTACATGAAATCCGAATTATGCCATTTAAGGGTCTCTAAACACCCAAGCAACCATAAACACCAAATCTAGCAACCTTAAACCATAAAATCAAGCAAGTCAATCACTTTATGATCTTCAAGAAGAATCAGAGTCAGAGATGTACTAACCTTAAGCAATAAATCCAATATTTAAGCTCCCACAAAAAAACCCTTTGACTTCCTCTTTGAACCAAGCTTGGAAGAAAACCGAAATCACCTCTTCTTGCCTTAGCATTAAAAACGAATCATGCCTTAGACTAACATTATGGAGAAGATTGAGTACGAAAATAAAACGTTTAAATCGAAGGAAAGCTTCCTTCAAGCCTTGAACCCAAAAACTCATAAGATGACATCTTACCTTTTTACCACAAGATTATACTTTTCATGAAGCTCTTGAAATGGTGATCAATATTGCCTCCACTTATGAATCTCGAAATGCAACTTGGGAGGAAAAAATTTGATCTTTGAACCTTGGTAGACATGGTTTCCATGGAGAAAAAGATATGGGAGAAAGAGGAGAAGAAAAAGATGAGGAAGAGGGTGATATCATAAACCCACACCTTGTCCCCCTTTAATCACTTGAGGACTAAGGGAATTGAAGAGTGGTCAGCCAACTCTTTTTAAAAGATGGTCTAATCACTACACTCAACCCCCATATTTTTTCTTTTTACAAAATGATCACCTCCCAAGCTTGCAAGATTCAATTCTCATCCGATTAAGCCTAAACTTGGCCAATGGATCCAATTATCTAACCTCACATGGAAGTCCATGACCCGAGTCAACGCCCCATTGTTGACTTAGAAATTTGAGTCATTACAGATACTCTATAGATACCCACGAGTATCAATAACAAAAATTCATTGGATGGTTTCCAAGTCTAGCCAACATCGATACCAATCATTTGGGAATCAATACTAGATTAATAGTATTGATACCCCACAAATGTGGTATCGGGATTCACCCTTTTAAAAAGGGTAAACTTCACCGAAGGTCCCTTATGTTTAGGGCGTGTTCTATTTTAATCACCTAATTTGAAAAAAGATTATTCTTGCCCCTTATGTTTTCGACCGTTACCGTTTTGGTCACTCAAGTGTTAGTCTCTGTCAATCCCTGTTAAAACGATGATCTAGCATTTTAATAAAAAAATTAATTTTAGATTTAACCCTCAAACTTTAAAACTCTTTTTATCATCTTTACAAGAAAACCCCTTTCTATACAAAAAGTCTCTAACCCAAACCCTAACCCCTTCATTTATAATAGCACATTATTTCTAAGAAATGATAGTGCAGTTCTAGAGAGTGTTCATTCTGCACCCCGGGGACAAGTATTCCTCAAGAACTTCATGGAGCTAGCTATTCTGCACCAGTATTCCTCCGTCCAAGATAAATTCTCTGGGCAAAGGTTCCTAAGGAAGCTGCAACTTCCCCGAGAACAGCAGGTGGTGACATTGCAATGGGGAGAAAGCCAGTTTGGGAAGAGGCATTAGGAGATATAAGGGATTACGAAGGACAACTGGGTGTTGACTATATTGACAAGGACAATGGATTGCCAGATGTTTCTCCCAATTTATACAGGATACTCCCCCCTGGGCATTCGAATTGGGGAAGAAACAGTGAAAGATGGGAAATATCACCTGAGATTCTTCCTTTATCCAGAATTGGAGAATTAAAGAGGATGAATGGTATGAGCAATTTCGAATATACAAACAGGAATCAACAATACGATACAAAATGATCAACTGTAAAATAAACAGAAGATGAAGATGAAGATGGAAGGGAGAGACAAAAACAATTGGAAAATGGCTTGGATTTGGATGTGTTGATTGGAAACTAATGCTTTAATTTTTGTCATGCTAAACTGTGTTGTAAGGTTAGTACGATATCCTGGGGCTACTTTATTCCTCCCCAAAAGAAACACATGCCCTTTCTTGATATTTTTGCTTGTGTTTATACGGTTGTGAAAATATAAAGATGGTAAATACTAACACCATAATGCAAGTCAGATAGTTAGCCTTCGAACATGTTAAAATAGTACGAAACAATCTAGCTTCATGTTAGGGTTTGGGTTAGAGAATTTTTGTAGAGAAAGGGAGTTTTAGTGAAGATGGTGAAAAAAATAAAGTTTTAAAAGTTTAAAGGTTAAATTTAAAATTAACTTTTTTATTAATGTTTCACGTCATCGTATTAAAAGGTTAACAAAGAAAAATGCTTGAGTGACTAAAACGGTAACGGTCGAAAACATAAGTGGCAAGAATAACATTTTTTTTTTCAAATTGGTGAGCAAAATAGAACACGCCCTAAACATAAATGACCTCCGAGGAAGTTTATCCTTTAAAAAAACATATTTTTAAGTTGAGTTCATACCATATCAATATTGTATGGACGGGTACTGATAGTGTAATCTAGAAAAGTTTATTTTAAGCTTGAAAATCAATTTCAAAACACATCAAGAAGTATCAAAGCTCTAGTCGATTACTAAAGCTTAATTAAATTCAAAACACTCAACATGCATCAAACCAACAAGCAAAACATCACATTTAGAATATGCAAGAAGCATTTTAAAGTTGAAAATGTACTACTACAATGCAAAACACGAAACGAAGCTCTCTATGAGCTTTCCACGACTTTCTAATTTCCCCCAACTCTAGATGGTTCCCCAACTTTTTCACTAGTCAAGCAAATATAAAACGAATAACTAACATTGGCAAAAAATTAAGGGAAGTAGAATGGTGAATTTAGAAATTTGAAATCACGATAGAGGAAGCTTGGGACAACCCCTAAAACCCTTTAGATAGCTTCACATCACCTCTCATGAAGGTGAACTTTTCTTGGAGCTCTTGAATTACTGATCATGAATCTTACCTTCTTCAATATCAGATGTATACTAAAGTTCAGAAAGTTTGCTCCTTTAATGCTTATTCTCTAAGGTTTTGAAGAAAAAATTGAAAGAAGAAAAAATGAAGAAGATGAAGTAGAAGGGAACGAGGTTAGGAAGTTATGATTGTCCTCTAAAATCCAAACGTAAAAATAAACCCAATTAATGAACCGTCAGCCTTTCTAAAGAGAAAAGGCATAATTATCCCATAGATCATTCTGCTTTAACTCACAGTTTAAGAATACCCTTTTCATGTCGAAACATTCCCATCTCTTAGCCAATAAGGACCAAACATGGCCAAATTGCTGCAATTACCTTACTAAACTATAAGCCCATAACTCGGGTAAATGTTCGCTTGTTGACTAGAAAAGTTGAGCCTTTATAAATGGATGTGAATACAATGATGTGTCATTTGGCTTGTGAGAACTCGGGCATGGTAAGGCAGACGACAATTTTATTATTTAGAGAGCAAAATGTAAACACAAAATTATAACATTGATTTTATTAAACTGAAACAAAGTGATATGAAAATGAATTCAGTATTCTTCCTCTGCTAACCCATTACATTAGTTTATATAGCCCAATAAATCCAAAACAAGCTAACCATCTAACAAGTAAGACCCAACTAACTCTAGCCGCCCGTAATTAATATTGACGCAATTGATTAATAAAACCAACAACTAGTTAGTACTTAACAGAGATTTAAATAGCAGTCCGCGACTATAATAGCAGTCATTATATAATAATTTTGACACTGTCCGAAACTACGATATTTGTAATTGTTATGTCCGCAATAGCATGTCTTTTGAAAAATTCACGACTGCAATACTTGTAATGACCGTAATAGCATATGCTATGTTTACAACTTTGTTAAATGATATACGCCCACAACTGCTACTTAAATCCCTGGTCCTTAGTCTAACATGGCTGAAAGTAGCATTTCCCTACGACCCTTAAAGAAAGCAAACATCTGTTGGTAGTCAGGGAGGTTTTCTTTGATTACCGGAACTTGTTTGAAATTATTGATCCATCTTTGTAAATGAGGGACTTGGTAGGTTGGAGTAGCTTCACGCCTGTTACATCTTCAATCACTTGCAACCAGTGGCTAAGTTGACCAAAAGCTATATCCACCATGTCAATCTTATCTCCCCCAAAGAATGTTTTCTCTCCAAGCGCATGTTCTTCAATGCTTTGTAGCATTTCCAGGGTTTAGGGTTAAGCTTTCTTTTGTTCATCACCACTGGTTCGAAAAACCATCCATATTGCTGGAATCTGTAAGAATCCAGGATTCGGGCTCAAATTCTATAAAATGTCTCCAAATGTTATGTGATTTTAACGGATTTAGTCACTAATTTAATCATTTCTAGTTCGAAATATGTATTTTTCATTTTGAAGACAGTTTACATTTCATATATTCTTTCAAATATATAATTTGACATGATTTATTTATGTTGGAATGTGATGAGGACACATATATTTTGACTTTTTTTGCAAGACTGAAAATTCATATTTCTAAAAATAGAGAAATGGAAATATTATACTAAAAGGACTAAATTTGTCAAAAACACAATATACCAAGACTTTCTATACATTTGTGAAGGGTGCAGTGTGGGGATTAATCACTGGAAACAAGCTGGAAACCACGAGTAAAGCCGAAGGGTTTGCCTTTTCGTCGGCAAATTTAATCCAGAAACGGGCGATTGCTCTATCATAGGGGTCAGTTGGAAGCAAGGAATTTTGTGGCCAAAACTCTTGGATATATTCAAGAATAATCATAGACTCACAAATTGACTTTCCTCCATGTAAGAGTACTGGTATCTTCTTGTGAACAGGATTATGTCGGAGAAGTAGGGGACTTTTGCTGCTCAGATCTTCTTCTACAAGCTCATATGCTATACCTTTCAATTTCAAGGCCCAAACAACTCTATAATAGAAAGGACTCGGCCATGTTGCAAGCAGCTTCACTTCTGCCATGTCTGAAAGTGTGTGTGTGCGGAGGATTGATCAATCCGAAAATTATTGTTGGGACTTGGTATGCCTTGTTCAGACAATTTATGTTCTGATTAATGGAGTTCAACGACTCAAAGAGTCCATGTTTTCAACTATTTATTAATCAATGGTTGGAATAAAAGAGCCTGTCATTTTTGAAAATCTCTTAATATATTCTATTATGGGATGATGGATTAGATGCAAATTCCCGTTAATGAACAGGTCAATAGTCAAAGAAGGTGAATGGATACTACATTTATCATTATTATAAAGCATGTAGATGAAGATTCATCTTGGAAAAAATTTGAGATGGATGGACCTTATTGACTGGGACCATAGATGAAATGGTGAGTCGGGTCCATCTAATAATTTTTACTGAAGGAGAGCTTTGAAACTGCATGTTTTTATAAGGTTGTAAGTTTATTTAAATATAGTTATGAATAGTGAAACATTTGTTTGTTCTATGGGTGGCAATGAGGTGGGTCGAGGACGGTTTTGTATTCCCCACTCCATCCCCAACACTTGCTAGTACAATTTCGAAAAATTCCCATTAAACATTTCAGGTATTTTTTTCGTCCTTATGCTCATCCCTTTCGGATCTAATGCATTGCACTCTTGAATTGATGTTGTTAAGAATGCCTTTGATTCTTGTCTCGACCTTTGAATGCAAGTAAGTAGATAACCTTGGTGTTACTCTTCTTGGGAGAAAGAAAGAGATGTCTATGTTAAGTAAAATATGCATGGTGTTTAGAGGATGATAAGGAAGGATGGTTTATAGATGATAATAGTAATCGTGGTGAAGGATAGATTGATTTAAGATCAAGGAAGAACCACTACTATAGAAAGTAAAGACCCAAACCTTATAAGATCTTCAATCGAGAAAGGACTTGGACCCACTAGTTAAGAAACTATGAACCACAAGTATCAATCAAAGGGGTTGATGCAACAAGCAATGCTTGATAAGTCGATAGAGTTTAATTAAGAACAAAGATGAGAGAATTCTCACAAATATTTAAAAGAAATTTGAATGTCTTTACAATGCCAAATGAATTGCCTATTTATAGGCTTACAAGAATGATGTTGAGAAGGCACCCTTAAAGGGTGATAAGTGGCCGACCATGTGTGAAAAGCAATGAGCCTCTTTGAATCAACATGGTTTTTTGAATGATGCATCATATCCCCTCATGCTTGTTGCCTATTTTGTTGCCCATGTCTCTTGATGAATGAAGCCTTGTTTTGCTTGCACCTCTTCATGAAATGCTATTTTTATGATGGGACATAAGTTGAGAGTTATGTTTCTTGAATTGGTGCCCCTTCATGAAAAGGTTTGTTGGAATATTATGACTTTTGGAAGCATCTCTTCACATGAAAAGGCACAACTCTTGGAAGGCACCTCTTGGAGTGAAAAGTCATGACTTTTGGAGGCAACCTTTAGTGAAGAGACACAACAGTTGGTGAAGACACAACTTTTGATGCATCTTTTCCCTTGCTAGCCGTTAGAATAAAGAAACATGTCTTTTGATTTGAATTCTCATAGCTGTTGGAATGAAGGTACCTTTTCAGTTCAAACAAACATTAAAACTTATAAAATAAAGTAAAGGCATATATATATATAAGACGCACGCTTAACATAAGGTAAAATGCAACAACATATATATATATAAAAGATGTATAATATAAGAAAGATTATGCAACCTAAACATGCAATAAATATAAACTATGCTCTAAATGAGGATGTGAACTATATGTTATGCATATGTATATAAGTAGAATGCATGAAATGATTATCTTAATCATATAATATGCAATTCATAACATATAATAAATGAAAATACATTATAATAAACTAAGATGTGATATACAATACTAAATATAACTATGACACGAATATTAATAAAACAAATGATATGATAATTCAAACATATATTAAGATGTAAACGCGTGTTCATAATAGAATATAATGCATATATAATATAAGGCAAGGCATAGTTAGAAAAAAAACTCCATCCAATTTCATCCTCAACAAAATCAAAGATGAAAGCATTTCAAGTTTGAAGCGGCTGCTGGATAGGATCACATCATCCTTCCATCTTCAAAGCGATTTTTCCTTAAATCAAAATCCTTCATAATTGGACATATCTTTGAATTAGGGATGTTTGAGTCTTTGCTCCCAACTTCTGATGGAATGTCAATCTTCAGAGAAACATCGTTGTTATCCTACATCATAAAAGAAAGAGACGAATATGATATGCAATTATTAGAATAATCATCTTCCTCCCCCATGATCATAGGTTTTGTCAAAAGAATCTGCTTGATTTGTTTCCTACTGGTATAAGCATTCATCTTTTAGTTTTCTCAACCTAATAAGGAATTTCGTCAGAGTTTTTCTTCTTGCATTTTACATTGCTTCAATGCTCGTCTTTAATTGGATTTGATCATTATGCACTTACTCAAGTGTCAATGGCGCCAATGTGATTTTTGTAACCCCCTTGGCCCGATCTAGCCGAAAGACCTAATCGAGCGAGCTATATTAGGGTTTACCTGAATAAACCCTGAAAAGATTACAAATAAAACGGTCTATTTTTTCTTTTATCTTATCTAAATGCATTATTAGGTCCTATAGTGTTCATACATGTCATGGTTAAAATTACAACTCAAAATGGCATCACTTTGACATCCAATTGCTCGAAAATGCTTTACGGGGATTAACATGTAATTTCCAAAATTTATAAGGAATTTCATGAAATTAAAGTTATCAATCCTCAATTAGTCATGTTACATGCCTTCATGTTAAATCTCAACTCAAAATGATCATTCATACACACTTAATTGCACATTTAAGAAATAGGGACCAAAATACAAGGATTTCAAACTTTAGATAGCATCTCAACAGAATTAATGGTATGCGTATCGATACAGGTGACTTGCGTTTTGTTAAGTCAAAAAAAGACAAAGGCGTACCGATACGGGCCCTAGGCGTATCGGTACGGGCTTATGTATTTCAAAAATTAGAATTCCAATAGCTAAGCAATGTATCGATACGGTAACCCGTGTACTGAAACGAGCATTGTTATACAACTATGCGTACCGATACGGTTACCAGGCGTATCGATACACGTAGTCTATTTTGAACGTTTTGAGCCTAGACAGATCCCCTCGTACCGAAACTTGAGGGACCTGTACCGGTACGGGGTGACCTGTATTGACCTCTAGGTCCAACATATGACACTTTGGCTAAATCTAACACTATCCCCTCAGCCTCTAATCATCATATAACATCATAAACATTCAATCATCAAACATAGCAACATAGATTGAGACTACACTAAGCATGGCATAATCAAGCAATCTCCTATGAGCATGATTTCTACCCAAGCATGCTTATTGATTCTCAACCCCTCAAAACCACATACCAAAATATTAATCCAAACTATTACAACACAGAGTAGCTCAAAATACATCTCCCAAAACAACTCGATCACATTGCCTTCTTATTATTACTTTAACGTATATAAAACTGTACTTTGTAATGAAATGTTCCTTGGATCCTCCCTTGCCCACGTGCTATCCGAGAAAGCTATTTCTCTGCATTGATGAGGAAAAGAGGGCGTAAGCTATAAGCTTAGTGAGGGAATTCGCATAAACACTCATCAATGCATTTAAAACCATTTGATTAAAATCTCATATAGCTATCACATGGCAAAACATCTCATGCTTTCCATAACATCTCAAATGCGCACATTTAAATCATTTTTAACGCATGTATCATGGATTCAATCTCTACCTCAATTTAAGCTTCACAACACCTTTGTAACAATCTTCAAGAGTAACACATGTATAAATCTCATTATAAAAACATAATATACTTCACATGATACATTATCTCATATATTGGCTTTCAAGTGACTCAAAACCAGCAACCTTTTATTTCATAAAACTCATCGGATACACGGATTTCTCAAGTGGTTCCCACAACCACTTCATATACATACCTCAACTAGAGTAACGACACACTTGCCCACCTCAACGACTCAAATCGGAGTCACAGAACATTTACCCACCTCTATGGTTTGGATGTATAATCAGCCATCGTGAGTAAACAGAATATTTATCCACCTCAACCGCTGCGGTTGTCATGTTGGAGATTACGGACACTTAACACCCCTCGACAAACATGAGATGACTTTTTATAGTGCACTCTAAACCTTATGACATGCCAACTATATCCGATATCATTTTAAGCACAGCCACTTGCTAATATATTCAATAAACAACATTGCCCCACTGTTTTACATATGCATCAAATCAATCTAACACAAATACATTAAACCATGTATTTTAACAATCTCAAAAACACATTTATAAACCATATGCCATTCTCATGAATCATCATCTATGATCATTTGCAACATCTTTCTCATTCAAAACATGGATAAGACAGTGAGTAAGTAAAACCAACAACATGTGCATGAGATTTTATTTTGCAAAACCGAAATCGAGAGAAAGCTCAGCCGATACTTACTTTCGAGCTTAGATAAGTGTATCAAACTTTATCTAAACTCCCACAACTCCTTTTCAAACCTTTTAACAACAGTAAAGGACTTTTCCACTCACCAACAAACCAACACTAGCTTGCCGATGCGCCGATCAAGCTTTCGAAGCTTTCACGCCTTCTTCAAAAGCCAAAGAATTTAACTCCCCTGCTTTACCCAATCAAAAATAGAGGATTAAAACACAACTCTGTAACACAAACCTCCATCAACCAACAAACACAACATCGCCTCACAAGAATTCACTCAACACCCTCCTAAAACCATCAAGAACACCACCAAACCTTACCTAAACAAATCCCAAGAAACATCTAATGATTCAAGCACATTAACAACATCACTTAACATCCAAAAGCATCTTAACCATATCCTTATACCTCCAGCAACACTACAGCAACAAAATCAAGCCAAAAACCAACTATACACAACCTAGAAAACTAATAATTCACATAGTTTCGGGATTTCATTGATTAATAAACTCTTCCAAAATTAAAATACATCTAAACGGAGACCTAAATCCATTAGATTCATCACCAAAACAGGTCCAAATCAATTTCCAAGAATTTTCTAAGAAAACTCAATTTAATCAACAAATCCATAATAAAATCATAATTGCTTAACATAAATCAACAACAAAGGATCAAGAACTTGAGAATTTCAATAAAGAACCTTTAATTAGACGAGAGAAATGAAAATCACCTCTAATTGCTGATATCTCCCTCAATTGGCCAAGCTTTGATGAAATCCAAAGAGATTTTGCAATAGGATTTAGAGAAATCAATTAAAAGTCAAAAAGAAAATCAATATTATTTGATTCCTGGAATTTTTAAAGTAGAAATCCTATTTGGTTGCTGAGAAAGTTGCGAGAAAAAGGTTGGGTGAAAAGTAATTACGTAAGAAAGTGAATTACCAATTAAAAATCTTTTTAATAAATTCCATTTTACTTTGTTATAAACCATTTAAAATTCCTTTTAAAATAGCCTAAATTAAGAGAGAAATATGTTGAAAAAATTTGGTCAATTAGCTCCTTAAAGATTCTAAGTTTTTACCCTTTTACGATTTAATCACCAAAACAGTTTTGAAAACTTTCAATTTAGTCCCTAGACGAAATTGACTTAAAATCAGACTTAATTACCTCAAAATGAATTTTCCAAATTACTTAAAATATTAATTAAGTAATTTCTAGTATTTTCCCATATTTTATTTTACCCAAAATCAATTTTATAGAATAAAATTCTTAAAACTATTCGAATTGCCTAAATCGGTTCTCTCGAACCACCTACCCTATCTGGACCACATCTAGGCCCAATTTCAGAGCGTTACAGCTCTTACCCTCTTAAGAAATTTTGTCCTCGAAATTTACCTGACGGAAAAAGATGAGGGAACTGCTTCAACATATCCTTTTTGCTCTCCTAGGTAGTTTCCTCTACACCGCGGTGCCGCCACAACACCTTTACCAACTCTATGGTCTTGCCACAGAGAACTTTGCTAATTGAATCCATAATTATCACCGGTTCCTCATCATAGGTCAAATTCGAATTCAACTTAATCTCCTTAACAAACATTACATGCGAAGGATCCGATTTATACCTCCAAAGCATCGACACATTTAAAACATCATGCATCTTTTCTAGCTTAGTCAACAACCTCAAGCTATACGCAACTGGACCAATGCACTCCAATACCTCATACGGTCCAATAAACCTAGGACTCAACTTTCCCTTCCATCCAAACCTCATCACTTTTTTCCAAGTTGAAACCTTCAAAAACACACGATCACCAACTGCATACTCAATTTCCCATCGCTTCAATTCAGCATAAGACTTTTGCTGATCCAAAGCTGCTTTCAACCGATTACTAATAAACTTTACTTTCTCATTGATATCCCTCAACATATCCGGCAAAAAAACATCTTCTCCCTAGCCTTCACCCAACAAAGCGGCGTACAACATCTTCTACCATATAAAGCCTCGTATGGTGCCATCTGGATACTAGCTTGGTAACTATTATTATATGCTAACTCTGCCAACGACAATAGTTTCTCCTACGACCCTTGAAAATCTATGATGCAGCACCGCAACATATCCTCCAACATTTGGATAACACACTTAGATTGACCATCCGTTTGTGGATGATACGAAGTACTAAAGTTCAACCGTGTACCTAAGGCCCTATGCAAACACTCCTAGAACCTCGCAGTGAAACACGGATCTCTATCTAACACAATAGACTTCGGTACACCATGCAACCTCACAATCTCAACAATGTACAACTCTGCCAACTTATCAAAAGTATACGTAGTATGCAAAGCCAGAAAATGTGCACAATTCGTAAACCTATCCACGATCACCCAAACAAAATTTTTTTGACAGCGTCAAAGGCAAACTGGATACAAAATCCATGGTGATTCTCTCCCATTTCCACTCAGGAACCTTTAATGGTTGCAACAACCCCGAAGGAAACTGATGTTCCGCCTTAACACATTGACAAACCATGCAACGAGCAACAAAATCCGCAACACCCTTCTTCAAGCCAACCCAGAAATACTCATTCTTCAGATCCTGATACATCTTCGTACTCCCCAGATGTATAGCAAAGGGACTAGAATGTACTTCGGTCAAAATAGCATGCCTCAACTCTTCATCCATTGACACCACTACCCGACTCTTAGAGCACAACACTCCGTCCTCATTAAAACCAAAATCCGTCTGATTTCCATCCAATATATCCCTAACGTGAGGCACCAACGTCTCATCATATGGCTGCTTCTCTTTTATCATCTGTAAAATCGAAGGCTTCACTTGCAACTCCGCTAACAACCCACCATACCGTGTTAAGCTCAACTGCGCAAACATAGTTTACTTTTTCCGGATAATACTCAATCGTTAGGTCATAATCCTTAAGCAACTCCAACCATCTACATTGCCTAAGATTTAACACCTTCTGCGAAATCAAATACTTCAAACTTTTGTGATCCGTGTACACAATACACTTCTCATCGTACAGATAATGTCACCAAATCTTCAAGGAAAACACCACCACAACCAACTCAATATCGTGCATAGGGTAGTTGAGCTCGTGCACCTTCAATTACCTACATGCATAAGCTACCACCGTTCCTTCCTGCATCAGCACACACCCTAAACACACATAGGATGCATCACTATAGACAAAAAAATCCTTCCCTAACTTTGGTTGAATCAATATTGGAGCTTGCGTCAAAGCTTCCTTCAACTTGTTGAAAGCTTGCTACCTAGCTTCCGTCCACTCAAAACTCACATTCTTCTGCAACAACTTCGTCAAAGGGGCAGTAAACTTTGAAAAACCATCTATGAAGCGTCGGTAGTATCCTGCCAACCCCAGGAAACTACGGACTTCCAAAACAGACTTTGGTTGCTTTCAATTCACAATGGCCTCAATTTTCTGCAGATCCACACTAATACCCTCGGCCGATACAACATGACCAAGGAAAACCACCTGCTTGATCCAAAACTCACATTTGCTTAGCTTGGCATAAAGCTTGTTGTCTAACAGAACTTGCAACACAGTTCAGAGATGTCGATCATGATCTTCCTTGGTACGCGAGTACACAAGAATTTCATCGATGAACACTACCACGAATTGGTCAAAAACTCATAGAATACCCTATTCATCATATCCATCAATGATGCTAGTGCATTTGTCAAACCAAACGGCATCACTAAGAACTCGTAATACCCATAACATGTGCGAAAAGCTATCTTCGGCACATCTTTATCCTTCATCTTCAATTGATAATACCCCGACTGTAGATCAATCTTAGAAAACACTGTATCACCCTGAACTGATCAAACAAATCATTAATCCTTGGCAAAGAATACTTGTTCTTAATTGTCAACTTGTTTAGTTACCGATAATCAATTTACATTCTCATCGTGTCATCCTTCTTCTTCACAAACAACACCGGTTCTCCCCACGGTGACACACTTGGCCGAATGAACCCACGATCCAACAACTCTTGCAATTGTGTCTTTAACTCCTTCAACTCTTTCGGTGCCATACGGTACGGAGCAATCAATACTGGAGCCGTATTCGCGTACGTCTCAATGCAAAACTCCACCTCCTTATCTGACGACAAACCAAGAAACTCTTCTGGAAACACTCCTAGAAAGTCACAAACTGTGCGAATATCCTGGGCATGCGCTTCCTTCATATTAGGATTCATAACATAGGGTAGGTATGCTTGACCCCCAAACTCCAACAACCTACACGCCTCCAAAGCAGAAACTATATTTGACATAAACTTTACATTCTCGCCCACAACCACAACTTCATAATCCTCGGAAAGTTTTAAACAAACTCATTTGGCTTTAAAATCCATTATAGCTTTGTGTCGAGACTACCAATCCATACCCAAAATCACATTAAAACCGTGAAATGGTAACTCCATTAGGTCAGCCTCAAATACATGCCCTTGAACCATCAAGGGACAACTCCTATACAACTTCCTTGCTACAATCGTCTCACCAAAGGAACTTGTTGCTCGCATACCAACGTCTAACAACTCTGCAGGTAAATCCAACAAGCATGCATGCTCATGCGAAATGTAGGAATGCGTAGAATTGGAATCGATCAAATATAAAAAGGAATAGATTGCAAGGTAAAGTTACCGACGATCATATCGGTATCATTCCTTCCTAATGATGAGCAAAAAACCTCATCGGTCCACCCTCCTCTAGCTGAACTGCCACGGTATGCGCCACCACTCTCTGACCATCATCTCTATGTTGAAAATGTCCACGACCGCACCCACGACCCCTTTGTACCACAGTAACTGGTACATGAGCCTGTCCCTCTCTGACCAACTGCAAAAAATCCCTCCTAAGATGATCCCTCGATCCACAACTCCAACATGTGCCTACATCACCCCAACATTCCCCCAAATGCTTCTTACAACGTCTCATACACTCAGGAACTCCAACATAGGTATTATGACCTTGAAACCCACGTCCAGCACCATTTCTTCCCCACCTTTGACCTGAACGGTACCTTTTGTCCCTATGCCTCTTATAACGATCCCTACCAACATTAGACTCTGCACTCCTCTTACATGCTGAAGAACCCAAAAAACAAGCAGACAAACCCAGATTCTATTCTATGTTCTTTGCTTGAGAAACCAGGACATCAAACTCTATATAGTTTGTAGCCAGCATGTACGTCTTCACTTCCTTGATCAAATCGTAACAGAATCGTTCACACCTCTACTGCTCATCTAGAACCAACTCGAGAGCATACTTACTCAGTCGCACAAACTGGATATTGTACTCAGAAACAGACATGTTTCCTTCCTCCAAAGCCATAAACTCCCTTTTCTTTTCATCTCTATATCGAGTTCCCAAATACTTCTTCCTAAAAGCCTCAAAAAAGAATTCCCACATAACATTGGCAGGTTCCATTCCCACGATCACAGTTATCCACCAACTGTAAGCATCGCCCTAAAGCAATGACACAATACACCTCAACTTGCGTACATCCGTACACTCTATCTGGCCAAGGATTCTCTCAGTCCTAGCAAACTACTCTACAGATACTTTCAGAATCAATCCTATAAACTCAACACCACCCAGGCTATGCAACCGTTCCAAAGGTAACCCAATATTAATAGGTGCCATATCACCAAAAACAAGTGCTTGGGGTGCCTGAGACGCACCTCCCTCTACTCTAACACCAGTAAAAAGATTCGATGAAGGAGGCAACTAATCATCGTGTGTACTAGCAAACTACTCCCGTCAATGCCTGGACTAACAATGCCATATCACCAAAAATAGGTGCTTGGGGTGTCTGAGACACACATCCCTCTACTCTATCACTAGCAAAAAGATTCGATAGAGGAGGAGGCAACTCATCATCGTGTGTATCCACCACACTACCCATGTGAGCTATAGTCTCTCGTCTTAGTCCCATACGCAAAAATATGAGTCTAAACATGATAATGTAACAAAACAAACCAATTAGGCCAGCTCGCAGCAAGAATCCAAGTCACTCTAGTTTAGAAACAAAATCATTTAACTCAAGTAGTAATAAGGCAATGTGTCCCAAGTTTAAGCACCCCAAAATACCACATATTGAACACAATTTCACAAATTTATTCACCGTACATGTCAAAAACATATTCATACAACATCAACCAACCAAACAACCATAACCCACCTCCCAACAATAATAACCTAGCTCTGATACCACCAAATATAACCCCCTTGGCCTAATGTAGCCGAAAGACCAAGCCGAGCGAGCTACATTAGGGTTTACTAGAATAAACCCCAAAAAGATTACAAATAAAATGGTTTATTTTTTCTTTTATCTTATCTAAATGCATTATTAGGTCATATAGTGTTCATACATGTCATGGTTAAAATAACAACTCAATCGGGCATCACTTCAACATCCAATTGCTCGAAAATGCTTTATGGAGACTAACATGTAATTTTTAAAATTTACAAGGACTTTCATGAAATTAAAGTCACCAATCCTCAATTAGTCATGTTATATGCCTTTATGTTAAATCTCAACTCAAAATGATCATTCATACACATTTAATTGCATATTTAAGAAATAGGGACCAAAATGCAAAGATTTCAAACTTTAGATAGCATCTCAACAGAATTAACGGTCTGCGTACCGGTAAGGGTGACTTACGTTTCAATACAACACAAAAACACAAAGGTGTACCGATACGGTCCCTAGGCGTATCGGTACGGGCTTATGTATTTCAAAAATTAGAATTCCAATAGCTAAGCACCGTATCGATACGGTAACCCGTGTACCGAAATGTGTATTGTTACACAAATTGTGTACCGATACGGTTACCAGGTGTATCGGTACGCCTAGTCTATTTTGAAAATTCTGAGCCTGGACAGATCCCCGCTTACCGAAACCTGAGGAACTTGTACCGGTACAGGTCGACCTGTATTGACCTCTAGGTCCAACATATTACACTTTGGCTCAATCTAACACTATCCCTTCAGCCTCTAATCATCATATGACATCATAAACATTCAATCATCAAACATAGCAACATAGATTGAGACTACACTAAGCATGGCATAATCAAGCAATCTCCTATGAGCATGATTTCTACCCAAGCATGCTTATTGATTCCCAACCCCTCAAAACCACATACCAAAACATCAAACAAGTCCAAAATATTAATCCAAACTATTACAACAGGGAGTAAGTCAAAATACATCTCCCAAAACAACCCGGTCACATTCTTATTACTACTTTAAACTATATAAAATCATATTTTGTAATGAAATGTTCCTTGGATCCTCCCTTGCTCACGTGCTGTCTGAGAAAGCTATTTCTCTGCATTGATGAGGAAAAGAGGGCGTAAGCTATAAGCTTAGTGAGGGAGTTCGCATAAACACTCATCAATGCATTTAAAACCACTTGATTAAAATCTCATGTAACTATCACATGGTAAAACATCTCACGCTTTCTATAACATCTCAAATGCGCACATTTAAATCATTTTCAATGCATGTATCATGGATTCAATCTCTACCTCAATTTAAGCTTCACACCTCAACACCTTTATAACAAGCTTAAAGAGTAACACATGTATAAATCTCATTATACAAACATAATCCATTTTACATGATACATTATCTCATATATTGGCTTTCAAGTGACTCAAAACCAGCAACCTTTCATTTTATAAAACTCATCGGATACACGGATTTCTCAGGTGGTTCCCACAACCACTTCACATGCATACCTCAATCGGAGTACCAGTACAGTTGCCTACCTCAACGTTTCAAACCGGAGTAACAGAACATTTACCCACCTCTACGGTTTGGATGTATAATCTGCCAGTGAGAGTAAACGAAATATTTACCCACCTCAATAGCTGCGGTTCTCATGTTGGAGATTACAGACACTTAACACCCCTCGAAAAACATGAGGCGACTTTTTATAGTGCACTCTTAACTCTATGGCATGCCAACTGTATCCGATATCATTTTATACATAGCCACTTGCCAATATATTCAATAAACAACATTACCTCATTGTTTTACATATGCATCAAATCAATCTAACACAAATACATTAAACCATGTATTTTAACAATCTCAAAAACACATTTATAAACCATATGCCCTTCTCATGAATCATTATCTATGATCATTTGCAACACCTTTCTCTTTCAAAACATGCATAATACAGTGAGTAAGTAAAACCAACAACATGTGCATGAGATTTTATTTTGCAAAACCGAAATTGAGAGGAAGCTCAAATGATACTTACTTTTGAGCTGTGTATCAAACTTTATCTAAACTCCCACAATTCTTTTCAAACCTTTTAACAGCAGTAAAACACTTTTTACTCACCAACAAACCAACGCTAGCTTGCCGATGCGTGAATCAAGCTTCTGAAGCTTTCGTGCCTTCTTCAAAAGCCAAAGGATTCAACACTCCTTCTTTACCCGATCAAAAACAGAGGATTAAAACATAACTCTGTAACACAAACCTCCAGCAACCAACAAACACAACATCGCCTCACAAGAATCCACCCAACACCCTCCTAAAACCATCAAGAACACCAGCAAACCTTACCAAAATAAAGCCCAGCCAACATCTAACGATTCAAGCACATTAACAACATCAATTAACATCCAAAAACATCTTTCCATGTCCTTATACCTCCAACAACACTACAACAACAAGATCAAGCCAAAAATCAACTATATACAACCTAGAAAACTAACAATTAACATAGTTTCAGGATTTCATTGATTAATCAACTCAACATTAAAATACATCTAAATGGAGACCTAGATCCATTAGATTCATCACCAAAACAAATCCAAATCAATTTCTAACAATTTTCCAAGAAAACTCAATATAATCAATAAATCCATATTAAAATCATAATTTCTTAACATAAATCAACATCAAAGGATCAAGAACTTAAGAATTTCAATAAAGAACCTTTAATTAGAGGAGAGAAATGAAAATCACCTCTAATTGTTGATTTCTCCCTCAATTGGTCAAGCTTTGATGAAATCCAAAGAGATTTTGCAATAGGATTTAGAGAAATCAATTAAAAATAAAAAAGGAAATGTAACACCCCAGTTTTGGGCCTAGTGGTTTTGAGGCATGTTAGATAGTCCGGTGGACCGGGTTAGAGATTCTAGTCGAATTTGGGACCGTATATTTTTTGGTAAGATAAAATATAAAAAATGGTTAAAAATCATCTTTTAGTATATGATTAATATTGGTGAAATCAATTTTGGGAAATAAGGTTTGGAGGTGTGCCATTTTGGTTAGTGACCAAAATGCAATTTTTGAAAACTAGTTTTTAGTGGTGACTAAATTGAAAAGGATCAAATTCTTAAAATCTTTAGGGAGTTATTTTTCCAAGTTTTGGCTGGCGATTTCTCTCATCAATTATACATTTTAAACATGTGTTTTAAAGGTTAATTAAGAGGAATTAAAATATCTAAAGTTGGTTATATTTTCACAAAACTTTTTACGTAACTTTTCTCTCCACCTCTCTTCAGCCAAACACTCAAGTTTTTCATCAAATTCTAGAGGTGAGAGGCTTGATTTCTTAGATTCTTGATTTGAAAATGATTTTCCATCTTTGATTTAGAAAACCTTATTGTAATCTTGTGTTTTCTTAGCTTAAATCAAACAATTGAGGGAGAAATCACACAATAGAGGTAAGGTTTGTTTCTCTCTTATATTGAATGGTTCTTTATTGATATCCCAAGTATTTGATCCTTGATCTATGATTTATAATCTGATTTTGTGATTTTCTAATGTTAAATTGGTTTAATAGGGTTTTTTTGGAGGAAATTGATAAGAATTAGAAATGAATCTGTGTTGATGGGTTTTTAATTGATATTGATCATGATTTGGTTGTATTATGATGTTGATAAGTCGATTTTATCAATGGAATTCAGAAACTGTTGAATCTTTAATTGTTTAGGTTGTTAGAATTGTGTTTTGTGGTGTTGTGGTGGCTGTGTGGTTGCTGGAGGTGTAAGGTTGCTTTGGTTCTATTTTAGGGGTTAATTGATGATAAATGTGATGTTAGATTGTAGCTGGGTTGTGTGTAGAAACGATTAGATGATGTTCTCAGTTGTTGTGGTTGGGTAATTGTGAGAGGATGGTGAATGCATTGAGATGCATTAATCCTCTGTTGTAATGTGTCAAAAACAGGGGAGATGGATCTGAGAGTGATCGATGAAGCTTTGGAGGCTTCAAATGCTTGTTTTTGCATCGGCGAATCCAGGTTTTACGTATCGGTGAGAACGTGAATTACAGCCTTAGAATGTTAAAGGTGGTTTATGGGAATTTAAACTTAGCTTGATACGCTAGTTTAAACTCAAAAGTAAGTAAATGTGGATTTTCTCTCTCGATCGTGCTAGTGTTAAATGGTTTTATGCACTTGATTTGATTTACATTTTATCTACTGTTTAAGCATGTTTCAAAGTATTTGATATATTGTTTTTGAGCATGAAATGCTAAAGGATGCACATGGTAAGTGGTCCTTGAAGGTATATGGATTATACTTGTGGTTTAAAGCATGGTTGTTGCTTTGGGAAAATGGTTTGGTTAATGCTTGTTAAAAACAGTGGGGTAAATGCTAAATGGTTAATTATATTGGCAAGTGATGTGGTTTTAAAAATTTTATCGGATATAGTTGGCAAGCCATATGATTGAGTGCACTATAATAAGTCACCTTGGATGTTGAGGGGTTTAGATCCGTGTACCAAAAACTCCATCTGAGTACCCTAACAGTAGAGGGGTTAAACAGTACTGTAGACTCCCATTAGTGGATTAAGCGTCTAACCGATGATTGGGCTTGGTGTCCCCGTGGGTTGAAAGGTTTACCCCGTTGGTAATTGATAAGTGTTCAAAAGTACTATTTTTCTTACCCTTTTTACTCATATTATTGTTAGACTTAGGCTCATATTAGTTGCATAATTAGCCATTCATGCATTAATCCATGTTTCCTTCCAACGTTGAGCTTGATTACATAACTTGGTAGTTTTTGTGGGAAAAGATGCTGCTTTGGTGTGTTTTGTGTGTATGTACAGGATCATTTGCCAAAGCAAGGCTAGAGCTAGTTTCCAGGGCAATACATGAAGGAGATGCCGAGCTAGTTGCCAGGGCAATGCATGAAGGAGACGCCGAGCCAGTTGCCAGAGCAATTATCGACAAGAGCAAAGGTGATATGGTAGTCGAAATTGATGACTAGACAAGCCCAAGATTACGTGGAGCAAAGCCCAATCCCAAAGGAATTTGATTTCCATGAAGAGATTAAAGAATAATTAAATTCCAAGGAGATAGGAGAAGTTCTAGTAGGAATATAATTATAATAAAGAATTATATTCTTTAAAGATAATTTAATTCCAACTTAACTTCCTCCTCAAAGAAGGACTTTGACCTAGCCCTATAAATAAGAGGGAGATTTCGACAATCCAGAGAGAGCAAGAGAGGGGAATTTCGACAAGTCCAAGGAGGGCAAGAGGAGAGAATTTTCGATAAGCATCTAGGGCAAGGAGGATTTCGACAAGCCTCCTTCTTCATCCTTTTCTTTCTTGTTCGATTGGGTTCATGCTAGGGATTATTTATCTTGTGTTTCTTTGGAACCTAGCCATGAACTAAATCTACTTGGCTATGGTTATTGTGTTTTGTGGTTGTGAGAAACTATTGGTTTTTGTTTAGGTCATAAGAGTTTGCACTTTTCTATTCAAGGTTTATTTATTCTTGGTTCTTATTCTTGTTTGCGAGTGAATTGGGAGAGGATCTCGTGATTTCATCTATTTATCTAATATCGGGAGAGTTAGATTCAAGAAACGAATGAATATGATCTTTATTCAATCTATTGATGGTGAAGATTAATCCGGCTTAGGAATAAGTCAAGGATTTCAACGGCTAAGAGAAGCGCAAGATTCGTTGTTGTTCACCCATGATTCACGCAGGGATGTATTATCAAGGCATGCACAAGTAGCTAGAGTTTCGACTTAGGGATAAGAAGAAACCATTGAAGAACGCTCTGCCGAACCTTGAAGATTGCTGCCCAGACGCCCAAGTAGTTGCCCAGACAACCATCGATTAGTTGCCAAGGAAACCCCGTTATGCAAGTTGCCACGGCAACTGAGTTGCCCGTGCACTCTTTTACCAAGACGATCCAATCGGCTATCACACCTCAACTCACGATAACCTGGCCTATCTCTCTCTCATTTGATCTCATCTTTTCTTTTACTTTATTGCTTTCTAGTTTAGTTATTAGTTAAACTCCTATAATCCTTTATTTGTGTTTTTACTTTTCACAGTGCAAGAGACTGGATTCTTGAAGTGGTACCAATCCCTGTGGAGACGATATCTTTTATACTATAACTTGCAACGTGTATACTTGCACAATTACGTAGCACTTATTACGCGCAACAAGTTTTTAGCGCCGTTGCCGGGGATTGGCAATAGCGACTTTGTTTTTATTTTCTTGCACTTTCTTTTTACTTTTCTTGTTTAAGATTCAAAGGGCTAACAAACTTTGGTTTTGCATTGGTATATGACCAGGGCGAGACTGACTACACCAAAATATCCCTTTGATCCAGAAATCGGACGAACCTTACAAAGACTTAGACGAAGGATAAGAGTAGCAATGGCTAATCAAGACGACAATATGAATCAAGATGTTCCAGCAGGAGGAGGAGTGATTCTTGCACGAAACTGAACTATTCGAGATTATCTTGAAGAAGATCTTGATGAACTTAATCCAGGAGTTGTTGCACCTGAAATTGAAGCAGACCACTTTGAGTTAAAATCGGTAATGTTTAATATGATCAACACAATTGGTCAATTTGGCGGCTCAGCAACTGGAGATGCACGGCAACATCTGAAATCTTTCCTCGAGATTTGCAACTCGTTCAAAATACACGGAGTCACCCCCGATGTCTTACGATTAAGATTATTCCCCTATTCACTAAGGGATAGGGCGAAAGCATGGCTGAATAGCATTCCTGCCGGATCAATAGCAACTTGGACCGATCTTTGTCGTGATTTCCTTGCTCGGTTTAATCCTACAAATTTGACTGATAAGCTTCGTAACGATATTACTTCTTTTCGGCAGGCAGATGATGAATCCATGTACGAGGCTTGGGAGCGATATAGAGAACTTCTACTCAAATGCCCCCTACACGGATTCCCGGTGTGGACTCAAGTAATAATGTTTTACAACGCCGAGAATACACCAACAAGGATGATGCTAGATGCCTCGGCAAACGACATACTTCTAGATAAGTCGTTGGAGGAAGCAATGCAAATTCTAAACAGGCTGGCCAAGAATGATTATCAATTTCCCTCTACTAGAAGAGGAGGAGTTAGACGCCAAGCCACAATACATGAGCTAGGATCATCAGATTCAATTTCGGCTCAATTGGCCGTTTTAACCTAGATGGTCCAGAACATGTAAAAATTGAACAACACACATGAGGTCAAGGTAATGGATTCTTTTTGTGAGTTATGTGGTGATAACCATGATTCTTCTGAATGTATGTAGAATCCGGAATCCAGCTTCTATGTGGGGAATTACAATCGGAACAACAATGAGATGTCCAATACATACAATCCAGCTTGGAAGAAGCACCCAAATTTTTCATGGAGTAATCCCAACAATGCTCTAAACCAGAACAATCAGAATGCACAAGCATTAGGATTCCAACAGAATATGCCACGGCAACAGTTGCTGCAACAACAACCGACAACATCTAGTTCTTTGGAAAATTCTCTAAATGCTTTTATAATGAAAACTGAATCTTATATGGCTGAGAATAGTAACTTCATAAAAAGAACTGATGCTTTTATTAACAGGACCGAGATGAGATTGCAAAACCAAGAGGCGGTAATCAAATCATTGGAAAATCAAGTCAGACAGTGTGCTCAAAATCTGAATACTAGACCGCAAGGAGGTTTACCTAGCGATACTGAAGTCGCAAGAGGAATTGGCCATGAACAATGTAAGGCGATCACCACTAGAAGTGGCCAACAACTTAGAGAGGCTCAAACCGCTCGTCAAACAAAACTTCACAAAAAGATCAAGACGAACCTAGCGGCAAAGCTTCAGATGCTGAACCAGGAATTGCCATGGCAACCGGCAATAAGCATGCCTCGGCATCCGACGATAAAGATGCCTCGACAACTTGTGATAAGCATGCCTCGGTAACCCTAATTGATAATGCCTCAGCAATTCCAGTCATCCCGACAATGCAGTCAATCAGGTTCCAAACCAATGAAAGGATCGAAGATATCCGACTTCCACCACCATTCCCACAAAGGTTGAAGTGACAAAAGCAAGAATACCAATTCAAGAAGTTTCTTGATATCCTAAAGCAAGTCCACATCAACTTGCCATTGGTGGAAGCAATTGAACAAATGCCAAACTATGCCAAGTTTCTTAAAGACATTGTGTCCAAGAGAACAAGGCTAGAAGAGTTTGAAACAGTTGCCGCAACAGAGGGATGCATGGCAATGTTACACAATCGTATGCCACCCAAGTTGAAGGATCTCGGAAGTTTCACAATACCCTGTTCCATTGGAAATCACTATGTCGGGAAAGCATTATGCGACCTTGGGGCTAGCATTAACTTGATGCCTAAATCGGTTTTCCAGAAACTAGGAATCCGGAAGGCAATACCTACAACAGTTATGCTACAGCTAGCCGACAGATCCTATGTGCATCCAGAGGGAAAAATCGAGGACATGCTAGTAATAGTTGATAAATTTATTTTTCCCACTGACTTTATTGTTTTGGATTGTGAAGCAGATGAGCATGCACCTATCATTCTCGGGAGACCATTCCCAGCAACAGGTAGAACCTTGATCGATGTTGAAAAGGGAGAACTTACAATGAGGGTGAATGACCAGCAAGTTAAACTAAATGTGTTCCAAACACTAAGGCATGCCGATGATTCAGAAGAATGCCAACTTCTTCATGCCACGACAGAGTTTAACTTTGACGAGGAATTTAATTGCCTCGGCAGCTACATTGCCGAACAAGAGGAACCTGAGGAGTATGAAGAACCAGTCAAGGAGGAACAACAAGAAAAGGCAAATTGGCTAGTCAATCGACCAGGAAAAGAAGCTGTTCAAAATGTTGATGCTACACATGAAGGCAATAGGGAGGAGGACGCGATCTAGAGATATGCGATGCATTCTCGGATGAACAAATTTTAGTTACCTCGAAACCATGGATGCGCATGCCTTGACGCCTTGGCAACCATGGATGCACACGCCTCGGCAACTCTCGACGCTGCAGCAGCCCTTGACGCCAAGACGCCGGGCAATTTTGGGAGCAAATCACCACGATAGCACATGCCTCGGCAATACCCTCGGTACGCTGGATTTAGTTAATTTCCTTGTTTGTGGTATTTTACCTTATGGCATTACTCACCAAGGGAAGAAGCGGTTCCGCCATGATGCTAAGCATTACTTTTGGGACGAGCCTCTTTTGTTTAAACAATGTGCAGATCAGGGTTATACGCCGATGTGTCCCCAAGAAGAAGAGCAATGTAATGTACTCCGACAATGCCATTCTTCACCCTATGGAGGACATTTTGGAGGAACTCGTATCATGCCAAAGTTTTGCAATCCGGTTTGTATTGGCCAACATTGTACAAAGATGCCCAAGACTTTTACAAGCAATGTGATCGTTGCGAGAGGACGGGCAATATCTCTAGACGACATGAGATGCTGCTCTAGAACATCATCGAGGTGGAATTGTTCGATGTATGGTGGATCGATTTTATGAGACCTTTCCCATCTTCATTCGGCAACCTCTACATTCTACTTGCCATCGACTACGTGTCTAAATGGGTTGAGGCAGCTGCAGTTCCCAACAACGATTCCAAGACCGTGCAACGATTCTTGCAGAAAAACATATTTACACGGTTTGGGATGCCGAGAGCAATTATCGCGATTTAAGGCAAGAATTTTGACAATGACTAATTGCCAAGATGTTGCAATGCTTTGGCATATCACACAAGATCGCCACGGCATATCACCCACAAATCAACGGGAAAGCATAAATTTCCAACCGGGAATTGAAGGGTATACTCGAGAAAGTTGTAAATCCCTCTAGGAAGGATTGGTCATTAAGACTAGATGACACACTTTGGGCATATCGCACTGCATTCAAAACACCCTTAGGTATGTCCCTCTTCCGACTTGTCTATGGCAAAACATGCCATCTACCGGTGGAAATCGAACACAAGGCATACTGGGCAATCAAGACCGTGAATATGGATTGGGAAAGTGCCGGACAAAAGCGTTTGTTGGACCTCAATGAGATAGAAGAATTCTGTGCACTCGCCTATAACAATGCACGAATCTACAAGGAGAAAACAAAGCGATGGCATGACAAGAAACTATTGCCGCGACAATTCATGCCAGGGCAACTAGTTCTCTTATTCAATTCTCGGCTAAAACTTTTCCCGAGAAAGCTGAAATCAAGATGGTCGGGACCATTCGAAGTCGTCAAACCTTTCTCCCATGGTGCTGTGATAATCAAGTCCATCTCTGACAACCATGAATTCAAAGTTAATGGACAAAGATTGAAGCACTACAATGGTGCCCATGTGGAATGTAACAAAGAAATGGTCACCTTCGGAGATGCATGAGCATGCTCTCCTTTCAATATTTTCTTTTTCTTTTTATTTTCATTTTTTATTTTTAGGTGATATTTTATTTTTCTTCATTATCTTTAGTTTCCAGGTTTTCTTTATTTTCTTTTCCACAACAAGACTCACAACCACTATGCTAAGGAAATTCACTACCGACTACTTGTCACGGCAACCGCAACAGATGATGCCGCGGAAACTTACATAATGCCTGCACAAGCTGATGCCACGGCAACCAACCCTGAAAATGCCACGGCAACCAAAGCTAAAGACATCCCAGCAACCACTGCAAAAGTCAAAGGTAAAGCACCTATGCCCGAATCAACTCCTACAGAATCATTTTCTAATTTTTTAGATTCGGACGAGTCCTCCATTGCACCAACAAAGACCGCACCAATTGAATCCTCCAAGCGAAAAGCCAATGACACTGATGAAGAGGACGATGAGGACAACCCCATACGAGGATCGATTCCACCACCGGCAACAAGAAAACAACCATCGCGTTCAAGCAAGAGAATCAAGACACCGACCAAAAGGAAACTAATGATCTACGATGACGAACTCTCAGAGTAAGTCCTAGTATGCATTTTATTTTTCGTTATTTTTATTTTCCGTTAATGCATTCATTGAGGACAATGCCTCACTCGAGTTTGGGGGGGATTGTTATTAGTAGTTACCATGTTTAGTTACATTCATCTTAAGTATTACATTTAGGATACATAAATTGCTTGCCATACCTTTAGTTGGAACAAGAATTGCTTAGATTTGATGAATATCCGATGATGACTTTGCCAATGCACTTAATTGATAGAATTTTTATTCTAGGATAACCATTGAAAAACTTAGAATTTTACTATGATGCTAATTTTGATGAAACACTGTTGTGGTTTGATTGATTTAAGGAATTCTAGTGAACTTAGGTTGATAATTAACAAATTGGGGGTTTAGAATAAAAATTGGATGAATGCTAGAGGTTCCCGAAATTGGCTCTAGCATGTGCTAAAAAAATTGATCGCTAGAGGTGCTCAAAACTGCTCTAGTATGTGTTAAAAAATTGATCTCTAGAGGTGCCCGAAACCGCTCTAGTCGAATAAATTAACTTAAGAAAACTAAAAACAAAATACTAGAGGTGCCCAAAACTGGCTCTAGTTAAAACATGTTAAAAAGAACCCAATGAAGTAATTTGAAAACCTATTGTTTGCATAGATCTGAAAAATCAACTTGCACACAAATCCGCACACACTCACAAGCATTATAGTTTGATTCCGAGTAACTCCTATGTTTTCCGAAAAATAAAAAGCCAATCATACTTTATGCCCCGGTTCAGAGAATTGAAATCAAGTTCAAAGCTAAGTTTGTGAAAATTGAAGTCTTGGCAGGTAATTATGAGTTTGCATTGCTTGAGGACAAGCAATAGTTCGAGTTTGGGGGTGTGATAAGTGTTCAAATGTACTATTTTTCTTACCATTTTTACTCATATTATTGTTAGACTTAGGCTCATATTAGTTGCATAATTAGCCATTCATGCATTAATCCATGTTTCCTTCCAACGTTGAGCTTGATTACATAACTTGGTAGTTTTTGTGGGAAAAGATACTGCTTTGGTGTGTTTTGTGTGTATGTACAGGATCATTTGCCAAAGTAAGGCTAGAGCTAGTTGCCAGGGCAATACATGAAGGAGATGCCGAGCTAGTTGCCAGGGCAATGCATGAAGGAGACGCCGAGCCAGTTGCCAGGGCAATTGTCGACAAGAGCAAAGGTGACATGGTAGTCGAAATTGATGACTAGACAAGCCCAAGATGACGTGGAGCAAAGCCCAATCCCAAAGGAATTTGATTTCTATGAA
Organism: Hibiscus mutabilis; assembly: GCA_019671005.1. Taxonomy (NCBI): domain Eukaryota; kingdom Viridiplantae; phylum Streptophyta; class Magnoliopsida; order Malvales; family Malvaceae; genus Hibiscus; species Hibiscus mutabilis. The sequence continues at coordinate 22,316,506 of CM033732.1, forward strand.
GCGATTAAAGAATAATTAAATTCCAAGAAGATAGGAGAAGTTCTAGTAGGAATATAATTATAATAAAGAATTATATTCTTTAAAGATAATTTAATTCCAACTTAACTTCCTCCTCAAAGAAGGACTTTGACCTAGCCCTATAAATAAGAGGGAGATTTCGACAATCCAGAGAGAGCAAGAGAGGGGAATTTCAACAAGTCCAAGGAGGGCAAGAGGAGAGAATTTTCGACAAGCATCTAGGGTAAGGAGGATTTCGACAAGCCTCCTTCTTCATCCTTTTCTTTCTTGTTCGATTGGGTTCATGCTAGGGATTATTTATCTTGTGTTTCTTTGGAACCTAGCCATGAACTAAATCTACTTGGCTATGGTTATTGTGTTTTGTGGTTGTGAGAAACTATTGGTTTTTGTTTAGGTAATAAGAGTTTGCAGCTTTCTATTCAAGGTTTATTCATTCTTGGTTCTTATTCTTGTTTGCGAGTGAATTGGGAGATGATCTCATGATTTCATCTATTTATCTAATATCGGAGAGTTAGATTCAAGAAACGAATGAATATGATCTTTATTCAATCTATTGATGGTGAAGATTAATCCGGCTTAGGAATAAGTAAAGGATTTCAACGGCTAAGAGGAGTGCAAGATTGGTTGTTGTTCACCCTTGATTCATGCAGGGATGTATTATCAAGGCATGCATAAGTAGCTAGAGTTTCGAGTTAGGGATAAGAAGAAACCATTGAAGAACGCTCTGCCGAACCTTGAAGATTGCTGCCCAGACGCCCAAGTAGTTGCCTAACTAGATGGCCAGGCAACCCCGTTGTGCAAGTTGCCACGGCAACTGAGTTGCCCGTGCACTCTTTTACCAAGACGATCCAATCGGCTATCACACCTCAACTCACGATAACCTGGCCTATCTCTCTCTCATTTGATCTCATCTTTTCTTTTACTTTATTGCTTTCTAGTTTAGTTATTAGTTAAACACCACTAATCCTTTATTTGTTTTTTTACTTTTCACAAGACAAGACTATATTCTTGAAGTGGCACCAATCCCTATGGAGATGATATCTTTTATACTATAACTTGCAACGTGTATACTTGCACAATTGCGTAGCACTTATTACGCCAAGAACGGTAATGTGTAACGCGATTGTTATTGTATCGCTATTCGTTGAGATGGCTTGAAGTATTGTAATAAGGGCAATGAGGGTTTTTGTGGCTATTTGGGAGATGTTTTGTTGAACTCCCTGTTTGAGCAAGTTTGTTTAGTTGCTTTTGATTTGTAAATGGCCTTTATAGTTTGGTTTTGGTGATGGTTTGGAGTTTTATGTGTTGCTTGAATGGTTTTATAGGGCCTATGCCTATAGATTTACATTTGAAGCAAAATGTCATGAAACGTTGTTGAATCTGTGTTGCTTTGATGTGGTTCGAACCCTGAGTTTGCTGGATGTATGTTAGGATGTTTTGGTATGGTTGAATGTATGATAAACCAGCTAAAAATGACATTACAGGCCCAGGCATACCGATATGCGGGGGACCGTATTGGTACGGCTAGGCGAATTCAAGCACCTGGGATCGGTACGGGTGTTCGAGTATCGGTACGGTTAGGCAAGATAAGCTTAAACGTATAGGTACGGGCTCAGGGGTATCGGTATGATCTTACGCTACTAGAAAAAGCTTTTGGGATGGATCTCGTGTACCGAAACACCTGTAACCCGTATCGGTACGACCTTTGATAAATTTTAAAAAAATTTTAAATCCAACTTGGCATACCGATACAGCTTACAACGTATCGAAATAAGGCTGTTAGGCCGTATCGATTCGGCTAGTTGCGTATCGATACATGTGGTCGTAAAAGCTGTTTGTGACATGGAAAGAAGGTTCTGTTTTCTTGCGTTTTAGTCCCTAAATCTTGGTAATGCAATTGAATAAGATTGGATGATCTTTTTGGTCTAGTTTTTGTCATGTAAGCATGAAATATATTTAATTAAAGGTTGATAACTTAAAATTTGGGGAAAATCCCTGTATTTTGTCGAAATTGCAATTTAGTCTCTAAATTGTATTTGTGTCCAATTGGATATCGTTTCGATGCCCGATTGAGTTGAGTTCATACATGTGACAGTATGTACATGTAGGAAGGTAATAATGCATCTAGACAAGACAAAAGAAAAAAATTGACGCGTTTTAGGTTTCATCTTCCTGCTTTACTTCGGTAAACCTAATGTAGCTTGCTCGGTTCGGCCTTGCGTCTAGGCCGGTTCGAGGGGGTTACAGGAAATCAATATGATTTGATTCCTGGAATTTTTAGAGTAGAAATCCTAGTTTGGTTGCTGAGAAAGTTGAGAGAAAAAGGTTGAGTGAAAAGTAGTTACGTAAGAAAGTGAATTGGCAATTAAAAATCTTTTTAATAAATTCCTTTTACTTTATTATAAACCATTTAAAATACCTTTTAAAATAGCCTAAATTAATAGAGAAATCTGTTGAAAAGATTGGTCAATTAGCTCCTTAAAGATTCTAATTTTTGACCTTTTTACGATTTAGTCACCAAAAACTATTTTGAAAACTTTCAATTTAGTCACTAGACCAAATTGCCTTAAAATCAGACTTAATTACCTCAAATTGAATTTTCCAAATTACTTAAAATATTAATTAAGTAATTTCTATTATTTTTCCATATATTTACCCAAATTCAATTTTATATAATAAAATTCGTGAAACTATTCGAATTGTCTAAACCGGTTCTCTCGAGCCACCTACTCGATTCGGCCCACATCTAGGCCCAATTTTAGGGCGTTACAATTTTCTTCCCCTTATCTTTGAAAGTGTACAATTGGTGAAACAATCATGGATGGTACACTTATCAAACTGCCAAGGTCAACCCAATAACAAGTGACTGGCATGCATATGCACCACATCACAGAGCACTTTATAATTGTATTTGTCAATAGAGAATAGGATTAATGCTTGCGTTGTCACCTTCAGTTCTTCGCCATCATTGAATCATTGCAACTTGTATGGACTAAGATGTTTTATTATCTTCAATCCAAGTTTTTCTATCATCATTGCGCTTGCAATGTTGGTACAACTTCCTCCATCGATGATAGCGAATCATACCTTTCCATTGACATGGCAACGAGTATGAAAGATATTTTCACATTAGTGCTCTTCATCTACCATTTGGGCATTCAAAAGGCTTATGATGACATGTAGCTCCCCATCAACCGTAAGTTCAATGTTTTCTTCTTCGTCACTTGGTTCTTCTTTTTCTTCTTCGTGGTCAGATTTAATCTCACCGTTGTCCATAAGAAGCATGATATTTTTATTCGGGCATTGGCTGGCAATATGACCTCTTTTGAGACACTTGAAACACTTAATGTCTTTTGAGCGGTTATTGATGGAACTTGCTTTTCCTTCCTATTTCCATAATAGGTTGCTTTTGTTTGAAGGATTTTGCATTCTCTTTGATCCGGATTGGCATCGACTTCTTATAGTTTCCTTGTCCCCATTTAGGTGCTGCGTAAGTGTTGTTTTGGGAACCGTTTTCTTCTCCGTAATTGGCCCTCAACTTTCATCGCCTTGCTGCACCATCTCATCAGTTTTAGCATAGTGTTCGAGTTCTAATATATCGGCTACCTTAGGATTTAATCCTGCTAAGAACCTTGCCATTGTTGCCTCATTATCTTCTTCAACATCAGCACAAATTATAACAATTCTTATTTCCTTTGTAATTGTCATCTACACTCTGATTACCTTGTTTATGTTCTGAAGGCATTGGAATAATTCTCGATGGTAGTGTGTTGGGATGAACCTTCTTCAGCTAGATGTTAATTGATCCCACCATACTAAAGAATAATCAATAAATTCAATTTCTGCCAAGCTTACCTTTTTTTGTTTAGAATAGTTATGGCAATCAAAGATATGATCAACTTCTTTGTCCCACTCGAGATATGCCTCGAGATCAGACTTTCCTTGAAATGGTGCAATAATGACTCTTATGTTGCTCAAATTATCATCCATTCATGGACGAGCTCTCTAGTTTCTAGGTTCTTGGCGTCTTGATCCTTGTTAGAGGTGTTAAACAAATACTTGTTCATCATCAACCTCTTCTTCATATTCCCCTTGATTCGCTTGAGAACCTTCTAGTCTGTCCATACGTTCATGTAATGGCTTGAGTTGTTCTCACAGTAATCATGAAGCATAGCTTGCATTTGTAAATTAGGTCATCCTCCTTCTGGAGGGTTGATACCTGATTTTTGAGACATGGTTAGTGAAATAAATAATAAAGTAAAATCTCACTACACACTCACAAAACCTCACAAGTTCTCTCCAAGGAAAAGTAAAAGATGTCACTCCACTCCACTCATGTTTGCACTTGGGAATTTATTGCTTTGACTTTCCCCTTCTGGCCTCACAACTCTTTGCCTTTTTTCCACTCAATTCTCTATGTCAAAGTCCTTGAAAGAACTCGCTCAAAATTTTCAAACTTGTCTTTGCGCGTCGTGTAACACTCTTAACGTATACTCGTAAACCGAATATACATTAAAGATGTTACGGAGTCGTTTAATGAAACCTTAACTTATGAAATCTTTCTTGAAATTTTTTTTACCAAAATTTCCAACTATTTCTCTAATTCCATACTTCAATAACAATGCATAAATACGTTGTAAAATTTAAACTTATAAAACAATTCACCTTTAGAAATACTACATGCCCACTACTCTATCAAATTACGGTAAAGATGTACTTACTGAACTTACTTGATTTTTCCCAAGTTTCTGCTCCTCCTTACTAGGCAATTCCAGAGAACCTACATGTGGCATAAGAGACATGCTAAGTACGAACTTAGTGAGACAGTTAAACTTATTTATCTATACATGAGTAATATAACATATTATGTCATATAAAAGTGCATTTCGTTTCTCTATAACATAGCAAGTATATCATAACGTACATATATATATCATGTATCATAGCTATCATATGAATCATGTACCATTTCTATCATATAAATCATGTATGATCTTTATCATGTAAATCATATATCATGCTATCATATTCTCTATCATGTACATGCTTTCATCATGTAATTATTCGCATAACATATGCTTTATCATAGTTATGCTTTTATCATGCAATCATTTGTATATCCATATTTTTCATATAATCATCTTGTAGTGTTACTGGCTGAAAGGTCCACTTTGACCCCATAGCCTTCTTACTGGCTGAAAAGTCCATTACAACTCCATAGCCTTAGATATTGCATTGTAATACTTCACTGACTGAAACGTCCGTTAAGACTCCATAGGCTTAAATACTACACCGTAGTGTTATACTGGCTGAAAAATCCTTTAAGACTCCAAAGCCTTAATACTTCTGGCTAAAAAGTTCTTTAAGACTCCATAGCCTTAATACTTGAGTACGTACTGGAGGACACTCTTTGCTCCTCATAAAAGGACACTCTTTGCTCCTTATAATCGCACCTCTTTTGTGCTCTTGGCACCATGGGCGTGGATCCCTAGGTGCAACACCAAGGGCGTGGGTCCCCAAGGTAGTTACTTGTTTCATTTTAATCATATCATTATTCATGCAATTCATGTATCATCTTGTCATATATAAAAGTGCATTTCATTTTAATCTTACCACTGTCCATGTAAACATAATGCATCATTATTTATATAAATAGTAGTTCGTACCTTGTACTCCGTCAAGCTTGCCAACTATACCATGGACTCTCATACACAACACTTGGGCATTTATTTCATTATCAATCAATAATCATAATCGATCATATATAAAAACATTGTATATCTCATGCTTCATCATAAATGTTCATGGCAACCATAATTCATCATCATTTCTCAGGATAGCAATTCATATTACATATTCTATTTAATTTACCTATATTGTAACATGCATTAGCTCAATAGATAGATAGACCGACCGACCGATGCATGCATGCATGCATGCATGCATGAGAGACAGATGCATGATATAGAGAGAGAGATATTTGCATGCAAATAACTTAGATTCCAAAGTGTTTAAAAGAATATACCTCCGTGACAATGCATCGGCAACTATATTCTCCTTACCTTTCTTGTACTTGATAACATATGGGAAAGTTTCAAGAAACTCCACCCATTTGGCATGCCTTTTGTTGAGTTTATGCTGCCCCGGATATGTTTCAATGCCTCATGATCAGTGTGAATGATGAACTCCTTAGGCCAAAGGTAATGTTGCCATGTTTCCATTGCCCTCACAAGAGCATACATCTCCTTGTCATAGGTAGGGTAATTAAGCGTAGCTCCACTTAATTTTCACTGAAATAGGCTATAGGACGTCCACCTTGAGACAAAACTGCTCCAATTCCTACACCTGATGCATCACATTCAATTTCAAAAGTTAGATTAAAATCAGGTAGAGCAAGTAAAGGGGCATGTATTAAACAATCTTTAATGCTATTAAAGGACTTCTCTTGATCTTCCCCCAAAAGAATTTAGAATTCTTCTTAATAACACTTGTTAGTGGGGCGGCTATGGTGCTGAAGTTGGGGACGAATCTTGATAAAAACTTGCAAGTCCATGGAAGCTCCTAACTTGAGAAATGCTTGCTGGTCGTGGCCACTCTTCAATGGCTTTAACCTTCTCTTTGTCCACCTCCAAGCCTTGAGAACTCACAACGAAACCTAGGAAAACAACCTGTCGGTACAAAATGTACATTTTTGTAAGTTAGCAAACAGTTTTCCTTCCTCAAAACTAGCAAAACTGACCTTAAATGTTGAACATGTTCTTCCATGGTTTTACTATAGATTAGAATGTCATCAAAGTAAACCACACAAAACTTACCCAAGAATGGCCTAAGAACATGATTCATTAACCTCATAAACGTGCTTGGAGCATTAGTTAAGCCAAAAGGCATAACCAACCACTCATAAAGGCCTTGCTTAGTTTTGAATGCTGTTTTCCACTCATCACCTTCCCGCATTCGTATTTGGTGGTAACCACTTTTAAGATCAATCTTGGAAAAGAGGTTAGAACCACTAAGCTCATCTAACATGTCATCTAAGCGAGGAATAGGGTGACGATACTTTACCGTAATTTTGTTTACCGCTCGGCAGTCCACACACATGCGCCAAGTTCCATCCTTCTTTGGCACAAGTAGAACCGGCACGGCACATGGGCTAAGGCTTTCCCTCACGTAGCCTTTTGACATCAACTCAGATACTTGCCTTTGCAACTCCTTAGTTTCTTCGGGGTTGCTTGATGCGCTAATCGGTTTGGAATGACGGCTCGGGAACAAAGTCTATTTGATGTTCTATGCCACGAATAGGTGGCAGCCCACTTGTATTTCCTCCGGAAATAGGTCATCAAACTCCTGCAATAAAGACACAACAAAAGCAGGCAAATTTTGATCAAGGTAGTTAGTATTCAAGAAATTTTCCTTGTACATGAGCACAAGTGCTTCCTTTGCTGTCATTAAACTCTTTTTCAACTCTCTCTCTTTAGAAAGAATGCTGATTTTCCTTCCCTCATTTTGATCACACTCCTTTGCTTTTACCTCCATTTTGGTCTCTCTCTCTTTGGCTTTTCAATTTTTTCCTCTCAATAAAATTTGGTCTTCATGTATTTGTTTTGGAGAAAGTGGGGCTAAAGTGATCTTCTTTGCTTCATGGGTGAACGTATACGGTTGGTATACCCGTCATGGATCACTCGCCTATCAAATTGCCAAGGCCTTCCAAGTAATAAATGGCTTGCGTGCATTGGAACGACATCGCATAATACCTCGTCTTTGTACTTCCCAATAGAAAACAATTCGAACTTGTTTGGTCACCTTGAGTTCTCCTCCATCGTTGAGCCATTGTAGCTTATAAGGTTGTGGATGCTTTGTTGTTGCCAAGCCAAGTGTATCTACCATTAAGGTACTAGCAACATTAGTGCAACTACCACCATCAATAATAACAAAGCATACCTTTCCTCCAACATGGCAACGAGTATGGAAGATATTTTCTCGTTGTTCATTTCCTCCAACGGATTATGCGTTTAGGCTTCTTTTGACAACAAGAACCTCTCCTTCCACGCCATACTCTAATTCTTCTTCTTCGATGGCAACATCTTCATTCTCATCCTCTTCTTGTTCGATTCAACTTCTCCATCATCTCGAAGAAGCATGGTGTTGCGGTTCGGACATTGGCTTGCAATGTGTCCACGCCCCAAACACTTAAAACATTGTATGTCACGGAAACGATTTGGAGTAGCGGTAGTCTTACCCTTGCTGGTTTCGACAATGGGCTTACTTCCTTTCGGTGGTCCTCCTTTTTAGTGGGACGGTAATGGAGGAGTCTTCTTGTATGAACTTTGCCCCCATTTTGATGTTGAACTCCCATAAGATCGTGTGGCACCCTTTCTTTTGAGCTGTTTTTCCACTTTCATGGCCATATGCACCATGTCTTCCATCTCCACATAATGTTGCAACTCGACCACGTTCGCAATGTCCGGATTTAGTCCCGCTAGGAATCTTGCCATTGTGGCTTCTCGATCCTCGTCGATGTTGGCTCGAATCATGGACACCTCCATCTCTTTGTAGTAATCTTCAACACTTGGTTTACCTTGTGAAAGATTTTGAAGACGGTTGAATAACTCTCGATGGTAGTGGGTTGGAATGAATCGCCTTCGCATCACCGCTTTCATTTCATCCCATGTAGTGATAGGATGTTCTCCATTGCGTCTCCTACTTGATGTCAATTGATCCCACCATATTAGTGCATAATCCGTAAACTCAATGGCAGCGAGTTTTACCTTTTTAAGCTCTGAATAGTTATGGCACTCAAAAATGTGCTCAACCTTCTTTTCCCATGCAAAATAGGTTTCAGGATCCGTTCTTCCTTGAAAAGGAGGAATGGTAATCTTGATGTTGCTGAGATTATCGTCTACTCGTGGTCGAGCTCTCTGCCTTGTTGTACCATGCTATGTTGGGATACTTGATCTTGCACATCATCTACTTCAACTTCTTGAGGATACTCCTCATTACCCTGATTAGCTTGTGAAATTTCAAGCTGGTCTATTCGTTCAATTAGGGGCTCCAATTGCTCTTGGATCATTTTGGCCATTGCTTGAAGCATAGCCTGATTTTGCAAATTGGGAACTCCTTCACCACTATGACCAGATCTTTGTGACATGTTAGATAAAGAAACAAAAGAAATTAAACCTTACTAACACAAAATCTCACCTTTCCACTCCAAAGAAAATGCACTCACACTCGTGTTTCACTCGGGTTAGGCTTTTCCCCTTAATGCACACTCATGCCTTTTACCACTCGTGCTTTATTTTCAAGTCCTTTTGGGAACTTCCTCAAGGCTTACAAGTGTCTCGTGGACTTGGCTGAAACAATTCTAGCTTGGTAGGAGAATGATGAATAATAAAAGGATAATGGCTTCAAAAAGAAAGAATTACTAAGAATAGGTAAAGGAATTTGTAATTCAGCAATAAGAAATGATGTATTGTAATTTTTTTAAACAAGAATAGATTGCTCCTCCCTCTTTAAGATTTTTTTTGATTTTTTTTTTGATTTTTTTACTAACCGGAGAGAGAAAAATAATACGCTTACTGAATCGTCTAGGCTCTGATACCAAATGATATGATCTCGACTATGAGTTTTGAATCATATATGTGAATGCCCGATCGTGATTCTAGTAAGAACTCTGCAGTGCTTTGAATGTATTACAAAATTACTCAAACAACAATGTAAGTAGAAATAGATAAATAAGAAATAGAAATAATGGGATGAAAGATATGTAGAAGGGGTGTAGGAAGAGTGATAGTTGTGATTATGGAAGAAAAAAAATAAAAGATGAAAATGTAGGTGAAGATGATGGGGTGTTGGCGTTAAGATGAAGAAATTCAAAGGATGGATTGTGACCCCTAACTATAAAGAGTTAGGAACCAGCAATATAATAAAGTGGAAATGAAGTGGTAGGATATGGAACGTGACCCACTAGCTATAGATGAGCTAGGAACCAACGCTATAACAAAGGGAAATGGATGAAGACTACAAGACTAACTTGAAGCCGATAAAGTTCCACAAGAGAACAAGAATGAAAGCAATCTTTCAAAGATGTTTTATATATTCAAAGTGTGTCTTACAATGATCCTAAAGATGCCTATTTATAGTAGAAGTAGGCAGAATATGAAAAGGTGTTACAAGAAAGATGAATGCTCATCTTAATGCACTTGAATACACATGAATGCTTTGTCCTTTCTTCTCATCTTCAAAGCTGATTAGTTTAGACAAATTGAGGTTGAATTTAGTCATATTTTCGTCCAAATTAAGAAGGACTCTTGGGCTGCCTTGTTTTGCTATCATATGAAGAGAAAGGGGATGAATGTGGACAAGGATGAATGTAGACATCCTTGCTGTCCAGTTTAAGTGCAACTCTTCATCTTCCAAGCTGATTAATATGACTTGAATGTCATAAAAGGTGAGTTTCATCCAGCCTTCATTTCATGTCTCCTCAATGAATTTTGAAACCCCCACTTGAATGGTGATAACATCAACCTTGAATGCCTTGAATTTGCTGAATTAGATGGCCATCAATTGCTTGTCTCTTGGTAGAAGATGAAAGAACTCTTCCTTGGCTCAAATTCATTCAAATCATCCATGCATAAAATTCCCGTAATAAAAATTTCAGCCTGCACTGTCTTGATGAAATCATTCGTATCTCAAGCTCCCGATATCGGATTGAGGTGATTCAAAAGGCATTGGAAAGCTAAGAGATGGAGGAATAACGTCAATTGATTTCTGGATCCAAACACGTCTGTATCGCATCCAGAATTGGAAGACATTCTGCTGATATTCTTGCATCTGGTAAAACCGTTCATCTTCCCTCATGCACCTAGACACAAAGGTAAACTTTATTCAATCTTTAATTGAAAACATGCATGTAAACAATTAAGAGTTAGTTTAATAAATGAGCTAGTTTGATGAATGAACTAGTTTAATTAATGAACTAACTTTATTCAATGAACTAATAATCTTGAATGAACTAGTTTAATCAATGAACTACTTAGTTAAATGAAGTGTATAACTAAATGAACTACATGTTTAAATGCAACGCATGCTTTAATGAACAACATGTTTATTGAATGCAATGAATGTTATGCAAACTTTAAATACTCATGCAAATTCATGCATAAGCAAAGTAAAGTGTTCCTCCCTTATTATTTCTTCTTTCTCACGTCCCAAGCTTGATGTAAACATATTTTCCATGGCTGCTTGGAACTCCTTGGCCCTTGCTCGAGTAATGGGGCCACCTGGGTACTTCTCTGGGTCTTTGCCATTGACGTTCATATCAATAAGTTCGACGAGTTCTTGTGAGGGAGATCATCTTCACACTCTTGCTTGCCTAGATAATCGCATCTAGGCGGGTGGGTTAGAGCCGCTTGAGGTTGCTTGCTTAGATAATTGAGTTTAAGAGGGTGCCGAGGACAAAACAACATCAACAATTCGCAAGCCATCTTAAACCTTCACACCATCTTCCATAATTCCATAAACAAAGCTGGAATTTTCAAATTTGTTTTACTTATCTCTTTCTCAATCTCTTTTAATCTTTTTTTATATTATTATTTCTTATCATATAGTCCTTCATCTTGTCTCTCTTTCTTTAAATTTCCAGCCTTGAATCTGAAAATTTCAAGAAAATCCCTTCTCTTTTCTGTTGAATTTTCAGGTCTACCCAAACTTCCTTGTGAGTCTAGAGCTCCTAGTTCTTGCAACAACTTGATTGAAGGCTTCCAAATCCAAGATTGCGCTACTATATCATTTGGTATCATATTTGGGACGATTCTTGGCAAGAATTTTGGGTAAAAAACTCGAAAATTAGGGAAAATTCGTCAAAACCAAAAGAGTGAATTTTGAGCTGAAAATTTCCATATCAGATCTACACCATTGGTGTGGAGTCACCACACAAAATTTCAGAATTTTTTGGACTTGGGAAACATCTCGATTTTTGTGGATAAAATTTTAGCAAAATTAGGGTTTTCCCCTACTTTAACCCTATTTTCATTATTTTTTCTTTAATTTTCGTTATTTTCAGTTTATTTACCTTGTAAAAAGAAAAAAAAAAAAAAAAAAAAAAAATTAGAAAAAAAAAATCAAAGAAAAGTGAAAAGCTCATACCTAGCCACCAATCACCATCAAGAATCATCAAGATCACCATCATCAACCACCACAAGCATCACATTGAAGTGGATTCAACATTGAATTTCTTCCTTCAAGTTGTTTTTGGGTTTATTATCTTTTCTCTACTAATTTTTTTCTACTCTTAGTTTCTTAAGTTACTTTGTTTTGCTTTTTCTTTCTTCTATTATGCAATTTAACACCTTCTCTTTTTCTTGTGAGTAGGACTAAAAGTTGCATTACAATCCTTCTTTCTTGCAACTATATTCAATTGGTGTCAAGCCTTTCATTGGACTCCTAGTACAATTAGGACTCATTGTTAGGATTAAACTCCGATTGTAACTTGTTGACTTGTGGTAGGAAAGGTCTTTAAAGAGCACGAGATCGGTTTACTTGTCTCGCTAAATATTTATTCCTTGGAGTGTTTAGTTAGATTTCTAGTTTTCTTTTGCTTTTCACCTTTTTAAATCTGAGTGTTTCAAATTCAAAATTCGAAACGAGTAAACATGAAGAACCACATGAAGTGACTCTTCAAGAAGTTTTGGATACCTCAATAAACTTGAACGGATTCAGTAACCTCTTTGGCAGCCAAGCTTGAGCACACCCGTCTGATCTGATGTTGTACCGCAATCACTAAAACCATTGGGAGATTAGAAACCACTGCAATTGCAAGCGATCTTAAAGAGCCTAATTTTCCAAATCTTGTTCCCATTCAGAATAGACGCCAAAACCCCAAACATGGGCACAATCATCGCATAGAACCGAAACGAGGAACAAACACCTTAGCCAAACCAAAAATCATTGTACCACCTTTTCAAGGAAGGTATGACCCGATGCTTATTGTATTTGGGAAAATCGAGTTAATCTTCTATTCGAGTATTATCAATGCCCCAAAAAGGATCAAGTTCCACTTTTTGACTCTCGAATTCACTGAATATGCATCCATTTGGTGGTCCCAATTGGTTCGCAATCATTCGTCTCAATGGAGAAGCCAAGATAACATCATGGGGAGAACTTAAAAAAAGTCATGCGAAAACGATTTGTTCCCCATTATATCAATTGAGAGATCAAACAAAAGTTACAAAGAATCCGACAAAGGCTACAAGATCATTGATGAGTATCTCAAAGAAAGAAATGGAATCATTGATGCAAAGAGCCGATATCAAGAGGATGAAGAGGATACAATGACTAGGTTTGTTGTCGGACTCGGACTCAATGACAACATTCTTGAGGTACTTGAACTCAAAACCTACTACACCCTTCAAGAGGCATTCCAATTTGCCATGACAATTGAAAAGCGCAAAAAGATCGACAAATGATATCGACAAAATAATTATCACTATGACAAAGGTACCACTCAACCTTTATCTATTCTAATTCTTCTAAACCTTTGCTCGACTCTCAGTAGACCAAAGCAAAAAATTGAAACATCCAAGTCACTAAGACAAAACCAAGACAAAAAAAACCCCATCTTGACGGAAAACACACAAACACTCAAACAAGAGGATAGTGATAATGAACACATTAGACAAGATGACAATGCTTAATCTAATCCCTCATGTGAAGTAGTAGGTCCACTTGCTTAACACTCTCAAACACCTCCCACAAAAAAAAAGAGAAATTAAGTGTAATTCTAACCCTTCATTTTTCTTCTTGTCCTATCATTCCGTTAGAAACACTTTCTCCTTAAAATAAAAATTGTACATTGATGATAATTTTTGTGAGATTATAAGGGATGTGAGATACAAAAGACTGAGAGTAAAAGGCCGAGAGTCAAAAAAAAATCAAATTAATTAAATAAATTTGGTGAGTGAAAATACATATTGAGGTAAATTAAGTCACACAAAGACCAAAAAAAAAAAGACAAGAAAAAGAATGTGACGAGTGATTTTGTTTTTGAAATAATCCTTACAAATGTTCGAGTAGTGCTGTCTTATTTTTTCAGGATTTTGTTGAACCATTGAGAGGAGCTCAAATAGATCACTCCACATACAACAAAGAAGCCTTTTCAATTGAAGTTGATGATTGTTCTCTCATTGCGATTTAGATTCGAGGATGAATCCTTTTTGAGGAGTGGGGAATGATACATGCATGAGCGGGGTCAAATTACTAATATTGGACAAGAAGCTGAATTTGTTCGATGCAAACAATAAAAGCAACAATGCACGATAGGAGGTCAAAAATGATGCATCTTGGACAAGAAATTGAATCTGTTTGTAAAGTCTGGAAAGTCAGCCAACTTGCGACGAGTTTTTGGATGGGATCCAGGCATTTCTGAGTCAAGTTGTCTTCTAACAAATTGTCCGTCATTCAGTTACCTTTCAACGCATCTTGAAACGCATCAATCGGACATCAGGAACTCAAGATACGTCCAATTTACTGAAGAATGCGCATGCAGAAAACTGGATACAGGATTATTACGGGATTTTGTAAAATTTAGCCCAAAAGCTAACATATAAGGCTTTGGACAATTAAACTTAGCCCAATATATTTATTATCATTTAAATTGATGTTTTTAGGGTTTTATATACTTTAGGAACCAGCCACCCAGCCCTTATCAGCTTATCACTTGCCTTATCACCCTATTCCTTGCCACACAAGCACAAGGAGTTTAAAGGCTGTTATTTTTTATTATTTTTAATTATATTAGGTTTTCCTTGTTTTAGTAGAAGTTAAATTACTTTGTCTATCCTTCACCTATAAAAGGATGAAGCCTCCATCATTGTAAGGAGATTTTCTTTGATTTATGAAATATTTAGTGAGTTTGTTTTTGCAAGTGCTGATTACTTGTGCCTTGAAGTCTTCTTCAACATAAGTTCGACGAGTTCTTGTGAGGAGATCATCTTCACACTCTTGCTTGCCTAGATAATCATCTAGGAGGGTGGGTTAGAGCAGCAGGAGGTTGCTTGCTTAGATAATTGAGTCTAAGAGGGTGCCAGGACAAAACAACATCAACAATTCACAAGCCATCTTCATCTTCAACCTTCACACCATCTTCCATAATTCCATAAACAAAGCTGGAATTTTCAGATTTGTTTTACCTATCTTCTTCTTAATCTTTTCTCATCTTTTTATATTCAAGAAAATCCCTTCTCTTTTCTCTTGAATTTTCAGATCTGCCCAAACTTTCTTGATTGAGTCTAGAGCTCTAGTTCTTGCAACAACTTGATTGAAGGCTTCAAATCAAGATTGCTATCTTCACTCTATCAGTGCACGCCTCCAGGAGGTCAAAAATGATGCATCTTGGACAAGAAATTGAATCTGTTTGTAAAGTCTGGAAAGTCAGCCAACTTGCGATGGGTTTTGGATGGGATCCAGGCTTTTCTGAGTCAAGCTGTCTTCTAACAAATTGTCCTTCATTCAATTACCTTTCCAACGCATCTTGAAACGCATCAATCGGACATCAGGAACTCAAGATATGTCCAATTTACTGAAAGACTGCGCATGCAGAAAAACAAATACAACATTATTACGAGATTTTGTAAAATTCAGCCCAAATGCTAACATATAAGGCTTTGGACGAATTAAACTTAGCCCAATATATTTCAAGAAATTTCTTGATCTTTTTTTCATCTTTTTATTTTATTCTTATTTCTTATCATCTAATCCTTCATCTCGTCTTTCTTTCCTTAATTTTCCAGCTTGAATTCTGAAATTTCAAGAAATCCCCAACTAGTTTCTATTGAATTTTCATATTTGCACCTAACTTCCTTGTTCGAGTCTAAAGCCCTAGGTTTGCTTCCAAGCCATCAAATTGAAGGTTATCACGTGCCAAAGCATACTCTTTCATTTGGTATCAGATTTGGGACGATTCTTGGCAAGAATTTTTGGCGTTTTTGGAAAAAAAAAAACTCAAAAATTAGGGAAAATTCATCAAAACCAAACAAGTGAATTTTGAGCTGAAACTTTCCAGATCCGATCTACACCATTGGTGGAGTCGCCACACAAAATTTCAGAATTTTTGGACTTCGGAAACATCTCGAACGAAGTGGATAAAGTTTCAGCCAAATTAGGGTTTTCTCCCTACTTTAACCCTATTTTCATTATTTTTTTTCTTTAATTTTCGTTATTTTCATTTTATTTACCTTGTAAAAAGAAAAAAAGAAAAAAAATTGAAAAAAAAAAAAAAAAAGAAAGAAAAGTGAGAAAGCTCATACCTAGCCACCAACCACCATCAAGAATTATCAAGATCACCATCATCAACCACCACAAGCATCACATTGAAGTGGATTCAACATTGGATTTCTTCCTTCAAGTTGTTTATGGGTTTTGGGGTTATCATCTTTCTCTACTAATTTTTTTCTACTCTTAGTTTCTTAAGTTCCTTTGTTTTTCTTTTTCTTTCTTCTATTACATAATTTAACACCTTCTCTTTTCTGTGTGAGTAGGACTAAAAGTTGCATTCAAATCCTTCTTTCTTGCAACTATATTCAATTGGTGTCAAGCCTTTCATTGGTCTCCTAGCACAATTAGGACTCATTGTTAGGATTAAACTCCGATTGTAACTTGTTGACTTGTGGCAGAAGGTCTTTAAAAGCACGAGATCGGTTAACTTGCCTCGCTAAATATTTATTCCTTGGAGTGTTTAGTGAGATTTCTAGTTTTCTTTTGCTTTTCACCTTTTTAAATCTGAGTGTTTCAGGATGTCGAAATGAGTAACGACGAAGAACCACATGAAGTGACTCTTCAAGAAGTTTCAGATACTCTCAATAAACTTGAACGGATCAGAACCTCATTGGCAACCAAGCTTGAGCACACTAATACAAATCGTGACCGCAATCACTCAAACAATTGGGAGATTAGAAACCACTCGCTATCGCAAGCGATACTAAGGAGCCTAAGCGTCCCAAATCTTGTTCCCATTCAGAATAGACGTCAAAACCCCTTACATAGGCACAATCATCGCGATAGAACCGAGACGAGCAACAAACACCTTAGCCAAGCCAAAGATCATTGTACCACCTTTTCAAGGAAGGTATGACCACGATGCTTATTGTGACTGGAAAATCGAGTTGATCTTCTATTCGAGCATTATCAATGTCCCGAAGAGGATCAAGTTCCACTGTTGACTCTCGAATTCACTGAATATGCATCCATTTGGTGGTCCCAATTAGTCCGCAATCGGCGTCTCAATAGAGAAGCCAAGATAACCTCTTGGGGAGAACTTAAAAAAGTCATGCGAGAACGATTTGTTCCCCCATTATATCAACAAGAGATCAAACAAAAGTTACAAAGGATCCGACAAGGTTGCAGAACTGTTAATGAGTATCTCAAAGAAATGGAATCATGGATGCAAAAAGCCGACATACAAGAGGATGAAGAGGATACAATGACTAGGTTTGTTATCAGACTCAATGACAACATTCTTGAGGTACCTGAACTCAAAACCTACTACACCCTTCAAGAGGCATTCCAATTTGCCATGACAATCGAAAAGCGCATCAAAGATCGACAACGATATCGACAGAAGAATTATCACTATGACAGAGGTACCACTCAACCTTTATCTCATTCTAATTCTTCTAAACCTTTGCTCAACTCAAGTAGACCAAAGCAGAAAATTGAAACATCCAAGTCACGGACAAAACCAAGAATAAAATCCCCATGTTGACGGAAAACACACAAACACTCAAACAAGAGGATAGTGATAATGAACTCATTAGACAATATGACAATGCTTCTAATCCCTCATGTGAAGTAGTAGGTCCACTTGTTATACTCTCATCACCTCCCCACAAAGAAAGTAAGTGTAATTCTAACCCTCATTTGATTCTTGTCCTATCATTCATTAGAAACACTTTTTCCTCTCTGAAATTGTACATTGATGATAATTTTTGTGAGACGGATATATGGATATGAGATACAAAAAAGACTAAGAGTAAAGAGGCAGATAAGTCAAAAAGTCAAATTAACGGCCCAAATTTGGTGAGTGAAAATACATATGAGGTAAAAGTCACACAAAGCCCAAAAGAAAAAGACAAGAAAAAGAATGCGACGAGTGATTTCGTTTTGACTAATCCTTACAAATGTTCGAGTAGTGCTGTCTTATTTTTTTAGGATTTTGTTGAACCATTGAGAGGAGCTCAAGTAGATCACTCTACATAGAACAAAGAAGCCTTTTCAATTGAAGTTGATGATTGTTCTCTCATTGCCGATTTAGATTCGAGGATGAATCCTTTTGAGGAGTGGGAGAATGATACATGCATGAGCAGGGTCAAATTACTATTATTGGACAAGGAGCTGAATTTTTTCAATGCAAACAATAAAAGCCAAAATAGTGCATGCATAGGAGGTCAAAAACGATGCATCTTGGACAAGAAATTGAATCTGTTTGTAAAGTCTGGAAAGTCAGCCAACTTGCGACTAGTTTTTGGATGGGATCCAGGGATTTTTGTATCAAGTTGTCTTCTAACAAATTGTCCACCATTTAATTACCTTTCCAACACATCTTGAAATGCATCAATCAGACATCAGGAACTTAAGATACGTCCAATTTACTGAAGACTGTGCATGCAGAAAACTGGATACGGGATTATTACGGGATTTTGTAAAATTCAGCCCAAAAGCTAACATATAAGGCTTTGGACAGAATTAAACTTAGCCCAATATATTTATTATCATTTAATTTGATATTTTTAGGGTTTTATATACTTTAGGAACCAGCCACCCAGCCCTTATCACCTTATTCCTTTATCACCTATTCCTTGCCACAAAGCACAAGGAGTTTAAAGGCTGTTATTTTTTTATTATTTTTAATTAGATTAGGTTTTCCTTGTTTTAGTATAAGTTAAATTACTTTGTCTATCCTTCACCTATAAAAGGATGAAGCCTCCATCATTGTAAGACAGATTTTCTTTGATTTATGAAATATTTAGTGAGTTTGCTTTTGCAAGTGCTGATTACTTGTGCCTTCGAAGTCTTCTTCAACATAAGTTCGATGAGTTCTTGTGAGGGAGATCATCTTCACACTCTTGCTTGCCTAGATAATCGCGTCTAGGAGGGTGGGTTAGAGCCGCTTGAGGTTGCTTGCTTAAATAATTGAGTCTAAGAGGGTGCCGAGGACAAAACAACATCAACAATTTGCAAGCCATCTTCATCTTCAACCTTCACTCCATCTCCACAAGCCATAAACAAAGCTGGAAATTTCATATTTGTTGTATCTATCCTCATCTTAATCTTTTTCAATCCTTTTACTTTTGTTCTTATTAATCATCTTCTAATTTTCCTTCTTATCTTTGTTTCTTTGAATTTCGAACCTTGAATCTGAAATTTTCAAGAAAATCCATTCTCCTTTCTCTTGAATTTTCAGATCTGCCCAGATTGAGTCTAGAGCCCTAGTTCTTGCAACAACTTGATTGAAGGCTTCTTTGAGTCTAGATAATCCCGCTCTAGTTTGAATAACTAAGATATCAAAATCAAATTTGAAGCTAGCTTGAATCAACGGTGTCATGTCTTCAAAAATTGGCCCTTGTGGTGTCTGAGGCATATCACCCTCTACTCTAGCACCAATAGGAGAAATCGATGGAGAAGGAGGTAACTTATTATTATACCCATCCACAACACTACCCTTGTTAGCTCTCGTCTCGTTCCCATTCTCAAAAATATGAATTTTAAAGCATGATAATGCAACAATAAAACAAATACGTCAGGTTGAAGTAAGAATCCAAGATGCTCATGTTTCAAAAAAAGCATTTTGTACTCATAGTAATAAGGCAATGTGTCCCCAAGCTTTTACCCCAACATAACACATTTCAATCATAAAAACATAAAATCAAACACCGTGCATGTCATTCCACATTATCATTCAACAACAATATCTCAAACTACCATAACCTAGCTCTAATACCACCTAATGTAACCTCTGTGACCCGGCCTAGATGATAAACTAAACTAAGCGAGCTACATCGGGTTTTCTGAGACAAACCCAAACAATTTACTTAAAACAAGGTCCATTTTTTCTTCTTTTATCTAGTCTAATTGCATAATTAATCCCTAAGGTGAACACACTCGCAGCGGATAAAAATATCAAGCAAAATAGACGTCGATTAGACATCTAATTAAGTGCAAATACAGTTTAAGGACGAAATTGCAATTCAAGAAAACGAGGGGACTTACTTAAATCCAGGTTACCAAACCTTAATTAATCAAGTTACATACACCCGGTTAAATTTCAACTTAAATCAATCATCCAAGCTCATTAAATGTATCAAAGTCATTTTGCAAAAAGTATCGATCGATGCCTCGTGTATTGATACCGATGGACTAATTTCAAAACAGGGATTTCGGTGGCTAAAATGCGTATCGATACATTTGTCCGTGTACCAAAAACTGGAGATAAAATCAAAGGGTCGTACCAATACGGGGCCAAGCGTATTGGTACCCATCGCAATTTTGCCCATTTATTAGCGATATCAAACCCCGTACCAATCTTTGAGGACACGTATCCGTATGATCGGAATGTAATGACCTCTTGGTCAAACATATGACACTTAGGCTCAATCAAACATGTTTCAATCAACATATAAATATCATGCCAACTAATGAACAACATAATACCCCAGAGGCATTGAAGCCTAGGCATCATAAAAGCAAAAGCAAAACCAAGTTAGACCTATAGGCATGATTTCTACCCCATATGCTTAAATCTCCCCAAAACCCTAATTCAAAACATATACTAGTTTACAAGTCCAAAACACCAAATAGAGCATATCCAAAATAGGGAGTAACCAAAACAACCCTCCCAATTACAACTTGGTCACATTGCCTTTTATTACTACAAAGTATTTATGAAACCATACTTGAAATAGGTCAACCCTTGAATTCTTGCTTGCTTTCTCGATGTCCGAATACTTACTTTTCTGCATTGATGGGAAAGGGGAGCGTAAGCACGTAAAGCTTAGTGAGAGATACTAAAAAACACTCATCAATGCACTTAAAACCATTTGCTTTTAAACATGTGTTGAATCTCAGCCATAAACATCTCATGCTTCTTTTGCCTTTCCAAAATATGCACATTAAACCTTATGCCACACATGTATCACGAATCTCTAGCATAATCATTATGCAAACCTCAATTTAAGCCTTCACATGCTAATTCATCCGATAGCAAAGCTTAAAGAGCATAACATGCATAAATCACATTATACAAAACATAATCCATTTATCATGATACAGTAATTTATATATTGGCATTAAAGTGACCCAAAACCAAATCTTTCTATTTGTAAAACATATCGGATACACGAATTTCCCAAGTGGCTCCTTCAACCACTTTACATACATCTTCAAACCGAAGCAAATTGTACTACTACCACCCCTTAACGGTTATGATGTATAAATCCACCAGCGGGAGAATTTGGCACACTCTTGACCCCTCGACACACACGAGCCAACTTATTACAGTGCACTTTAAACCCTATGGCATACGAACTATATCCAAGAACATTTAATCATTGCTACTTACCAATGTATTCCATTAAAAAATATGTTACCTCACTGTTTTACATATGCATCAATCTAACCAATTTCAATACAATAATCCATGTATTTTAGCATTCTCAAAATCCTTTCGCAAACCACTTTTCATACCCATGTATCATCGACATAAGGTCATTTGAAACATTTTTCATTTCTAAAACATGCATATAATAGTAGGTAATCAAAATCATAAACATGTGCATGAGAATGTATTTTGCAAAATCGAAAACGCAGCGAGAATGACTAATACTTACTTCTGAGCATAAACAAGTGTTTCAAGCTTAACCTAAACTCCCAAAATCACTTTCAAACCTTTATAAGGCAGTAAACCTCATTTTCACTCACCGACAACACAAAGCTCCACTTGCGATGTGAAATCAAGCGTTTGAAGCCACCTAAACTTCACCATTTGTTGTAGGATCAATCTCCCTATTTTATCCACACAACAATAGAGGATTAATGCATCATTATGCATCCATAATCCCAGCAACATCAATTTCAATATTGTCTCACCAAAAAACATTAAACGTCTCCTTAAAACAACCGAAAACGTCATCAAACACATCCTAAACAAAGCCCAGCCATAATCCAATGATTTGACATCTAATCAACATCTAAAAACACTCGCAACTTCCCTAATCACCTCGAAATCTAGCTATTCACAATCTAGAAAATTAGCAATTCAATTAATTTTGAGATTTCTTTATAAATCTCTTCTCAAAACATTAAAACATATCTTAGATGTGATCCAAATCAATCAAAACCACCACAAAATTAGATTTATAACACAAATCTACCATCTTCTTATTAAAACTCACTTTAACCTTTTTAATCTTGATTCAATCATCAACACATATTTAAAATCGATTGTAAAGGATCAAGAACTTGGGAATTTCAGTAAAGAACCTTCGATTAGAGGAGAAACTAAAATCAACTCTAACGGTAGACTTCTCCCTTAATTGTCATGATTTGAGTGAAATCTCCAAGAAAACAGGTTAAGATCTGATGTAGAAATCAAAGGAATCAAATGAGGAATCAAAATGAAATAAAAAAGAGTTGATTCCTGATCATTTTAGAGAAAGGTAAGTAGTTTGGCTTCTAGGAAAGTTGAGAGCAAAAGTGGTTACGTGAGAAAAGTGAATCATCTATTAAAATCATTTTAATTAAATCTATTTTATTTTTATTTAATAACCATTTTAAAACCATTTAAAAATTGCCTAAATTAAGGGAAAAATTTGACTAAAAACATTGATAGATTAGCTCTTTAAAGATTCTAAGTTTTGACCCTTTTGCATTTTAGTCACCAAACCAAAATGATATTTAATCCGAACTTATTTCATTAAATTGAGTTTACCAAAACCTTCAATATATTAATTAAACATTTTACAACATTTTCCCATATTTTATCTCACGATAAAACATTTATTATGAATTAATTCTTGAAACTAGTTCAAACAATCTAATCTATCTTACTAACTTCTAGTCCTAAATTTGGGGCGTTACATTTACTCCTAAGGGGTAGATTCAGTTCAAAAGTAAGTTCATCTACTTGAACATCTTTTGTCGAAGTTGCTCTCCTTAGTATTTGTAATTAATCCTTATCTCCTAAGTCTATTAAGATATTAGGGGATAATGAGCATTCAATGCCAACTGTCGTATGACATAAAATATGATAAAATTAAGCTCCAGCAAAATAGACAATAAAGCCAAAGTATTCGATTATTAAAAACCTAAAAGTAAGCGTTCATTGCAAACACCACTAGCCAACTTAAAAGATTAGTTCATGGCTAGGGAAACCAACAAAACATCATCATCTTTAAACATCGTCACAAAACTATAAATATTTCTAAGAGAATGGACTAAAAAAGGAGATCCGTCTATGCAGCCCTTCAATGGATCCAGAGCTCAAACTACCTAGTTGAACCTTGGTTCCCCTCTACCCTCTCTCTCTTCCTCACGGTGCGACACTCCCTTGCTCAATCATTGGACTCCTTTATATAAGAGCTCATAGAAAGCCTAATTAGGGTTATTGTTTTTGAGCTTGGTACCACCATTCTCGGTGCATTTCCTTCTAATCAAATTAGTGTTGACTTGGCTCTGACTCACGGCTGCTTGATCGGGCATCAGACTTTCTTCTTTTGCCAACGGAGCTTGGTACTCTTCTCATACATTTTGCCAACTATGCTCAACATTTCTCTCCCCTGTATTTTGCCAACTGTGCTCCAAACTTGTCAAACTTGCACAAAAAGACACCCCTTCACTCAAGAAATAAAAACTGTACATTTCTTAACTTCTAGATGCAAATGCATGAAACTACTACAAAGTATGCTAAAATGTACCTAAAGTCAAGTAATAGCATAGTAATATATGCATGAAAAGTACATATTATGAGGAGTTAACAATTCTTTGCCACAAACTCTCATAATGTATCCGACGACTTTAGAGCGTCTACAACACTTAATGAAGACACCATTTGCATGGTGGGAGGAGGACACACCCTCGACTCTAGCATTATTCAACCAACTCACATCTCAACAATCTAGGGCAACTTACCCCCAAAATTGCCTTCAAGAGCGGCTCAACACTTAACCTGGCCCTCTCAGCCACGATCGTAACCATCTTAGTGTCGCAACATTGGACGTGCCATAATGATTCCAATTTTAAGGAGTACGAACTTAATTTAAGGGTTTGTATTCACTATTCACCTTACTAAAACACCTATACCACCCCGAGTTTTTCTAGAATAAACTAAACCTAAGCTCTGATACCACTATTGTAACACCCTCGACCTAGATGTCACATTTGGGCCTCAAGCCCAAACCAAAACCATAAAATTTCTCAAACTGTGTTTAGTCCAATAAGGTATTTCTCAAAAACATTTAAAGTTAACAATTGAAAACATAGATAAAGAATCAAAACGGTACAAAGAAGCTCTAATTTAAATTTAAAATATTTGAATATTCGATTTGATTAATACAATTTCAAAATAAGGATTACAGACTCCATCACGTAAGGTCTTATAAATACACAACCCACTAAACACAAGTACCATACTCTAGAAATCACCACATACTGTAAGCTCGTACTGATAGTGCTCCTCGATCCTATGATCTGCGATCAACCTACGTACGAAAATAACAATTCCGAGCGCTATGCTTACAAAGCTCAATGGTACACATCTACTCTACTATACTTCATGCTAATCATAAACATAAGCATACAAGCTAGTACGAGCAATAAAGAGAGATAAATAAACGCGCGGCACTACAACTAATTGCCTAAACACATGCTCTCATCAAAGCAACACACATCATACATGGCACACAAGGCTCAACCATACTCGAAATGATAGAGTATGCTTTGGCACTTGGTAACCTTCAATTTGATGGCTTGGAAGCAAACCTAGGGCTTTAGACTCGAACAAGGAAGTTAGGCGCAAATATGAAAATTTAAGAGAAACAAGTTGGGGGTTTCTTGAAAATTTCAGATTTAATGCTGGAAATTCAAGAAACGAAGATAAGAGGGAAGATAAGATGATGATTAATAAGAATAAAAACAAAAGATTTAAAAAGATTAAGATAAGCAAATATGTAAAACAAATCTGGAAATTCCAGCTTTGTTTATGGAATTATGGAAGATGGTGTGAAGGTTGAAGATGAAGATGGCTTGCGAATTGTTGATTTTGTTTTGTCCTCGGCACCCTCTTAGACGCAATTATCTAAGCAAGCAACCTCAAGCGGCTCTCACCCACCCTCCTAGATGCAATTACCTAGGCAAGCAAGAGTATGAAGATGATCTCCCTCACAAGAACTCGATGATCTTATGTTGAAGATGGCTTCTAAACAAGTTTACCGAATACTTGCAAACTCAAAGAATACTAAAATCTCTAAAGAGAACTTTTTACTAATCAATGAAATCTGAATTACAATGTGGGTGAAGCCTCCTTTATATAGGCCATGGAGAAGTTTTAATCCTACTAAACTTAGGAATTAAATACAATAAATAAATGCTAAAATCTAATCTTCTAATAATAAATAAATGCTAAAATTAAAATCCTAGTCAAATAAATCTGATCCTAATAGATATTGCAGAATCCTATATTGATTTAAATTACAAATAATCAAATAAAATCTTGAAAATTCGTAATTATCCAAAAATCCCGTATTAATCCCGTATAGGACTTTCTGCATGCGCTGTCTTCGCTAAAATAGACGTATCATGAGATCCAGATGTCCGATTGAGGCGTTTCAAGATGCGTTGGAAAGCTAATTTGCAGCCGGACAAGTTTTAAGAAGACATGTTGACCCATAAATGCCTGGATCCCATCCAAAAATTCGTCGCAAGTTAGCTGACTTTCCAGACTTCACAACAAACAGATTCAGTTTCTTGTCCAAGATGCATCGTTTTTGACCTCCTATGCGTGCATTGTTTTGGCCATTATTGTTTGCATCGAACAAATTCAGCTTCTTGTTCAATATGAGTAATTTAACCCCGCTCATGCATGTATCATTCCCCCACTCCTCAAAGGGATTCGTCCTCGAATCTAAATCGGCAATGAGAGAACAATCATCAACTTCAATTGAAAAGGCTTCGTTGTTGTATGTGGAGTGATCTAATTGAGCTCCTCTCAATGGTTCAACAAAATCCTAAAAATAATAAGACAACACTACTCGAACATTTGTAATGACTAGTCAAAACAAAATCACTCATCACGTTCTTTTTCTTGTCTTTTTCTTTTGGGCTTTGTGTTAGTTTTACCTCATATGTATTTTCACTCACCAAATTTGGGCCATTAATTTGACTTTTTTCACTCTCGGCCTCTTTACTCTCAGTCTTTTGTATCTCACATCCCATATCCCTCTCATAAAATTTATCATCAATGTACAATTTCTGTAGAGGAGAAAGTGTTTCTAACGGAATGATAGGACAAGAATCAAATGAAGGGTTAGAATTACACTTACTTTCTTCGTGGGGAGGTGATGAGAGTATAGCAAGTGGACCTACTACTTCACATGAGGGATTAGAAGCATTGTCATCTTGTCTAATGTGTGTTCACTATCACAATCCTTTTGTTTGGGAGATGGTTCTTCTCCAATATCAACATTTGCACAAATGCTAGAAGTAGAATTACGAAGAGAATCATGTGTACCTTCTGGTTTTGGGATGTCTTCATGGTTGGTTGGCTTTGTGTGGTCAATTGATTCAGCCTTTTACGCTTCCAATCTTTTTCGTTTTATCCTCACACTGTTTTTTTGCTTTTGCTATTTCTTCATCTACTTTTTCCGGCTCTATTGTAGCAAACGAGAGCTTCTGGCCTTGGTGCACAACCGAGTATCCATTTGTATTGATTCGATGGACAGCGCCCCGATCATTTTTCCAAGGTCTTCCTAATAGCAAGTGGGTGACTTCCATAGGAACCACGTCACACCATACATCATCACAATAGCTTCCAAGAGTAAAAGAGATTAAACAACGTTCGGTTACCTTCATATCCGGTCCGCTATTAAACCCTTGAAGATGATACGGCTTAGGGTGTTCTTGGCATGGTAGATCGAGTGCATCAACAATGAAGCTACTCACTAAGTTTACACGACTATCACCATCAATAATTAAAGAACATAGATTACCTTGTATCTTACATCGTGACCGAAAAATATTTATTGTGATATGATCTCGACTATGAGTTTTGAATCATATATATGAATGCCCGATCGTGATTCTAGTAAGAACTCTGCAGTGCTTTGAATGTATTCTGAAATTACTCAAACAACAATGTAAGTAGAAATAGATAAATAAGAAATAGAAATAATGGGATGAAAGATATGTAGAAGGGGTGTAGGAAGAGTGATAGTTGTGATTATGGAAGAAAAAAAAAAGATGAAAATGTAGGTGAAGATGATGGGGTGTTGGCGTTAAGATGAAGAAATTCAAAGGATGGATTGTGACCCCCTAACTATAAAGAGTTAGGAACCAGCAATATAATAAAGTGGAAATGAAGTGGTAGGATATGGAACGTGACCCACTAGCTATAGATGAGCTAGGAACCAACGCTATAACAAAAGGGAAATGGATGAAGACTACAAGACTAACTTGAAGCCGATAAAGTTCCACAAGAGAACAAGAATGAAAGCAATCTTTCAAAGATGTTTTATATATTCAAAAAGTGTGTCTTACAATGATCCTAAAGATGCCTATTTATAGTAGAAGTAGGCAGAATATGAAAAGGTGTTACAAGAAAGATGAATGCTCATCTTAATGCACTTGAATACACATGAATGCTTTGTCCTTTCTTCTCATCTTCAAAGCTGATTAGTTTATACAAATTGAGGTTGAATTTAGTCATATTTTCGTCCAAATTAAGAAGGACTCTTGGGCTGCCTTGTTTTGCTATCATATGAAGAGAAAGGGGATGAATGTGGACAAGGATGAATGTAGACATCCTTGCTGTCCAGTTTAAGTGCAACTCTTCATCTTCCAAGCTGATTAATATGACTTGAATGTCATAAAAAGGTGAGTTTCATCCAGCCTTCATTTCATGTCCCCTCAATGAATTTTGAAACCCCCACTTGAATGGTGATAACATCAACCTTTAATGCCTTGAATTTGCTGAATTAAGATGGCCATCAATTGCTTGTCTCTTGGTAGAAGATGAAAGAACTCTTCCTTGGCTCAAATTCATTCAAATCATCCATGCATAAAATTCCCGTAATAAAAATTTCAGCCTGCACTGTCTTGATAAATCATTCGTATCTCAAGCTCCCGATATCGGATTGAGGTGATTCAAAAGGCATTGGAAAGCTAAGAGATGGAGGAATAACGTCCAATTGATTTCTGGATCCAAACACGTCTGTATCGCATCCAGAATTGGAAGACATTCTGCTGATATTCTTGCATCTGGTAAAACCGTTCATCTTCCCTCATGCACCTAGACACAAAGGTAAACTTTATTCAATCTTTAATTGAAAACATGCATGTAAACAATTAAGAGTTAGTTTGATGAATGAACTAGTTTAATTAATGAACTAACTTTATTCAATGAACTAATAATCTTGAATGAACTAGTTTAATCAATGAACTACTTAGTTAAATGAAGTGTATAACTAAATGAACTACATGTTTAAATGCAACGCATGCTTTAATGAACAACATGTTTATTGAATGCAATGAATGTTATGCAAACTTTAAATACTCATGCAAATTCATGCATAAGCAAAGTAAAGTGTTCCTCCCTTATTATTTCTTCTTTCTCACGTCCCAAGCTTGATGTAAACATATTTTCCATGGCTGCTTGGAACTCCTTGGCCCTTGCTCGAGTAATGGGGCCACCGGGGTACTCTGGGTCTTTGCCATTGACGTTCATATCAGTCCCTCCCTCTTTAAGGCGATTTGTCCCCAAATCGTCATCTACATCATAAGGAGATAGGTCAGCAACATTGAAGGTTGCACTAACATTAAACTCACCGGAAGATCTAATTGATAGGCATTGTCATTGATCTTCTTGACTATTTGGAATGGT
Organism: Hibiscus mutabilis; assembly: GCA_019671005.1. Taxonomy (NCBI): domain Eukaryota; kingdom Viridiplantae; phylum Streptophyta; class Magnoliopsida; order Malvales; family Malvaceae; genus Hibiscus; species Hibiscus mutabilis. The sequence goes on from CM033732.1 coordinate 22,345,658, forward strand.
CCATCTCCCGAGGCATTAATTTGGACTTTCGTTGAGCCGGAACCTTTCTTTCCTCATGTGCAGCCACACCCAATCCCACGGCTCAAAGGAAATTCGCTTACGACCCTTATTTGCTTGCTGCTCATATTGCTTGGTTCGTTTTTCAATGTTCTCCCGCACTTGTTGATGAAGCTTCTTAACAAATTCAGCTTTATTAAGTCCATCTTTATTCACAATTTGATCAGCGGGTAATGGTAACAAGTCTATCGGTGTTAATGGATTGAATCCATACACCACTTCAAAAGCGTCGCCTGTAGTACTATGGATCGAACGGTTGTATGCAAACTCCACATGTGGTAAACTCTCCTCCCATGTTTTCAAATTCTTCCTAATGATGGATCAAGTAACATAGAAAGTACTCGGTTCACCACTTCAGTTTGGCCATCCGTTTGAGGGTGGCAAGTGGTGGAGAATAGTAACTTAGTACCAATCTTACTCCATAGGGCTCTCCAAAAGTGACTTAAGAACTTCACATCCCGATCGGACACAATAGTTCTTGGTATGCCATGTAACCTTAAGATTTCCCTGAAAAACAAAGTAGCAATATGTGAGGCATCATTAGTTTTGTTACAGGAATGAAATGAGCCATTTTGGAGAATCTATCCACAACTACAAAGATAGAATCTTTGTTATTCTTGGTACGTGGAAGCCCTAGCACAAAATCCATTGAAATATCCATCCATGGTGCTTCCGGTATGGGTAGTGGTGTGTAAAGTCCATGTGGCATGACTTTAGATTTGGCCTTCCTGCAAGTGATGCATCGCTCACACAACCTCTCCACATCTCGTTTCATTTTAGGCCAATATAGGTGCTCTTGAAGTATAGCCAAAGTCTTTGCTATCCCAAAATGTCCCATTAATCCTCCTCCATGAGCTTCCTTAGTTAGCAATTCACGCATGGAACCTTGAGGGATGCATAGTCTTCCTTCCTTAAATAGGAAACCATCATGCTTATAGTATTTTTCAATTGACCCTTTCTCACAAGCTTTGTAAATCTCTCCAAAATCAGAGTCGAGACATATAAGTCTTTAATAAAAACAAAACCCAATAACTTAGATTCCAAAGTGTTTAAAAGAATATACCTCCGTGACAATGCATCGGCAACTATATTCTCCTTACCTTTCTTGTACTTGATAACATATGGGAAAGTTTCAAGAAACTCCACCCATTTGGCATGCGTTTTGTTGAGTTTATGCTGCCCCCGGATATGTTTCAATGCCTCATGATCAGTGTGAATGATGAACTCCTTAGGCCAAAGGTAATGTTGCCATGTTTCCATTGCCCTCACAAGAGCATACATCTCCTTGTCATAGGTAGGGTAATTAAGCGTAGCTCCACTTAATTTTTCACCGAAATAGGCTATAGGACGTCCACCTTGAGACAAAACTGCTCCAATTCCTACACACTGATGCATCACATTCAATTTCAAAAGTTAGATTAAAATCAGGTAGAGCAAGTAAAGGGGCATGTATTAAACAATCTTTAATGCTATTAAAGGACTTCTCTTGATCTTTCCCCCAAAAGAATTTAGAATTCTTCTTAATAACACTTGTTAGTGGGGCGGCTATGGTGCTGAAGTTGGGGACGAATCTTCGATAAAAACTTGCAAGTCCATGGAAGCTCCTAACTTGAGAAATGCTTGCTGGTCGTGGCCACTCTTCAATGGCTTTAACCTTCTCTTTGTCCACCTCCAAGCCTTCAGAACTCACAACGAAACCTAGGAAAACAACCTGTCAAGACAAAATGTACATTTTTGTAAGTTAGCAAACAGTTTTTCCTTCCTCAAAACTAGCAAAACTGGCCTTAAATGTTGAACATGTTCTTCCATGGTTTTACTATAGATTAGAATGTCATCAAAGTAAACCACACAAAACTTACCCAAGAATGGCCTAAGACCATGATTCATTAACCTCAAAACGTGCTTGGAGCATTAGTTAAGCCAAAAGGCATAACCAACCACTCATAAAGGCCTTGCTTAGTTTTGAATGCTGTTTTCCACTCATCACCTTCCCGCATTCGTATTTGGTGGTAACCACTTTTAAGATCAATCTTGGAAAAGAGGTTAGAACCACTAAGCTCATCTAACATGTCATCTAAGCGAGGAATAGGGTGACGATACTTTACCGTAATTTTGTTTACCGCTCGGCAGTCCACACACATGCGCCAAGTTCCATCCTTCTTTGGCACAAGTAGAACCGGCACGGCACATGGGCTAAGGCTTTCCCTCACGTAGCCTTTTGACATCAACTCAGATACTTGCCTTTGCAACTCCTTAGTTTCTTCGGGGTTGCTTGATGCGCTGGTCGGTTTGGAATGACGGCTCAGGGAACAAAGTCTATTTGATGTTCTATGCCACGAATAGGTGGCAGCCCACTTGGTATTTCCTCCGGAAATAGGTCATCAAACTCCTGCAATAAAGACACAACAAAAGCAGGCAAATTTTGATCAAGGTAGTTAGTATTCAAGAAATTTTCCTTGTACATGAGCACAAGTGCTTCCTTTGTCTGTCATTAAACTCTTTTTCAACTCTCTCTTTTAGAAAGAATGCTGATTTTCCTTCCCTCATTTTGATCACACTCCTTTGCTTTTACCTCCATTTTGGTCTCTCTCTCTTTGGCTTTTTCAATTTTTCCTCTCAATAAAATTTGGTCTTCATGTATTTGTTTTGGAGAAAGTGGGGCTAAAGTGATCTTCTTTTTGCTTCATGGGTGAACGTATACCGGTTGGTATACCCGTCATGGATCACTCGCCTATCAAATTGCCAAGGCCTTCCAAGTAATAAATGGCTTATGCGTGCATTGGAACGACATCGCATAATACCTCGTCTTTGTACTTCCCAATAGAGAAAACAATTCGAACTTGTTTGGTCACCTTGAGTTCTCCTCCATCGTTGAGCCATTGTAGCTTATAAGGTTGTGGATGCTTTGTTGTTGCCAAGCCAAGTGTATCTACCATTAAGGTACTAGCAACATTAGTGCAACTACCACCATCAATAATAACAAAGCATACCTTTCCTCCAACATGGCAACGAGTATGGAAGATATTTTCTCGTTGTTCATTTCCTCCAACGGATTGTACGTTTAGGCTTCTTTTGACAACAAGAACCTCTCCTTCCACGCCATACTCTAATTCTTCTTCTTCGATGGCAACATCTTCATTCTCATCCTCTTCTTGTTCCGATTCAACTTCTCCATCATCTCGAAGAAGCATGGTGTTGCGGTTCGGACATTGGCTTGCAATGTGTCCACGCCCCAAACACTTAAAACATTGTATGTCACGGAACGATTTGGAGTAGCGGTAGTCTTACCCTTGCTGGTTTCGCAATGGGCTTACTTCCTTTCGGTGGTCCTCCTTTTTCGTGGGACGGTAATGGAGGAGTCTTCTTGTATGAACTTTGCCCCCATTTTGATGATTTGAACTCCCATAAGATCGTGTGGCACCCTTTCTTTTGAGCTGTTTTTCCACTTTCATGGCCATATGCACCATGTCTTCCATCTCCACATAATGTTGCAACTCGACCACGTTCGCAATGTCCGGATTTAGTCCCGCTAGGAATCTTGCCATTGTGGCTTCTCGATCCTCGTCGATGTTGGCTCGAATCATGGACACCTCCATCTCTTTGTAGTAATCTTCAACACTTCGGTTACCTTGTGAAAGATTTTGAAGACGGTTGAATAACTCTCGATGGTAGTGGGTTGGAATGAATCGCCTTCGCATCACCGCTTTCATTTCATCCCATGTAGTGATAGGATGTTCTCCATTGCGTCTCCTACTTGATGTCAATTGATCCCACCATATTAGTGCATAATCCGTAAACTCAATGGCAGCGAGTTTTACCTTTTTAAGCTCAATAGTTATGGCACTCAAAAATGTGCTCAACCTTCTTTTCCCATGCAAGATAGGTTTCAGGATCCGTTCTTCCTTGAAAAGGAG